>CM073463.1:2628750-3267500 GCA_037074535.1 Gleditsia sinensis
GCTAGATACTTTAAGTCAGGAGTCACATGCAACGTGAGTGGAGTTACGTAGTAGAGATACATGCAATATTATTAACACCTCCCCTCAAGTTGGTGCATAAAGATTTGAAGTGCCCAACTTTCTGAGTAATGAATCAAACACAGGTTTTCCTAAGGCTTTTGTGAAAATTTCTACAAGCTGGCTTCGAGTAAGGATATGTGAAGGACATATGGTACCATGAAGAATTTCATCTCGAACATAATGGCAATCAACTTCAATGTGTTTGGTGCATTCATGGAAGACGGGATTACGAGCAATGTGAAGCGCAGCTTGACTGTCACAGTATAAGTTCATTGGCGTCGAGTGAACAACTCCAAGGTTAGAGAGAATACCTTTGATCCATTTGAGTTCAGAGGTGGTGGTTGCCATAGAACAGTACTTAACCTCAGCCAAGGAGTGTGAGACGATGTGTTACTTCTTAGTTTTCCAAGAGACATGTGAAGAACCAAGAAGCATAAGCCACCCTGTGAGAGATTGCTGAGTTAAGGGACAACCTACTCAATCTGAGTCACACCAACCACGTATGTAGAGGTCACAGTTTTGGCGCAAGAGGATCCCTTGTCTTGGATTTCCTTTCAAGTAACGAACAACCCGTAAGGCAACATCACAATGAGCTTGCTTTGGAGTTTACATGAACTGAGAGAGAATATGCACACAATAAGAGAGTTCAGGTCGGGTGAAAGATAAATAAATAAGACATCCAATAAGGCATCTGTAACGGTCTGGATTTTGAAACAAGGGTCCATCAGCCATAGCTAAGTGGTAGTTTTGTTCGATGGGAGTCCCAACAGGCTTGGCACCGAGAAAGCCAACCTCTGAGATAATGTCCAGAGCATATTTCCTCTCGCAAAAAAAGATACCAGTAGAGTTTCTAGCAACTTCAACTCCAAGAAAGTACTTTAGAGGACCCAAATACTTTATGTGAAAGCAAGCACTGAGGTATTGTTTGACCAATCTAATGGTGTGCGGGTCATTACCAGAAATTATGAGATCATCAACATAGACCAATACTATGAGCTATACATTTTGTCGATGTAGAGTAAATAACGAGTAGTCAAGATAAGATTGAGAGAAACCATATGTCATTAATGCTGAGGAAAGCTTAGCAAACCAGCATCTAGGTGCTTGATGTAGTCCATATAGAGATTTTTGTAAACGACACACCAAATTAGGTTGTGACACTCGGAACCCAGGGGAAGGCTTCATGAATACCTCCTCTTTGAGGTCACCATGGAGAAATGCATTATGCACGTCCATTTGATGAAGTTTCCAATTCTTAGCACTAAAAACAGTCAAGACAAGTCTAACAATGACCATTTTAGCTACTGGGGCAAAAGTTTCATTATAATTGACTCCTTCAACTTGGTGGTTTCCAAAAACAACTAATCGAGCTTTGAATCGTTCTATACTCCCATCTGAGTTATGCTTAATCTTATAGACTCACTTACAACCGAGTGCCTTTTTACTCGGAGGTAGTGGAGAAAGTACCCAAGTCTTACTATTTTCAAGGGCTTGGATTTCACTGTGCATAGCTTTTCTTCACCGAGCATCTTTAACTGCGTCATGAAAGAAAACCGGTTTCTGTGCAGTGGTAATAGTTCCAAGAAAGTGTTTGTAATGTGGAGAGAATGTTTCATAAGATACATAATAAGCAAGAGGATAAGGTGCACCTGGAAGATGGGAGTGATCAGGTGAGTGAGAAGAAGGGCTGAGTGTCTGAGCTATATGAGTCACATAATCCTTTAAATGAGATGGTGTTTTCTTAATTCTATACCCACGTCCCTGAGGTGTGTCAAAAACAGTTGAAGAGGGTGATTTAACAGAGTGGTGGGTACTTCAGATATGGCAGTTGCCACTTCAGTGTCAGCCAATCCCCCTCTGTCTAAAAATTTTGAAACCTCACTAACAGCATCCTTATTAGAAGTAAGCATATGTTTGTTGAACAAGGAAGAAGAAGGTGACTTGGTAACTAAATCTTCCTAGAGAAAAGGAAATTCATTCTCCACAAAAAACATCCTGAGAAACAAAGAAAGTCTTTCGATCAAGATCGTATAACCACCAACCTTTCTGACCATAAGGATACCCGAAAAAGACGCATGTACGACTGTGGCTAGCAAACTTGTCACTGTTGGGGTTTGTATTGTGAGCAAAGCACAGGGATGCAAAGACTCGTAAATAAGTGAAGGAAGGAGGGGTGCCATAGAGAACCTCATATGGTGTGCGTCCATTTAAAATGGAAGATGGAGTGCGATTGATTAAGTACCCAACAGTAAGCATGCATTATCCCCAAAATTCAATGGGTAAGTTTCCTTGAAATTGAAGTGCCCATGCTACCTCCAAAATATGGCGATGTTTCCATTCTACTCGCCTATTTTGTTGTGGGGTGCCTGTACAGGAGGTTTGAAACAGTATCCCATGATCGAGAAAATAGTTCTTCATGCAAACAAACTCAGTACCGTTATCAGTACGCACCATTTTAACTATTTTGTTATATTGGCGGCTAACCATAGCAAAAAAAAATTGTAATGTTTTGGAAATTTCTTTCTTATCAACAAGTAAAGAAATCCACGTAGCATGAGAGTGGTCATCTACAATTGTTAAAAAATAGATAGCTCCACAAGAAGAAGGAGTGCGATATGGACCCCGTAAGTCACAATGAATCAAGTCAAAGGAAGCTTCAGTTTTATTATGACTTAAAAGAAATTTTTCACGAGTCTTTTTAGCTCATGTGCAAACATCACAGGTCTTTGAAACACTACTAGTCTTGTTAACATTAAGAAATAATTGAACTATCTGCATAGCAAGATGTCCAAGTCGCTTGTGCCAAAGCTCAAAGGCTTTTACACCATTCACTTTGCATGCCATAGCTCGAGACACTCGATGAAAATAATACAGCCCATTCCTTCATTCACCTGCACTAATCACCATCTTTGAAGTGAGATCATACATAATACATAGCTTATTAGATAATTGCACAATACATTTGGTGTCGTCAATAAGTTATGGAACAGAGAGTAAGTTGCAATTTAATTGAGGCACATAAAAAACATGTTGTAATGTTAAATGCTCGTCCAACTTAATGGACCCTTCTTTGTTAGCAGCTACTTGTTAGCCATTGGGTAGACCAACTGGGCATTGAGAAATCTCCTTCAGGTTACTCATGTGGCTTAAGTCAACTATCATGTGATTGGAAGCCCCAGTGTCAATTATCTACTCTGTTCTGTTACCTGTCATGTTCTGATTAGGAGTGGCTTTAGTGGTATTAAACAAATCCACCAAAGTCTTCCATTAGTTATTAGTCAAGCCAAGTAGTTCAGAATTATCCTTAGCAACCATAGGAGAATCAACAGAATAAGTGACTTGCACCATATTAACACGAACCTCCCCACAACCATTACCCATGATGCTTCGTTGTGAGTTTTTCCCACGAACACCATATTTGTTCTCCATTCGTGGACGATCACCCCACCAATCTGGATACTCAATACGCTGAAAACAAGTGGTATCATCGTGCCCAGATCGGTTGCAATGGGAGCACAACATATTTTTATTTCGTCCATTACCTCATCCTTTTGGATGTGTTCTAGATTGAACCGCAAGCCCAACAATGTCTCTGTGTTCTTCCTTTGTGCGGGAGATTGTTTGCACCCACTCTTCTTGCACTAGAAGATAATACACACGATTGAGAGGTGGCAAAGGGTCAGTGGCCAGAATATTTGAACGAATCGTGCCAAAGAGAATGTCATCTAATCCTATTAGGAATTGGTGAACCCGTTCCTCCTCCTGTCGTTTTTCTAGCTTGAGAGCGAGACCACATCGACACCCATTACACTCACAAGCAGGAATTTTATCATAGTTGCCTAGATCCTCCCATAAGCTCTTAAGCTTGCCATAATACACTACAACACTCATACTTCCTTGCTTGCACTCAGCCAACTCGCACTTTAGTTGTTGAATGCGGGTCCATTCACAAGAAAAAATCGTTCCTTGATGTCATTCCATAAAGACGTCGCGTCTTCCATGTAAGAAATGGTTGAGCGGATACCCGGTTCAACCGTGTTCAGTATCCATAAGACGAGCATAGATTGCATCGTCCACCAATCTTCTAATTCAGGTGACCCATCTTTAAGTCGTTCAATGCTACCATCCAAGAATCCCCACTTTCGCCAGGTGTGCAAAGAAGTCCTCATTGCACATGCTCATTCATCATAATTCTCCCCCTCTCAATTGTACTTTAGTAATCATATGGCCAGGATTGTCATTAGAGTGAAGATCATAAGGTGAGGAGATGCGCTTAGTCACATCAGCTCGGGGTTAGTCGATATTTGCAGCCATGGAGACTCGTTTCTAAGTAAAACTTAAAATGGTTCTAATATTATGAAATAATATCAGATATCCAAGTGTAGAAGAAGAAAAACCTTGTCTTTCATTACTTGGTTAGCCCTTTTATACAAGATAGTTACAACATATTATAAGTTACGTAAGTCACTTGGAGATATGCAATAACAGATATTAAACCTAAGCCTTATCTTAACGAGGCTAATGTTTATCTAGCTAACTAAACTACCTGATAAGTATGAACTAAGATAACTATATACACGTAGATAAGATAGGATAACATGCAGATAACTATGTACGCTAGATACATCAAGTCAAGAATCACATGCAACGTGAGTGGAGCTACGTAGTAGAGATACATGCAATATTGTTAACAAAATGAATTAATAGAAATACACATAAAAAGTTAATATAAACATCCCTTAATTGCAAGTAAAATAAAAATCAAGAGTCAAAATGTTAAACCTTTTCTTAGTTATAAATGCTAGTTGTGGGATCTATAGTATGCAGCCCCTTTTTTTTGTACAAAAAAATTTACGGAAAAAAGAGGTTATGTTATTTTAAAATTAAAGTATACGAAAGTTTAATAGTACTTATAATTGAATTCAAAATTTATACATTACAAACAAAATATTTCAAATTTTATTAGATGAACTAGGGATTGACCACAGCTCGTATTTAATAATATGCAGCCCATCCCTTGCTAATGAATTCGCGGCAAAGTATCTTCCTCGAGTCATGAAAAGGAGACCACCCTTCACAAGAAAAATCCTGAAGTGACTTGTATTTAAGACAGAAAAGCAAAAGTTATATCCTTTCCACCAACAATGAGGAGAAGTTGTTAGGAACATTCTGTGCTTCCAATTAGAGCTGCTCTAGCTGGATTTTTTTTTATAACAATATTATTATTAATAGATTAGATAGGCACATGTAAGTGAAGAGATAGAAAGAAGTTAATGCAAAGCACAAGCTTAACTTGAGAAGTTTACATTTTTTTTATAGATAAAAAATAAGTGACATAAAAAACAACACACCTGCTAAACGTATGTATTAAATTATAAATAAAAAATTAACAACAAATTTAATTAGTATTATAACTAAGTATCAACTTTTTGAGAACTTGGTTTTTAAAAAAGCCAAGATTAATTTCAATTCTAAGGTTAGATTGCATAAGTCTTTTTTTTTTAAATAGACTACTAAAACATTAATTTAACCTTATATTTAACTAGTTAGTTTTAATGGTTGATTTCGTAAACTAATTATAAAGTTTGACTTTAAATAGAATACAATTCTTTATTTTAAATTATTTGTCCTAACTATTTTTATTATAGAACGATTGTTGATGTTTAAAATATTTTAACGAATTCTCTATAAATAAATATATTCTCCAAGTAAGATTTACTGTTTAGAAAGAGTCAAGGAGATCTAATGAACATCCTATCCCTAATTTACAATTTAGATCTTATAGTTGGTATGTACTCTAATCCTCTTTTTTAAATGTTTTTAAATGTGAAAAAAAAACTAGTTCTACTATGTTTACATTTGCTTGATCTATGGCAAGTCCTACTAGAAGAACAACAAACATATGAAATCTTTTCTATGCTCTATATTTCAGCGAGCAGTTCTTAAAGCCTATTAAGTCTCTTTTCTACGTTCTTGAACATGAACTTTCATAATTGCTAGATATGTAAATTTTTGGGTGTTTTCGATTAATTTTAAAAGTGATTTCCCTTAAATTTTAGTAAGTAATGAATGAAAATAAATATCAACTTACAAAGAAAATATAATATTCACACATTATAAAATCCAAATTTTTGACTCTAGTTATTGTATTCAATTTGCTTCAATTCTTTGATATCTCTTCTCTCCTATTTTTTAAGAGTGAGTATAAGTTAAGTTATTCAATTTAATTAAATAATATTTAAATTAAAAAATTAACATTTAAATTTGATTAAAATTTTAAATTATTTTAAAAATTCAAATTATATCAACCCAAATTTAATTGAATTAATTTGTTGAATTTAAAAAATTCTTAAAAAAATTACATTTGATCTGTCAAAATTAACCTAAAATTATAATCTGCCAATTTAATTTAATTTATTTTAAATAAATTTTTTATTAAATTTAAATAAATTTAATCAAATTAAAAAAAAGTATACTTTTTGACAAAATAGTGAATCTTGATGTCACTTTTGTCTTTTTGGTGGTCTCCCCTTGTTACCAGTATTGACTATGTGTCAGAAAGTTGCATTTATGACCTGTTAAGGTTTTGTTTTTAGGAAATAAATAAAAAAATACTTGATATAGAAGAATGGAATAAAGTGGAAAAAGATCCTCCTTTTGATAAATGTCGATCTTTTATACATAATAATATACATATAGTAATCAGGTGGGTAGTCTTCTCTATCACTTTCTCTTCGCTTCTTTATTTATTTTGTTTTTGTCTTTACGAAAACATTATTATTTAAAGAGTAAATTAATAACTTCATCATTAAATTTATATAATTTTAATCTCTAAATTTTTTTAAATATATAAATAAATTTTTTTTTAAAATTTATTACACATCAATTATTTAAATAAATTAATATGTAATGAATTTAATTTATTTTTATAATTAAAAAAAATTTAACTTGTAATTTTTTTTAATTTAAGGACTAATTAACTTAATTTACTTAAGAAATTTTAAGAATTAAAATTAAGAAGATTTTGCAAATCTAAAAACTGAATTGTGAGGTTACTTTTATTTAAATATTAGGAAACCTTTAATAAAATGTCAAGTTACATTCAAAATAAAAATGGGTATAGTTATGTGCCAAAAAAAATAGGTATAGAAAATATTCTTAAATTTTAGTCTTATTAATTTTTATAAGATATTAAACTCATTTTTATTTATCATATTAAATATAAAAACAATTAAGTATTATAATATTTTATATGATATCCAATATTTTTTTTAAAAAAATACCAAATACGAGTGTATCAAATGGCTCCTATATTCAAATGAGTCATACAAGTTTAAAAAGAAAGAATGAAAAATCGTTAAGCAAGTTCTTCAGCTTCCTTTATGCCCCTCCCTTTTCTTTTCTTTTTCTTTTCTTTTTGGAGGGATAATTTTTTTTTCTTCAAAAAAAATTTACTTTTTTTTTAAATCAATTAACCAAGAAATTAAAGCTGGTCTTCACCCCTATTACTGCCTCCACATCTGCATTCAGCATTAAGTAATTACTACATGAAATAATATAGCTAAATAAATATCATATATCATGTCGAGAAATAATAAATATAATTTATCATATTAAAAAAGAACTAAAATATCACTTATTTGTATATATTTTGATTTTGCAAACCAAATCACCTCTAAATATGTGAATTTAATTTGTGTCTATGGTTATGTTTGACAAAAATAACTGATAAATTAGTTGAAAGTTTAAAAATTAGTTAAAAGTTAAAAAATTAATTTTTAACTGAAAGCTGTTAAGTTAATTTATTGAATTACAAGTGTTTGGTAAAAATATCTATTGAATTAACTGATAAATGTAAAATGACATGAAATGATATACTTATATAAAATTTATCATTTTTTGTTAGTAATAAAACTTTATAATGTAATCCCAAAAAATACAAAATAAACATATTATATAGTGTTCCACAATAAATTAGTAATATTGTTGCGAATCTCTTTTATCTTAGTAGATGTTTCTAAATTTTTATTTTTTGTGTCACTATCAATAATATATAGAAGTTCATCATAAGGTATATAATTTAAATGTTGTTTGAATATAGTAAAAACAGTGACATCTTGTGAGTAGGATAATGTTGGAATTTGAATAAAATAATAAAGATAAAAAATGAATAAAATTATAAAAATTATCAGTTAAAAGCTATACGCTATAAGCTACTCAAATAAATTTGTTTATCAAACACCTCTAATTTAGTCAAACAAGCTTATAAACTAGTCACATACGCTATAAACTAACTTATTTGACTTGCCAAACATACTCTATGTCTATGTTTGGGAGGTGTGCATATTGATGGAAAGGATGGAAAAGAAAAACAATGGAAGGAAAGAGACAAGTTGAATGATGTGGTTCATTTTTCTTGTTCAAATCTTTAAAATTAATTTAAAAAAAGTAAATGGCAAATTAAAGAAACTTTAAAATTAATTATATTACATTTTTATAAAATTTTCTTTTGTTAAAATAATTGATTATAATAAAAAAAATTTTACATTGAAGTTTAAAAATTAAAAATGATATAATAGTGAATAATTATTTCTTCCCTAAGTTAATTTTTTTTTTAAATATAACAGTTAAAGAATTTTGAAAGATTTTGTAAGGTTAATAAATAAATACATATTTTTTTTCTTCCTTGTAAAAGAAACTCTCAAACAATCCCTTCTCCTATTTTTTTTTCATTATTCTTCATCTAAATATTTAAGTAATTGCCAAAAATATAAACATACGTGAGAATTTATGTGCATAATGATTAATAAATTTGATCCTAAATGAAACAAATTTTATAACCACTAATATGAGTTGAAAATGCAATTGAAGAGAAAAAAAAAAAGCACTGTAAATTTTGCAGTCAAGATGCATTTGCATCAATTTATATCAATGGTAATTAATTTATTTTTTCAATTTAGCCAGACTATTTATGTGGAGACTATCACAAACAACTTGAGATTTGATCCAGAAAAATTGACATAGATCTATAAGAAAATTTGATTTAAGGTTTTTTTTTTAAAAAAGTCATGCCTAAGACATGGTTTTTTTTTTTCTCTATCAAAATAATTTATCGTCGTTTTTCTCTACAATGTGGCGGCGTTGGATAGAATGTCGTTGGCTTTTATTTGTTACTATAATATAAATAATTTGCAAGACTAGAAACGAATTACTGACAAAGGAGGGACTCGAAAATAAATAAATAAAAATCCAAACAGGAAGGGATAGATGCATTGAATTTCTAATAGGAAAGAGAAAGGTGGCTGAGTGAGGTGAGTTGCCGAGTCTTGGACTCGCTTTGCTCGTCGGCTTCTTAATTAGGTCAAGTTGAGGTTTTTTTAAG
Organism: Gleditsia sinensis; assembly: GCA_037074535.1. Lineage (NCBI taxonomy): Eukaryota > Viridiplantae > Streptophyta > Magnoliopsida > Fabales > Fabaceae > Gleditsia > Gleditsia sinensis. The sequence goes on from CM073463.1 coordinate 2,638,193, forward strand.
GTTTAAAAATCGCTGTTTGACTCAAAAGCAGAGAAGCGGGGCGAAGAGTGGAGAAGAGAAGGGGGTGAAGAAGTAGATCTGAAAGCTACGGCAATCTGCTAGCGGTAGAGCCCTCAAAGGAAGAAAAAGGGAATATCAAATGCTTTGAGTCTTGTTTTTCCGGCTTTCTAAACAGTCAGAAAATGCCGCGCCCTTGTTTCCACAAGCTTATTGTTCCATCTACGGTCCAAGCCAGGCAACTGGTACCTAAATTTATCCCCTTTTCACTCTTTCTAGCATCTTCTTGGGAGTTCTTTTAAGGGTTTTGTAATTGATGTTTGGTTTGGCTGTTCTTCTGTGTATTAGAAATTTGAGTGAGAGTGAGGGAACCTTCAAGATAATGTTTCTAGGGTTTGCTTCTGCTTCGCCTCCACCTCCCCCATCTTGAATCCTTCTACCAGCTTCACCAAGTTTAGAATTTTTTTCCCTCTGAACGCCAATTTCTGCTTGCACTTCTTATTTTTCTTCTAGGGTATGGTGGTTCATGGTTCTTCAATCAATATTTTGACCAAGAACGGTACTTTCAAAAGTTTCTGCAGCCTAGAAGAATGCGTGGAGTTCTGTCCTGAACTCCTGGGTTTCCGTAATGATAATTTCCTGACACCCTTGCGTAGTGCTGGGAAGACTAATTTAGGGGATACAAAGATAAATTGGATTTTTTTTCTAGGGTTAAATTCTTATGATTTTAGTAGTGGTACCTGGTTGAGCTGAATATTAGTGCTGGACTAAAGTGGGTTGGTCAGTTTATGTTTTTTTCAACAGTACTTATACTTATAAGCATTTGTACTTTCTCTTCCTCCGTATTCCTAATTGAAAAACCTCCCGCAAAATTGTTCGATTCATTGTTTTCTTGAAATTAGTGAAGGTGCACTTCAAAACTTAATAGACACGGCTGGAGAACTACTGAGATTTTAGGGTTCTGTAGGGTAAGAAATTAGGTTTTGACTTCAATATAAAGAAATTTGTTGCTCTGGTTTAGGAATCTAATTTCTTTATTGAGTGCTAACATTTCCCCTTGGCTTGCCACTGGTTCTAGGAAGTAACGATCGAGTTTGAAGTGGTGTAAAGAGGATTTTTATTTTATATCCACTCAAATTGGTTTGAATACCTGGCATATTTAATTTCGAAGAGATTTTATCGAAACAGACATTTGAATTGAGGCAGGAAGAACTATAAAAATTCTAACATATTAATTCAAGGAATTATATTAAAAGTAACAATGAAGTCATTCTGGAGTCTTATCTCTATATAGTGGCATTTAAGTTTCATTAATCACAGTAGCTCAAGTGTTCTAGTGGTGTTTGGAATGTGCCATTATTCTGAGATTGGCTTACTTAAAATCAGACCTTCTAAAAGTGCATTAGGAGGCTATGACGGGAAAATATAGAATCTTGCAGTTTTTAGATATGAAATTTGGATGATGAGGTTGTTTGCAATTTTGGTTTCTAAATTACTCATTGACTGCCTTCAAAGAATCAATCATTTTTCTGTCATATTGCATGTGGCCTTTATTTATAACTCTTAGTGAATCATTTTGATGTTGCTTGAAAGTTGAGTTGCGGTAAAGCTTTTCTCGCTTTCTTTCATTGCTTCAATTAGCCTAGTTTTGGGTTTCCATAGTACTGAATGCAAGGATAATCATTTTAAAGTTTTGCACACATATCAAAATCATGTTTAGTTTTTGTCTTATTAACATTCCTACATTGTTTTCTTTGATGTCTTCTTTGGGGGGTGAGGGTGATGGGGCATTTTAAGGTTATGGTAGGGAGGCCCCAACCAACTTAGTTCTCTTCTCCAATTAATTTTCAGTTCTGTAGTTAATATTATTATCATACTGGTAGAAAGCTCCATCTACAATTTTGCATTGTGAGTATTTACCAATAAGTGGAACTTGACTTGTGAACTGCAGAGGATTCCAGATAATTTTTTGAGGAAATTTGGGGGTGAGCTCTCTACAATTGCCACCCTTACAGTTCCTGATGGCAGTGTCTGGCGTGTTGGGTTAAAAAGGGCAGACAACAAATTCTGGTTTCATGATGGTTGGCAGGAATTTGTTCAACGTTACTCTATTGGGGTTGGATACTTTATGGTGTTTAGATATGAAGGGAATTCATCTTTCAATGTTCATATTTTCCACTTGGCTACTTCTGAGATAAACTATCAATTAGCCACACGGAGCAGTAATGAAGGACCTTACTTCGCCAATCAACATCATCTTTTTGACGAAATGGAAGATGAAGACTCCATTGAATTCTTGGGTTCAACGCCTTCACATCTTACTCCTGGTGCATTGCAAAACAACATTTACGCTGGATCTGCAGATCAATTGACACCTGGCAATAGTTATACTCCTCCAGCATTGCAGAATTTGCTTAATGGATCTAAACTTAATCACATAAACTGGGCAGATGGTGGAAATGCCCTTTCTGCAAAGGGTTCCAATTCACGAAACACTCAATTGACCAGAGATATAGGTGTTCAGTTTAATGCAGCTGAGTTTAAGAGGTCTACTGAAGAATTGAAATTGCTTGGCTCCAATGAGGGAACACAAAGAGTTAAAAAGACTGTGAGAAAGAAGCGGAAAACTGATCCTAGTAAGCTCTTATAACTCTCTTATCTTTCTATGATTTGGTAGTCAAAAAATTAAATTTCCTCATGAATACAGATTTTGGAAGTGCAGATGGTCAAGAATCCTCTCCTCAGCATGAAGAGGAGGTAGAAATGCGCTTTAGATTTTATGAAAGTGCTTCTGCAAGAAAAAGAACTGTGACAGCGGAAGAAAGAGAAAGGGCAGTTAATGCATCAAAAGCATTTGAACCCCCTAATCCCTTCTGTAGGGTTGTCCTGCGACCCTCCTATTTGTATAGGGGATGCATAATGGTGAGCCATTGAATTTAATGTGGTAAAAGTAATACATTTTTGTACCTCTTCACCATTTAATCTTATAGGAAAAATTCCTCTTTTTTTGTTTTCCAGTATTTGCCATCCTGCTTTGCAGAAAAACATTTGAATGGGATTTCAGGATTCATTAAACTTCAGATTTCCGATGGGAGACAGTGGCCGGTTCGATGCCTTTATAGAGGGGGTAGAGCAAAGTTAAGCCAGGGGTGGTTTGAATTTTCAGTGGACAACAATCTTGGGGAAGGAGATGTATGTGTTTTTGAACTGCTTAGAATGAGGGACGTAGTGCTGCAAGTTACCATATTTCGTGTCCTCGAGGAGGATGCCCTATTGCTGACTCCTCCTTTGCATCAACAGCACAACCAAAATATCAGCCCAACTAAACTGTTGAACACTCCCTTGCAGCAAAACGTCAGTCCAAGTAAACTGATTAGAAATTAGCAGTGGGTTAATTCCTGACAGCCCCAAATGTATCTTGTAGCTCTTGCTTCTGTGTGATCATCAGTTATTCATCTAGTTTCTTCATGTGGAACTTAGATGCTTTTCATGTCCATAAATATTTCATGATGACTTAGTTCAAGTGGAACTTAGTTATTGTAGTTTTGATACTGATTTTTTCCCCTGTTTTTGACTTGGTTTGTAAATAGATTGTTCAGTCTAGCTGATGAGAAACTGAGTCGTAAAGCTGGTCCTTCTGCTGTTTCATATCATTATCCTGCCTTTAGTTTTTTTCTAGTTTACAGAGTTGTTTATAGCTTCACCTAAATGATGGCTTCATTTACTGTGATTTTCTTAACATTTAAAAAAAAATGGAGTTCTGATCGGCTTTCACTTGTTTTTTTTGGTATCTGCTAGTTTGACATTATTTGGAGAGAAATTGTAATATGATTGGCCACTGAATTTAATTGGTATCATTGTACCAATGGCTGCTTCACGCAGAGAACTCTAAACACTAGTTAAACTGGCCAGGTAGAGCTAATTTATAAAAATTAGATTGGTCATTTCAATTGTGAAGTATATCAAAAATAGTTTTCACTAAAACGTTTGTATGGGGGGATTACTTATTTTTATGTAATTGGTTTTGTTTATATATTTTAGTACAAATAAATGCTTTGGTTTTAAAAGATATATATATCTTTTAATTTGGCTTTTTAAAATGTCATAATTTATAATAAATTTTTTTGTTTGGCTTAAATTAAAAGCATATATAATTTAAACATAAACATAGTTTAGGTAAATTTTTTATTTGATAAGTAAAATAAATTTTAAAATATTAAATCTAAAAAATAAAATTTTAAGAAATCTTTTGTTTGGCTTAGTTAAAAGTATATATAATTTAATTGTAAATGTAGTTGAGGTAAATTTTTTTATTTGATAAATAAAATAAATTTATTAAAATTTTGTTATTCAGTAAATGATTTTAAAGAGAAAATAAATTTTAAAAATAATTTTTTAAAAATCAATTTAAAAAAAGGTGTATTTTTCAAAGTACAGACTCAACTATGACATTCTTGTACGTCTCCAGACAAATTTGGCCACGGCGGTAATTGTCTGTCAAATCTATGAAGTGATTTCATTGTCCAATAAGAGGTTTGTATTTATATTGATGATTATGTTGTTGGGAAAGAGCAATGTAGTTACATACCTTCCTTTATTGACTTGATTTTATGAGTGGGACCCTTTTAGAGATGGCAACATTATCCGAATCAATTCTGCACTTTAGGGACCCACCTCTAAACTGGGCGGCTTAGAACTGGTTCATCTGTAGATCAAGACAACCTTGTTCGTTTCTCATGTTTAATGTAACAATTTGGTGCTAAAGGTTTAATAAAAAATTGTTCAAAGTATTTTTTCTTTTCATTAAAAAAAAGAGAACTATTCTTAAAAAGAGTGTAAATAAAATAAAATATTTGAGAATTATTTAAATTTAATTTGTCAAAATTTTAAATTATTCTCGTTTATTTATTAAATAAATAAACTTAATTAATATATTTAACTTGTTTAATTAAATAAATTGAGTTTAAAAATTTAATGCTTGATTTATTAACTCATGAATAAATTTATTATTAATAAAATATTATCAATTTTATTTGTTCTTTATTTGTATATAATTTTGTTAAAAATTAAAAATAAATATAATAATTTATACATTATTAAAATATTATATTATATTTTTTTATTTATACATAAACATATATAATATGAAATATATTTTTAATTATTTTAATTTTTATATATACATAAAAATATATATTATATTTATAGTACTAATCTTGAATTGTTATAAGTCGAAAATGATTATCATTTTTAATTTACTTAAAGATTGAACTTTCAACTCAAATTTTCCTGTTCGATTTTATTTGCAATTTTGACTGTTATTGGAGACATTTTGGGGACTAATCAAAGCAGCCTAAGAAAGTGTTTTTCCAACTTTGATATGCTTGGAGCCACAGAAACTATAAAGTGGAGGAAAATTGTATTTTATTTGCTGGCGTGTTCAAGTACAATTGTGAATCATTGGGTTTCTTTTCTCTTTGCCTAGGGAATCATAGCTTGGGATATCTTCAAAATATAATTTTATCACTTACGAACTTTATGCTGCTTGCTGACGAATCCAGTATATGTATCAAAATTTACAATTAAAGCTTTTGGGAATTAGCTTGTTTCATGATCTGCTGAACTCAATAAAGGATGCGAAATTTGGGGTTAACTTCAAATGAACAGTGGAGTTCCAGAGTGAGACATTAATCACGTAGTTTGATGGAAAATAAATAGTGGCAGATAGATCGACATATAACGATAATTCATAGATAAAAATTAGAAGAGTTATTCTCTTTTTTCTTATTAATATTTTTATTAAATTAATAATTTTATTAAATTGTTATTTTTTTATTAAAATAATATACAAATTAATTTTTAAATAAGAATAAAACACTTTCTTCTACCTTCATTAATGTTTTTATTATACAGTCATCCTCTTTATTATAAAAATAAAAAATATATTATAATTTAACTTAAATATTTTAAATTTTTTTATTAAAAAAAATAGATAATAAATAAATAAAATATCACTCTCTTATTTTTTTTTCTTCTTCTTCTTCTCAATTTTTAATTAAGTTTTTAACTCAATAAAATTGATATTTTAATATTTCAAATCATTTCATAATTATTTTAAAAATAAATAATTGATATTAGAGGACAGTAAATTAAAAAAAATAGTAAGAATTCTATATTATTTTACTTTATTTTTTATTTTTTTATAAAATTTTTGAGACACTTAAATTAAATTGTAGTATATTTTTATTTTTAATATATATATATATATATATATATATATATATATATATATATATATATATATATATATATATATATATATATATATATATATATATTTAAAAAAGAGAGAAGGACTAGCATTAGTTAGGGCTGGAGATAGAGTAATTTATTCCAAAACCTAATTTATGTGAAATACTATGATGCATATAATTTGATATGTATACATAACTATGTGTATATTATAATGTTGACTACTTCTGCTTTTGTATCTTGTATATATAACAATCCGTATATATACAAGTTTTTTTCATCATTTTGGAATAGATGGATGATGTTCAGATGTATATTTCATCAGTTTACCGCTACTGTATTTGTTTCTTTACTCTAGATAGGCTACGGCACCATCTCTGCTGCTTACCACCCTATTTATTTGTAGAAAGACAATGTTTGCTAGGATCAATTTGTCTGCAATATACAAGTGTAAAAGGGCCCATTGCTGCGGATTGATTTTTCATCTCTACAACCTTCTGCTATTCTTAAAACTATGGCCTTTTAATTTTTATTCTTTTAATACCATCTTTGCAGAATTGCTGCTAGAGTACCATATCAAACAACCAAACCCATGTTGGCCCCAATAAGCCAGCTTAATCCATGTCACGGCTGGGGTTCGCTGCTAAGCATAGATTCAGTAATATAGAAATTTCACCATTTTTTTCATATATTAATGGTTAAATTTTTTAATGGGCTCCTAAGTTAGTCCTCTATTTGTCATACTGACTTCTAGTAGGAAATATAACCTACCTAATCTGACTGAACTCACTTAAAAGCGGTAAAAAAAATTATTTTGAATGGATTAGCTCTTATTGATAGATTTACACTAATAAATTTTTAAAATATTTTTAATGTATTTTTTTTAAAAAAATTTTTTTAACTCGATTCAACTAACAAAACTTAACGTGATTGAATTTAATTCGATATAATTTAAAATTTTAGTTGAATTTAAGTGTTAATTTTTTAATACAAATATTATTTGGTTAGTTCAAGTAACTATTGTTTAGTCTTATTAGTTAATCTAGTTATATTCATTGGGGATTTCTTATAATTGATACTTTTAGAGTTAAAATTATTTTATAAAAATTACATTCATATCCATTCTAGCTCCTAAAATTTATAAAATCTATATTTACACTCTCTCAAATTTTAAAAAACATTACACTAACTTCTTTTATTTTAAATTTTTGAAAATATTAATTTAATCTTTAAATTATTGGTAATGAATTGAATTAGGTTTTTTTTATGAGTTTTTAAGAAGAAAAATGTATAAAATATAAATTTTATTACCAACTTTATGAACAGAGAAATTTTTTTATATAAATCAAAATTTAAAAGAAGTGTGAGTGTAAATTACAATAATTTCATAAAAGATGATTGTAATTTGTTCATTTTTAGCTACACCAGCCGGGAATTTTATTATGTCATTTAGTTCCCCCCGCGAAGGATATTGTTTGGCAATGTGTCCAATCCTGTTTTCCTGTTTCGTTTTTGTCTCCTTTTTTTATTTCTTTGTTTCACCGAAGGAAATAGCAAAAGTTACGAACTATCGTTAGAGATGAAGATGATTTTCAGCGAAGGAAATGGCAAAACTTGTTCATTTTCATAGGAAGTAATGGAAGATTCTTGGTGGGGAGAACTTCGAAATTAAAATCTTAAATACATTAAATTAATTTGAAGGTAAGAGAAAAGATTTAATTTCGGATAAATCTCAAAAACACTCTTAATTATATTAAAAAAAATTACAGTAAAATATTTGACTGGCTTGCAAGTAAGCAAACATAATAAATTATTCAGGTTTTAAGCCAATTGTATCTTTCTCCATTTAAAATTAACAATATAAAAAACAAATCCTTTCACACCAAAGAGTGGGAGGGGGAAGAAAAGCGAGAAAGAAAATAAAATTAAAGTTGATATTTAATTTATTATTTATAAATAAAAAATAAAATTTTTAATCTACTAATAATACTTAAATTTTAACACATGATATAAATAATTTTTAAAAATATTATTTTTATTATATGTCACAATTTAAATATTGTTAATAAATAAAAAAATTATTTATCGATAATAAATTAAATTATTTTTTATAAAATTAACCATAAAACATAACAATCACAAAGGCATATCCATTCCACAAAAAGATTAAAGAAGATTTTCTAAGAGTTCCAAAAATGAAAGTAGCAGAATCAAATGGAATGGTTTAATGCTCATTGATACGAAATACTATAACTCTCAACACGATCTCCTTCCTCTTAATGAGTTCAAAGACACAGACATCTCCTTCTTGCAAATCATTATCCATTGCAAACCTAGCCCATCCTTTGCCTATGCTCTTTCCACAACCTGACCCTTTTCTGAAAAAGCACCGAGCTAGCCATTGCTTTCGTCCATCCAAGGTCTCAAGTCTGATAATCTCCGACCGACCATCCAGATACTTGGATGCAAACTGGGCTGGCACGTACTGCAGAACAAGAAAGGTAGAATGAGTATATGTGCATGGAAGTTAAACGAAGTGATGATACCCTTTGTTTGGAAGGGACGAAAGTGCATAGAATGATGTTGGGAGTAATGGAAATTAGAGATGAATGTTGTTATAATGCTTGAATATAACAGTTAATATAGGTAAATTAGATTCACTTGCTTTGAAATTTTTTAAAATTATATTTATATTCCTCTAACATCAATTTATGACTAAATCTTTTTTTGAAATTAGAACTTTACCTTTTTTTTTATTATAATTTTTTTTCTCTTACATTCTTTTCATTCATATGCATCCAAATAAGAGGATGAGATAAATTACTTTCTTCTACCTTATTTCTACTTTTTACGTTTCACATCCAAAAGCAATATGAACATGTAGATATAATTTTCTTCTTACCACAAAGCTGTTGTATAAGTTGTGAGGCCGCAAGACAGCCCTGAAAGAAGGAAATTCAGATTTAAACTGGCGAGCAGCAAGCATAGCCTTATCTCTTTCTTTAGCTGATATATATCTCTTTCTGTAATTTTTTGACTTGCAAGTTGTTCGACGAATCCATTCTAAGTGTTCCTCTTTCTTAACTCTAACTCCATATCTATCTGCATTGCCTCTATAAACCTCACCATGTTTGCATCTTCGACAATTTGACGCTTCCCCAATGTCTTCAGTACTCTTTGAATCACTTTGGTCATTGTCGTCAACACTAAATACCCGTCTCTTTCTTTTTTTCCGAATTTTGCTTCTACCTGCATTAATGTCTCTATAAATCTCACCAGGTTTGCATCTTCGATGATTTGATGCTTCCATAATGTCTTCTATACTCTGTGAATCACTTTGGTCAGTGTCATCAACACTAAATGCGCGTCTCTTTCTTTTTCTTCGACTTTTGCTTCTGCCTGCATGGCCTCTATAACGCTCACTGTATTTGGATCTTCGATGATCCAATGCTTCCTTGGTGTCTTCACTCTTCGAATCACTTTGGTCAGTGTCGTTAACATTACATGCGTGTCTCTTTCTTTTTCTTCTAAATGTACATTTTGCAGGTGAAGAATACTCCCTTTTAGGTCGTTTATCAGTAAATTTAGTGAAACCTCGACCTCTTGGATCAATTGCAGAAGGGCTTTCAGATGGCAAAGAGCTATGATAGGCAACAAAACCTTCATCCTCAGTTTCATTGTCTTCTTCACTATCACCAGATTCATCCTCATCAGTATAATCATCAGTATAGTGATAATCATCGTTATAATGATAATCATGGTGTTTCTTTACTGACGATTCCAATGAGCCTTCTTCATGTTCCTCACATTCTAAATTACAATTTGGATAATCAGAAGGGTATTGAATTTCAGAACCAGTCATATCAAATATCAAAACATGGAATTTTGAACTTCCTTCGTATCTGAAAACCAGAAAGAACTCACTGGTAATAGAGTAATATTCGACAAATCTCTCCCAACCTTCACCTAACCAGACGTCACCGTCAATCTTCTCCAACCCCATTTGCCATTTTTTAAGGTTGGGATCAGACAGGGTAACAATGGCGGATAAGTCGTCCCCGTAATCTTGTACAAATTTCATAGGAAGTCTCTGTAACACACCATTAATAGAAAAGCATAAACCCTAATAAATATAAAATTTATAGTGTTTAAATATAATTCGTGTTTCTAAAAATCAATTTTTGTTATTCAAGAATGGAACATTTTCTAACTCAATCACGCTAACAAAAGAAATTTCATAAACCCAGTGGACTTCTTCCATTTTACTCTTCAAGTCATTCTCTGCTTTCTGTTTTCTCAGAAAGCAAACAACATTCAGAAGGAAAGAGGGAAAAAGAAAAGAAAAGGAAGAGGGCACACTGAAGAATACCAGTTTCTTGTCATAAATTGTAGTCGGAAGTATTATCTTGAAAAAGTGCGCCGGTTTCCCCTCCGGCAAACTTGATTGCCGGAGGTGGTTTCTTCCGTTATCCATTCTCTTGAACCTACCTTCCATCATCATAATCTAGAGAACTTCATTCTAGAAAAAAAATTGCTGCCAAGGAAAAAAAATAATGAATAGTACTTGTTCTATTTCCAAAGTATAATAGACGATTTGGTTTCTCTATGTCTCGTTTTTTTTTTCTTTGGACGAAATCTATGTTTCGTTGATTGTGACGATCACAGCTAGAGTAGGACTCTGTTTTGCGAACTTACTGCCCCATGATCCGCACGTTTTATTATTTTTCCTTAAATAATTCAATCCAACGTTATCCAGAGTCAAAGTTTAATTACGGGCCCATAATTACGTCTTTGACTGCAAATCAACGACTTTGGTCGCCTCTTAGGCCGAAAATAAAAAACGATTATGGTCGCTTCTCCTCCAATTAACCCACATCATGTAAATCGACCGAACCAAAAAATAAAAATCAACCCATATGAATATATTTGCGTCTATGCGGCCCACTATCACTCGTTCACCAGCTTTTCCATTGAAAGCAAACGCTTAGCCATTTTCATCTTGCCATTTCAAGTTACAATTTAAAAATAAAAAAAATTGCACAACTTGAATTTGGTTCCCTAAAAGTTTGAATTCACTCAACTTATTTATTCAATGAATAAACTTAGTTAATATATTAAATTAATTTGATTAAAGGAAGCAAACTTGTATAAAAAATGAGCCAAAGTTAAAATTTAATGTTCTTTATATCAAAACTAGTAAAATATTATTAATTTTGTTTATATATATGTATACACATAAATAACATAAACATATAGTTGTAATTATATATATATATATATATATAGCACTGTTTATAGATTATTCAATCTTAGTTCATTTAATAAGTGAGCCATTAATAACCCCAATTTTTTAAGCTTTTTGGTGCCTTATATAAAAAAATATAAAAGAGTATAAGTTTATATAATTCAATTTTATGTATTGTTTAATATGACAATATATTGTATAATACTATTTTGTTAAACTAATTTTATACATTGATCAGTATATAACTTTATACATGAAGAAGTTGGAGGATAAAACCTAAAATTATTAATTAATTTAATAATTTTTTACATAAAGATATTATTGTCAAAATAATATTATTTTTATCGTATTTATTACTTATCAAACACAAGATAAAATTTTGCTTTACAATATAAAATATTATATATTAACATAAAAATTTATCAAGAGAATAATTTATCTTTTACTATCCAGTTATATATTATACATCTCTTTCATTTACAGACTGCTATTGGGATTGCTGGTAAGTAGTACATACTTCACTGGCAAGCTCATGTATGTATTATTTAATAAATTTGGCTCAGTTCAGGTTGGTGCAGTCAAAAAAGAAATGTTTAGAACGAAAACTAAACCGAACCATTATATGGATCTCAAATATTTTATTTTCCTTGGTCAGCTTTAAAGTTGCAGGCCACGTACTCAACCAGCTATCTTATTCTTCCCTCGTCAACCAACATACTGCATCTACCTTATCCCTCTCCTCCAGTCCATCCCAATACAAAAGTCTCTTTCCTCCGTTACTTTCGTACTTCAATAACCATAAACAAGTGTTATTTGACTACTGTAAGGTTACTTTTTCCTTAACATCTCCTTATTTTCATACAACAATGGCAACAACCTCGACTAACACTGTCTTCGGCAACATTCACAGTAGGCAGTGCCAGTGATGGCAGCTCAAGAAGGAGGAAGTATTAAACCAAAAATTATAGTTTCCTCCTGTTAGAAATTGAACCTGAGGTCTCATCTTACTACTAGACTAAAAGCTATAGATGTCAGTTAATATGCAACTTTTTCTACTTAATTAACTGCACTAGTTCAAGCATCATTTCAATTATGAGTGGGTTCCAAGTTTGAATTTTCGCCATAGAACAATTGATGCTACAACCAAATGAACAGGAAGAAAAGTAATGTGCAGTTCATAACAGTCGATGCTGAATGCTTTTGGGGGTTGAAGGCTCATAACAGTATTGTACATAGTAAACTGCATAACTTAATTATATACTGAAAAAAAGGTGATGTAGAACTAAATTGTTTTTGGATATCTTAGTCCAACTAAATGAATTTTTAGTTGGAGATAAAGAATAGTACAAAATAGTATTTGGATTTTTCATATAAAAACTAATTGTGGTGTATATTTGATATCCGCATGGAGTGGAGAGAAAAAGGTATCCATTTGGAGGAATTGAATGGCAACATTTTGGGACTTTGCTATTAATACGGAGTCTGGGGAAGAAATGATTTTCAATTGGCTTTTTGTTTGTTTATACTGAAAAGTTAAGCAGCCAATTACTGCACCTAATTTGAACAATTATTTTGAAAGGATCAAACGGCAAAATATAGGGACATGACACTGTTGGATTTTAGAGTCAGCTTTAAGAAAAGCTATGAACTGATTATAAAAGCAATGGAAATTAAGAAACTGAAACATTTTTGATCATTCGGATTTGTTAACATATATATACACAACGTAATGGCAATCACATCTCCTTATGATGATGGGAGTTTCTATTTTCAGTGGACTATTTTCGTCACTAGTCAAGTAAGTTAAGGATGAAAGAAAATGAAAAAAATTAAATAAAAGATAGAAGATAATTGAAAAAAGCAAACTTCTCAAAGGTATAATAGTAATTTCAATTATTTAATCCAATTTAATAAATAGTAGATCTAAAATTTGAATTATTTGGTACTTAAAGTTTTAGCATAATAATTCTATCTAAAAATTATCATCTATTATTATAATTAATTCTTCATGATTACAATCTTACATTTGGGAGCACTTCACTCAACATTTTACAATCTTGACTTTTGAGTGAGCAGGTGTGTCAATATTCAACAAATATTTAAGTCTCAATAATTATGCAATCTGAGAAATGGTGGTACTGATATATTTATTTAATGAATTTTTATTAACTCTTTATATATCTCTAGTAATACGAAGAGTATCTTTAAGAATTTCTCAAAATCTGTATTATATCCACGCCGGGGAGATAAAAAAAAAACAGGAAACTTTAAAACAAGAGATAAAAAGAAACACCTCAAAGGTTTTGGTCCTCAATGAAACATACAAAAGTAAACATGCTGTATATGGGAAATGTCTTTATAATTAAAGCGCTAAAGAGAGGTTTGCCTTTGATTGAAACAGGTAACTCAAGTCAGTCAAAGGCATATCACAAGGTAGTTAAAAAGACTGAGACATAAGGTAACTCAAGTCACATATGGACCACTATTGCAGAAGCGAAACATAGTAACAATTAAGTTGTAATCACGTATAACATAAAATAAAACAGATATATAGTTGGATGTAGCATCCTTGTACTAGTATAACATAAACCGTAGGTTATTTCATGGCACATGTTCAGGTCTCTCGTACCCTTGAGACCATAAAAATGCATACTACGGTAAAAGACTATGAATTTGCCTGCTTGAAACCTTCATTGGTTATGGTAGAGTCTGCACCTCTACTGTGAAGTCTCTCATATTCAGCCAGTCGGTCGGTAATGGTGCATTTTCTAGCTAATTTGAGGCAAACAAATCCTGTGATTATCAGAATAACAGAAAAGATCCAACTGAATTGTAAATTGGCTAATGCCCTGGCCCTAAAATCAGCCTCATCAGATCCACATGTAACTGCTCCAAGCATGTCATTACTACTGGTTTTTGTCAAATTCATAGCGCATCCTTCAGGGACAAACTTAGGAAACCATAGCATAAACCCCATGTTTATGAACCAACATCCTTGGAAGATGACTGAGATTGAAAGAACAAGAGCTGCTGGGAAACAGTTGGGGGAAGCAGTTGCAGCAAGAGCTGCTAAAAGTGAGACAAAGACTATGAGTTGCAGCAACCAGTGGTAGTGTCCTTCAAGTCCTACGTGGTCTGTTGAGTGGAAATGGAGTAGGAAAAGCTCTTGACTAAATACTGAGGATACAAGGATCCCAACAAACCCAGATAAGAGCTCAAATGAATCAGTCAGCTCTGCACAAAGGGCAAAACCGGCAAATAGAGCAAGGTGTACGAACATGGTTGCATGTTCGAAGCCGTCAAGCTTAAAAGCATAGTGAAAGGAAGGAAAGTCTAGAATTTGTAGGGAAATTGCAAGGATGGAAAAACATAAAATGGCAATGAGCTCCAAGTGTTTAAGTCTAGACTGAAGGGTGTTTAGTTGGTACCAGAATCTTACAGTGAAGTTAGGAGGGCCTTTCACAAGGTAAACTCTGATGGTGTTGATGGTGTGCCATAGGCCTAAAAGGGTGAGTGCCAATCCTGGTACCAAGTGTCCTATAAACGTGCCCATGGGAACGTCTAGTCTTCAGAATTCCGGTATTTTCAGACTAGCTTTCTTCATCTTAAATATACGAGGCATATCACAAACATCTTACTTGCAACTTATGAAGAGTTAGAAGCATAGAAAAATAAGTATGTGAATGGTCCTCACATTTGGCTCTTGGTGCATTGTGCATGTGTTTCCACAAATAATTGCACAAAAAGACAGCCTACTATTAGCAAGCAACGTCCTGAAAGAAAATCAAAATGGGAGCACCACTTCATCCGAAAGTAAAGTAATCTCAAGAAAAAGTTATAGGTACCTGTAGTTTTCTCTAAACACTACAGGCTCAAATGGTAAAATGGAGCTGTATAGACCAAAATATTTTAGGTTTGATTCTTGCTAATGATCTTTTATTGGTAAACATCTACCAATTATAGTGCATCATATTTTAAAATTAGAACAACTTAACTATTTGTCTCTTAAAATTTTATTTTAACGATAAATAACTATACATATATTATTGGGAATATTCCAAAAACTTTATAAGGATTAACTCAACTGCCAAGATTGAGCCAGGTTGAACAAAATGTTTTTGTCGGTGATCATTATTAGTAGACATCAACAAATTGCGGTGCACATTGCCTTAAAACTGAAACAATCAATGTGCATCCTAAAATTTTATTCTATATATCAAAAAAGAACTCTATACTCTAATTGGAAATCCGCATCAGAGTTAGCAGGATAATGACATAACTCCACTACCACTATCAATAATGCCAAATTTAACAGCAATCAGCAAATGCACCCTTCCCTTCCGTAGAGAAGACTACCAATCCTACTCCTTTTCCAAGATGATAAAAAAGGGCTAACTCTTAGTGTGCGAGTCCAAAAGGTAACCCTATCTGCATATAGTGGAGAGTGAAATGCGTCCAATAATATCAGCGTGACAAGCAACATGTTTCCACTTGTCAAAGAAAAAACATTATTTCTCCATTTGATCAAATTTATCTAAAGAAGTAAATGACAGAAAGAAGTGGCAAGAAACTAGTTATATCATGCACCTTGCCACTGTAATGGTGAATGGAAGATGATGGTTTTAATAATCGAAGCTTATGGACCACACAATAAATTTAAGTTTATACTTTAGAGAAAATATAAAATGATATCCTTTTTTGTCAAATTATGTAGGATTAGCAAAGGAAAGGAAATCATTTTTTCCAACTACCTTGCCAACCATTTGAGCATAGATTTATGGGGAAAATACAAATGTTTTATTTCAACTTTGGGTCATTTGCAAATATTTTTTTAATCTTGAAAATTTTCAAACAAGTATCTAACACTTTCTCTTTTAAATTTTTTGTTAACAAAATTAATGAAGATATGCTACATTTTTTTTATACGGCTTTTCATTATTGAGATTATATATAATAATAGGACCATATATAAATTCATATATTTTAAAACGAGTAATATGTTATATTTATTATTTTTATTAACTGAAAGTGGAGGACAGGTGTTAAATGTTGATTAATTAGTAGTTGAAGGTGCTAAATGTTGGTTAGTAGTTGAAGGAAGTGGTTGCAAATGATACAACTTCAAAAGGAAGAGTATATATATTTTTGTTGGATTTAATACTATAAACTTCAATAACTAGCTATTATGCTCTAATCTCTCTACATGAAATTATCAACAGAGATTGTATTAGGTACGCATAAAAAAACCCTTTTATTAGGTATATACAGTATAAAAATTAAACTAAATTTATTAAAGAAAGAAAAAATTATAAGAAAAAAAGGGGGAGTAAAGGTCACCAACTTGTTCTTGATCTACAATCACGCTTGCTAAACTATGCCAAGAAGTTTGTGTTCAAAACTTCAAGTGTAGAAATTTCCACACAAGCTCTGAAATATGTTATTTGCCTCTTGAGCTCCACTTTTTCTTGGTAAATTCTCTAATTAATGCGCATTAAAAGCAAGTTCAATTATTGTCAATTCCTCACCAGGTTTATCAACTTTCCCTATTGCCTGAGTTAAAGATTGGAAGTGCTGTCAATGTCATTTACCTTTTCTCTTTTTCTCTCCCGTTTCTTTCTATTTTCTTTTAAATGGAGCTTTCATTAGCACTAACGCATAAAAAGCCTCTTGAAGACCTTCATGAAGAAATAATGCATCTTAATTACGGCCCTCCCCAGTTTTGCTTCTTATAAAGCTTCTTTTTGCTAGAATGTCATGACCATTGATGCGGATCTAAAAAGAATGTACTCAACCTTTAAGAACAAAAACCAAATTGGGAGCTCTAACAAAGAATAGAGAAATTATTTGATGGAGAAAAACAAATAGCTTTCGTAAAAGAAGGAAATAGCTGCTACAATAGAAAGAAAAATGCTTTCATAAAGATCGAAAGGAAGATGAGGCTTGATTCCCCTTCTCTTCGTCTCATCAAGAAGTTGACGTGCTTCTTCCACTTCCCCTCCTTGCAATATCCCTGCATCTTCAAGGCTAATATTTACAATTTACAATATATTTATGTTAGTTGTATTGGCACAATTTAGTCTTTGAAAATTTCAATTCATTGCAAATAATCATTTTTTAGTCTTTAAAAATATCAAATTTATTATATATTAATTTTTGAAGAGAATAATATTCAATAAATTTAATATTTTTAACAAAAGAGAATTTTAAAATGAAAATTGAGGGAATCTATAAATATAAAAACTAAATTATTAATTTACCTCAGAGGTAGCAAATGATTGTGTTGGGGTGGTTTTGAATTGGGTCATAAATGGTTGCTCAAGTAATAACCCATTTAACCATTTATAACGTATTTAAGTTTTTAAATGGTTCATTATATGACCCATAACTCATTATTTGTGGGTTAAACTAAATCCAACCATCAACTGATTTATTTTAAAACAATACTAATATAGTTTATTTTATTTTTTTTATAAATAATTAATTAATTATAACAATATTTTTTGAAAATTGAAGATTAATTAATTAATTAATTAATTCAATCAATTAAATAATTTTTTAACAGTTTTTTAATTTACTTCATCCAATGAAATATTCATAATTCAAAAAAAAAAGTCGTATGATATATTTGATATGTATTCAATACTTATATTACATATGACATGATATTTTAAATTATACTTAAATATTGTATGATTTGTTTTATAGCAATATCTATTTTATCGTATTTTGTATTTATACTTCTTAAATCTTGATAAATATAGTTATATAAAATGAAACATTGGTACTTTGAAAACAAATTTGTATTATATTTTATACATATATGACATAATATTTTAAATTATATTTAAATATTATATATTGTATCTTATCAAGTGGTGTCTCACATTTATACTTTTTATACAAGAATAAATATAATTATCAGATACCAATATTTAATATATATATATATATATATATATATATATATATATATATATATATATATATATATATATATATATTACAAACATGTCATGTATAACATATTCAAACATTATCTATTTTATTTTGTCATGGCATTCTATTATATCATATCTCGTCCACACTTTTTTAACTTTGCAAAATATGGTTTATAACATGATTTTTATTTATATATTCTCTCTTATTTTTATTTTCATTAATATTATTTAAATTTTATTAAGTTTTCCATGCTTCTTAAACCTTGCAAAATATGGTTTATAACTCAATGCTTAATAAGTGAATTGCAAAAAATTCTTACATAAGTGTAGAGTAGAGTTTTTTTTGTTGGGGTAAACCCATAAACATTCAGTGATACCCACTTTTAGTATATACACGTACTCTTATCATTACCTAGATATAATTATATCAAGTTTACTTTAGAATTTTTCTTTTGTAAATATAACTTACTAAAATTAAGGAGACTAAATTAGTAAGCAGATTATGCACATATCAGTTGGGTTAACCTTTGATATTTGCGCATAATTGCTATCAATTGATTTATTCTTACATATTACTGATAAATTACATGTACCCAAAAACCAGACCCATACTGTATTGAGGTGGCATCCACGTTGGCTGCTGTAGTTTAACAGCGTGGTAGAAACAAGGTCTAACTATCACAACAGTTGGTTTAATAAACTCAGACGATTGGAATACGATCACATCATCAAATTCAACAAGTTCAATAACAAAACTCTTGAAAGTTACCCCACAAGGCCCACTTTTCACTTCTAAATAGTAAGAATAATTCTTACAAATACTAGAGTTCGTGTTATACTATTGTGTTTCATATTTTTTTTTCCTCTTATTTTTCATCTCAAATATAAAGAATTCCTGTCAGCAAGAAAAGCTCTACGTATGCTCTGATTAATGAATCCGCACCAAAACCTATTGCAACCTCCATTTCAGAACATCTGCAAGCCAAAGTATTCAGTCATTAAAGGGAAAGCAATGAAACTATATTCGATTCTGTATAAATTAAGCAGTAATAAGTTTTCTAATTACAACTATATTCAGGTATTTGTCAATTTTCACCTCCTTGAAATCTATACAATGCGAACGGAACCAAAAAAAAACAAAAAACAAAAACAAAAACAAAAACAGACCCAACGATACAGAGCAATCAAAGCTTGCCACTCCTTCCAAAACACAAATGTCATAAGAGCAAGCAGTATAAAAGATATGTGGGCATAAACACAGATCACTAATAACAATAATATAGAGGACCAGCCGACCAGCAAACCGAAACAGAAAACAAAAAGTTTTACAAGAGCATTAAGGGATATGCGGATAAGAAATTCCAAAATAGGACAAACCAATATAGCAAATCAGCCAGCATAAAAAGCATTTATAGAGTTAGGAATAACCATGTAAGATTTTAATCTCCACCTGGATCATCTACAAACAAGTTAATTATCCATATCTACAAACCATAATATTTTGAGATTCTCTCTACCAAAAATCAAAGAAAGCACAATATCAGATCAGTGCCTTGGCAGGACCAACTGATACTAGTGTCAATAAAGTTTCACTTGTGACTTGACAAAAAGCTCAAACTATCAGACAGAGTGGCAGACAGACTTCAAGTCCATCAAATATTTTGCTGACTATATATTGACTAATAATGACCTACTTCAGTCCTTACAATCTCCAACAATAAAAATGACACCACTAATGCAAAGAACTTTTGACCAATGAGCCACCGTAATCAGTTGAGAAGCTTAAACAGTAGATAATCCACTCATTGGTAAGCCATGCACACAGATACAAAGGTGCAGTACTGCTGTTACATTTAACCAAAGATAAACCATTGCACCTATATGCACATTGAGATACCTATGGAAAGACACAATTAAAAGCAGAGAATGCAGAGCACAAATAGAAGATGCTTTAATTATTTAATTATTTATTTTTTTCCATTGTTGAGGGGTGTTGAAATACATATTTAGTAAGGATTACACGGATTACATACACTATTCTGCAATTCAATATACACATAGAATTCAACGAGACACATTAGAAATCCAGTCAAGCCAGCGTACATGAAAAGATCACATATGCGACAAAGTCTGTACTATTAACTTCAACTCCTATTACCATTAAACATTTGCTCTTGTTTTCTTAAAAACTCACTGAATAAACTGGGAGAACCAATTGCTCCATTCAACAGATAAAAGTAAGGTATTACGTAAATAGAATTGATCTACTTATTTTTTTTTCTTAAAAAAAAGAAGAAGAAGAGATGCTGTACTGCTGTATCATTCAACCCAAAGATAAATCAATGTACCTTTATGTACATTGAGATACCCATGGAAAGACACAAAATTAAACGTAGAGAATGCAGAGCACAAATAAAAGATGCTTTAATGATTTATTTTGTTGCTTGGGGGAGGGGCTTTGAAATCCATATTTAATAGGGCTTACATGGATTAGAACGGGGAAAAATCACGTATTCTAGTATGCAATTCAATAGGCACGTAAAATTTAACAAGACACGTTAGAAATTCACTTAATTCAGAGAGTATAATGAAAAGATCACATGTCCAACTAAGCTGTAATATTAACTTCAACTCCTATTACCGATAAATTTTTGCTCTTGTTTTCTTAAAAATTCACTGAATAAACTTGAGGGACCAATAGCTCCCTTCAACTAATAAAAGTAACGTATTACCCAAATAGAAATCGTCTACTTAAGCCATTGGGGTCTTTGAGGTCACATTATCTGTTTGTTTCCCCTTTTATATATCCAGGCTCTCAAACAAAACCTAGTTCTAGTTGAATGATTAGATAGGCAAGCCAAAGGAAACAAACTAGCAAGCAATCCAAGGAGCTCTTTCTCCATGATGAAAGCAGAGGATCATTAAGGTTTTACAATCTAATCAGGCTTAATTGAAACCAGATACAATAAAATTAGGGGGTAAAAGACCGTAGATAAGCGAATTAAACCAATGAATAATAGACTTAATTCCCAAACAATCAGAAAGCGAAACCGAATGAACAAGAAAATATTAGTGATAAAATCGCTAAAAACCTGAAATTTAAGCAACGGTAACGGCTTGTTGCTTTGGCGGCTCAAGATTCTTTTTTGAATTTTGATCGCCAAGAAAATCTTCGAGGTTATAAATGACGGTGATATATAGGGAGCAGCTAGGGCACCGAGCAATCTCTTCGCCAAGCTTAAGCTCTTCCTTCGTGATCTGGAACAGGTCACCACACGGACATGGATACGTATATGCCTGAATCTCCTCGTTCCACTCCATGTCCTCAATCTCCACATCGTCGTACGACATCGTTTCGGTTCTCCGACCTCGTTCCCGGCGCTTTGCTTTTCTGAAGCAACAAACACGGGGCCGAAAGAATATGATTTTAACTAGAAGAAGAGAGAGTCGGTTTCACTCCTCGGTCTTCATTATATATGATGGTTCCGATAATTTGCAATATAGTCCCCAGATTTCAAGGCATTTGTGACTGAGTCTTTTACAGTTTCACTTTCCGTCAATAACCCGAGTCAATACGGACGAAATTTTTTAATCTTATTTTATTGAATTGGTATTTAATACATCTGTATTATATAATTTTTTATTTATTAATAATATTTAAATTTTGATGTATGATAAAAATAATTTTAAAAAATATTACTTTTGTCACATGTCGCGATCTGAACATTATTAGTAAATAAAAAATTATCCATTATCAATAGATCAAATATTTTTTTTATTTTATTTAAAAATTTTAGATAATGACAAAATTTAAGTAAGATATTTTAGATTTTATTAAGGAGTTTTTTAAAATAAAATATAGCCTGTTAATAAATTTATAATTTATTATTATATATTAATTTTTTTTGTATATTCTATAATTTTACTGAAAAATTTAATAGCAAATATTTAAGAATTATATTTTAAATTTTGTTAAACACATTAATAACTAATAATTTAATAAACCTTTAAATATAGAAATTTTAAACTCCTACTTGACAACTACTAATTGTAATTCCCTGTAGTTATTTTGTTGATAAAATATGCATGATAATTTTAAGATAAATATATGTAAAATTTATAAGGAATAAAAAATAAATTAAAAATGCAGTATGATGAACCAAAAAGACTAAAGGATTTATTTGATTTGATTTTTATTTTTATATTTTTTAAAAATTATTTTACAAAAAAAATATTTTATTTTTTATTTTTTTATACTTTAAAAATAAAAATAAAAAGTAAAAATAATTTTTTTATTTTTTGTTTTAAAAATAATTTATTTTTAAAATTTATTTTCAAAACAGTTATTAAATAAAAATTTTTTATTTTAAAAATAATTGAAAAAAGAAAATAATTTTTAAAAATTAAAAATAAATAGATCCTAATATTACAATTTGATAAGCCAAAAAGTATATTAATATTACAATATTGATAATTACTTTTAAAGAAATTATAGTGGGAAAAGGGTTTTGATTTTTTTACACTAATTTTTGCTAACAAAAAAAATGTTATAAAAATAATTCACAAAAAAATTTCATGCAATCTTCTCTAAAAAAAATTGATATAATTAAAATTTGAAATTATGACATTACCTTTCATCACATTATTTCTACAGTTATTTATTTATTTATCTATTAATTTATAATATTTATTATCTAAAAATTAAAGATTGTATTTACATTTTTCTTGTTGTTATTCTTGAAAAATTATAAAATACTTACCTTGGTCTATCATTTCGTGTTTATTAATGTTTTTTTTTTCCTGTTTAAGAAAAAGAGTCAGAAATGTTCTTGTTTCCTTGTTCGCTCGGGGCAAAGAAATGCAGTACGCAGTGCAAGAGAAGGAGGAAGGCGTAGTGGAAGCACGAGATGCATAGCCACAGTCGTAGACATCTTCTTCTTCGACACGATGATGCAAGGGCTCCATCACCATCAACAACAACTCGCGGCGCTTCTCTCCGTTGCTCTTCCCAAGGACGATTCCACTTCGTCCACCACCGCTTCCGACGACGATGACTCTGCTCGACTCGCCGCCATTAACTCACTCCACCGTGCAATTGTATACCCGCACAATTCCCTTCTCGTCACTCACTCTGCCGCCTTCCTTGCCCAAGGCTTCTCTCGACTACTATCTGACAAGTAAGTTCCCCTTTTCTGCTGTCTGTTTTTCACTGATTTTGAGTCGTCGTTTACTAGCAATGATTGTTGGCTATATTCATATTGTTTCTTATATTCCATTCCTGGTTTAAGCTCTAGTCTTGAAATTGTTTCAGTCAAGGCTAGTCATTTGCTTGATTTTTCTATGGTTCACTCCATTTTTTTTAACTGATTAATTGTCGGCAATTGGAAGTAGCTTATATGATAAGAGCGAAACAAGACTACTGATTGTAGTTCTTATACGTATTGGGTTAGACGCAGAAGGGCAATCGGAAGTAACTGTATCTTTGTTTTAAATTTTTATTTAAGGGACTAAAAGTGGCTTTCGTCCTGAATAAAGAGATTTAAAGAGATCAATTTTTTATTCTCAAAATAATCGACTCCACTAAAATCTTCTTTTCCCTTTTTCGGGAAATCCCACTACAGATCCTATGCTGTGCGGCAGGCAGCAGTTGTAGCATATGGTGCTCTTTGTGCTGTCATTTGTTCAATCCCTGTAACATCAAACGGAAGACAGAACCATGTTATACTTGGAAGTTTAGTTGACAGGTTTATTGGTTGGGCATTGCCGTTATTAAACAATGTTAGTGCAATTGATAGGACTAAGGAATTGGCACTGGAAGGTCTACGTGAGTTTCTTAATGTCGGAGATGTTGTTGGATCTGAGAGATATGCTTTGCCGATTCTCAAAGCATGTCAGTTACTCCTTGAGGATGAGAGAACCTTCTTGAGTTTATTACATCAACTTCTGGGAGTTATAACATTGATCTCATTGAAGTTTTTGAGATGTTTTCAACCTCATTTTCCGGATATTGTTGACCTCCTTCTTGGGTGGGCATTGGTGCCAGACCTCGCTGAATCAGAAAGGCGTGTTATAATGGATAGCTTCTTGCAATTTCAGAAACATTGGGTTGGTAGCCTACCTATGTCTTTAAGGTTGCTGACAAAGTTCTTGGGCGACATGGAGGTTCTGCTTCAGGATGGAACTCCTGGAACCCCACCACAATTCCGAAGGCTTCTGGCTTTGCTTTCTTGTTTTTCAACAATTCTACAGTCTACTGCTTCTGGGTTGCTGGAAATGAATCTACTTGAACAAATAAGTGAACCCCTTAGCACATTGCTACCTCGCTTGTTAAAATGCTTATCTGTGGTTGGGCAGAAATTTGGATGGTCAGAATGGATTGAAGACTTTTGGAAGTGTTTGACTCTATTAGCAGAAATATTGCGTGAACGATTTTCAAATTTTTATCTTCTTGCTGTTGATACCTTATTTCAAAGCTTGGATTTGGATGCTACAACTCAACATGCTGGATGTAGGAAACTTACGTCCTTTCAAGTTCATGGGGTTTTGAAAACTAATCTTCAATTATTATCATTGCAAAAGCTTGGCCTCCTCCCATCATCGGTGCAGAAGTTATTGCAGTTTGATGCACCAATTTCTCAGCTGCGATTGCATCCGAATCATTTAGTAACAGCAAGTTCTGCTGCTACTTATATTTTCTTGCTTCAACATGGGAATAAAGAAGTTGTGAATGAAGCAGTCACCTCATTGATTGAAGAGCTGGAGGTGTTGAAGGGCATGCTAGGAAAAAATATTGGTCTTGCAAATCATTCCAATAGCATCACAGCTTCTAAAACATTTTCTAAACTTGAATTAATTGCATTGATCAAGTTTGATTTAAAAGTTCTATTAGCATCTGTTTCCTTGGGTGTGGATAGCAATTTGATTGACCAAACAGAAATTGCTTCTGTGTATCTTAGGAGGTCAGAAAAGTTGGTCTCTTTTATTACAGAAAAGCTGAATCCTTTTGAATTGCCTATTCAGCCCTGCATGGAGTTGCAGGTTGCCGTTTTCAAGTCATTGGAGAGGCTAGCTACAGTTGAGTTCTTAATCAAGTGCTCCATAGGAAACCAGAATAGCGACAAAACTTTTATTGATTTTCCAACTACAAAGGAGAATAGTGCTGACCATTTAAGGGATGGGTATTCAGCTTTGATTACTGAGCATCTAAGGAAGTATAGCATGCTCCTGATCAAAGGTCTCCATGTTTCTTCTCCTCTGGCAGTTAAACTAGTGGCCCTAGATTGGGGACAAAAGTTCTGTGAGAATGTTATGGCTATTAATGAGATGTCTAGTACAAATGCTTATTCCTATGAAGCATGTGGACATGCTTCTGTAATAGTGAACTTAGTTTTCTCACTTTTAGGTGCTACATTTGAGAGGGAACCAGAAGTAAGGTCACATGTTGCAATGACTCTAGAGATGTTTCTGCAAGCAAAACTTTTACATCCTGTGTGTCTTTATCCTCTAGCTGAAGTGATACTGGAGAAACTTGGTGATCCAGCTATTGAGATACGGGATGCATATGTAAGGCTACTTGCTCATATTTTGCCTACTACTATATATGTATGTGGTCTCTATGATTATGGGAGATTTATGCCTGTTGACCTGAGCTTAGGCAACACTTCCAACTTGCACTGGAAGCAAGTATTTTCCCTGAAGCAGCTGCCACTGCAACTGCACTCACAACAACTTGTGTCTATCTTAAGTTACATTTCACAAAGATGGAAGGTACCTCTTTCTTCTTGGATTCAGCGGCTTATTCACAGCTGCTGGAGTTCAAAGGATGCTATTGTCAGTCAGCCTGAAGAAACAGGAAATGTCAGTGCTAATGCTTTATGGCTGAATATAAAAGTGGATGAAGATATCCTTGAAAGAATCTGTTCTGTCAATTCATTAGCTGGTGCCTGGTGGGCTGTACAAGAAGCAGCTAGGTACTGTATTGCTACACGTCTTCGGACCAACCTTGGTGGACCTGCCCAAACATTTGCTGCCTTAGAGCGCATGCTTTTGGATGTTGCACATCTTTTACAACTTGATAATGAGCAAAATGATGGAAACTTAAGTATGATAGGGTCTTCTGGTGCTCACTTGTTACCAATGAGATTATTGCTAGATTTTGTTGAGGCTCTAAAGAAAAATGTATATAATGCATATGAGGGGTCTGTCATTTTACCATCTGCTACTCACCAGAGTTCTTTGTTCTTTCGGGCAAACAAAAAAGTCTGTGAAGAGTGGTTTTCTCGTATATGTGAACCAATGATGAATGCTGGATTGGCTCTACATTGCAATGATGCTATTATTCAATACTGTACACTGCGTTTGCAGGAGCTCAAGAATCTTTCCATGTCAGCTTCAAAGGAAAAATCAAGGGCTCAGGTAGCTGAGACTTTCCATAACATCAGGGGCAGGTATAGAGGAGATGTCTTAAAAGTTTTAAGATACATGTCACTAGCTCTTTGTAAGAGTTTTGAACCAGAATCTTTGATTGGCCTACAAAAATGGGTTTCTATGACATTCTCTTCCTTGCTTGGGGAGGAAAACCAATCCTCTAATGACGGTGGAGCAGTGGGACCTCTTTCGTGGATAACTGGGCTTGTGTATCAGGCAAGAGGTCAGTATGAAAAAGCTGCTGCTAGCTTTACTCACTTGTTACAAACAGAGGAGTCGCTTAGTTCTCTGGGTTCTGATGGTGTACAATTTGTCATTGCACGAGTAATTGAGAGTTATGCAGCTGTATCAGATTGGAAATCTCTTGAAAGTTGGCTATTAGAGCTGCAACTACTTCGTTCTAAGCATGCTGGAAAAAGCTATTCTGGTGCTCTAACTATGGCAGGAAATGAAATTAATGCAATCCATGCGTTGGCACGTTTTGATGAGGGTGATTATCAGGCTGCTTGGTCATGCCTTGATTTGACGCCTAAAAGTAGTAGTGAACTCACCCTTGATCCAAAAATAGCATTGCAACGGAGTGAGCAGATGCTTCTGCAATCATTGCTTTTCCACAAGGAGGGGAAGATTGATAACGTGCTCCCTGATTTGCAGAGGGCTAGATCAATGTTGGAGGAACCACTGTCTGTTCTGCCACTTGATGGGTTAGCTGAAGCAACACCTCTTGCTATTCAGTTGCATTGCATTTTCCTATTGGAAGAAGATTACAAGTTTAAATCAATCCATGATAAGGCCAAACAATTTCAGTCAATATTAAATTCCTATATTGAATCAGTGCCATCTTCTATTAGTAGAATTCGCCAAGATTGTAATCCATGGTTGAAGGTTCTTCGAGTTTATCAAACCATGTTCTCTACTTCTCCTGTTACTCTAAAGCTCTGCATGAATTTGCTGAATTTAGCTCGTAAACAAAGAAATCTATTGTTGGCAAATCGTCTGAATAACTATCTCAGAGATTGTGTATCTACTTGCCCTGAGGAGAGGCATCGTGATCTTCTCTTCTTAAATTTGCAGTATGAGAGCATTCTACTACTGTATGCTGAAAACAAGTTTGAAGATGCTTTTACAAATCTCTGGTCATTTGTGCTTCCTTGTATGGTTTCTTCAGAATATACAATATCTAATGCTGATGAGAGAATTCTGAGGGCTAAAGCATGCTTGAAACTTGCTGACTGGCTGAGACGAGATTATTCAGATTGGAGTCCCAATAGTATTGTTCTTAAGATGCCAGCAGATCTGGATAGGGCTGAAATAAATGCACTTGGCAAAGATGGCAACGAAGAGAATATAAGATTTGAACAAAATGTGGGTCCTGTTATTGAGGCAATTGTTGGTACAGCAACAAAAATGTCTACTCGTATTTGCCCCACCATGGGCAAGTCATGGATTTCTTATGCCTCTTGGTGTTTTAAGCAAGCCAGAGACTCCCTCCTTAATCATAATGAAACCAGTCTTCATTCATGTTTCTCTCCCATAATTACTCCAGAAATTTTACCTGAGAGATTTAAGCTGACTAAGGATGAGGTGGAAAGAGTTAAATCATTGGTTTTGCGTCTTCTACAGGACAAGGGTGATATGAAAGGTTTCAAAGATGAACTAGAAGAATGGAGATTTTGGCTTGATTCTAAAGAGCAATCAAATAATGACAATCCTCTGATGACACTAGTTCTACAGTTAGTGAATATAATTGAAACAGCAGCTGGGGCACCAGGTGCAGAAAACACTGGCAGTGAAAGTCTTTCAGCCATGCTATCTTCTCAGTTAAAAACTTGTTTGTTACATGCAAATCTTGGGCTGGGAGAATCTGACATAGTATCTACATTGGATGATTTCGTCAATATTTGGTGGTCTTTGAGGAAGAGAAGAGTCTCCCTGTTTGGGCATGCAGCTCATGGTTACATACAATATCTTTCTTATTCTTCAACCCAGCTTTACCATAGTCAGATGCCTGGTTCTGATTATGAGTCTTTGAAGCAAAAGACTGGCAGCTACACTCTGAGGGCTACATTGTATATATTGCATATACTTCTCAATTATGGTGTGGAATTGAAAGATACACTTGAATCTGCTCTTTTAGTTGTTCCTTTGTTGCCATGGCAGGTCGCATGCTAGATCTTGACTTCTTACTTTTACTGCTTTCATTTTTAAGGGGAGGATATTTTTATTGAAATTCGGATTATGATTGTATTTTGTAGGAAGTTACCCCTCAATTATTTGCTCGTTTAAGTTCTCATCATGAACAAGTGGTTCGGAAGCATCTGGAGGGCTTACTGATTATGCTGGCCAAGCAGTCTCCTTGTTCTATAGTTTACCCAACACTAGTTGATGTTAATGCTTATGAAGAGAAACCTTCAGAAGAGCTTCATCATGTGCTGGGTTGTCTGGTATTGAAAATTTATGTGTGCCTGATGTGGCTTATATATTGTTGACATCTAATATTCTCTTCACATCATGTGGGTGATTGAGCATCAAATTTATTGTAGAATAAAATGTTTCAATAATCTTTGGTTGACATTAGCGATATTGATGTTGTGGCTTTGCTTACCACAAAATTTTGTTAAAGGTTTGTTTACTGTTTTTAACGTCAAAAGGTTACGTGTATAGTTAATTAAGCTTTTCAAATTTTTATAACTTTGATGTTTGTTATGTATTAGTCAGTATGGAGTTTTCCATTAGAAACTGCTTCGTTATGGCACCTTGTAATTTAGAGTATGTAAGATTTAGACTAGAATGGGTGAGACACCAACCCAACAATCACTGCAATTCATGCAAGTCCTTGGTATTTTTCAGGGATATATTTCTTTTAGAACAGTGGTCCCTTTCAGGTTTGGGTGACATATCAAGGAGGACATTTGGAGGAATATTACTTTTCTAGAAGCTTTTTTATGCTTCCATTATCCCTTTTTATAACTTACTCATCAAAACTTTTTCAACTATTCAATTATGACTATTTCTTTGACTTTCACTTCCACACAAATCTAAATGATAGAAAAACTATTGAAATTGACCTTCTGTTTGTACTTGATTCTACCTATCTCTCCAATCTAAGTATTAGAATTTGGACTTTGGATCCTTGAGGTGTAATTTCATGTAAATTCTTCTTTCGAAATCTAAACACACGCTCTTAACATAAGAGTTTCCTCCTCGCCAAACCCATTTAGAAGTCCAAATCCCCTTAGGGGGGCGTTTGGTAGGAGGATTTGTTTTGGATTCCTGGAAATGTTAATTTGGGAATTGAAGATTGCTTTATTCGGTGTTAGAATAGAAACCATCATTCCTAAAAAAACTTCAATTCCTAGTATAGATTTCCATGAAAAGAATATCATGGAGGGAGTTGGGAATTGGAGATTCCCATAAAGGTGAGAATGTTTATGTAGAGTAAAATGACAAATTTATCCCCCAATGTTTATGTAAAAATTCTTTCTGAAAGTAAATTTAATTGTTAATATGTTTTTTAATAATTTTATAAAATTAATGTGAGCATGTAAAATGATAATAGTAAACTTAATAAATTATTAAAAAAAATTATTTGCATATATAAAATTAAAATTGGTTGATAATGCATATAATATTAATTTTTAAAAACTTACGACCCCTATTTTATAGAAATTTTTTACCCAAAAAAATATTTTAAGAAGTAGAATTGATAAGATTTATGATTTTGGTATGGGTTTAGTACTTACTTAAAATTTCAAAATAAAAAAAAAAGATCATATAAATTTTAAAATTTGATTAAAATATAATCTTTTAAATCATTATATATTTATAACAATCACCACTATCTTCTCCTGCAGCCTCACAATATATCAGGAAGTGTCTTTGTGGGGAGGAGATGATTTTGTACAAACTGCTGTAATGTTATTTTGAGATGATTTTGTATATTACTAATTTGTACAAGTCATGATACTTGAAGTATTAACATCATACAATACAGATGTTATTTTTCTTTTCGCAATGATAGTGTTGCCTTTTTTTCTTTTTGGTACTTTGGGAAGGGTTATAGTTGTCTTTCAATTTGTTTTATCCTTTGTTAGAAAAAATAAAGAAATAAAAAAATTTAAAAAATAGATTAGGGGTATTTTTGAAAAATACACAAAGATTCCCAAAAAACTTTAAGTATAATTAAACACAGGAATGCAGATTTGTAGAAAATGTTATTTTAAGATTTTCAACAATCTTAAAGGTCAACCAAACACAGAAATGAAGATTTTTAGAAATTATTTTTCCCATCAATGATGTTTCTTAAGAAACATGATTCGTAAAAACCAATTTTTTTATAGTTCACCAGATGCCCCCTAAAGGTTAAGTGATTAATTTGGATAGTAATACTAAGTAGGATCAATACGAATGGCATGTTCCAAATTTGTAGACCTCACTACTCTTTCTCTTTATATGTGTGTTATGTGTGAGTCTACTTTGGAAATGATAGCCCACTTTTTTTTTTCATTGTATTCGTAAGGTGTCTTTGTGTTGTGATAGTATTAATATAAATGGAAATTGAGTGGTCAATTTTATATGTACCATAGTTATGGCTGGGGGCTTTAGGGTTAACATGTTAGTTTTGCTATCAAGGTTCTTAAGGAAGTCCCAATCAAAGCTCTCGGTGCAACTTGGGGAGTCATAAGAAGGGGAGACCTTGAGAGTTGCATTTCAAATACTTCGACACTGGTGAGTTATGGGTTGCTAGGAGCCTTGCTGTGCAACTCTAGTAGTGAAGAACAACTTGGGGAAGATCAAGGGGGCTACTTATGGGAAGTAGGTTGAAGACATTTGGGTGCTGTGTCATTGTGTTTGACTATGTGGGCTAGGTGAGCAGCTAGGAGAATGTCAAGGGAACTATTTATGGAAAGAAGGTCTAAGAATTTTGAGAGTTGTTTGTTTGCCATGGACATTGCCAGGGGATGCTAGTTGATAAAGTTCTTGTATTGATGGTTGAGTTTATTTATTTATTTATTTGAGTTGTTAGTAATTATGACTATTATTGTTGTTGTTGTTGTTGTTGTTGTTGTTGTTAGAGATCATAATAAAATTATTTCTAGGATTTCACTTAACAACTTAAGCATTTAAGTTGAAATAGTTTTTAACATAGTATTAGAGTCTTTATGACCAAAAGGAAGGGTTCAATCATTGCTTACTACCATTCTCTTAAATAAATAAAATTAAATTTATTACAAAGTATATTAGACAAATTTACACTTCAAGCACCAAAGGACATTCGTGTGAGGGAGCATGTTAGAGATTATAGTAAAACCATTCATGGATCTTCACTCAACAGTTTAAACTCTTAAGTTGAAATTGTTCTTGACAATTATTCACTAGAGTTGAGTTTTATTGTAACATGCTTGAATTTTGTTAAGTGTTAGCTTGAAGATGAGTGTTTAAGTTATTAAAGATTTAGGGTCTTGTAGGTTAAGAGACACTTGAAGTGCATCTGAGGGGTACAAGTGTCTTTTTGTTGTCATAGTATTTATATAAATATAGCTTGGGGGGTTATGTTTTATTCATATTATCATTGAGTCTTTTAATAAGATATTTTGTTTGGTCTCTTCTTTTTCTCCTAACCTCTGCTCTCCTTATTTTCTCAAAGTGTAGTAATGTGCTTGGTTTGTAGTAATTTAGTGTTTTGGCTGCAGCCTAATGCAGGAGCTTTTACTAACACTTCTTTATTTCATATGATGTGGTGTCTTTTTGGCTTCTTTATGTTGCTTAGCCAAAGGTTGTTTCTTTTATGTTTAGAGAAATTCGAGGGTCTTATTGCATTTATATATTTTTCATTTCTCTTTGTTTGCGTCTTTCATTTTGTGAGAGGATATCTTATTTTTTGCTCTTCTACTCTGTTCTTTCTCTTCTTGTAATATATTTTTTTGTGTATATTGGATGTATGGATATACTAGAAAATATATGATTAAGAATTAGTATATTAGAGAGAAAGTTATGATAGCACCTATTATGGAAAAGATGGTGAAATCTCGTTTAAAGTGATTTGGTCATGTGTAGAGAAGACTTGAAAAAGTCCTAGTGCAAAGAGTATATAAGATGAAGATCAATTCGATAATTAGAAGTAGAGAGAGGTAAAAAAAAATAATAAATAAAATCATTACGAAAGATTTATTTATTAATAATTTATTTATTAATTTTATTTATAATAAGTCATTGTAGCATCATTGAATCCATGTAACCGACTTTACCTAGTGGAAAAATACTTTAGTTATTATTGTTATGTATATGTTTTGATGGAAGTAAAAGGAAGGAAAAGGCCTGAGGACAGGTTTGAACTAAACATTCCCATTGTTTGTGAGTCTTCTATAAGGAGGAGATGAAAATGAGGGATTTTCCACTAACCTAATATATTACAAAGCCCTAAACCTTCAAATTTTCAAGTTTCCCCAATTTGTGGGGTTTTAGCAGAGAAATTTTTACTATTATGCCCTTATTATTTTATTATATTCCAAATTTTCATTGTCAAAATCCTAAACTAATATAATTAATCATATTAACAAAGAATAGATATGTAATGGGCCAAAAAATAAAACAAAGAATAGATTTGTAAAATTTAATTATAATGAATCATTGTCTTTCATATAACCCTCCATTTACATTTCCTTGTTCAAATCATCATTTTACCTTTCATTACCTTTCGTTCGCTTTCATCTTTTTTTTTTAATTCCTTTTCTTGCCTTTCCTCTCAACTCCCAAATATACCCTTTGTTCTTTTTGTGATAGAAAATAAATTTTCTTCTTCTATAAATAAATAAAATATGTTGAGTGATGGTTTAGGGTTTTAGGGTGAGTGTGTGAGACATGAGATCTAAACCTTCTTTTTTAACTGCTGTCCTTTTTCTTTTCTCAGGGCATATCATGATAAGTATGCCTAGTCATTTTTTTATACCGTTGCCTGCTAATAGCATATCTAGTGGGCTGATTTCCAGTTTGCATTATTGTTCTCAAATGGGTTTGAAGTATTACGCTGAATGTAGTAAGTGACTAGGCTTACTTATCATGATCTACACTCATTAGGTTGAGTTTGGAATTTTGAAGCACTAATAAGAGGGTACTCTGGTTTCCTGCTTAATGAGCATCTTGATATGTACTTGTTAGTTTGGTTAGGTATACTTATCCTGATATGCACTTATTAGTTTGACTAAAGCTTCAAGAGCAATCATTGCTGTTACAGTGACCTTTTGTCAACTAGCTTGTTCAAAGTACTGTATGAGATAATTTAACTTTTTTTTTTTTTGCATGCAGAGGGAACTTTACCCTAGATTGGTTCAGGATGTTCAGTTGATGATAAATGAACTTGGAAATGTTACTGTTCTCTGGGAGGAATTATGGCTTAGTACTCTTCAGGATCTTCACACAGGTTGCTTGCCTTATTTATCGACATTTTTGTTGATTATTATGTCCCTTTCTTTGACTTACCGCTGAGAAAAAATGGCACTTTTTTCTATTTAAAGGGATGTGTCTCTGTTTTCTTTTGATTGCATTATATGGAACTTAGTATCAGATAACTGGATTGGGGCTGAATATATTTTTTGCAGATGTAATGAGGCGCATAAATGTGCTGAAAGAGGAGGCCGCAAGGATTGCTGAAAACATCAGTCTCAGTCAGAATGAGAAGAACAAGATAAATTCTGCCCGATATTCTGCAATGATGGCTCCAATAGTTGTGGCCTTGGAACGCCGTTTAGCTTCAACTTCTCGGAAACCTGAGACCCCTCATGAATCTTGGTTCCAAGAAGAGTATAGAGAACAATTGAAATCAGCAATTTTATCCTTTAAAACTCCCCCAGCATCTGCTGCAGGTCTAGGAGATGTGTGGCGACCTTTTGATACTATTGCTGCATCCTTGGCTTCTTACCAGAGGAAGTCTTCAATTTCCTTACAAGAAGTTGCACCACATTTGGCTCTGCTATCATCTTCAGATGTTCCGATGCCAGGTCTCGAGAAACAAATCAATGTACCTGACTCTGACAAAGCTACTGGTCTCCAAGGGGTTGTTACAATTGCTTCTTTCCATGAACAAGTGACTATCTTATCAACAAAGACTAAGCCTAAAAAACTTGTTATACTGGGTTCAGATGGTCAGATGTACACATATCTCCTTAAAGGTCGAGAAGATTTGCGCCTTGATGCTAGAATAATGCAGTTGCTGCAGGCTATAAATGGTTTTCTGCATTCTTCTTCTTCTACATGCAGTAACACTCTTGGCATTCGCTATTATTCTGTGACTCCAATCAGTGGTCGGGCTGGCCTTATACAGTGGGTGGATAATGTAATAAGTATATACAGTGTATTCAAATCTTGGCAAAGCCGTGTCCAGCTAGCACAACTCACAGCATTGAGTGCTGGAAATACAAAACCCTCAGCTCCTCCACCTGTTCCTCGACCCAGTGATATGTTCTATGGGAAAATCATACCAGCACTTAAAGAGAAAGGTATTAAAAGAGTAATTTCTCGAAGGGATTGGCCTCAAGAAGTCAAACGTAAAGTTCTTCTTGATCTCATGAAGGAGGTGCCAAGACATCTTCTGTACCAAGAATTATGGTGTGCTAGTGAAGGATATAAAGCATTCAGCTCAAAAATGAAGAGGTACATTAAAGGAATCTTTAAGCCTTCACTGGTGAATTTGATGGTTGCATTATAATACATGCAATGGCTGAAGTCTTAAATATGGATCTAGATTTTTTGGTCAATTTCTGTATGCTTCTTTTTTTGGCATGCTTTTTCCACTTCATGAATCTTGGGATTGGAGCTGCCATTGAGCACAAAAATAAATAGACGTCAATCTACACTTAATGATGGATTTTAAATGATCAGTAACTTATAATAAATTTTCCTTTTTCCTACGGAGGTAATTAGAGTTTAGTATGATCTTGTTCTCATCAGATTTCAGATATAAATGCTAGTATTTCTATTTGTTGACTATTCTATTAGAAAGTACTTCCAAACTCATCGTTGGTTGGCATTTGATGAGCATTTTCTGAGAGGAAAAATTTATGACAAGCAAGAGAGATTATGTACAATTACACATTATTATTTTTTCAAACTGCAGGTATTCAGGAAGTGTTGCAGCAATGAGTATGGTTGGTCATATTCTGGGACTGGGTGACAGACATTTAGATAACATTCTTATAGATTTTTGTAGTGGGGATATCGTCCACATTGATTATAATGTTTGTTTTGATAAAGGGCAAAGACTAAAAATTCCAGAGATTGTTCCTTTCCGTCTTACTCAGATGATTGAAGCAGCTTTAGGGCTGACTGGAATAGAGGGTAGATTCAGAGCAAATTGTGAGACAGTTATTGGCATTTTAAGAAAGAACAAAGACATACTTTTAATGTTACTGGAAGTTTTCATTTGGGATCCACTTGTAGAGTGGACACGAGGTGATTTTCATGATGAAGCTGCTATTGGTGGTGAAGAAAGAAAAGGCATGGAATTGGCTGTTAGCTTGAGTCTATTTGCATCTCGAGTGCAGGAAATTCGTGTTCCCTTACAGGTAATTATCCTACTAGAAGATAGAAATTGCATACACATTTTATGTCAAGGTAGACATACTTCTGAGATGTATTTTTTTCCATTACATTCCAATCTCTTCTAATTAAGGTAGTTGACACCTGGTACAGAGGTGCTTCAGAGTGATCAATATATGTGTGCATCCACTTGTGTTTCAAGATTTCATGTAGTTAGAATCCATCTTATCTTACATGTAATATTTTTAAATTTGTGTAATGTATCTATAATTGATTTATTGACTCATCTTTAATGTGCTATCCTTATGTAATCTCTAATTAGCAATTCTTGCATAATTTTTTTAAAATTGATTTACTCACTTTTCTTTTATGTGCTATCCTTATGTTGTCTTTAATTAGAAAATCTGTGTTTGAAACATTGGTCGAAACAATTTATCTATTTTTTTATTAAAAAAAAGACCCATGCTTTCTTAAGATCTATCTGACATATGACTAACAGCTAATTTATTTATATTTTATTTTTAAATTTGAGTAGGAACACCATGATCAATTGTTGACCAGCTTGCCAGCCGTTGAATCTGCACTTGAGGTATTGATGAAATGTCGTGACTTTCTTAGCATTCAAATCTTGACTTTGTTTAGCTCTCAATCAATAAATTTTCTTGTGAATTTGACTTTGAGAATTATGTACCAGAGGTTTACCAATGTTCTAAATCAGTACGAGCTTGTCTCTACTCTATTCCATCGAGCTGACCAAGAGAGGTCTAGTCTTATTCTGCATGAGACATCTGCAAAGTCAATTGTTGCTGAAGCAACCTGTAATTCAGAGAAAATCCGAGCTTCATTTGAAATACAGGCTCGGGAATTTGCTCAAGCAAAGGCTATGGTTGCAGAAAAGGCTCATGAGGCAACAACATGGGTTGAGCAACATGGAAGGATTCTTGATGCTTTACGATGCAACATAATCCCCGAATTAAATTCTTGTTTTAAGCTGAGTAATATAGAAGAAGCTTTATCTCTTACATCTGCAGTTATTGTAGCAGGTGTCCCACTGACTGTTGTTCCTGAGCCAACACAAGCACAATGCCACGATATAGATAGGGAAGTTTCTCATCTTGTAGCTGAGTTGGATGATGGACTTGCTTGTGCCATAACTGCACTGCAAGCATACTCCTTGGCTCTGCAAAGAATCTTACCGTTAAATTACCTTACAACCAGTGCAGTCCATGGATGGGCTCATATTCTGCAACTATCTATCAATGCCCTGTCCTCTGACATTCTCTCTCTTTCAAGAAGGCAGGCTTCTGAGCTTGTTGCAAAGTTTCATGGAGATACCATCGATTCTATCAAATGCAGACATGATGATCTTTGTCTTAAAGTGGATAAATATGCAGTAGAAATAGAAAAACTCGAGGAAGAGTGTGCGGAACTAGAGAATTCTATTGGCTTAGAGTCAGAATCAAAAGCTAAAGATCGTCTTTTGTCAGCTTTCATGAAATTTATGCAGTCCACTGGTCTCTTAAAAAAGGAAGAGAGTACGTCTTCAATCCAATATAAATATGATGGAGCAAACAACATTAGACTGCTAGGTGACCTGAAAGAGAAGAAAGAGAAGGCATTATCAATTCTTAACATAGCTTTAAGCTCACTTTATGATGAGGTTAAGGTTAGAGTACTTAACATATATAGTGATTCCATAGGAGGAAGAAATCAACACAATGTATTGCTAAATGAATCTCGAGCTATTTTTACTCAGTTTGAAGAGCAAGTAGAAAAATGTAATCTTGTGACAGAGTTTGTTAGTGATCTAGGGCAAATGATTGGGAGGGAGATGCCTATTGTTGATTTTAACAAAGTTCATTCAAAATTCTCTTCTGAAAGTAATTGGGTTTCTATTTTGAAAACCATTTTGTCTTCCTGTAGTAGATTGGTTAGTCAAATGACTGAAGTTGTTCTACCAAATGTGATACGGTCTGCTGTTTCATTAAATTCAGAAGTTATGGATGCATTTGGGTTAATATCACAAGTTCGAGGGTCTATAGACACTGCACTGGAGCAGCTTGTGGAGGTCGAAATGGAGAGAGCATCTCTGGTTGAACTTGAGCAGAACTATTTTGTTAAGGTTGGTCATATTACTGAACAGCAGCTGGCTCTTGAAGAAGCAGCAGTCAAGGGTAGAGATCATCTTTCTTGGGAAGAGGCAGAGGAACTTGCATCCCAAGAGGAAGCTTGTAGGGCTCAGCTGGACCATCTTCATCAAACATGGAATCAAAGAGATGTAAGGACTTCTTCTCTTGTAAAGAGAGAAGCTGATATTAAAAATGCCCTGGTTTCTGTGGAGAGTCATTTTCAATCTCTAGTTGGTCCAGAAGAAGAAAGAGAGCTACATTTTCTGAGAAGCAAAGCTCTATTGGCTGCACTTGTTGAGCCCTTCTCGGAATTGGAATCCAGTGATAATATGTTGTTTTCAGCTGATGGTTCTGTTGCAATTCCCTCAAGTAAATTGCATACACTAGCAGATTTGATAAATTCTGGGAATCCTATATCAGAGTTTGTCTGGAAAATTGGAGGTTTATTGAATGGCCATTCATTCTTTATTTGGAAAATAGGTGTTATAGATTCTTTTCTTGATGCATGCATACATGATGTAGCTTCTTCAGTTGAGCAAAATCTAGGCTTTGACCAGTCACTCAATTTTGTGAGGAAAAAGCTTGAAATCCAGCTTCAGAAACACATTGGTCAGTACTTGAAGGAAAGAGTTGCTCCTAGTTTATTGTCTTGTTTAGATAAAGAAAATGAGAGATTGAAGCAATCACCAGAGGCAACAAAGGAACGCATGTTAGATGAGGTGAAAAGAGATGTGGCTGTGAAAAAGGTTCTACTGATGCTTGAAGAATACTGTAATGCACATGAAACTGTTAGAGCAGCAAAGTCAGCAGCTTCCCTCATGAAAAGACAAGTGAATGAGTTGAAAGAGACTCTTCAAAAAACAACCCTTGAGATTGTTCAGATGGAATGGATGCATGATGTGAGCTTGAACCAATCATATAACACAAGAATTGGATTTGAGAAACATGTCGATACTGATGATAGCTTGAATACTATTATTTTGAACCTCAGCAGATCTAAATTATTGGAAAACATACAATCTTCTGTGTCAAAAATCACTAGGTCAATGGATGGCCTTCAATCTTGTGAGCGAAATTCTCTTGTAGCTGAAGGACAGCTAGAGAGAGCAATGGGTTGGGCTTGTGCAGGTCCAAATTCCAGTTCTTCTGGGAATACTTCAAATAAAATTTTAGGAATTCCTCCTGAATTCCATGAACATATTAAGATGCGGAGGCAGATTTTATGGGAATTTAAAGAAAAAGCATCTGACATAGTGAAATTTTGCATGTCCGTAATAGAGTTTGAAGCATCAAGAGATGGATATTTGCTAATACCAAGCCAGCCTCATCCTCTCAGGACTAATGTTGATGGCAAGACATGGCAGCAAGCGTACTTGAATGCACTAACAAGATTGGATGTCACTTATCATTCTTATACACGTTAGTTTACAATATTCTTCAGAATTTAAAGTCTCTTCATATTAGTTAAAACTTCAGTATAGAAAATGAATATATGCTCTTCTGTTCCTGTAATAGGTACTGAACAAGAATGGAAGCTTGCACAAAGCACTGTTGAAGCTGCTTCCAATGGATTATATACTGCAACTAATGAACTCTGTATTGCCTCTCTGAAAGCAAAGTCAGCTTCAGGTGAGATGCCACTTTTTTCTAATTGTTCAATGCTTTTCCATGAGAGGGTATGTTAGAGAAAATAATAAAATATATTTCTGGGCTTTCTCTTAACAGCGTAAATTTTTTTAGAAGATTTGGTTCTTGACACATCATAACCTAAGAAGGATTGCCACTAATAAAGACCCAGACATGGCGACACTATGAAATTAAAAGTGTTCAAGTGCTATTTGAAAAGCCATGTCATATTTGATATGAGTGTTTGACATATGCCAATCTTGGACATGGCTCATTTTTTAAAGTTTATATACACTTCATAGTTCAGAAATTATACATGTTTGTACAAGTTTTCTTTTAATAGGGGAGGTATTGGAATTGGGCTGCATGTGTTGCTTTAATATGTTCTTTTCTTTTTCAAGGTGATCTACAAAGTACTGTTCTTTCGATGAGGGATTGTGCATATGAGGCTAGTGTGGCACTAACTGCTTTTTCTGGAGTTTCGAGGATCCATACTGCTTTGACTTCTGAATGTGGTTCTATGCTTGAAGAGGTATGGTCTTTAAAAGTATTTGACATCATCATATATTAATGGAAAGTATACTTTTTCAACTAAATTTTTCCAGAAGATTTATAGAACTAACTTGTGTGTTAATGTCCATCCAAATGCTGCAATATGGCTCTATATTGGTAATTTTGGAACTGCTTCTTTGAATGTAGATAGAAGGCTATTAGGTTAAGCTATATGCACTGGACTTGGTTTTTTGAATTCGTTGCAGTCTTTCCCTTGGTTTCCAGGATGTCTGAGTATAGGTTTTTCTGAATGGTTCTGGAGCCAAGATTTGAAATAGTAATATCTACACATCATCATTTATAGTTTTAATTTGACCCAATTTCATATTATCAAACACAACATTTGAATACAAAAATAACTAAGTCTTTTCCCACTAGGTGGAATCGACTACATGGATTAAACGACACTACATTAATCTATTATAAATAAGATCAATAGATAGATTATTAACTATTAAATATTTCTTAATAGTTTTATCTATTATTTTCTTTGACATTCCTCTATCTCTAACTATCGGATTATATTTCTAACTATTGGACTATTCTCTATCTGATCTACTATTCTCAATAGAACTTCTACATGTTTTCTCCACACATGTCCAAACTACTTTAAGCGAGATTCCACCATCTTTTTTACAATAGATGCTATCCCAACTTTTTCTCTGATGCACTCGTTTCTAATCATATCTCTTCTAGTGTGTCTACACATCCAGCGCAATATTCTCATCTTTGCAACATTGAGTTTATCTTCATATTGTCATTTAATCGCCTTATATTCAGTACCATACAATATAACAGGTTTTATAAGTAGAATTTTTCTTTAACTTTGAGCGGCACTTTTCTATCACAAATGATACTCGAAATCTTCCTCCATTTCATTCATCCCGTTTGAATTATGTGGTTTACGTTCTCTTTTATTTTGTTGTCATTTTGTATAATGGACCCAAGATAAACACAGCATTTGAATATCTATTTAATTTGATGAATTCAGTATCTATTCTTCTTCTTCTTCTGTATATAATGGTGAGGTTTTTGCTTTTGCCATCATTCAAGTAACTCATGCAGCTTAAACACGTAACTACAGTAAATTGAGGCCTAAAAATAGATGTGATATACATGTGGTTTTCTTCACATATTTGTAGTCGTCTCAGGTTCATCATAAGACTTGCACTATGTTGGTTTCAGTCTCTAACATGGTTGGCAAAATGGTGTTCATAAGGCTTAGAATTATCATGTTGTCTTTGCATATTTATTAAGTCTTGAAACAGGCGTCAAAAGTTATGCAATATCATGGATTCGGTCTATAAATGAGCTAGAAAAGTATGTAGTAGGATTACTATCAGAAGGTAGGTCTTTTGTTGTATGTTGATAGTGTTCTCTTACTTGTCTGGTCCCCTAATCATATAGAAGGATGAAGTGTACTGAGAAGTGAATATGTCTCATCACCTGTTCACTAGTCTAGTATTTCTTATTGTGATTACTGTTACCTGTAGCTCACAAACAATCCATAGAAAGAGGACTTCATGACAATGGAGGGATCACAAATTAACTTATAATACTGATTGACTTGATGGAATTCCATTCCATATATGGACATCACCTTTCTCACCTTTTATCAGAGTGTATAAATTGTTGGGGTCTTTGGGATATTGTAATTTGATATTGCTTTATTTTTTTTGTCTTCCTGTTATCTGTTGGTATAATTTTTTTCAGCAAATGGTGTTTTGTTGTATTAGGTTCTAGCTATAACTGAAGATATACATGATGTTCACAATCTGGGAAAGGAGGCTGCTGCTATACACCTTTCTCTTATGGAAGATCTATCTAAGGTTTCTCTTGTTTCTTAGTTTTTATGGATTTTCAGCTATTATAGTCTATTGAATATTTTCTCACACTTATCTTCCCCAAAGTCAAAATTATACTGTGCTGACTTTCTGTTCTGGTAGGCAAATACTATCCTTCTTCCACTTGAATCAGTGCTGTCTAAGGATGTAGCTGCTATGACTGATGCTATCGCCAGGGAAAGAGAGACCAAGAAAGAAATATCACACATCCATGGACAAGCTATATACCAGTCTTATTGTTTAAGAATCAGAGAGGCTTATCAGACCTTTAAGCCTTTGGTACCATCTCTGACATCAGCTGTGAAGGGACTCTGTTCCATGTTGACTAGGCTAGCGAGAACTGCAAGTCTCCATGCTGGAAATCTTCATAAAGTAAAGTGGCAATTCCAAGATCTTGTTTTCTTCTAATATATTTTATATAAATAGAAAATTCTAAATTCAACATAAGAGCTTTTATGCAAACCTTTCACCCACTCAATGAATTTTGTTGAGAATTTTTTTAATGCTTTCCTTGTCAGGCTCTTGAAGGAATCGGAGAAAGCCAGGAAGTAAAATCACAGGATATTGCTCTCTCAAGATCAGATCCTGCTGGTGGGGATGCTGTTGAATTCGATGGCAAGGAAGGGGAAAGTCTCTCCAGATATGATGATGGTGACAATGAAGATTTTATTGGCTTTTCTCAGCTTTCTTTGGAAGATAAAGGATGGGTATCTCCACCAGATAGCATCTGTAGCAGCTCAGGATCTGGCATTACCTCAACTGAAGCTAGTTTCCCAGATAGCTTGAATGATTCAACAGAAAATAAGGAACTTCTTTCCCAGGGCTCTAGTAGTAGAATCCCTACCAATCATATCCATTCTGCTCCAACTTCTCAGACTGATGCCGAAGAAACCTCACCTTCAAAGCTGTCAGCTTCTAAATCTATGCAGCCTAATGCCAATGATGATGGTTCTATTCAATTAAGAATTGAGGAGGTCACTG
Organism: Gleditsia sinensis; assembly: GCA_037074535.1. NCBI lineage: Eukaryota > Viridiplantae > Streptophyta > Magnoliopsida > Fabales > Fabaceae > Gleditsia > Gleditsia sinensis. The sequence continues at coordinate 2,681,718 of CM073463.1, forward strand.
AACATCCCAAGGCTATGGCTTTACCATCTGATAAATCTGTAACCACCCCTGCCGAAACCCAGAATCCCTTGAATGTAAACTTTGAGAAGCTTGAGTGTGAAGCTGAACCAATTTCCTCAAACAAAGATAAGAATGATTCTGAACATCGTGAAGCTCTGGATCCTAACATAAATGCCAGTAGTCGAATTGGAAGAGGTATGTATCAAGTCCATGGTGTTTACAGTTAGTTCTTCTCAACTTGTTATGTACCGATTCCGTTGTAGTAGACAAATTAGGTTTTCGTTCAAGATTGGTTTAAGCCCTGAGTGTCACCAATGAATGAAAATGTAAAAGAACAATAATTATATGAACTTTAACTTTTTTTATATCATATCTAGTTAAACCTTACCAACATTATGAACTCAAACGGCTTACCCTTTGTTTTAGTGTTTAGAAGTATCCAAGTGCTGGAAAAATTTTAAGTCAAGGGAGGACTTGTAGCATCATGGATGGTTCAGAGTTTTGTGCAAGTCAGCACTTGACCCTATATTCATTGTTTCCTGTTTTTTGGGGGGAGATAGTGGTTAATTATTCCTTCCAATTCTTTACCAAAACACTACTCATGAAAAGGAAAGAATGTGCAGATAATCTCCTTTTTACTCTCAGATGTATTGGTCTAAAGTTAATATTTAAAACTGGGCCAAGGTTTTGGTAGGCAAGCTGCAAATATATTTTTTTTATGTCTAACATTAGTCATTTAGAATATGCTTCTTCATCTAAAGACGCTCCTGAACTCTAACATCTCTATTGAGATTTGAGAAGGAATTTTTACATGATTAAAGTGGCTTTTGTCATGCATATATGAGGTATGAACAATAGGCACTCTTTGACTTCCACAAATACTTCGTTATATCTTCTTGACCATTTAATTGTTGTTTGTTCATATGATTGAAAGTAGGAATGAGAAAGAGGAACTGATTCTTCCTTTTTTTGTTTATGTGCGTAACTGCTAGGTAAAAACGCTTATGCATTGTCAGTGTTGAGGCAAGTTGAGATGAAAATAGATGGCTGGGATATTTCTGAAAACAGGTATTGTTTTTCTTTTTGGAACTTACTAAATCTTTGGCTGAATTTTTTTCATTGGTACTGAGTGAACTTTCTTTGTATTTCAGAGAAATTGGTATTGCAGAGCAAGTAGATTATCTAATCAAGCAAGCTACTAGTGTAGATAATCTTTGCAACATGTATGAAGGTTGGACACCATGGATTTGAGAGCTCTGAGACTTGAGCATCTTAAATTCAAGCACCGTCCCATATTATGCAAGAAGTGGCCTCAGGCATTGTTGGGTTGGTCATGACAAAGAATAGATCCATTGGCCTGATCTGAGGCATATGATAAGGAAGCCACCAGTCATATCTTATCAGGCCCTATTGGCCTGGCCATATCAAGTACTAGCCAGCCATTGATCATAATGTCAGCTTTATTGTCAGCCTAATTGCATTCTGTTTAGATTCTGCCATCCCTACGATTTCAGTATTATGCAAGCAGAGTTATAATTTCAGACTTTGAATGTGAGCTTGCATCCTGTGTCTCTGGACGTGCTGCAGAAAAGTCCAACGCTTGAAGCTGGACTAATGGAAGATTAAATAGGATTACCATGCTGGTTAAAACAATACGAGGCTGATTTGTACCCCCGACATATGAGTTGCCATTTTGATTGAAGGGTATGTTTTGAATACGAGTTCATGGTGGAATCCTATATGGTAACGGGCAAAGTTGTGTTCTTGGTGAATTGGGCTATCGAATGCACTGTTCTGGCCAGATCAATATTTTTTTTTTTAAAAGCCACAGTTGGGCATCGGATGCATATTTGTATGACATTCATCCGGAGAGAGCTCAAAGATTCAAGTGCTCATTTCTGGCTTATTCATTTCTGTAACGGGATATCATGGATTTTGCTCAAGACTGGTTTTGGTAGTTATTCTTCCTTTGAGCAATGTACCATTTTGTTCAGATTTCCTGATCCTTTGCCTCTGTATTTTTGTTTGATTACTGGCTGTATAGTCATGGACTTAGCTTTCAAATCTCACTGGAAAGTGTACTAGAATTTCCTTGTGAGACAGATGTGTACATGAATTGTCCATTTCTTAATTGTATCATTGCATATAATGTTAATATATATATCAAACTAGATCTGAATTGAGCAGGTGACTTCTGGGCTGCTTTTTTTTGGGTCAAACATCTTGGCTTACAATGATAATCCAGCCATTATTCTATGTTAGTACTTACTTATAAAGATTAAATAATTCATAATGTAATTATTGTTATATTTTTTATGGTTTTTTTTTAATTGAACACTTGTATTGTGTGACTTTTAGATATCATTAACCCAGAGCTTATGTAGATGATATTAATGTGAGAATTTTTTTTAAGACAAAATAGTGAAGATTAAATTAAAAAATTAAAATTTTAAAAGCTAAAATAAAAATTTATATATTTTTACAGGATCAAAACTCAAAAAGAGCTGTTTATTTAGCAGTAGCCTAGACTCTGTGTTTCAATTTATGTGCTGTTCATGAAACCAACATTTAATTTTAGTCATAAAAAAAATCAATAATAATAATAATAATTAAATATTTTTTTTATCAGATGAGGTTAGTTATATAAATCAAATAATATTACAGTTATCTATTATAAATTAGATCAATAAATAAATTATTATATATTTTTTATCTTTTATTTTTAATTATTAAATTATTTTTTAATTGATTTACTTTTCATAAAAATATTTCTATAGGTCTTTTCTTCACATAATTAAATCTCTTTAAACGATATTTTATCATCTTTTTTATAATAGGTATTAGTTTAATTTTTTTTAATACACTCATTTTTAATTATATTTCTTTTAATATGTCTAACATTCAGCGTAATATTTTTATTTTTGTAACATTGAATTTAAATTTATTTTTATATTATCTTTTAGTCGTCTAATATTTAATACTATATAATATAATAAATCTTATAGATATATTTTTTTTAATTTTAAATAATATTTTTTTATTATAAATAACACTCGAAGTTTAAAATAATTAAAAAACAAAAATGAATAAATAGATTCTTTGTAAGGCACAAAGTTTTAAGAGTGTTTTAACATAAGCATACCATACCACTGTCTCTACAGTGGTTTTGTATCCTTATCTGAAGGGAGATAAGATAAGAACGATGAAGATTAAATTAAAAAAATTAAAATTTTAAAAGCTAAAATAAAAATTTATATATTTTTCCAGGATCAAAACTCAAAAAGAGCTGTTAATTTAGCATTAGCCTAGACTTTCGTGTGTCAATTTATGTGCTGTTCACGAAGCCAACGTCAAAAAACAACAATAAATAAATAGGTCCTTAGTAAGGCACGTGGTTTCAAGAGACTGTTTTAAAATAAGCATACCATTCCACGGTCTTTGCAGCGGTTTTGTATTCTTGTCAGAAGGGAGATAAGATAAGAACAAGGAAGTTAAGACCCTCCTAAGGCTCCCATTGGTTGGGGGAAATGAGTATCTATATTTTTATTTTATAAAATATTGTGTTTAATTGATAAAATAAAAAAATAATGAAAAGAAGATTACTTTAACTCTTAACAATGATAAAAAAATTAGAACGGAATTAAAAATATTAAAATATTTTTTTAAAATATCTTTTTTATTTATATTTTATTTATTATTGATAAATAAAATAATGTTTAAACTATTTTTAAATATTTTTAATAAAATTTTTATATTATTAATTATCTATTTTATTTTTTATTTATAATATTTTTAAATCAAAATAATATTATGTTAATAATTTTATTTTAAAAAAAAAAATATTTTTATTTTTTTATTACTTTTTTATTTTATTTTTATATTATTTAAGAAATATTAAACATAAAAAAATAATAAATATTTTTTATATCATATTAAATATAATATTAATAATAATATTTTATTTTATTCTCTTTTTTTTTTTGTCACCGACAGACGTTAAGTTCCTGTTTTTTGTTTTCTGTCTCTGTTTCAAAGCACACAGAGAGAAGAACGTGGGCTCCACAGTAGTTATCCCTTATCCAAATCACCACCTCTCCGTCTCATTATATAACCCTAAACTTGAGTTTTGCTCCACAATATCTCAAGGTATCAGTCACTAATAGCAATATTTTCAAGTCATGTCTGGTTTGGTGGACAAGTGGACAGAAGAGGGGTCCAAGCACAAGGGTCAGACTCAGATCATTTCTTCTAATGGTTCGAGCCCAATTCACCATGACTCTAGGCATGGTCCTCAAGAAAAGGAGAAAAGCTCAACTGGGTCGGCTTTGGCTGTTGCCCGATTCATCCAAGTTAACAAGCCTAGGATGCTGTTTTCTGAGGCTTCAGTTTCCATGCTCGTTGAACGCTTCAGCCCTTGAAAGAAAGAAAAAAATGACGTTTTGTTTACTCTTTCTTGTTATATAGCCTATGTGATATGTATGCAGATGTAAATACTGCTCTTCAAATTTGTAATAAGTCTCCGTGGTTATAGATTTAAATATGATGCCAAGTGAAACTTCTCAACTAAAAATTGCAAAAAAAGCTTTATTTTTAGAGAAAATTGTATTTTTTTCACATTAATATTTAAATTTTTCTTAAAATTAATTTAATTTGAATAATAATTATGTAAAATTTTCAAAATATCATTTTATTTACTTGATATTTTAATTTTTTCTATTTTTTATATTTTCATAATTTTATATTGCGAAAGGCATAAATTAAGAGTTTAATTGTAAAAATTAATATATTAAAAATATGAAAGTTGAAAGTAAAAATTAGAGTAAAAAAAATAGAAAATAGTTTTAATTAAAAATAGTTTCATACAATTAAAAGAAAATAAAGAAAAAAGAAACCATTTAGACAAAAAAGAAGGGGGAGAGATTCAAAATTTATGAAGATTTGGTGAAGTTGAGACTAAGAATAAAGCCTCCCTCACGGTAGTAACTAAGGGCCCGGTTAGGTAGAATGAATTTTAATAAATAAATAAAAAAAGAGAAATGAAAAATCATAATTTTGTTTAATATGTGATAAAAAAATTAAAATAATATGATATTTTATTATTTAGTATAAGAATAAATTAAAAAAAATAAAAAAATTGTGTAAGTAAAAAGATTAAATTATTTTTAAATTTTAAATTATAAAATTTTTTATTTTAATATAAATTAAATTAATTTTAAAAAAATAATTTGTTTATTTATATTCATTACTTTATCTATTTTTATAATAAAATATAATAATATTTTATTATAATTAATTGATTTAAAAAATCATACATGATTAAAATACTAAAATATAAAGTTTAATAATTATATTAAATTACTATAATATAAATTTTTTATAAAAAAAATTAAAAACTCAAATTAATTCTAAATTTTAAAAAAATTTGGAAGGAATGATTTTTCTATTATTTAATAGAATAAAATATTTTATAAAATATTTATTCTATTCAATTAAAATATAGAATCTCGAATTTCATCGTCCATTTTTTTTTCATTTCACTCAACCAAATATTAACTTTACGTATTTTAAAAATTGACCATAGACTCTCTGAATTCATCTATTCATGAATTATTATTTTATTTTTTTGCATCTGACACCGAAATTTGAAATTTTAGAATAAAAGCACACTTGGGTTGTCATGGAAATTATATTGGGCAGTAACAAAGAACAAGTGGGCTGTCTCGACCAAGTTTCCACCCAGAATGTTCAAATGTTTTTGGCACAAACGACAGACTAAGCACTTCCAAACTTATGTGACAAATGCAGCCTACAAAAGCTCAATAATAAAACTTGGACAAGTTTATTGATAAAACAATTAACTTAGTAGTATTAAATTGTTTTCCGAATTTGGACAATTGTTTTTAAAAATAATTTTTATTTATTTATTTTTAAAACAAAAAAATTTGTTTAAATACAATTTAATTTTTTTAAAAAAATTGTTTTTAAAATAAATAAATAAAAATATTTTTAATTTACCTTTTTAGAACATTCAAGACACAAAATAATGAATTTATTTGATTTTGATTTTATTTTTTAATTTTAAAAATCATTTTTAAAAATTATATTTAAAAATAAATAAAAAATTGTTTAATAAACTGTTTTAAAAATATATTATATTTTATTTATTTTGTATTTTAAAAATAAAATTATTTTTAAAATTTATTTTCAAAATAACAACAAAAAATAATTATTAAATAAATTTTTTTATTTTAAAAATAATTAAAAATTAAAAATAATTTTTTAAAGTAGAAAATTTAATATATTTTGAAAACAATTTTTTTTATTTTAGAGAATAATTTTTGAACATTATTTTTTAAAATAAATTTTAAAACAAAAACAGAATCATGCCCCAAATTTCGGTGGAAGCCAAATGAATCGAAAAATCTTGGACAAGCCTCTCAAGTCGGCTAGTTCCTTTGCTTAGAAAGACTTTTCATTGTTATTCTTTTTTTATTCTCCCTTATCTTTCTGTCTCTCTCTCTTCCATTATAATAACTTGTCCTTATTGAAGTGTCACAATGGAGAGACCCCTTAACAAACGACATATTCCAAGACCCGTTTCTTTCGTTTTGCCAAAATTTGACATGACACCGCCCTCAGATTTTGAGATATTTGTAAAATTAAATTAAGCAAAATATCAAATAATATCTAAGAAAGATATTTCTCTTTGCTCATTGTATATTGACAATCCTCTTTATGAGAAGCTTCTCGGTCTTATCATAAAATTGTATTTTTGCAACTTCTTTCCTTTTACTTCTTTTGCGTGTTAGTTTGAATAAGCTCTTTATATTATAGTTCAATTGTGAAAGAAAAAGAACCTCCGCACCCAAATTAGGAAATTTGTTATACTAAATTAATAGTTTAGTTTTCAAATTTATAATTTTAATTTTATTAAATAAATAAATTTTTAAAAATATTAAATTTATTACATAATAATTTTTTAATATTAATATTTTTTAAATTAATTTATATATTCAAAAATCTATAGACTAAAGTTAAATTAATTTATAATTTTAAACGTCAAATTGTTACTTTCTTTAATTTTCTAACCCTTTCCATTCTTAAAATTCAAGAAAAAAAGAGAGTAAATAATTATTTTAATTTTTGAAAGGTACACACGTTCTTAATGTAGTCTCTCAACTTCTTTTTTTTTTAATTTAATCTTTTGAAAGAGCATTTTATTTTTTTAAAAATATTTATATTTTAAAACTCAAGTATTTTATTTTTAAAATTTTTTTAATAATTTTAATTTTATTAAATAAATTAATTTTTAAAAATATTAAATTTGTTACATGATAATTTTTTAATATTATAGGAGACTTGATATAAAGATTAATATATAACAAATTTAATATTTTAAAAATTAATTTATATACTCAAAAAATTCATAGACCAAAGTTAAATTAATTTACAAATTTAAACATCAAATTGTTAGCTTCTTTAATTTTCTAACCCTTTCCATTCTTAAAACTCAAGAAAAAAAGAGAGTAAATAATTATTTTAATTTTTGAAAGGTACACACGTTCTTAATGTAGTCTCTCAACTTTTTTTTTTAATTTAATCTTTTGAAAGAGTATTTTATTTTAAAAAGAACTTTTATATTTACTTTATTAAAAGATATTTAATAAATTTATTTATTTAATTTAATAAAATTTTACATAATTTAAAACAATAATTTTATTTTGTTGAAATTTTAACTTGAAGCAATTAAATTTATTAAATTTTTATTAATACGATTAAAATGAAAATATTTTTTAAAGTATAATAATTTTTTAAAGATTAGATTGATAAAATAAATTTTTAAAAATTAACTTAAAATGACTGTGATTATCTTATACTTGCCCCTCAAATTCAACGTGCAGACAATCATAGTGAAAGTGAGTATCCACCACTCAAGCGGCCAATAGAATCCTCCCAACGAATATCCTAAACTGTGAGTATATCCTCTTCCTGTGTGCCTCTGTATCCCGGGTGCGCCAGAACCTCCACTTTCTGACACACGCGAAACTCTCGCAAAGAAAAAGGGCCTTCCTTTTCTATATAAACCAAATTAAAGTTGAGATACGAGTAAAGAGGTTTCTGGGTTCGATTGAGAGAAGTGAAAGAAAAATGTCTGCCATGGTAGAGATATGGGTGGGAGAGCTAGCCAAGCTGAGAGAGAAGGTTCTTTTACGCAAGTCCTTGTTGTCCAAAGCCAAAGAAGGATCAGAAATCCAACAAGCACAAGAAAAAGAAGCTAATACTAAGAGGGAAAACAGAGCCGCTGTTGAGAGAGACACGACAACGATGTCAGAGGCAACAGTGTGTTTGCTCATGGATCGGTTTGTGCCTTGGTGATGTTTTTGACAAAATCAAGGAATTAGAGCAACAACATACAAACCCAGGTGGCTAAATATGTTTTTGTAGATCCTGTGTCTGTATTTATGTCTCTTTTAGACGAGGAAAGTGTAATATAGTAATATTAAGTTGGGTCTTTTTTTCTTTTTTTCCCCTGCATTGTAAATTGTATGATCCAGTTAAGATCGCTTTAGGAAGAAGCCATTACCTTGGGTTGGCCATTTGCATCTTTCCCACGTTTGGGATTTATACTATCTGTTTGTTTCTGAAGTTCTCAAATTTTTCAGGCAATATAAACACCCTCTTGAGACACTCTTACCTGTCTAATTCAAGAACCAGAACAGGAAATACGAAAGAGAGACTGCAGGACTTTATTTCTAAACAATCAACTGAATGAACCATTTACAATACATTCTAACCTTTAAACAATTGCTATTCATAACCTACACGGAGATTGAAATCTTGGGCATCCTTATCAAACACAAAGTGGTACTTCAAATTATACTAACTTGTCCTTAGGTCATTCAACAAGTGTTGGAATGGGTGAGAATTTGAGTAAAGTTAGTCCCAAAATAGGATATCTCAGGCTTCTGTTTATGCACGGGTAATGCATTCATGGAGATAAACCGGAAAGGACACCTAGAAATGGAGATTTGCAAATTATAGGTGGTTTTGGCTTTCTACCTCTTTTACTCCCGTAAATAAACTCAATTATTTATGCACCCGTGAAGATGAGTGAAAGACATTTTGCTACGTTTTTCATCAGGGGCCACGTTTGACTGGTATCTGTTCATTTTTAGTATCTTGTGGGAAAAAACAAGGCCAAATATGAGTGGAAGAGGGCACATGTCAATGTTTGTCTTTTCCAGTGGGAGGACATGTACGTGCCTTTGAGGAAGTTTCCTTTGCTTTTCTTGGTTAGAACATGGCAATGATGGCTGAGATGGTTGGGGTGAAAGTTTGAGTTTACTCTTGCACCCAAAAAAAAAAATGACAATTATTCACTGCACACAAGCCTTGACAAGAAAGAAGTTAAAAGTAGTGATTCTTAGATAAACAGTAAATCAAATCAATCATAAAATAATATATAGACAAAAATTTACTGAAAAGTTTACCTAACTAAAAATCTCACGTATTTACGTAATTCTTCGTTATTCTTTGTATCTTCTATAAATCAATTTACTTAACAACTTTATTGGTGACACACTGTTCTCTAATCTAGATATTTTTATCAGAACCAGCACGAGACATATACACATCAGTTGTTCAGCTGCTAACTGGCTACTATAACTTCGCGCAGACAACGACTAAATTGACCAGTTTGAATGAAAAAAGAGGTAAGAAAGACAAATTATTTTCCACTCCTTTGATATTTGCAATTCAGCTTGTGGGAAAAAAGAGGAAAATAAAATCTTTCCTCCATTCACATCAAAGATGGTTTTAATACAGACACTTTGCACTGCACTGCTCTGCTCCTTGTATGTCTTGTCTTCATGTACATATATACAAAGAATTTTGTAAATCTATGACAGAAGGTCCCCAGACATTCTGCATTAATCTATAGTCAAAACTTTTTGAACCCTCTTCCTGATTCTCCTACCTTGTTCATTTCTATACAAACTTCATGAATTGGAGAAATAACATTAGGAGCTTGGCTCATCAGAGTATGTTGACTCATTTATGAAAGAAGGATCCCATTTTTCCCATATCATAACCTCTCTTGCATATCTCAGAGCTTCGTCGACAGTATCAGGTTCCAACCCAGTAACCAGTGAAACAAATAGCTTTCGGCCCGTAAGAGACTTGAATAGTTCCTTAAACTTGACTGCAATATATTGAAAAGCACGTTGAGCTAATGGAGGGTTATTGGTATAATTACTAGCTCTGTTTTGGTTGTGGCCGATAACTGGATTGAAGTCACAAAACCATTCGCATCGTGTTAGAGGTACCAGTTCGATCTTTTCCTCAAGCAGATCAAATTTGTTTAGTATCAAAAGGAATTTCTTGTTATTGAAGGATGAATGAGTGATTATGTTTTCAAATAGATGCTTAGCTGCCAACATCTTGTTGGTGGAAACTCCTTTACTGTCCACAGTATACTCGTCATAGTCAGTTAAGGCAACACAGAACAAGACAACATCGATGTCTTCAAACATCTCCAACCACTTGCAGTTTCCTCCAAGGCTTCTTGGATGTACTCTGATGAGTTGGTATCTACAAGTACAACATAAAGGTGTGGTAAGAAAACAATTAAGTCGCAGCATGTCTCAACCACAAAGTTTGCATCAAATAACTGAATAATTCAGGTTTGATTTCTTCCCACCACCCCCTGTGAAGCCCTTTATCTCAAGCATTTAGTTTTCATTATCAGCACATGAAAACTTGGCATATAATAGATGAAGGCCTCTCCTTTGGCAATTATAGAACAGATAAAGGGAAAATAACACTCAAGGCTGTGAACCGAAAAAAGATTGGCCATTGATTATTTCATTATAGAATAACATTCAAATTTAAACAAATGTGACGATTTCATCATAAAATGCCATCGTGAAATCTTGTCAAAACTTTCCTTCAGGGCATGTTTGGATTGAGGAGAATGGAGGAGAAGGAAAGGTTTGATTTAGAGCTTTCCCTGTTCAGGAGTTTTCTTAAGGAGGGGAAGAGAATGAAGGATTTTTTATGTATCAATCGCTTCCCCTTCCAAGTCCAAAACATACCCTCATGGTCATTCCCAACAGATGAATAATAATTGACTGAACTGAAGACAATAAATGGATTCTTATATGTGTAGGTGGTCTCTGACAATAAACACTACTCTTGCCAAATTGTTCTTATCCCCTATCATGCCTGATGAGTGATGTTTGCTAACTCTTGGTTAAAACTAAAATAAGCTTCAGCGAATCACCCAGAAACTAAAGATTATCAGCAAAGTGCTTACAAGGTCTGAGCTCAAATTAAAGGTAATGCACATGTTGCTTACATGTAAAATTGCATGAAATGAGAGAACTGACCTGAGAGAAGGGTCATGCTGATAGTCAGGATCCAAAGGATCCTCACGACTTGACTTGGGAAATGAAAATTCCACAGAAGTAAGACTGTTAGATAACGTTATCCCCTCAGCATACATCATGTCCATGTCAGAGGGGTTGTAGTCTACCTTGGAAATCTCAACAGCCTGCATCCAGAGATTTATTTAGACATCAATAATAAGCTAGTGTTCTTTTCTAAAGTGATGTGGATGCACATCGTACATTCATGCTCAGATAATAATCTAACAATCTAACGGATTTGGTCACCACTTCTTGCAACAACAAAATTGTTTATTGTAAAACTACAAATTTGACTAATCTAGGAGAATTTTTGCCACTCCCTGGGTTCACATCATCTCAATACTAATTTCCACTGACTTTATTAAGATAATCCCATGCCATATTGGTAATCAAGAAGTCCAAGATGGGTTAATGGATATTTTGAAAAAAAATAAACAGTATGAACTCTTATTCAAAGTCTAGCTCTGTTGATCTCTCTTTTTGGTTTCATCTTCTGATTTTGTGTCAAATCAATCATCCAAATTCTATCACACAGAACGAAGGAAAAAATGGGAACAATAGAGTGATTTGAACATCTTTACAAATCAAACTATCTGCATTAATATCAACAATTGGAATCAGTTATGTTCAATGATCATTAATGATCTCAAATGACAGATGGAAAACCAAGCATTATCTTACCCGGTCTAGAAAATAACTAGCACCTCTAGGTAGCATTGCTAGTTCATTTCTCCGGTTGTATGTTGCCTGAATGGCTGAATCCCTCCACAGCTCCTCTACAAGTGGTGCATATTCACGACTAGCAGCTGGAAATATTGCATCCAAGTTACCAGACACCATATATTTGAGGAGCCAATCTGAGAAAGCTCGCAGTCTTGGGCCAATGGAATAGATAGTTGTATCAGTTATTTCGCCTGTGTTCCCTGTTGCCAACTAGAAGTTAATAACTATTCCTCCATAATAAACCACCAATTAATGGCAGATAAGGTTTTTCTTTAAGCTAATTGAAAAAGGGCTGTCATTATTTAGGAGGATGGTGAAAAGAATTAACAGAATATATTAGAAGGAAAAGCCAGAGTGTTCATTTTTTTTAGCCCTAAACATCATGACGGGGTTGAAGTAGTTCACTTGACATAAAAAAAGAAGGAAATATCATGTATGCTTTGCAGTTTACAAGGGAATAAACAAACATTGATCAACTTCAGCTGTAAAAAGGAGAAAATCATAGAACATTTGACAAAACTCCCGCTCACGTTATCAACAATGCTAGGGAGCAGTTGAATGACTAAAACCAGCTTACATTATAGCTGAAATTATCCAGAAAATTTTGCAAAGGGAAGTGGTCAAAGAAATGCTGCAAACTACTTGATCCAAACAGGCCTGTTGATTAACTTTCATTTGGGGAAAAAAATTACCAGCTGAAGTGGATTCATCCACAAGCCGTCTTTTCCTCTTCTCCAACAAACTCTCTTCTTCAAAATTTTCACGCCCCTCCAGCAGTATACCAAGGTAGGTATACAAGTTGCTTTGGATCACCAACTTGATATTTTCACGCTCGTTTTCAGAGAAAGGTACGTTATACAGATGCTTGGCCTAACATAAAATATTCAGTCTTTTAGTGCCACTCAAAACAAGGTTTAAATTAAAGAACACAAAAGGGTTATTCAGATCTCAAATAAACACAAGAAAAGGCTGGAAATTCCAAACTACTACAAAAGAGAATTATATCAAAAGAAATTTTTAAACTATGGATCAGTCACTCAACTTATCACCAGACCTCCTAACAACTAGCAATGTGAGATGTGCCTGATAAAATCGACAAAGAATGTGTTCATGTACCTAATATTGACATCACACACATACACAAGCATATAAATTGTGTTTCTAGGGTAGATGTAATAGATTATAGAACAAAAACATGAAGAAGACTATATAAGCTGTCAATACATCTTAATTCCAATATCAATCTAATGAAATTTCCCCATAAATTTCTCCTATATCCAATCCTATATAGATTGGACATGACGTAGTCCATATTGTGAGACTACAATAAATGCAAGAGCTGAAGTTTGTAGCACCTATAAAAGTACGATACCTTCATGTTCGTTTTTACATTGAATGAACATCATGTAAAAATGATTTTTGGAGTAATGAAAATTAGAAAAAGAATTAGGTTAGATTTCAGAGTTTACAATCACAGCATAAGTCATTTAACTTATCAACATCACCTTTTCTCTTTCAGGCCAATAACAGTGCAGGCATACGAACACAACATAAGTGTATGAAAAAAGGAGTTCCCTCCAGCAGCATTCTCCTTCCTACCTGTTTAAATATAGTACTTGTTCCAGATTTAATAGAACCAACAAGAAGAAATTTTTGAAGCTTTTTCTGTTCAAGGTAGTCTTTGATTATATTCCCTCCTTCGCTTTCCCCACCAGCAGTTACAGAGTTAGAAGGAACTGGCAGAGCCAGCAATGCACAAACTAGCTTCACTGTAGTCTGTAATAGAGAATACTCACAATCATTGATGAATCAATAAAAATCTAAAACAGGCAAGATCCATCGGCAAACTGATTACCTTATCCCATATACGCCCCTTGATATTCTTCTGTCCTTCTTCTTGGTACGACCCATCTGCACTCACCCAAAAGTTAGGCCTTCCTTCACATGGGACTCCTGCCACCTGCAAACAATTAACAGAACATACTTTGATTCAACATCCTCGGAAATCCTTGATAAACAAATTACGATTGTGCCCAGCACAATAACCTTCAGCATCCATGACTCTTCTTTAGTTATTTCTCGACCGTTTATAAACACTTGTGTATTTCCGTTGCTTGCATTTTTTTCCAAGTGACCCCCTACATCCAACTGTGGGCTGATAATTTGACAAGGCCGTTGACCTTCCTGTGCGATCAAACAGTACAACACATTTGAGTTTCACTTGTTAAAACATCAAGAGAAATTCTATGAAGAGCTTGACCACACAAACGTTCAGCACCACTCAGATTAAGAAGATAAACATGAGAATTTATGAAGGTTAATTTTTACCTTTCCCCAAAATCCGGATGCTTTATCATACCAAAAGGAACCTGGTTTTAGCTTTTTTGGTGGTGTTCGACAGCTTAGCAGCAGCACCAGCTGTCGTCGATCAAGAGGTTCCCCATTCACAAAAACAAGCGCTGCGGGTATTTGGTTAATTTCACAATTCAATTCGGCCTGCATTATTTGTTTTACTTCCAGCTCAGACAGCAGGTTTTTTAGCATCCGAGAACACTTTCCAAGGTTTCCCCTCTTTTTTTCATCAATTCCGTGCCCAATGCAATTAATACATTTTCTTCCTTCAGGCATGGACCCCATGGCTCTTAGAACACAGTTTCTGCAATACTTTGCTCTACAGACAACGCAAACCTCCTTCTCGGTGAAACGATTTCCTTTGTTGCATCTATTGCACGTGACTTTCTTCTTAGTTCTCTCAACCTGTGGCCTCACAGGGGTACTAGCAGCCTGAGAATGATTAAAGTTTTTAATGTCATTTGACTCTGGATCACGATAAGTTACAGCAGAAGGACGTTTGACATGTCTAGATTTGTCATAGTTACAATCATCTTCTCTGCAAGAAAAAATCTCAGAAGAGACTGAGCGAGTGCTTGAACCTGATTCTGTTGTATGCGAATTGGTGGGGTTCATTTCATTTTGAAATCCTCTATCATCATTTATTTCCAAGATGCCGGAGTTTACAGATACCTCTTGCAAACTTTCACCTCTGACAGAAACTCGTAAAGAGCCAGAAGTTGGAAGTCTCTGAGATAAATTTCCTATACACTTATCAGCATCATCAGCACAATTTAATGAACCTACAACCTCAACTGGCAAAGAATGAGAGTTCGTTGACTTGCTGGAGCCAGAGCTAGGAAATTCAACTGCAGGAGATTTCGAATTTGAAGAAGGAAAAGAATTTCTACCCAGTTTCAGTTTTGGGTTTCTGTTCAACTTATCGATTGAAGCGTTAGTTTTTACAATAGGTTGGATAATTGGCACAGAAAATTGATCAGCCAGAGAAGCTACAGCAGCAACTGGGATTTGCTCAATTTTAAAAGGAGTTGCTTCGGGGATGGAGAAACTGAGAGGAGGGCCATGGTACTCTAGGGCAAACGAGTACTCATAGCTAGAATCATCGCCATCAACACGAACTGATGAAGACACACCAGGCCGCAATTTTGTCAGAAACGAAGCCATCAAGCGTCAAATGAAGATCAGCCGAACCCCACTCACTCGAATTTCACTAACCCAACTTGCTGCTCGATCATTACTATGTAAAACCCGCGAAAAAATACAATTTTGTGGGAAAACCCATGAACCATGAAAGGTGATATCAAAAACCCAGAAATCCCAGCTCAAAACTTAGTGAAACTTGAGCTCAAATGAATTTAATAGTACAAAACAAAGGAGCAATTTTCGCAGTGAATGTCTCTGGATATAGAAAAAAGAAATGAAGAGAAGCAAAGTGATGAAGATCCCAGAAGAAGCTATGAAAATGAAATGAGCAGGACTAACTAGAGACAGCAGTGCAACAGTGATGGGAGCGCGTTGACAGGAAATTGCGAGGAAACGACAAAAACGACGGCGTAGAAAGTTTCAAACGACCTGGCATTCTACAAAGTCGGAGAGGTAAGGGGACTAATCTCGTGCATGAATGTCTTGCGTAATATATGAACCTTCTTCCATCTAAGTTGTACCTATGGCTCATGGAAGATTGGTATACCTAGGGTGTGTTTGGTTTTGCGTTTGGGTAACGTAATTTTGCCCAAACGTGATTTTTGCAGAAGTTATAAAATGTTGTTTCTGCAAAAATCATGGTTACACCAGCAACAAACGGATTTTTTCTTTGATCCACCGCCAAATCAAACATGCACTTAATTTAGTTAAGCATGGGGTAAAATTGCCAAGAAAGTGCATCAAAGAGAGAATACGTATTCGGTTGTGTCTCCACGCTCGTTTGAAGCTTTTCTTTTTCTTTTTTTTCCTGCCAAATTGTTTGAAGCTTTTCTGAGATAAAAGAAGCTGACTTCTTCTAAACAAAATAGTTTGGTGAATGAGATTGACAAACTTAGACAAAAGAGACGTTGAATTTGATTTTTGTGGGAATGTTTGGATCGATCACAAATTTTCTTAGTTAAAAAAAAACAAAAAGGGAAAACTCAAACACTGACATGGTCCAAAATTAATTAGTCTTGTCTAATTCAATTAAAGTGTTATTTTTTATTATATAAAAAAATAAATAAATAAAATTTAATCTAAATAATGTATTATTCATTAATAATATTTAAATTGTGATATATAATAAAAATAATATTTTTTAAAATTATTTTTGATATGTATTATAATTTAAAATTTATTTTAATTAAATATTAATTCAAATAATAAATATAAAGTAATGGGAAAATATTGATGAGAGAATCAGACAATGTTAGCACAAAAACCACTTCGAAAGTTCCAGTTTGACAGATAAGGAGGGTTGGCCAATGAATGAGTCAACGTGGAAATGTTTTTATCTTCCTATGCACTCCATATTAGACTCATGCGACGACTGCAGGCTATTATTGACAAAAAAAAATTCCAATGTTATAAGCCCTATCTAACCTAAACCACCATGAGTTAAAATTATTAAAAAAATGATACCGATAACGAGTACATTATTTAATTAATAGTATTAAAATTTAGTATATTTTTTATATTTTTCTTTTTTCTTGTTATATCAATTAACGTGAAATATGGAATGACTCACTTCTATTATCTCGTTATACGTGAATCACATGCATTATCTTTATTAGTTGTATTCTCTTTCTTAATTATATAATAAAAATATTATTATTTTTTATTTTTTATAATATAATATCAGAATCTATTTTAATTTTAGAAGGCGTTTGATACGCGGTAACATTTTTTATTCTTAAAAATCATCTTTTTTAAAAATTATATTTTTTAAAAATAATAATTATTGAGAACGTACAAAATATATTTAATTGATTTTAAATATTTATCTGAAAATTTTTTATTATTACATTTGATTATAATAAAACTTTTTTTAAAATTATAGTACTTTTAAAAAATGTCCTTATTTATGTTAAAATAAAAGAGAAAAAATAAGTACAAAAATAACAGAGAAAGTGATAAAGAAAAAAAAATTATGAGAAAGAAAGTAAGAGAAAAAGATATGAAAGAAAAATTATAAGAGAGGGAAAGAGAGATGTGTAAGAGAGAAATAAAAGAAAAAATGACAAAATAAATTATATTATTGTCTTTTTATATCTAAAAAAAATTCTCTGGAAAACTTGAATTCCCACAAACCTACATAAGAAATTTTTGGTGATAATCTTTATAAAAAATCATTTCCAATAATCTAGAATTCCTAAGAATTTTATTTTAAAATTTAGAAACCAAACATAAGAATTAAATTTTCTCAAGTTCAGTTTCTCATGAATCTAAAAAAATTATCTCTACCAATCACCCCCTTAATGTAGTCCACTTATAAATATTTATTTTTATAAATTTTATGTTACAAATAATATTAAATGAGAATATATAAATTTATTTAATAGTTAATAGCAATGCCAATTAACTAGACTAAAATATTGAAATATTTTGGTACTTAAAGAGTTTTTTAAAAATTGATATTTTGAATTATCAAAAAAAAAGTTTTATATAACTAAGCATAAAATATAATGTGAGATAATATGAACTTTAAAATTTCAACGTGAAAATTTAAAATTATTAAGAAATTATATAATTAATTATCATTTTATAAAAATTGATAAATTTAATTATTTAATAATATATATTTATAATTTTTAAATTATATGAAATATTAATAATATA
This sequence comes from Gleditsia sinensis, assembly GCA_037074535.1. Taxonomy (NCBI): domain Eukaryota; kingdom Viridiplantae; phylum Streptophyta; class Magnoliopsida; order Fabales; family Fabaceae; genus Gleditsia; species Gleditsia sinensis. The sequence continues at coordinate 2,700,023 of CM073463.1, forward strand.
ATGAGTATCATACAACCATAATTGGATGTCTTGAGAATATATATTATATTAATGGAATATATAACGCCGGCAAAAACATGACTAAATAAAGCAACCCAAAATGCGACCAAAAGAATATGTAATGCGAAATTTGGCCTCGTGGCTGCTCAAAAATAAATAGTGATTATTTCCGCAGCCCCTTAACTTTAGTACTAAAGCGTGGTACGTAGAACCTCTCCTTGTCGGTGTTGATAATTTTTTTCTTCTTCTTTTTTTAATTTATAACTAAAATAATTAAATTAATTTTAATATAAAATAATTAAATTAATATTTTAAAAAATAAAAGAAAAATTCTTTTAAAAAGAAATCCCTACAAATTAATTTTTTTAATAATTAAATTAAATTATTTTAATAAAAAAATATAAAATTAATTTTAATTTATAGTAAAATATTAAATTCTATCGTTTATGGTAAGGAGTCTTTTTTTATCAATTGATAAAATAAAATATTTTATAAAATATTTTATTCTATCAAAACAAATAATAAAATTTTTATTTTTATTTTTATTTTTATAAATTAAATGCATTCTTAGTACTAAAACATGGTAAAACCTCTTCTTGTCAGTGTTGATAATTTTTGGAGTTAGCTTTAATATTTTTTTTCTCTTTTTTTTTTTAATTTGTAAGTACGAATACGATAGTTCAATAAAAAATAATTTTAAAAGATAGCATATTCTTAGAAAAGACAAAGAGTAGTTTGAAGTAGTTATTGGTTGTTATAGGTTTTCATCCAACAAGTCTATTTAATGCAAGATACATGCATGAATGCAGTCCTTCTCCATCCTCCTAATTAGGAGTGGAAATTTTCTGAGCTTTTGCATGAAATTTTTATATTTGGTGTTGTATTGAAAATTTTGACTTTTTTCAAAAGAAAATATAAGCCTTTCAACGTCAATTAAAAAAGATAAAGAGCATTCAAAAGTAGTTATTATTTTGAAAACTATGGTAACATTAGTGAAAGTAATATTCAGTAAGTCTATTTGACGTAACATATGGGGTGTTTGGTATAAGAAATTTTTTAAAATTTTTTAAAAATTAAACTTAAGAAAAATAATTTTTTAAATTTAGTTTCTAAATTTTAAAACAGAATTTTCATAAAATATAAGGTTTGTTTGAAAATTATTTTTAAAATAATTTTTTTAATTTTTTGTTTTATAAAAATAAAAAAAAATTATTTGTCGTATTATTTTTTATAAATTATTTTTAAAAACAGTTTTGCAAAAATATAATTTTAAAATTTTTTTTAAAAAATATCATTATTTTGTTTTCTTTATTTTTGTGCAAAACTATTTTTAATTATTTAAAAAAATAAAAAAAATTATACAAAGTTGTAAATCATTTATCAAAATTAATCTTCAAGCATCACGCAAATCACATTATTATATTTTTAGATATTATTTTCAAAGTTTATATCTAAATAAATTTTTTATTTTTTTGTTCTACAAATTTTTTTAACATTGTTTTCAAAAAAATGTTTTTAAAATACAATAAAATAAAAATATTTGAAAACACTTTTAAACAAACTCATAAATTCTTAGAAATAATTTTTAAAAAGAATTAACATCAAATATTTTTTGTGTAAAATGGTGAGAATTTAAATTTTTCATATCATGAGAATTATTTTTAAATGTAAAAATATCATAATGTCATCTATGTTGTTATTTTATCTTTTATCTCTCATATTCTCTCTCTCACATATCTCTCTTATATTTTTTCTTTCACCCAAATCTCTTATTTTATTTCTTATCTTTTTTTTTCTATCACTTTTTCTATCATATCTACACTCACATTTTTTTTACCTTAAACTAAATAAAAACATTTTTGAAAAAATACTAAAATTTTCAAGAAAATTCTAGTATAATCAAATATAGTAATAAAATATTTTCAGATAAAGATTTAAAATCAACTAAATATATTTTGTATATTTTTAATAATCAACATTGTCAAAAAAACATAATTTTTAGAAATAAAAAATCTTATCGCGTGTCAAACGTCCCCTACATATATTTATGTAGTCCTTCTCCATCTTTTTAAGGAGTGATAAATTTTTGAGCTATTGCATGAAATTTTTATATATGGCATTGTATGAAAATTTTAACTTTTTTTTCAAAAGAAAATATAAGCTTTCAACATATATTAAGAAAATATAAGGGGAAAAAAGATTGCTTTAACAAAGATCTTTAGAAGGTTTAAAATAACCGTAATGCTCAACTTTAGCCACAATTGAATAAGAGACAATCCTGATATATAAAATACACCACTAAGTGTACCATGAAGCTTGAAAGCACAATTTATTCATCATAACTTCCAAAAAATTTCTGCTCAACTCAATCGTATACCTTGCTGATATCATATACATAACTTCCAAGAAAATCCCCAAGTTAAAAATATTTTGAAAAAATAGCACTTATCCATCTTTATCTACATTGTCAATTGTAATGTCTCCTAATTTAAGAATTATTAGAATATTTTCTCTAATTTATGAATTTATTGTAAATAGTACCCAAAATGACAGAAATATCTATTTTCCTTATTCTTTATTGTTAGCAATTTTGGCCAACTTGTTCTTTGCAACTCTAATTTGTTCTTCACTCTCATTTTAATCCATTAACTAAAAATATTTTTTGTAAAATCCTTTAACTTTAGAAAAACTGTTACTTATATCACAAATCATAATTTAAAAGAAAACAAATACTCATAAATCTTAAATTTAAAAGTCTAAAATTATAAAATTCAAAACTTTAAACCACAAACCCATAAACCTAAAATGCTAAACCCTAGATTATAAAATCTAAATCATAAAATCTCAAATCTTAAATATTTTTGGAGTTGAAGTTTGAGGTTTTATAGAGTTGAGGTTTAGCATTTTAGCTTCTTCATTTTGGGTTTTATGGTTTGGGGATTAAGAATTTAGAATTTTGAAGTGTTTGACATTTGGAGTTTAAAGTTTGACATTTTGATTTTTTAATTTTAAAATTTAGGAATTAAGAGTTTAGAATTTAGGGTTTGGCGATTTGAAATTTTGGTGTTCGGAATTTATAGATATGTGGTTTAAATTTTTGGATTTCAAATTTAGGGATTTAAGATTTGAGCTTTAGTGTTTTCAAATTTTGAGATTTATAAATTTGAAGTCTTTGAATTTGGAGTTTATGTTTTGGAGTTTAAGGTATTGGTGTTTAGTTGTTAAGATTTAGAGCGTTTAGATTTTTAGAGTTTATGATCTTAGTTTTTGAAATTTGAAATTTAAAATTTAAGATTTGATGTTTTTGAATTTTGGTATTTAGGTTTTGGAATTAGGAGTTTTGACTTTTTAAATTTTGAGATTTTGAAATTTATGATTTAAAATTTTAACATTTTATGTTTTTAAGTTTCAAATGAATTCTTTTTATATTTTTTTTCACTTGAATCATGGTTTAATATATAAATAACTATTTTTTAAAAGTTAATAGATTTAAAAAAAAATTATTTTTAGTTAATTGACCAAAATAAAATTAAAAAATAAGTTAAGAAACTAAAGAGTAATTTTGTCAAAATTATTAGTAAAGAATAAGAAGAAATAATAGTATTTATGTTATTTTCAATGTTATTTGCATGGAAGTCATATATTATGTAAAACATTACAATAATTATTAAAATAGAAAATAAATTGTAATTGATAGTATAAATCAAAATAAATAAATAAATAATATTTTTATTTTCTTAAATAGAAGCATGAATTGAACTTGGGCTATGGACAAAGTGGGGAAACAACCAATCCATTAAACTACCCAATGCAATTTGTGTATCATTCTGATTGGCCCCATAAACTTGCAATACAAGCCCAAATTTTTAACCCTGCGCACCTATTAAAGGCCCCTCTCTTTATCCCCTCTCGGTGTCTTTTAATTTATTTTTGGAGCATATTATATATATATTTAAAATTTTTAAAAAATACATTCATATTTTTTCTAGTTTTAATTAAAACTAAAATCTCTCTTAAAATTTATAAAATTTACATTTACACTCCTTTAAAATTTAAAAAAATTATACTAATCTTTCTTATTTTAAATTTTTTTTAAATATTAATTTAAAATTTAAAAATTTCAATTTTGATAATTTATATTGTATTAAATTATGCTATTTATGATTATTTAGTAATAAAAATATAAAAAATATATATTTTATTAACAATTCTATGAATGAATAAAAAGTGCAAGTATATGTTTAAAAAAATTTAAGAAAAATGATAATTTATTATTATTATTTTTCATTCTCCTCTCCCTTGTGAAAGTTACTTCCTTCTTTCATAAATGAGTTTTTCAAATATCTCTTGAATTTCATATCTTAAAAGAGAGGACTTGATCTCTTAAGAGACCCTTAAGAAAAGAGATATGAGATGTATTAAATAAGCATCAAACTTTTCTTTTTCTTTTTTTTGAAAATAAAATATGAGAAAGTTCGAAAACCTTTATCTCTTTCTTTCTCGAGAAGTAAACCAGATTCAGAAAACAAAATCAAATCCAAAACCAACGGAGAAAATCATTTCTCCCAATTATTTGCTTCTCATTCTCCACAACTACTGTATATATGGATAATGGAGTGCACGTTCTAATCAGCAACGTACCTGCTGGCTGCAATTATTTGTTTCAAAAAATCCTAGTTGAGATTTGTTTCTTCTTTGTTAGGTTCTCTATCTATATAGTTGAAGAAATTTCTGGTCTTTAAACTAATTTTTTTTCATCATTAAGATATTGCATGCTTAATATAGATACAAAGGTTTAGAAATTATATAAGTATTAACAAGACACAACAAAAAGATTAGAGACAACAAGCTTACACTTCTAAGAGATAGATAAGAAAATAAAGACTAAAAAACAACACACCTTTAAATACAAACTATAAACAATATTATAAGAAAATTTACAACAAATTTCAGACCTTCATAAAGAGATAACATATCTCTAAATTCTGCATGAGAATTTTGACCCTAAAACAACTTTCTTTTTTTCCATATTATCATAGTCATTATTGCATATCTTATGAGTAGGTTTTGAATCTTCAACAATATTGATAACAACCAATGCTTTTAGATGAAAGAGAGAAGAACTTCCATAAAATAAGAAACTCACTATCATAAAAGAAGAAAATTACTTCTATAGAAGAAGAAGAAAAAAAAAAGACTGTCGGCAACTCTAAAATCTCAAGATAGCCGGACCAATAATATTACAGTACATTTCCATTTTGCTCATTTAATTTAAAAAAAACAACATTATAACAAGCCATAGGTTCTTCCTAATTTTTCTTTTAATAGGCCATAATTTTGTACTATATATGCATGAAAGCACTAATCATGGGATTGATTTACATTTTCTTTTTTATTGTAACCAAAACAAAAAATTCACAAAAGCTTTACACTTCTTCATCAACACAACATCTACAAGGTTACTGTACACAAACGGCAGTATTTACCATTCTCTCGTACCAAACTAAGTGCTACCCACCAGAGGCAACCTTGCCACAATTCAATCTCAATCAAAGAATGTCCTTTTGCTCTTGCCTCTCGGCCTTTTTGCACCCACAGGAGTGTGTGTATTGTGTATGATGCTGATGCGTTACATTGCAATCTCAAGCAAAGAATCTCCTACGTGTCAGGCTACTATTAGTCCCTTCCCATTAAGGGCATACGGCTATAACTTTCCGCGTTCCAACTGAATCAAATAACCAATCGATTGTTAGTGCTCCCTCCATGGGAGAACCCAAATAGTCCATGGATTTTACTTCAGGCCCACCCGAAAGGCCCGAACCTAACCTACCGTCCATCTAGATTTCCGCGTGACCACCACCTCCATTCAAGGGGCGTCACCTCTCTCGTCATCTCCTTGATTCCTTTTACACATCCGCCGCGTTTATGTTTGAAAGCGCATCCTGCTTTTGTTGCTGACACTCATACTTAAGGGCGAAGCAAAACCCACTCCCCCCTTCGACGAACCATACGTCGCGTAACCGTTACTCGCCAATCCTTGCTCCATCTTCGGTGGCTTCCTCAACTCCGGCGCGTGCGCACTCACGCTCCACACTTTGACGGACTTGTCTAAGCTGCCCGTGTAAACCGTCCAACGTTGTTGATCTTCCTCTTCCTCTTGACCGATAGCTATGCACTTGACGGGTCCGGTGTGACCTGTCAGAACCGAAAGGCACGTGTGGGCTCCATTTCCCTCCCTCTTCCACACGCAAATGTTCTTATCCGCCGAGCCACTGAACACAAGGTTCTTCGCAGCGGCTAAGCAAAGAACCGCGAGCTTGTGCCCTTTCAGAACCCCACCGCGCGAAAGGTTGTTCTTCTGGTCACGTTCCCACAAGTTCACCAACCCGTCTGATGACCCGCAATAGAAAACAGTCGACGACCCATTCACCGCCAACGCCGTTACGGCGTATTCCTGCTTCAACAGAATCCGATCCAACAAGTGCTTCGTTTTCTGTTTCTCTGTGGGTTCTGTTCTCTTCCACATCTTCACCGTCCCATCCGCTGAGCCCGTGAAGACGAAGCACTGGAACCCAGCCACCACCGCGTTCACGGCATCGTCGTGGGCATGGATGGATTCCAAGCATTTCGAGTCCGATACGCGCCAAACCTTCAACGTTTTGTCCCACGACCCTGAATATAACAATCCTTGCTCTTCGTCCAAGCTCAAACTCGAAACGGCGTCGAAATGCTTGATTCGGAGCCCGTTTTTATGCCGCCGGACTTTGACGTAGTTCTTCGGATTCGCCGAGCTCTTCACATAGTCTTTGAAAGTGGGCAAGCTTCCGATACGTTTGTGATAACTGGAATTCTTCTTCGAAACCTTCCAGACTCTGATTTTCCCATCTTGGTGGCCGGTGAAGATTTTATGGCCGGAGATTACAATGGCTTTCACTAACCCACTGCTCGATTTGAAACCTGCGTAGCTCTTTAGATTCTTCCACACCCTTATGTTCTTGCTATCGGAACCCGTATATAACAAATCTCCAGAAACCGCCAGCGAGTATATGTGGCCCTCCTCGCGTACGAGCGATCTGATGAGGCCATGTTGTGGGACGAAGGAGCTGCTATTGTTGTCGTAGGCATTGATCGGCGACGACAGTAGCCATGGAGATTTGTTATATGGCGAGGAGGCCGCTGGGTTCCACGGCGAAAGCAGGTAAGGGGAAGCAGTGCTGCTGCTAGTGGTGGTGCTCTCGCCGCAGCATGGTAGGCTGGAATCCTCATCGTCGTAGTTGCTAGAATAAACCGACGTCGGATCGGAATGCAATAGCGTGCCGAATTTGGCTCGGTGAAACGTCGGCTCTACTAACATGGTGCCTCCTTTTTCGTTTTTCATCCAAGAAATTAAATAAAAAGAGGAGAAGGAATGAAACAGATAGGAAATAAATGGGTTTTGGTGTTTGGAAGGAAGGAAAGAAAGTAAGAGAATAATGTCAAGTTTTGGTGTTGTATAGAAAGTGAGGGAAAATTTTCAGAGGTTGTTGTTGCACTAGAAAATTAAAATTGGGAGGGCAAGGGGAGGGGGGTGTATATATAAATAGACTGATGGAACGGCGGGGGGAAGGACACGTGGAGGTGGGAGACGTAATCCATTTTAACCGGGAAACTGGGGGAGCCGGTAATGAGGGACCTGAAAAAGGTCACCAATTAGGCAATCACGATCGTGTTGCGGCTAGTCCATTGTTTCTGTTTGGCTCAGCTTCACACGCTATTTGAGGGGAAGTTTGGTTTGGAGCGAAGATTTTGACCTTTGAATTTGTTTCCAAGCGAAGAGTATAGTTTTTGAGAAACTCTTACTTTGTACGGGGTCAACAATGCGCTTTTCACCTGACAACACGTCGCCGTTTTACCCATTTTAATCAAAGCTCTACACGAATAATTAAAAATCCTTGTCTCTAGCCACATGGATGGACACAAAACGTTACGTATCTGTAGTCTGCAGCATTAATTCTATTTATCATGTGACGCAAAAATTATTGAAAGATAGAAAATTTTGTCAATTTTCAATAAAGGGGAAACCAAACTACGTACTATATGAAGGCAATTGGAGTACAATATTGAAACTCTTGGATAAATTTAATGTTTAATATTACCTTTTTGTACACATTTATTTTATAGACTAATAGGTGACAAACCATGCACATTCTTAGTATCCAAAATGTTAATTTTTATTCAAGAAATTTGTGTACATGTTATTAAAAAAATATTATTTTGTATGATATCTCATATTACTTAAAACCATAATTAAACCAAGGAAGTTTGTCACTTTTAGTTTTACTAATTATTATAAAATATTAATTATATTATGATTATTCTAAATTATCGTATCAAATAGAATAATATTATATATCATAATATTTTATATTATGATTTTTTTAATAAAATATAATATCATAGTGTGCTATACACTTTTTAAATTTTTTTCTTTGCTATAGTTAGAGTTATCTAGGAACTTCATCTAAACTAAAATTATCATTTCAAAAAATTTTAAAAACATTCTTCCACATATTATATATGTAATTTTACTACCAAAGTGCTCTAAAAAGTTATAATAGAACCAATTCTCAAACTAAGTTAAGTGATGTTTAATTAGTGGATACAATTTTTTATATTGAACATTACGTTCACACTTCATTGGGCTTCTTTAATAGTGTAGGAATTTTGGATGGTCTTGGGAAGTTCCATACCGGCCATAGCTAAGATTAGAAAGAAGGCGAAGGTGTTGGATCGGTTTAGGTTTTTTCATTGGGTGGGGATTCGTCACTAGCCGCAAAGACCCAACAATGGTGCCAAGTCATAAAGTTGGTTGAACCAATCCAAAGGGCACCTGGTTTTCTGGTTACTAATGTCTTTTAGGATACCTTAATGTCAACGCCTCCATAAAATGGCACTCATAGATGACCGTCCTTGTTTTGTTTGTGTCACAATTATGGTTTTAAATGAAAAATATTAATTTTATAATTACAAATTGCTTATAACTCTTATAATTGCTATACTTTATAGCTTGAATATTTTGTTAAGTTAATTATCTTAATGTAAAACAAGAAAGAAGATAAAGAAAAATCACAAATTTATCAAAATACTATTAACATTAATTTATCATAAAATTAATATATCTATATTTAATTTATTTGATGAGTACTTTATAAATAGTCAACTATAGTTTTATCTTTTCATCTACATCGATCACTCATAAATGGCCATCCTTGTTTTGTTTGTCTCACAATTATGGTTTTAAATGAAAAATATTATTTGTATAATTAATTTTTTTTATAACTCTTATTTATCTTAATAACTAAATATTATGTTAAGTTAATTATCTTAATGTAAAGCAGGAAAGAAAATAAAGAACAATCACACATTTATCAAAATATTATTGATATTAATTTATTATAAAATTCATATAAATATTTAATTTTATGAGAATTTTGTAAATAAACAAATAAAAAAAATATTAGTACTACTAAAATATTACAAAGGATGGGATAAAATATCCTTAGGTTCAATGCCTTTATTGGTAATTCAAAATTAATATAATTATGTAATTGTAAATTTTATAAATTTCATATAATAATTAATTCATTAAATAATAAAAACAAATAATAGTCTTATATTCTCACGTACATCACTTAACTTCATATACAATTATGTTTTAATTGTAAAATTTATAAAACAATGCGTAAGCTTTTTTGTTACCAAGTGTCCCGACAAGATCTAGGTCAATGCGTAAGCATGACGGAACACGAACGTAAGCCCCATAACCTTTGCATGAGTTTCGTATGAAACATGACAGATTCTTTTGTAGAAATTTTTGTTACCAAGTGGCTGTCAAAGAGCCGAGTAGCTAGGAAGTAAGAAAAACATAGAAGAATAAATAATTAATAATTTTTAATATTAAATTCATCTCAATTTTAACATTAAAAGTAATATTATGTAATTTATTTTAAAAAAAATTGATTTAATAAATGGAGTAATGAATTTAATTATTAATAAGTATGAGTATGTTATGAATAAATTTTTATTTAAATATTTGCATATTTATTTATAACATCTTAAATTATCTATCTTTTATAATAATTAAATGGAGTATATCCTAAAATTTCCTATCCGACATTAACTTGGTCTGAATGCTTCAGCAAGATTCATTGGGTAACTGACACCTGGCTGTTTCATGGAAGATCGACATTAATTTAAACACTTTGTATTTGCCTAATATATTTTTACCACGAAGAAATATCTTTCTGAAAAGTACTTATACTTTAAATTATCTTAGATTGGATATTTTCTGGCCGTCTCCTGAAATTGTAGCATTAATTTTAAAATTTTAATAATATAATCCAATTAAAGGTAATATATAATAAATAAGAAGACAATCTGTCTTCATCCCCATATATTATTTTCTAATGGATTGAAATAAAACATGGTTGATTTTAAAATAAAGTGAATGTACAAAGATGCCTTGGTCAAAAAAATCCGATTTCGTATAAAGTTTCTTTGCAAACCCTATTTCATTCAATGTACAAAAATTGTATATAATTTTTGGTAGGTATATAAGGACCTACATTTTGACTTCAATGCAAAAGTTCTCACTACCTCCTTTACGTGTACATGTACAATCCTTTATTTAATGTGAATTTATAATATGCATCATGTAATTAATATAATATTTCCTAATTATTTTCTTTTCATTTTTTGTGGTATTAAATTAGTTTACAATTTATCTCCTTAATCTGATATCGTAAAATAATAAAGTTTAAATTTATAATAATATATCTAATCTAATATGCATCATGTAATTAATATAATATTTCCTAATTATTTTCTTTTCATTTTTTGTGGTATTAAATTAGTTTACAATTTATCTCCTTAATCCGATCTCGTAAAATAATAAAGTTTAAATTTATAATAATATATCTAATCTAATGTTTATCCATTTTCTTAAGTAACCCTTTGGTTGATCTCTTATATTATTATCTAAACTAACCATGGCCATATTTTCTCCTATTATATATTCAGATAGTTGCTTTAAAGTTGCAAGGAGAAATTGTATTTTCCTATTTAATTTAAATTGTAATTTTTTTTCTAATTCGGTAACTTTTGCAATTGGTTCCCTAATTAATCTACTTATCCTATTACACTTTATCTCTTACTGTTATATGTTAATTTTAATGATAGCAATAATGTAAAATTATCAAAACATATTTCTATTTGCTTGATATACTCTATTTTGTACTTCTCTTTATATAAAAAAAATATTTTTGTAATTTCACATAACTACTGTCGAAGTCAATAGAGGACAAAATATAATGAAATAGATAAATTAATTTATCAATTTTAAAATTTAATAAATTAGAGAAAAATTGTAATTAGATGCAAACACATATTGAAAATCAGCAAATTTATTAAATTTAACACAAATAATGTCATGTAAATTATTAACATTTACATAAACAATGCAAATTTAACACCCGCACCAATTATCTTATTGGCGCAGATTGGACATGCATCCATTAATTTAGTTTTTTTTACCTTCGAACCCTAATATTTGGTGTTTGCTTTAAATAAGATTACACTTAATTTGACTGATAATTATAGTTTTTAATCTAATAATGAACAATTAATTCATCCTGACAAATTGATACAGGTAAACAAGCTTTGGCCAAACCAAGTCAATCTAATAATGAACACTTAATTTTTAATGTTTGTGTGATAAATGCATAAAAAAATTGAACAATTCATCCTGAAAATTTGATACAAGTTTTTAATCTAATAATGAACACTTAATGTTTAATGTTTGTGTGATAAATGCATAAAAAAGTTGCTCATTTTTACGTGTCAAACTATGTATAATGGCCAATCCAAGTCAAAATCACACCTGAAGGAGCTTAATTATGCTACGATACAATGACATGCGATAATTAATGGGCTAGAAATTTGGGTAGGACACTTGGTTAAAACTGCAATCTTTATGGTCCTGCCTCTTGAACATGTGTAAGCTACACATTCCTTGCCGTTTGGCACATAGCAAGAACACAAAAAGTAATTGAACTCTGAAATTATAATAATTTAATTAAACAGTGTCGGCATATTAAAACTAATTTACTTTTACTTTGCGGCTTTGTGTCTGCTAATCAACAAACACGTTACCCTAAACCCCAACATCATACTTTCTTACGTTATATATATACCTCCGTGGCAACGTAGTATAGGAACTTCGAAAGAATTACATAAACAAATAAGATAAATTTTGGGATGAGGGCAAGTGTCCACATAGCTATTACGAATTATTCTTTTATTTTTGTCTAGTAATCATAAAATATTATATATATAAATGAAAAATTAGAAACATTTCATAATTAAAATTATCAAATGTACATATGAAGATTAAATAAGCAGATAATGAATATTTGGCAGTAGTAGTCCCTCAGTTTTGGCACGTAGGAGATGGAAACACAGCTCCAAGACTATGAGGAAAGATGTAGATCGATTGCCTCATATAGACAACTACATACAGGGTCTCTACGACTTACTCTATTTTAGTATTTGTGTGATTTTAGCCCCCTATTTTAAATTTATTAGATTTGATATCTCTATTTTTACTAACTGCAAAAAAGAGGTCTCTTTTAAGAGATGTTTTTATGCAGTTAGTAAAAATAGAGGGACTAAAACCACTAATTTGAAAATAATTAAAAAAAATATAAGTACCATATACTTTCACAAAAGTTTTATTAGTCCAACTGTAGTTACGTTATGCAAGGTGGTAAGATCATTCGGTACGTTTACTGTTTTAATTAAGCATTATATTTTCCTTGACAAAAACTAGCCTTTTACTTATTATATATGAATGGTAACTTTACCTAGTTAGACTCGAACTCCTGAGGATTTTAATGTATCTTGTCCTCACTTAGTGTGCATTCTATGAGGGAACTATCAAATAAGGGGCAGATATTGTGTAGGTTGAGTCTACCACATTGCACTTATAAATGATTGAGTTAACAACAAAAAAGTATAACTTTCATATAATAGAATTTCTTAAATTATGAGTGGCGGGTAGTGATTATAGTTAGCCTATATAAGAGCTTTTGAATTTTTCTAAATTCATAAGTGTGGACTAACATAACTCAAAATATTTTATAATTAAATTGTAGATTAATGTAAATGTTTAATTAATTGTGGCATTGGTTAGACTCAGATAAGAATATGTGATTATCTTATTTGATATTGTTTTGCACTTAGATCATTGATAGACTACTAATTAATATATGGGTCTTGTGAATAGACTTTTTTTTTAATAGACAAGATTATGAGTGAACATAAGGTCAGGTTATTCAAATTGACCAAATAATATTTGAATTGAAAAATTAAAATTTGAACTTGATCAGAATTTTAGATTACTTAAAAATTTCATATTATGTCAAAATCAGGTTTAATCAAGTCATATTTAAGAATTTTTTTTAAAAAAAATGCACTTAACCCGCCTAGTTAAACTTGAACTTTTTAAAAAAGTTTATTCGTATAAATCCTTTAATTCAATATGATCTATCTGAAATAATTATTTTTTTTTACTGAGTTTGGTCAGGCCTTCAAATTATGCACACCTCTAAACAAGATTACTCATTTCTTAACACAAAGAAAAGTCCATACTCCTATCCAGTATATAAATTATGGTAGCCCCATTCAAACCTAATTCTACGTGTATAGGGAGAAAGATAGTAAAAACTCTCTTTTGCACACACACTATTTTATATTAATGTATGTTCTTCACATATTGTGTTCTGATTGACTTCCTCCATGAGCCACACAAGAAGAATGGCTTATCCAACAGGTTGTTTAAACGACAAGAGCTTCCGCCTATAGCCTTTTGAAGTTGAAGATTGTACCTTTTATTGAGTCTTAGCTTGTTGCTAATTAAGCCACTCTTGAAAAAAGCTGATCATAGCATCAAGACATGAGAGCCTTTCAATGATTGGAAAATAATGTTAATGTGCAGAGTAAACTAACAATTTAGTCTTTAAATTTATAAATTTAATTAATTTTCATATTTAAATTTTGTTAAATATATGAGTTACTTTTTGAAAATATCAAATTTATTATATATTAATTCTCTTGAAAATTAATATACAATAAATTTAATGTTTTAAGAAATTAAAAAATTAACTAATATATTATGAGTTAATAATCTTAAATATTAAATTATATAATTAAAAAATATAAAATAAATGAGTCCACAAATTCAAAAACTAAATTATTAATTTACACTACTAAAGAGGAAACGTACCGCTCTCCTTCTCTATGTACCCATCAAACATAAACAACTCAAGATTGAAAAAGATAGACTTTATCTCTTGAATGTTGATGTGCTTGTTATGTATCATTTTTCCGGCAGAAAGTGACTAAAATGTTGTCCACTTTGATTAATGTGTAGCTGATATTGTTCAAAGAACCACTTCAAGTGTTGGTAGGTTCTTACGTTGATTCAGTCTTTCCAAGTTGACAGGTGGGTCCAAGTGTGATTGTTTTGCTATTATAGAATTGAACCACCACCAACCAAGTTCTGATGAGCAACTCTAGAAGTTCCATTTCTAGATGGCAAATGATGAACCATCGTATTTCTTAGACTTGGCTAGCTAACTTCTACACTACAATTAAATAACATAGGTATTACAGTTTCTTGATTATTAATTTTTGTTTCTCAGACAATTATAAAAACGAATTTTCCCATTGGTTGCATTTTAAATTTTAATATTTAAGAAATTCTTAAAAAAATAAATAATTAAATATAATATAATACAATTCAAGTAAGATTTTTCATTTACAAGCTAAGTTATCAATCTTATTATGAATTTTATTTACAAATAACTAAAAGTCAAAACATCGTTGTTAAAAGTTTAAGATGACAAATTTTATTATCACTTTAGACTTTATATTTTGTAGTATATATAGTAAAATATTAATTAATGAATTTATATAAATTAAATTTACAAAAATGCCTCTTTTTGAAAGTCAAATATTGCTTACTTTTTCGTGAAAGATTGTCGACATTGGATTGGATTACCCGAGAGGGTATTGAAGGAGACAAGAGGTGCCCACAGGTCAAGCTAACCAAAATGAGGATGGTAGCCACTGTTAGAACTGAACACATATGGCAAGCTATGGCACTGTACAATTGGCCCATAACGTGGAAGCAATTAAGAGCATACAAATAGTCTATGAGCTAATTAGTCCACTCCTCAAGAACCTCTTTCAAACCACAAACACAATATCTTCATTGATCAATCATGGAATAATTATTCACCTTCATGTCCATATATTTCTCCATTTTATTTATATTTTTTTTAAGAAAACAATAATAATAATTATAAATTATTTTCTAGTCATTTACGTCTCATTTTAGTATATTTAATTTTTTTTTATTAAAAATTGTTTGAATTCAAAAAATTAAACTTTTGAATGAATGTTTATAAATAATTTTATTATAACATTCAATCTATATTTCTCACACAATTTTTTTTTTGAAATTTAAATATAAATAAAATATAAAATCATAATATCTTGAAATGAAATTTAAACTTTTATTTTATTAAGAGAATGGAATTCGCTAAAAAAATAAATTTTTAACAACTTAGTCGTAGATGTTTTAATATTACAATTTATAAATAATTTTGTTATAATTTTTAATATTTTTAGATTAACTCATAAACAAAAAGACTGAATAATTCTAATTTTTCGAAACTTTTTAAATTATGTGACATCACGTGGGCCAATTATGTGAAGTGATCATCATACAGGGGATTTGACATTTCAACCAACCCTATTGTAAATTGTGCAAAACCATATAAGGTTTAGGGTAAAATCAAATATATCAATAATTGCAATTTATAGAGCTATCATAAAAGTCTTTTAATTGTGGTTTACTGTTTACGTATGAAAGAGATGAAAGGTACAGTGACCTAAAGCTGAGGCCAATGTTAAACACGACAACCTTTGAATGTCATTCTAATACCAATGACCAATTATTATTTAAGGGACAACTAAAATTATCAAAATTACTTTGAACAGAATAATGCATTATACACTTTTTGAAGTTTCAATTTATATTTTTTGGATAGAAGAAGGCAACAAAAGCCCCACAGGATAGATTCATAGGTCCAGCCCTAACATATATGGGCTTTTTTCTTCTCTAAGGAATTCATGGGCTGTCTTCTCTTTCTTCGGTCGGAGTATGGGCTATGTTCTCAGAAAATTACTCAACTCTTGTACCAAAAAAGAAGAAGAGATAATTACTCAATTCCGTCCCATATGATCTATAGGAGGCCCATTGAATAGCAAAATTAGCCCATAATCAGAAGCCCAAATATATTAGGCTCATTGTTCATATCAAACAACAGAAGGTGATATTTCTCTGTAACTTCAGGCTATGGGCCAAGAAAATACCCAATAACAAAAGAAGAAAAAAACACACACAAAAAGGTTTATAAATAAACTTAATCATAGATCGTTAGTTCGAAATTTGTGGAATTTTAAACGTGATGAATTTCTACACAAAATAAAACATGAATTTAATTTAGCTTGAGATCAGGTTTATTCATAAACAGAAGCACAAAACCCAAAAAAAAAAAAAATTCCATACATTGCGCATGTAACGCAAATACAAAAAATACCATGTAATATTTAGATCTGGGGTTGTATTTTTGGCTTTATGTTATAAATATTTATAAAGTTTTGAATTCAAATACTAAGTCCATAGAGTGCAATAGGGAGCGAAGAAATTTGGCAATCACTCTTATTTTGTGAAATACATCAATTTAAATTTTAAATACAAATTTAATTTCTAAAATTTTATCAAATATGTTAAAATAATACTTTCATCGTACTACACCTATTATGGGTGTGTTTGGTTTTGTGTTTGGGCAACGTGATTTTGTCCAAACGTAATTTTTGCAGAAGCTACAAAGTGTCGCTTCTGCAAAAATTATGGTTACACCAGCAGCAAACGAGCTTTTTCTTTGATCCACCGCCAAACCAAACATGCACTATATCTAAATAGTTTACGTTCGCAAGTGAAAGAAAAAACAAAAAGGAAACATAAGAAAACTCCAAATTCTAAACAACCAACTCTAAACAATAAACTATCGGTATTCAACTCAACCTTAATTCATACAAAAAAGCTGAAAAATATTCTGATGGCCCTCAACACTATAAACTCTTTGAAAATTTTAAACATTAAACTTAAAACTCCAAATATTAATTTTTAAGTCATAAATTTCAAAACTCCAATTTCTAAAATTTGAGAACTCCAAATTTCAAAATTTAAAATTTAAAATCCCAATTAATACTTTATTAAATCCTTACCATGAATATCCAGAGATATAAAAGGTTTATTTAAAAAAATTATGGTTTATTACGGTGGACGAAGAGAGGGGAATTTTCATTTAGGTTGCCTTAATATATTACTTGAAGAATATAATAGCAAAGTTAATACAAGAGAACAGGAGAAGCTCTAGTTGACTTGCTGAATCTGCCATGAGTTACAATTTTGGAAGTCAACTGTCAAATTGCAATTCATAATTCTTATGAAAAAAGTAATTGCAGACTTACTTTATTCCCATCACCTGCAACATTATGCTCGGAAATTAGCTAATTACAGTTATGACTAAGTGCTTCAGAGAAACCGGATATGCATGGAACTTTACAAACAAAACAATAAACAGGCACCAAAGTTTGTCCTTGGCATTTAGTAACAAAATATATTAACTCTCATATCCTTGTTTCAATTGCTGTTGTTTCTGCTTGTGCATGGCCATGCAAACTGTATTCCTTAGAAGTTTTGTGTATCATCTTGGAAGTTCTCACTCCCTTTCCCCACCCCACTCTCCCCACTTGCTACATACATGTAAAATTGGTAGATAGGATAGTTTAATAGGAACATGTCAAGGAAATCACAGCCACTTCCTTTATCATGAATATTAAAACTAGCGTACTAAAATCCAAAAGCTAATTGAACATTAAATATTGATAAGATCATTCTTGATTAATGGAAAAAATAATAAATAATGCTCACAAATAACAAGGAGAAAATGTAGAGGGTTATATCAAATATTAAAACAAGAAAGAGCACCAACTTGGTATGATGGAGATAACTTCATCACCCATGTGAAACCGATCTGAAAGGTGAGGCAAAAAATAAAATAAAATAAATTAATAGCTGAGAAACTGACACAGAAAAATTCGATCCAGAGTTTTTAAAACCTTACTGCCTATTTGTTTTGAAGTATCTCAATTGCTACTGCTTTGGTTAAGCATTTGGTGCTTGAATTCACGGAACTCCACCAAGAAACTTATTATATACAGCAGTAGGTATACCTTAACACTTTACAGTTCTGTTGGAAGTCCATTTTGAGTCCAAGCAGCATACTCACCTTCCATTGAATCCCTAAATAATGAAGACAAATGAAAATTTATCCAAGTATTCTTGTATTATAAGTGATTCAGATGCAAGTAAGAAAAGAATTTAAGCATTTAACTCAATTGCTAAGGCGCATTTTTTTCTCTAGAAGAGTTTTGTGAAAACTCAAAACAAATTCAAAGAGAGATTTAAAATTACCACTTGATGATCATGATATCAATGAGTGCTTTATATACACTAGCAGTAGTATTAATACAGAAGGACTTGAAGTGTCACTCCAAGTTGTATTCAATCCTGAAAGGTGGCTTTCTCTGGAAGAGCAAGGCATAGATTGATGCAGTAGAGCAGTGACTGAGGATGGAGCAGTATGAATTTAATTATTTAACCATTAATCAGGATTCATTAGGTGATACTGATAAGCTCTGTTTAATTCTCTAAAATGAGTCAAAAATTTGAATCTTCAAAATAAACGAAATTGTTTAATTCATTAGGTTCAAGAGGGTGGCTATTTTGTCTCCTACCCATGTTGAAAATGCATGATTGCTATTCCTTTGCATGCCTCCTGGCAAATAAACGAAATTGTTGAGTGTCAAAATCTAAACTTTCATATTTGACAGCCAAATTTGCAAGCCATGCATAACATGTTTTCCCCTTCTCTTTCCCTCATAACTCTCAAATATAACAACAGTATGTCCACTTTCTTATGGCTTGTTTAGGAGTTCTAAAGAGAGTGGAATTGGGTGGTGGAGAAAAGTGTTCTCACCCCCATTTTTTTAAGTTATAAAGTCATTAGTGGTGTGGGGTGAGTTTGAATAGTAATATTTTCAATTTTACCCTTATATATATTTTCTTTCAATAAATAAAGAAAAAAGTGAGAAATTAAAAGTAAAATAGTAAAATAAAAAAGAGAGAAGAAAATCAACTCATCCAAAACTTTCTAATTTGGACGGATTTAAAAATTGGGTTGGGGGTGGAGATGGGTTACCAACTCATCTTAGCCCACGGCACGTATTACTTGACCCATTCAAAAGATAGTTTGGAACTTTGAATATTAAAACCACACCATACCAAGCAACTCTCAGCTTCTTACGGTTCTTTCTTCAAGGGAAAGTGACGTTTTTCAGTGGTGCCGTCGTTTTTTAGTGATAACGAAAGACCTCTTCCGCCGAATTCTCTGACTTGTTGCCATCGTACTTAAGGAAAGAAAGGAAAAGAAATTGGGTCGCTAGGCTTAAACCTTAGTTTTGAAAAATATTAATAAAATAGAAAAAAATAGTGATCTAACATGCCAAGAAACGTAGGGATGTAGACGAAATGCCCATAACAAGAAAATTTTTGCATATAATCAAGAACCTTTTTTGACTTATAAACTTTAATCTAATCATGTCTATAGAAATTAATCACTGAGTCTGATTAACCATGTATTTAATTTTGTAAATTCTTAAAAAATTATTTTGTTAAAATTTAACAAATTCTTATATAAAATAAAAATCATAATTCCGGCCATGACAAGCCTAACAATACCACCACAATAGTTAGATTGAGCTATGCAAGATAAATAATTAATAAAACTGTAGATTAAGGTCTACCAATTTGAGTTAAACGTGATAAACATTATAAACCATAAGATCCATAAATACATGCACGGTGAAGAATGATATTTATAATATGTTAGATATGTTAATTATTCTTCATAAACCTTCTAATTAAAGATAACTTTATTAGAGCAGGATTTAAAAAAATAGTAATAATCCCAGGTATTCACACGTGGGAATCTTATTATGTGATTATGAGTACGAAGTCCAAATGTGGCACAATTGAATTAATGTACCCTTTCTAATGTATAAAAAGTCGTATGTTCTCACCGCCCAGCTGTCTCATGGTCAATTATTGAATTAATTTTTTTTGGTTCACATCAATGAATGAACACATGGTCACGATAAAAATGAATTATATTAAATACATGTGCCAGAATTAACAAAAATACTAATCATGGCTATACGCATTGTTTTAAAATAATAAAAAAGAAGCAGTCGCAGATACAATAGTATTTTTTTTTATAATATGGCCCTTTGTTTATTTCTACCCACCATATCTTGTTATAATTGTACTAGTCCCTGTCTCTTTCTCAATTCTTGGTTATATCGATCATCACAATGGAGTAGGGATTTCGAGAATAACTCTCTACGATAATAATTCTTATCTTTCATTATAAAAAATTAGATTTTTTTAATAGTAAGAATTGAATGCTTAATATTAATTTTTTAGATTTAAAACCAAAAAAAATCACTAGATTAAAATTTAATTGGGACAAAACTCGAGAATATTGTTATTTATAATATAAAAAATCCTTTATTTAATTAATACACCTCTCTGTCTCCTTCTGTTTTGTCGGTTATTATTTTCTAATATGTAGATCTTCAAGGAAGATTCTCGCTTATAATAATATAAAATCCTGATCTCATTCATGCATGCATATCTCTTAATATATTCCCATCACCAAACACAATATATATATTAGGTAACAAACAGAATTACAAGATCAAAGTTAGCAAACGAATTTAAATCAAATTAATCAAAGAAGAAGAAGAAGAAGAAGAAGAACAGGCAGGGAAAAGAGAAAATTTCAAATTTCTTATATTAATAAATGGATTATCATGAACTTAATTGATCATGGAAACAAACGATCATAATCCATGTCATGTTCTCTATTTTTAATTTCAGTCATTTTCCGTTTCTGCCATGATTTTACCATACTTTTAAGAGTTTATGGTTTGAACCCAAGAAATTAATGACCAGTCATGTTATTTAACTATTCAATTAAATTTTGTTAATAATTTATACAAGTGAGACTGAATCTAATTTTTAAGTGTAACTTAAATAATTTTTTCTTTTTGAGAACCTATTTGAATTTAATATAATCATATTTCACTCGTCACCTTTTTCACACCCATGATATTTTTGTAAGATGAATTCATACCATAGCATCAAAAATATATAATTGTTGCAAATAAAATACCTCATAACACAATTTTTAGCAAATTTTATTATTGTTTCAAATAATATAAATTTGACAACAAAAGTAAATATTGATGTAATTTTTATTGCAAAAGTATAATTTTCTTGTAGTGTCCAAAAGATTACCCTTTAGCACATTTACAAACCGTAGACACCCCTGACACGTCCTACGAGTGACATTGATTAAATAATCGTTCTGGTAAATATCGTCACGTGCGTTATTGGAATATTCATCATCACATGTGCTACGAAGTTCTATGTAGAGTCCATTATTGAGTAACTGCAGCATAGGAAGGCGCATCAATTTCCTAGGAGCCAGATTTGCGACTGAATCCATCAACACACTGATCGTTCACATTAAATGGCACCGCGAATGAAGTATTAATCACCAAATCAAACACAATTCTCCTTCTTCAATGTTTCTGTGTTCTCATAATCGATGATAGAGATTGGCATCAACGTGCCTACCCTAATTAAGTTCAAATTCCTTCTACTTTGTCTTCATGTCTTCTTCTTCTCTTCACACTGCAACTTAGTTGCCTTTATTTCCTCATCTTCCCCTTCACAGTTTCTTTTTTGTATTTCTAAATGTATGATAGAGGAAGGTTGAAATGAACCTGCAGAACCGATCAAAATTCTCATGATCACATTCACTAACTTAATTTTGAAAAAAAAATTAATTCGAATTCTAAACACTAACATATATATGCAGTGTACCTTAATTACCATCATCTTTAACTTTTTTGTTTGTTTATCTAACATGAAAAATGTTGTACTGACTTAATGTCAAACACGCAAGAAAGAAATACTCATATACAATATTTATTGTTTTTTAAAAAAGAAAAATAATGTAATCTCTCTTGAATTTTGTACTATATATACTCACACTCTTTTATTTTAAAAAATATGCACAAACTTTTTATATATTTTAAAAATATATTATTATCTAGTTCTTTTGTAAGGGAGTTCTTAATGTACTTCAAAAAAGAAGGGGACGTCCATTTAATATTAAATTCAAGAAAAATCAAAATATTTTATACTTTTTTATAAGTTGTTGATAAGTTAAGTTTTCTTATACATTTTTTCAATGTTAAACTCAATCAGATAGAGTATGTTAATAAATAAATTTGCTTACATTGGAGTAAGTAAAATTTTATACCGAATGACGTGCAGCACAATGTCTTTTTCCTTCTAAGTGAGACTTTGATTATATCGAATGATGTTTATGAAGAACACGTGGATCGTTTCTGAACGTGGCACTGCCCGCAACGCTGTCTTTGTCCTATTATTGATCTATATTCTACGCTGGTCAATGACACTTTCACATGCACGAGTTTTAATTGGTATTAGGTACAGCCTTAGAGATCTATGCTTTAATTTACTAATGAACACACGAAACATGAACCTAGTTATCTATATATATGTTGATGGTTCATCCCTTAGTACACAAAAAGCAACTAACTAGCTAGTATTACCCTTTCCAATTTGCTTGAGAATTTAAGCAAAACCCAAACAATATGTCTGGGAGAGTGCAAGATACAAAACCACAACCAATCAAAGAACTACGAGAAGTCCCTGGCAGTTATGGCCTCCCCTTCTTCGGAGCCATTTGTGACAGATTCGACTATTTCTACAACCAACACCGAGACAAGTTTTTCCAATCACGAATCGACAAATACAAATCCACCGTTTTCAAAACCAACATGCCCCCTGGTCCCTTCAACGCTTCCAACGCCAAAGTCGTCACCGTCCTTGACGCCATTAGTTTCCCCATCCTCTTCGACACCTCCAAGGTGGAGAAACGCGACGTCTTCACTGGAACTTACATGCCCTCTTTAGACTTCACCGGAGGCTACCGTGTCTGCGCCTACCTCGATCCCTCCGAGGACAAGCACGACAAAGTCAAGAGGTTCCTCCTCTCTCTCCTCTCGTCCCGAAAAGACGAGGTCCTCCCACTCCTCAGGGCCCACTTAAACGAGCTCTTTATTAAGCTTGGCGATAAAGTATCCGACCATGGCAGTGCATCCTTCAACTCCATAAGCGACAACGAGCTCTTCAACTTCGTCTTCCGCCTCTACTGCGGCAAAGATCCGACCCAAACGAATCTTGGATCCCTGGCCCCGAGATTTTTTGAGCTTTGGGTTCTCCCGCAGGTTAGACACACACAGCGCGCGCACAGATATATATATATATTGCTAATAATGCTAAATTAATAAATTTTTACACTAATCATGTGTAAGTTAGAATTTTTTGTTAAACAAAGTTAGAAATCTTTACACAGAGTATTTTGGCTAAAAGATTTTTACTTTTCCATTTAAAAACACAATAAATATTAGAGTATTTAGGTGATTTAGTTTAATTTTCCATAATCTTACATTTATTAATTTTTTAAGTGAAAAAGTGAGAATTTTAGTCAAAATAGTCTATATAGAGATTGCAAATCTCCACCTAAAGTTAACATTTCCCATATATATATATAAAGTTTGATATGATAAATAAATTTGTCTTTATAACTTTATTTTTTCGACCTGAAATTTTAGAGCCTCACATGATATTATAAACTATGCAACAGGTTGCCCCACTTGGATCCTTAGAGCTACCATGGTACTTCTTCCCCATCAATGTGGTGGAAGACTTCTTCCTCCATACGCTGCCGTTTCCAGGGTGGTTGCTGAAATGGGACCAAAGGAAGCTTTACAAGTCCATTTATACTTCAGCCACGGAGGCACTAGATTTAGCTTCTACTTTTGGGTTGTCCAGGGAAGAAGCTTGCAACAACTTGCTCTTCGTTCTGGGTTTCAATACTTACGGTGGAGTAAAAATCGTGTTCCCCACATTGATGAAGTATGTGGGGTTAGCTGGGCTGAGTCTACATAAGAGGCTTGCAGAAGAGGTCAGGAGAGTTGTGAAAGAAGAAGGTGGGGTCACATTGGGGGCGTTGGAGAAGATGGAACTTGTGAAGTCGGTGGTGTGGGAGACTCTGAGGATTGAACCTCCGGTGCCGTACCAGTACGGAAAGGCAAAGGAAGATCTGGAGATTGAGAGCCATGATGCTAAGTATAAGGTGAAGAAGGGGGAGATGATCTTTGGGTTTCAACCATTCGCTACGAAGGATGAAAGGGTGTTTGAGAACGCTAAGGATTTTGTGGGAGATAGATTCGTGGGAAAAGGGAAGGAGAAGCTGAAGTATGTGTATTGGTCGAATGGGCGAGAGACGGAGGATCCGACGGCGGGGAACAAACAGTGTCCGGGGAGGAATCTGGTGGTGCTGATGCTAAGGGTGTTTTTGGTGGACTTCTTCTTAAAGTTTGACACTTTCACTGTGAAGCTTGGGAAGCCCACGCTGGGTCCCTCAGTTACCATCAAGTCCTTAGTCAAGGCCTCGAGCCTTTGACTTCTTTTCATTCACTGTTGTGAGCATTTCATGGATCAGGATGCAGCACTGCAGGTTGGAGAGAGAAAGAGAGAAGAGGTGAGTTCAACAAAGGATCCATACAATCCACATCCTACTCTCCTCTTCCCAACCAGAACCGATGCAGTGTATTTAGTTTCTCATTTCATGATCTTTCTAATCGTTGTTGTTTCAACTGTAGTTTCTTGCTAAGAAGGTAATAAATGGAGAATCATGATATATATCCGTCATGAACATTCTTCTAGTAGTTTTGGGATGTTTTGATGTTGGTCAAGCATAAATACTGGGATTATTGGAGTTAATAAAATAGAAAATGAAGATCAAAGGAAAATTTCAGGGACAAACTTGAAATCATCATTGTAATATTGATCTTCATCTTTATATAAATAGTTTTGGTATTTTTAATAGCTCGGTTTCACATTGTATACCTTCTTTCTATTATCAAATTGAATTTTTTGCCAAGTTTAATATATCTGGTTTCTTATAGTTTATTTGAATTTTTTAATGCAACCTATAAAATAATAGCTAAATGACTAATCTGTAATTAAGTAGTCCTCTACCAGCTAGATAGTTTAAGTATAGACTCAAGAAATTGTTCGTAGCTACTTTATTTATACTCCTTCATCTTTATCTATCTTCTACATACTTCTAGACAGATACAAATATTGATAAAAACATAATAGTACATTTACATGAATTACTAACGACTCTTTACTAAAATATTAAGGCAAAAACAATTCACCTGACATTGGTTTTACAAACAAAAATATTTGCAGAACATCTCCTTAAAATTCTTGACGGAAACTCCAAGTAAAATTCAAATCTTGATTTAAGAAGTGTTTAACGTATCGGCAACACAATGGATAAGAGAAATTTCTTCTTTCTCATCATCTCTAACATGAACCAGTACTTAATAATCATGTGTTATGTTCTACCATGTTTAAATAGGATTTTTAACCATTGAAATAAGTGACTTTGTTGTCACAGATAGGATCTTGTCTGTACTCGCTTCAAATCTTCAAAAATTTTCAAAGTCAAATAGCTTGATTCACATCACTAGAGGGTATAATATATTCTGTTTCAGCAGTTGATTTGAGCAACTAAAATCTACCTTGAATTCCAGCCAAATGAAAAAAGTATAACCAGCGATACTCTTCATATCATCTTCGGAACTAGCCCAATTACTATCAACATAAACCATTGTTCTTAGGATAAAACCACACACCATAATTTTCACTTCCTATTTTAACACCCTGTTTGCTAGACTATAATGTCAAGTGGCTCCTTGAATGATTTGAAGATATGTCTATAATAGATAGTTGACTTGCTTTTATTTAAGAGGGTACTATGTGAATTTCTTTTATTTATGTCTCTAAATCTTGCGCACACAGACAACCAAATAAAGTAAAATCATGTGCTGATGATCGCAGTTTAAATTTACATTTTCAATTTGCTTTTAGAATAATTATGGTTTTAAAATATTTCTGAAATAATCTTATAATTTGTTATATACTTGGATATAATTTTAGACTTTCTAAAAACCTTGAGGCTAATACATGCTTGGAAGCTTCCTCAAAAAATTCTTATTTTGTGATTATGAGTTTGAATTTACACGTGTCACAATTTTATCTTTCTAATATATATATATATATATATATATATATATATATATAAGTATATGTTCTGTCGCCCAGCTAACTCATGGAGATTCATATTCATTAATTGATGGAGCCACATGTGGAAGTTTACTGAGGAACGCGGCTGGTGGATAGAAATAGGGATTCACAAGAAATTTTGGTCGATGTAACATCGTGAAGGCTGAACTATGGGCGATTCTTACAGCCCTTAAACTAGCTTGGGATTTAAGCATCAAGGAATTGATTAGAGTCTGACTCTGTAAACTGCCGTTGAACTATGCAAAAAGGGTTGCAGCAGCGCCCACCCGTGTACTGGTCTGGTAGCTCAGATCAAGGTCTTCCTACAGAAGGGGGTGGAGAGTAAAGATTACGCATATTCTCCAGGAAGCGAACATATATGGCTGCGAATTGGATAGCCCGTACAGCTCAGAAGCAAGGGATTGGTTTGAAAACCTTTGAGAAGTCACCATATAGTTTATGCCCTCTGTTAGTGGAGGACGTTAAGGGCATAACCACTCCTAGGCCCTGTTTGATGTAGTTCATTGGACTCTTTTTGTTGTACCAAAAAAAAAATACTCATTAATTGATTTTTTTTGTTCACATCAATGAATAATGATGTACACATTGTCAAGATAAAATGAATTATATTACATAACATGTGCCAGTATTAACAAAAATGTTAAACATATATAATTATTTATCCAACTAAATGACAACTCATATTATTCATCCAGTTAAATGTTTTAAAATTTTAAAATTATTTCAACGGAGTGTACTTAAGTTCTCTAACTTCAACTTAAATTATTTTTTGAGAATTTATTTGAATTCAAATGTAATTATATTTCTATCGTGAGAATTAATTAAAAATAAATAAATACGAATTTGGTGTCTAGGGATGGATCACTACTTCTACTCCATTGTCACATGAGGACAAAGATGTGAAAAATTTCTCCTCATCAGTAACAGACGAGAAAATTTTGTCCCCCATTGTCACATCTACCTGAGGCATCATCTAGATAATAATAATAATAAAAAAAATAAAAATAAAAATAAAAATTAATCCTCATAAAAAATTTAAAATAAATAAAATTAGTATATTTTTTAAAAATTTGAGATGATCTGAGTGTAGATTCTATAAATTTTAAAAAATATTCTTGTCTTATTTTAAAATTAAAGTAGATGTGAATGTAATTTTCATAAATTTCAGAAAAGGTCAAATATAATTTACTTAAAAATAATAATAATAATCTAATTACTCAAAAAAAAGAAGAGACTGCCACATGCAAAGATGCTCTTTAATTTGTAGCATTAGTGACACTTTCACACATGACATTAATGTAAGATGTATTCAAACCATGTTGAAAAGAATCGTTAATTAGGTGCCAGTAAGCTAGGCCACAGATTCTGAATCTACAATACACCAATATATATTAATATTATGTTTCTATTAAATATCATACACGTTCTAAGAGCGACCTTACGAAAATAATTGTTTTGGTAATTATCGCCACGTTTGTAATTGGAAATTAATATTCATGATCGCGAAGTTCTATTTAGAGTTTATATTAATTGAGTTTACAGCACAGGAAGGGCATAGAATCATCTCGTTCCACTTTACTAGGAGCCCAAATCTGGGAATGAATTCATTAACTGAATGTGAATATGATATCACTGATAATTAATTATAATGGCACACGACATGGTACCCTTTGTTTTTTTATTTTTAAATAGATTCGGTATATGATATCACTAATATAAACAGTTGATAAGTTTTTTCATCACACATTTTTTTTAGTAAATTAGAAATTTTGTCTTTAAATTTATAGATCCACTTATTTTTTATTTTTAAATTCTCTTAAATATATATGTTAATTTTTAAAAATATTAAATTTATTGAACCTTAATTCTTATAATAATTAATATATAACGAGTTTAATAATTTTATAAATTAAACTTATCCTCTCAATAAAATTTAAGAACTAATTAAAATAACTACAAATATAAGTAGTTTAGTCAACATTTTAATATTAAGCTCAAGACAGAGTTAAGTTAAGTGTGGCTTTGGTTATATCGAACGATGTCCACGAAGCAACCAAGTGTATCAATCGTTTCAGATCATGGCACTGCCTGCGACCGTCTTTTTCTCCATAGTTCATCTGTATTATATTCTAGTCAACGCTACTTTCACATGCATGAGTTTTTAAGTGGTATTATTAGGTACACAACCTTAGAGATCTATGCATTAATTTTAACTTAGCCAGGATCACATCGTACATAAACCTAGTTAGCTCGCTCGCTCTCTATATATATTGATTGATTCATCCTTTCATGCACGAAAAGCAACTACCTACTATTTGATCCAAACAATATGTCTACCAGAAGGGAAGTAGGAGAAAAAGATCCACCAAAACCACCAGTCAAAGAACCAATAGTTAACCCTTCCAAAAAACTCCCTCTGAAAGCACTCCCTGGAAGCTATGGCCTCCCCTTCATCGGAGCCATTTGGGACAGATTCGACTATTTCTACAACCAAGGTCGGGACGAGTTCTTCAAATCACGAATCAAGAAATACAAATCCACCGTTTTTAGAACTAACATGCCCCCTGGTCCCTTCAACGCTTCCAACCCTAGAGTCGTCGCTGTCCTTGACGCCATTAGCTTCTCCATCCTCTTCGACACCTCCAAGGTCGAGAAACGCGACGTCTTTACTGGAACCTACATGCCCTCCTTACACTTCACTGGTGGACACCGTGTCTGCGCCTACCTCGATCCCTCCGAGGACAAGCACGACAAAGTCAAGAGGTTCCTCTCCTCTCTCCTCTCATCCCGAAAAGACGAGGTCCTCCCACTTCTCACGAGATACTTGAGGGACCTGTTTTTACATCTTGGAGACAAAGTAATTAAACACGATCGCCATGCACACTTCAACTCCATAAGCGACAACGAGCTCTTCAAGTTCGTTTTCCGCCTCTACTGCGGAAAAGAACCGGACCAAACAAAACTCGGATCCTTCACCCAGAAACTCTTTGAGCTTTGGGTTCTCCCGCAGGTTGTCTTAGAAAATAAAAAGAGTAATATATCGATATTATTATTATTATACTTTATTTGAGATGATGAATTTCTCTTTATAAATGATTGAGATATTATTATTATGTTTCACGAGTATAATGTTACAAACTATTCTGCAGGTTGCACCGCTTGGATCACTTGAGCTACCATGGTTCTTCTTCCCCATTAACGTGGTGGAAGATTTCTTCCTCCATACGCTGCCGTTTCCGGGTTGGCTGCTAAAATGGAACCAAAAGAAGCTTTACAATGTGATTAATACTTCAGCCACGGAAGCACTGGATTTAGCTTCAAAATTTGGGTTATCCAGAGAAGAAGCCTGCAACAACTTGCTCTTCGTTCTGGGTTTCAACACTTACGGTGGGGTAAAAATCGTGTTCCCCACATTGATGAAGTATGTGGGGTTAGCTGGGAAGAGTCTACACAAGAGGCTAGCAGAAGAGATCAGGAGAGTTGTGAAAGAAGAACGTGATGAGGTCACATTGGGGGCGTTGGAGAAGATGAAACTGGTGAAGTCGGTGGTGTGGGAGGTTCTTAGGATTGAACCTCCGGTACCGTACCAGTACGGGAAGGCGAAGGAAGATGTGGTGATTAAGAGCCATAATGCCGCGTTTGTAGTGAAGAAGGGGGAGATGATATTTGGGTATCAGCCATTTGCTACGAGGGATCCAAAAGTGTTTGAGAATCCGAGGCAGTTTGTGGGAGATAGATTTGTGGGAGAAGGGGAGAAGCTGTTGAAGTATGTGTATTGGTCGAATGGGCGAGAGACGGAGAATCCAACGGCGGAGAACAAACAGTGTCCGGGGAAGGATCTGGTAGTGCTGATGCTAAGGGTGTTTTTGGTGGAGTTTTTCTTAACGTTTGACACTTTCGCTGTGGAGCTTGGGAAGCCCACGCTGGGTCCCTCAGTTACCATCAAGTCCTTGGTCATGGCCTCGAGCCTTTGATTTCTTTTTATTCACTCTTGTGATCGTTTCATGGATCAGGATGCAGCATTTCATGATCTTTCTAATCGTTGTTGTTTTCTCAATTGTAGTTTCTTGCTAAGAAGGTAATAAATGGAGAATCATGATATATATCCATCATGAACTTTCTTCTAGTAGTTTTGGGATGTTTTGATGTTGGTCTAGCATAAATGCAGGGATTATTGGAGTGAATAAAATAGAAATGAAATATCAAAGGAAAATGTAGAGACAAATTTGAAATCATTATTGAAGTATTTCTACAAGAAAATAGGTTTTAGTTGTGACCGTTGAAAGTATAAAAGTTGTGATTAGGTTATTACATATACTTTTGTTGCCAAAAGTTTTCGGACAAAAACCGCTCACAATTTTTAAAACCTAGCTATTTGTGAAAACTTTTAAATAACAAAAATTTTAAAAAAAATGTCATTAAATAATGAAAAATTGTCGTTAAATAGTTATGGTTTGAAAAAATTCGTCGTTAAATAGTGACAACTTTTAAAAACTGCTGTTAAATATAACAGTAATCCAAGTTTTCACCCTCTCCTCGCTTCTCATTATGAGTATTATCTTCCTGAGGAATTTCTTGTCTTTTCGATTCCAGCTCTCTTTTATCCCAAATTTAAAACTGTCATACAAGGAGGAAGATTCACCAGACAGAGAGGTAACGACAACATTAGTGATGATAGTGGCGGGCTGCGATGGAAGGGTATTCCCTACAACATCGCCGATAGAATCAACAAATGAGGGCTTTAGTGTTTTGGAGAATGTTGAGGGCTTCAGAAGCGAGGGAACTAGATATTAGAAGAGGATGAGGTAGATCATTGTAAAGATGGGTGTCTCTACCACATCTTATCCTCAAGACAGCTTGCTTTTTCCTTCTGGAGCTCTGTCTTATGTAGTTGTCGTGGTAGCAGCAGTAGCTATGGATGCATTAATGCCTGCAGAAAGCTAGCGAGGTTGAGACTGGAGCTTCTAGCCTTCTACTACTTCTGAGTTTTGGGGGGAGTGACGACTAGTGTGTGATCTGAGAAGAGATTCTCGTCAAGGGCCGGACTGCAAAGAAGATGATACTGTTGTCAACGGAGTGACCATGATTTCTAAAACCGTTGCTAGACATTATGACGATTGATTTTGTAATAATTTGTGTAGTCGTCGATAAGTGGTTTAAGGAAGGTTAAAATCGTTACTAAAACTTTTTTTTTTTTTGGTTATAGTGCCTGAATTCAAATCAACTGAGTCAATTTAGACATTGGGATATAAACTATAATAAGATTAATAAATTAGAAAATCAATTGTTAAATTTGATAAATCAGAGAAAAATTATAATTAAAAATTAAATCAAAATGAATTGTGTTATTTATTTATTTATTTTGATACCAAAGAGGGCAAAACCCAAAACTAAACAGCACAAAGTCTAGGAAAAGAAATACGACAAAAATCATAACGCAGAATTATAACAAGGTGAAGAGGAGGAAGCTCAATCACATGCAAACCAAAGGGAAGCTTCTGACTTCTGTGCAATATATGCCACGAAGTCAGCGTATTTTTTACTTTCACGGTACGTGTTGTTTAAACAACAAAATGGTCATTCTAAAAAACAAACCAAAATGACACCTTACATTTTTTATTCATTTTATAAGCAATTACAAGTATATTTATTGAAGCTCTTTAAGTTCAACTTAAATTATTTTCACTTGAATTCGTTTGAACTGAAATATTTATTTTTTTACTTTTTAACACGAGTATTTTTATATTTTTAAATTATATGACTAATTTCATTTCAAGTATATTGAAACTATCCTTCTTTATTAGTATTTTTTTTCACAAATTCTAATTTTTAACATTGTAAAAATCTTTTAACCATTGAATTATAAGTAAACTCAAATATTTTAGTCATGAGAACTATAAAAAAAATAATTACTGAAAAAGAAAAAAATACTGAGATCTCCCTGCCAAGGTAACATTTATAGTCATTGTGACCCTTTCACACATGTGACACTTATATAAACATGTATTTTTACCATAGAATTAGTATTTAGTTCATTGTCGGTGAATAATTTTTTATTCACCAATAGTGTTCAGATCATGATATATAAAAAAAATATTTTTTAAAAATATTTTTATTATGTGTTATGACTTTTATATTACTGATTGATAAAAAATTATTCATTGAAAATAAACCAAATCATTTTTTTATCATATTGAAATGAATGGTTAATTTAAGTGCCAGATCCAGTAACTAGACCATTAGATCATGGATTCTTTGAATTTACTGATACACTAATATTAATATTTTTATTATAAATTACTAAACAAAACCTAATTAAGAGCGATCTTTATCAAATAATTATTTTGATAAATGTGGCTTTGGTTGTATCGAATAATGCTTGTCTATGGAGCACCAAATTAAAGGTATCTTTTTGGATCATGGCACTCCTGCTGCAATGCTGTCTCTGTCTCCATAACTGATCTATATTATTGTAGCTTATCTCTATTGTGCCCATCTTTAATGTTGGGGACCTAGAACCCACCATATGTGCTACAAGGCCACTTTTACATATACACTAGTTTCTTCAAAAACAATTATATCTTAAACAATATCGTTAAGAAATTAGCAGATGTTTAACAATATATTTAACCTAACTAAAAGTTTAAACAATTTAAGTGATCGAGAATGTGATTTAAATTCAAATGAAATAATTTTTTAAGAAACTAAAATAAATAATAAATAAAACTTAAAAGGAATAGATATCTTTTTATGACAAGCTAACCAATAATTGTGTTGTTAGCTTTTTTTTATGGGAGCATAAACCTAGTTAGCTCTCTCTCTCTCTATAAATTGATTCATTGATCCCTTCATGCATTAAGCAGATCATACTGATACACACAAAAAACAATTATTATTACCCTTTTCCATTTGCTTGAGAATATAACAAAACCCAAGCAATGTCTTCCAACTCTGACGCTACCAATACCAATCTCCCACTCAAACCAATCCCTGGTAGCTATGGCTTCCCCTTCTTCGGTGCCATTTCTGACAGATTCGACTTCTTCTACCACCAAGGCCGTGACGAGTTCTTCAGATCACGAGTTAAAAAATACAGCTCCACCGTTTTCAGAACCAACATGCCCCCGGGTCCCTTCATCGCTTCTAACCCCGGAGTCGTCGCCGTCCTTGACGCCGTTAGCTTCCCCATCCTCTTCGACAACTCCAAGGTCGAGAAACGCGACGTTTTCACCGGAACTTTCAGGCCCTCCTTAGACTTCACCAGCGGCTACCGTGTCTGCAACTACCTCGACCCCACCGAACCCAAGCACCATCAAATCAAGAGTTTCTACCTCTCTCTCCTGTCGTCCCGAAAAGACCAGATCCTCCCACTTCTCAGGAGCTACTTGACGGAGTTGTTTCTTAAGCTTGAAGACAAAGTGTCCGACGAGGGCCATGCATACTTCAACCCCATATGCCAAAACGAGCTCTTCAACTTCCTCTTCCGCCTCTACTGCGGCAAAGACCCGACCCAAACGGAACTCGGTTCCAGCGGCCCGAAGAAGCTTGGGCTATGGGTATACCCGCAGGTTTTACCCCTTGGATCGCTGCAGCTACCATGGTACTGTTATATTTTTCATTAATAAGATCTTAATATAAATAAGATTAGTTTATCAATTGAAAGAAGAAAGAATGTAAAGAAAAAATTGACTCTCTAAACCTAAGTTATAACATTCACCTAATTAAAATGTTATTTTGAGTAACTTTTTAAAAACCCCTTGACAAAAAGAAAAAATTAATTGATCTCAACCTAGCTAAAATCATGAAAAGGTTTATATTAGTGATATTGGATTTTGGGATATTGTCCTAAATTATATTATAAGAACATTTGATTATCCTGTGACTCATTTACATTTAGATCATTAGTAGACTACTTTTTAATATATGGTTATTTTGAATGGGCTTTGACCAAATGGGCATGGATCCTTACACAAAGGGAAGTCCTCACCCTTATCTTATACATAAGTCATGTAGGCTTACTGCACTAACATTCTAAACTTATGTAGAGTAAGAGATATTTATGTAGTTACATTGAAACTTAACATTCTAAACATATGTAGGGGACATCATATTTATGTTAAGATATATTTTTTGTATTTTAGATCAATTATAAATTATGATCCATGTATTTATTATTATTAATTTTCTTAAGGTACTTCTTCCCCATCAATGTGATCGAAGATCTCTTCCTCCACACATTTCCGTTTCCAGGGTGGTTGCTGAAATGCCACCAAAGGAAGCTTTACAATGTCATTGATACTACAGCCACAGAGGCATTGGGTTTAGCTTCGACTTTTGGATTGTCCAGAGAAGAAGCCTGCATGAACTTGCTCTTTGTTCTGGGTATCAACACTTGCAATGGGACGAAGGTCATCTTCCCAACACTGATAAAGTGGGTGGGTTTAGCTGGGCAGAGTTTACACCACAGTCTCGCCGAAGAGATCAGAACCGTTGTGAAAGCTGAAGGTGGGGTCACATTTGGGGCGTTGGAGAAGATGCCATTGGTGAAGTCGGTGGTGTGGGAGGTTCTGAGGATTGAGCCTCCGGTACCGTACCAGTACGCAAAGGCAAAGGAAGATCTGGTGATTCAGAGCCATGAAGCTTCATTTTTGGTGAAGAAGGCGGAGATGATATTTGGGTATCAACCATTAGCTACGAAAGATCCAAGGGTGTTTGAGAAAGCGGAGGAATTTGCGGGAGATAGATTTGTGGGAGAAGAAGGGGAGAAGCTATTGAAGTATGTATATTGGTCGAATGGGCGGGAGACGGAGGAGCCCACGGCGGCGAACAAGCAGTGTCCGGGGAGGGATCTTGTGGTGATAATGCTAAGGGTGCTTTTGGTGGAGTTTTTCTTAAGGTTTAACACTTTCACTGTGAAGCTTGGGAAGCCCTTGGTGGGTCCAGAAGTTACCATCACGTCTTTGGTCAAAGCCCCGACGACCTTCTGACGACTTCTCATCCACTCTCGTTGTTCCTCGTCATTTCATGATCTTTTTTATCGTTGTTGTTTCTGGGAATTTACATGTTTATATTGCACAAACAAATAAGAAATAAATAAATGGAGAATCATGATATAGACCATAATTCTTCTGCGTTCTGAGAAAATGTTATGGTGGACCCTGTTGGATTCATAATAGTTCATATATATACTTACAATACGGAGGAAAATGAATCTCGTAATATACTAATATTAAGTAGTTTAAATAACACATTAAATAAATTTATCACTGTAAAATGTAGATTTTATATAGAGTGAATTGCTCTATTTATATTCAAAATATTTTTTTTTTCAATTTTATTTCTTAAAATTTAACTCTTAAAACTCCTCCCGAATCCTACATTAATTACACAAAAATAAGTTTTTTGTAGTAATTTTTTGGATAGTGACAAAAAAAGTTGTAATTAAAAGTAAATTTTTAGTGGCGACACTCTTTTGTCGCCACCAAATATTTTTTATTAAGTATATGACAATTTCTGAAGGTTGAAACAACTTTTAAGAACTACCATCAAAGATGAAGTTTTTTCTGCTGGCCCGAAGACATGTAATGACAACTTTTATACTTTCAACAAATGACATTTAATAACCACACTAAAGTAGAAAAGAAAAGAAATTTTCAACAATTAAGGAGGCCACTGAAGTCGCGGTGCAGTGGAGTTTTCGGTGGTTATAGAAAACCGTAGCTAAATCACTCACAATGATTTTAGAACTACTTGTATGAATATTTAGCTACGGTTTAAAGTTTAAACTCTCTATAAATCTTGCGTTTTTAATAATATTTATACCCAATAAATTTTTTTAAATTACTCAATAAATTTTTTTTTTGTATTACTGTATACTTATTAGTATTTTTTTTATAACTTCACATTTTCAAGATATTAAAATGATACAAAATACTGTCTTTTGTGGATTAAAAATATCTGGAGTTACAACAAAATCATACTCTCGTGTATTAAACTGTAAAAAAATGTTTTAATTATCTATAGAATAGTAGTAATACTGTATTTTAAGGACTAAAATATTTTTTCTGTCATTTAAATTTCCACTGTGATTTTTCACACTTTTAAGCGTTGGGTTAATTTGAACTCATCACGAAGACTCATATTATAATTTATTCAATTAAATATTTTTTTAGAATTAGTACAGTTACTGTATTTGAATCTTACTTAAAATAATTTTATGTGAATTTATTGGAATTCAAATACAGTTATATTTCAACTATGACAACTAAAAAAATTGGTTAACAAGTGATTAAGTATTGGAATTCAAATACGTGATGAGTTACTCAAAAAAATGACTCGGACATGCAAAGTTGACTTGATTAGCTTTGAACCAAAAAAAACTTTTAAAAAAATTTATTTTCATATTTGGGTTCCAATTTAGTCCAAATTAATTTACATAAGCCCAGAGTCTAATATGTATCTCGCAAAATATTACTTATTATTTTAAAAAATTCATTCTAAAAATTTTTAAAAAGAGAGGAAAAACGTTTAATTATTTTTATCAATACATATTTTCAAACGTAAAAATTTCTTAAAAACTTTTAAATTATATAATTTTATAATAAACATTGGATTAAAATGATACATATAATTATTTTAAAAAAATAGTAAATTATTCAAATAGAGCCAAAATTAAATTTTCTTTGAAATTAAAGCCCGAGAATCTCAACTAATTTAAAAGTCTAAATTTAATTCAAGTTTCAATTTTGATATTCAAATTTATTTTTTTAGAGTAGAGATTGATCGGATCGGATAGACCTAAAATCTATAAATTATAGTAACCTTTTCGCACACGACACGTTGTAAGGAAATGTTAATTAGTTTTAGATGCCACTAGCTAGCTAGGGCGCCACAAAGTCATAGATTCTGAATTTACAGATACATGTACACCAACAATAATATTATTTTATTATTAATTATTAAACACGTCGACCTAAGAGTGACCTTAATCAAGTAATTGTTTTAGCCATTAATCTCACGTGCATGTGTAATTGGAAGTATTTATATATCATCATCTAAGGAACTTTAAGTACTTGTCTTTAACTAAAACTGTATATTTTAGGGTTTTGTTAACTAGTGCACTTAATTAAAGTACTGATTAAGGGACATGAACAGTTTATTTATTACAAAATCTAATAAGCTCATATCTTCATTACCTAATTATTAATAATAATTAATTTAATTTATGTATATGACAAATTTATACATCATTATACGATACGTTATCTTTTGATTTAAATTGATAGATTTTTCATTTCAATAAATACAAAACATTAAATTATAAACTCTAAAATCTTAAATCATTAAATAATAAATCTTAAAGAAAAATCTTTGAGAATTATTTTTTCTAATAATAAGTTAGAAAAGAAAAGGAAGGTTTTTTGAAAGTGAGTGTTAGATATTTTAATTAGTGGCCCATGTGTTTTAGATATATATTTTATTATATTTATCTATTTAAATATAATCATAACTTAATGATAATAATGATTTAGTAATAATTATGAATTAATGATAATTATGATATAATAATGTTAAGTACTAAAATTCTATTAATCAATAAGAAATATATCCTTTAATGGTATATATATATATTAAAAACTCTATATAAGAAATTAATTCTCTCTGTTCAGTATGTAATATTTTTTTTTCATCAAAAAACGTAATCAAACCTAAAAAAATAAAGAAAGAAACACAGTTTTTTTAAGATCTCTCATTTACATTAAATTTATTTATAATATAGACATCATGAATCAAAATATGTATTCATTCAATTACTGTTTTGTGATAATTATACAATTTTAAGATTATAGAAAATAATAATTATTCAAAATTAAGACTTTGATTTGAATTAATTATTAAACAACTTACAGTTAAATGAACAATGAATATTTAAAATGTTTTTCTACCATTAAATATAAATTAGATTTAATCTCCTTATTAATTGTCTTGTTTTTTATTAAAATAAAATCATTAATATATTATTAACGAGTACCTTTAATTTCCCATTTGCCTAAATTTTATCACTGCAGATTCATTAATTGTTTTCTGTTTTCCTCTGAGGCCCGATCTATAACATGAATCCATTAACTGATTATGAATATTTTATAACTAATAATTAATTATCAGCATCGTTAACATTAATGGCACATTAAATAATGCAAGCTTTGTTTATGCATGATCGATTCAGACTTATTTTCTATGTTCTTATAAATCGATGACAAAGATGATATAAACGTGCCTAAAATAATTATTTAAAACTCTTTCATAATTTTGTCTTCTTTTCCTCCCCTTCTTTTCACACTTCAACTTGGTTTTGTTTAAGCTTCCTAAGAAAGAAAGTTGGGGTAAGAGGTGTTACACATAATAATAAAAACATTTATAAATATTCGCTTAATATTTTAGACTTTTGAGTTGAAATTGTTATTGACACAATATCATAATTTTTATAACCAAACGGTCAAAGGTTCAGTTTTTGCTACATCCTCTTAAAAAAATTAAGTAATTTGCTTCACACGACAAATCTAAAGAGTATTCGTGTGAAGAGTCATGTAAGAGGCCATCATTTCATGGATATTTATTCGATATATAGTTTAAACTTTTGAATTAAAATTATTTTTGACAAAAAAATATTCTTCTACCTTTCAAATCAATTCAAATATTACACACAATAAATTAGTATTTCAATTGTAACGTTTAAGCTATAAGTTGAAGATTCTTTAATATTTTTAATTAATCTCTAATATGTCAATTTCTCCCATGAAAATTCTTTAAAACTTCAGTTATGAACAAAGAGAAATTATACTTATTCATTATGACTTATACCCTCAATTACAATTTTTTTTCATAATATAAAAAACGTTGCAATGTTTCTCCTTTCAATTTATATGTCTCATTCTAATAAGTACCTAACGGTCTCGATTAAACATTATGGGCTCGTTTGGAGAATAGAATATGATAGGATAGCAGAATAGGATAGGATAACAGCAGGATAACTTTTATCCTATCCTGTGTTTAGAATAAATCAGATAATGATATGATAGGATAAGAATGAAATAAAATGACAAAATTATCATTATAATAAAATTGCATATATACTTATTTAAATTCAATTTCAATACAATTATTTTGATTATTTTAAACAGGGAAACAATACATTATAATCAATTTTAATATAATTTTTTTGATTACTTTATACAATTTTAATTCTCAAAGTGTTTTAGTCTTTAAATTATTAAATTTGTTACATGTTAATTATTTTTTAATCTTAAAAAATATTAAATGTATTATATATTAGTTTCTGAATATTAGATAAAAAAAATAATATATAACAAGTTTGATATTTTCAGTAACAATTCAACAATAGATAATTGAGAACTAAATGCAAAAAGAATTCTGTATCTTCATTACTGTAAAACTGAGTACAAAGAGAGGTATTTATAGAATCCTTCTCTCAACACACTAACTGATGTTGCAACTAACACTAATACGCACTAACTGAATCTTAACTAATAAACTAACTATGAAGCTGACAAAAAGAACTTTGTATCTTCATTACTGTAAACTGAGTACAAAGGGAAGTATTTATAGAATCCTCCTCTCAACACACTAACTAATGCTGCAACTAACACTAACACACACTCTAACTGAATCTTAACTGATAAACTAACTATGAAGCTGACCTTATACACCCAAAGACCCCCTCAAACTCAGAGAGTTGGATCCAACAGCCAGATGATTTACTGCCACAATAGCATATAACTACTTCACTTTCTCCTCCGCTTTCTTTTTCTTCTCTCATTGTCGCTTTCATCAAAACTCGACGATTCTGACTCTGACTCAGACTTGGAACTAGCTGAACCTGACTCATCATCTGATTCTGAATCAGAGATTGGTTTCTGTTGTTGCATGATGAACTATGGCATATTCTTCAAATAATTACAGAGGTTCTTAGTAAGGCCACCAAGTCCGATAGATGTGAAGAAGTTAATGGAGAACCGTGTATTCTTAGGATTATCTCTTAGAAATATGGATTCAAAAGAGATATCAACAGTTGCAAAAGAAAAGAGAGAACAATCTGAAATAAAAAGGACAACCTACATTAATCAATTGTCAAGACATGGTTTCAATCCCAAGTATAAGGGGAAAGGCCAAATTCAACTTATGAATAATACTATAGCCAAATATTGGAAAAAAGAAACCAAGATGCTAGAACTAAATAACACTGCTTGACCCATTTTCATTCTAAAGAAAAAGAAGCTTGTTAGGCTGAAGTTCTAATTTACAGAACCCAAAATTGGGTTATAATTAAAATAAGCAATACCTACAAGGTTGCAATCAAAGTATAAACATCAAATCAACCTAATAGTAAGACCACAAGTTACAGAGCAGAAAACATGATTGCAAAATCTAAAGCCCAAAGCAAAAGCATAATATCCATACAATCAAATAGCTAATCACATGCATTGTTTGACAAATTTGGCCTGGCAAACATCAAAAACCAGAATCAAGCAGAGAAACGGTGCAAATCACAGGCAGAAATCAGCAACCTCAAACCATAGTATACTCATTCCCATTTTAACTCATTTTGGCCAGAAAATCTCAGCTACACCCATCAATTTTTATCTACTCCTAATATGCTTTTTTTCATTATTATAGAGATGCCATTCATGAGCCCATAGTTCTTAGTGTCTTCAATGTGTTTCAGAAACATGGGAATCAAAAGAAAACAAAGAGGGAAACCAATGCAAATATCAGAGTAAATCACAGGTATACATCGATCTTCTAGAGAGGAAAACTAGTGCAAATCACATAGAGGGAAACAAAGCAGAGAGGGAATCAATACCAAACCAAGCAAGGAAACCAAAAT
The DNA here is from genome assembly GCA_037074535.1 of Gleditsia sinensis. NCBI lineage: Eukaryota > Viridiplantae > Streptophyta > Magnoliopsida > Fabales > Fabaceae > Gleditsia > Gleditsia sinensis. The sequence continues at coordinate 2,741,482 of CM073463.1, forward strand.
ATAGGAAGAAATCACATCTGTAAGGGACAAAATTCCAAAGAAAACCCAAAGAGTACAAATGCTAATTAGCTAGATAAGAAACATGTTCAGAACAAGCTCATTCACAGGCAGCCATTGGGTAAAACACAAAATGGAAATCCAAGGTGAAAGGAGATAGTGAGGTCCACGATGAAGCAAAGATGAAAATGAAAATAGCAAAATCGAAGCTTATCTGGCTGAGAGAGGTTGACAATGGGAGAAGCTGCAAAGAGGGAGGAGGAATGGTTAGGGCTCGACGATAAAGCAGAGTTGAAAAGGAGAAGGAGCGAAATTGAAGCTTACCTTGGCTGAAGTCGACAACGGGAGAAGCTATCACGAAGGAGGAGGACCAATGTGCAGCTGCGGCAACGGTGAAGGAGCGATGTGCCTGGGATATGCGAGGGAGAAGGAGTGATGTGAAGCTCTGGTGTGGGTAAGGAACGTCGGGGCTCGAAAAGCTTGGGAGAGCTCAGGGTGGTTAGCCGTGGGAGGGGGGATTTTGGGTGATTTTCGCCGGGGGGAGGGGGGATTTTGGGTGATTTTCGAGGGGGGAGGATTTGTGCTATCCTCTCTTCTTTAACCCAGCTATAGAGGCCGGTTACCAATTTGCACTACACGGGAGGATAGGATAGGTTAGAAGAAAATGTTATCCTATTGTGTATGTGCATCAAACGGGAGATAAGGGTAGGATAGGATAGCTTATCCTATCCTCCTTCCCTTATCTGGTACTCCAAACGAGCCCTATAAGTCTAATGTTTCTAGAGTTACATGCAGCAAATGTCACTTTATGAACATCAAATTTAACATTTAATTTAAAAGGAGGGATGCTTATTATAATAAGATATATAATTGAAAGAACATTGCATTAATGTTTTTTATATTATAGAAAAAAGTTACATTTAAAGATATAAATCAAAATAGATAAATGCACTTTCTCCTATAAACAAAGCACAAATTCAATTAACTTGTGTTAAAATATTATTTAATTAATTATGAGTGGTGAGGATCGAACTCATCATTCGTCCATAATTATATCAAAATACCATTTCAACTAAATTTTAAACTATTAAAATTATGAATATTTTAATAATTTTTAGCAGATACATGTGCACCTGTGCAGTCTGGACTGTCTGCAAATTAGTGAATTATGAGGTGCACTAAAACAAAAGAGAAATGACAGCATCGATTGTATCATTGGCATATATTAGATTTTAATAGCAACTGTAATCAGATCATATTCTCTCTTGTCTCTTTTATCGTTTCTTAGTTAATTTTATATATTTTTATTCAGTGCGAACTACAACTCATAACTATAATCATATCAAATGCCATCTCTTGAATATTTGCTTTATTATATACGAATGAGTGCCTTATATATATGATTTATTATACAAAAGAATATTTTAATTTTTAACTTAATACTCATTATTTAATTATATATAAATATACTATGATAGAAGCAGATCCAGAAACCATTTCAGGGAGATCATAGAGACCAAAATCAAGCTTGTAATATGTAACACCATATTTTCTTTTCTTTTTATCACATTTATCATAACAATATATATATATATATATATATATATATATATATATATATATATGCATAAATAGCCATATATGTATATTATAAATCCCGCATAAGTATTCATGATACAATACAAGTCATAAATACAATACAAATACAAAAGTCCCCATACAGCACACCATCCTTAAAACACAAAGGATGAGGAGGTGGTGCTGACATTGGGATCTTTACTAGCAACTCCGTCCATGGAAGCATCTCACTTCCTTTCATCTGGATATAACACCACAAAATAGTGAGAACATAGTTCCCAGTAGACTTAACCTTTTATAATAAAATCATAACTGTTAATATACCTGCCTCACTCGGCGATCTGGCACACTCAATGCATGAAAAACATAGCTCTTCATGTTGCGCAATGCTCATCGCATGCCATAGTTATAAAATCACACATTTTCACTCATTGCTTCTCTTTTATTCTCATTTACTTCTCTTTTATTCTCATTTGGTTGGGTGGCCTCATCGGCTCACTCAGCTAGTAGGGCGTCCCCTACCCGGTACCGTCACAGCCATACAACCCACCGATATTCATCGATGTCCACTCAAGTCAAGTGCAATGCATGTGCACCAAAAAACTCATCGCAAGCTTTACGCTTGTCATTCAATAATAAATGCAATGCAAAAATATCATTTTTATGCTCAATGAGTTATATAAATATACATCACAACTCTTACCATGAGCATATTTTAAATCATATGTTCAATAGGTATTTCCATCTATATCACTCTTTCAAAATATCTCAAATCAATATTCAATGTAGCCCTTTTGAAATCAAGTAAATAAAATAATATTTTGGTGATATAAAACCATCACTTTAGAAGTATTTCTCTTGGTCAATTGGTTTCTAAAATCCCTTCAACAAATAAGGTTCTTTTTCCTATAGAAAACAGTGAAGAATAAGATTTTTCAGCCCTAAACACGGCCTTGAAACTCAGAACACGGCTGGACCGTAGTCTGTGACCTTCTCTCACTAATCAGACCATAACTCTCTCATTTCAACTCAGATTAAGGTGATTTTGGTGTCTATGTAAAGCTAAGACAATTACCTACAACTTTGATGTTAACAATATTTTGAGTATAGGAGAATTTGGATCAAGAAAATCTACCTTGATTCTCTCCTCTTGCACTTTCTCTCTCTTCTTTCTCTCTCTTCTTCCTCTCTCTTCTTCTTGTTCTCTCCTTTCTGAATTTTTCTGATCACTCCCCCTCCCCTTTGATAGTCAAAACCATCATCATCACTCAAGTGTTTTAAAAATTCTTCTAGCCTACCAATCAAGTGTTTTAAAAATTTTTCTAGCCTACCAATCAAGTGTTTTAAAAATCCTTCTAGCCTACCATTCAAGTGTTTTAGAAATCCTTCTAGCCTACCATTCAAGTGTTTTAGAAACACTTCTAGCCTACCATTTAAGTGTTTTAGAAACACTTCCAAGCTACTTGGTTGGAATTACCAAAATGCTATTCTACCAAAAATCGTATAAATACTAAAAATCGTATAAATACCAAAATACCACTTTAAAGTATTTACACCATTGATAATCTATTGAAATTACATAATTGTCACTCTCAAAGCATTATAATATAACTCTTACATTAAAGATTACATAAATATCCATTAATATTTTAGGAAAAAATCGGAATGTTACGTAATAGACACTATCTAATTTTAAAAGGTGTTGTCACCAAAAAAATAAATCGATTTCCTTTTCACTACTGACTTTTCATATTTGTTTAGAAAATTTGACTCTAACCAAAAACAGCACAAATATCCATGCATGAATAAAAATCAGAGGAAAAGCCAACTAGTCAACTATATTAGATTTAATATTATCATTTTGCATGGGCTAGATAAATCTACTTCCACACGTTTTATAAAAAAATAAATATCTCTCTCTACAAATAGACCTATTGACTCATTCTCAACACAAGTCGATCAAACCGAAGTTCATTATAGTCCATTAATGAACTAAGCCAAAAAATGTCTTCTTCAACCTCAGAACCTGAGCTTCCACTAAGACCAATCCCCGGAAACTATGGCCACCCCTTCATCGGACCCATTTGTGATAGACGTGACTTCTTCTACAACCTTGGCCGCGAGAAGTTCTTCACTACCAAAATTGAAAAGTACAAATCCACCGTCTTCAGAACCAACATGCCTCCAGGTCCCTTCATTGCTTCAAACCCAAGAGTCGTGGCTCTCCTTGACGCCATCAGTTTCCCCATCCTCTTCGACACCACCAGAGTCGAAAAACGCGACCTTTTCACCGGAACTTACATGCCCTCCACCGCCCTCACCGGCGGCTACCGCGTCTGCGCATACCTCGACCCATCCGAACCCAACCACACCCTCATCAAAAACTACTTCTTCTCTCTTCTCTCTTCACGTCACGACAAAGTCCTCCCTCTCTTGAGAAGCTACTTGTCCCAACTCTTCCTCAAGCTCGAACAAGACCTCTCCAACAAAGGTGAAGCTGACTTTAATGCCATCAGCGATAACGAGTCCTTCAACTTCGTTTTCCACTACTTTTGTGGAGTCAACCCGAACATGACCAAACTCGGGTCGGATGGTCCGAAACTGATCCAGAACTGGTTGCTAGCACAGCTTGCTCCAATTTTAACCCTGGGTCTACCCAAGTTCTTAAGCCTGGTGGAAGATCTCTTGCTTCACACCTTCCCATTCCCTGCTTGGTTGGTGAAGTCAGCTTACAACAAGGTATACGACGCCGTTTACGGGTCTGCCACGGAGGCGTTGGATGAAGCGGAGCGTTTAGGGCTCCGAAGAGAAGAGGCTGCACATAACTTGCTTTTCGTTATGGGGTTTAACACTTTCGGTGGAGTTAAGGTTATGTTCCCTAGTTTGATGAAGTGGGTGGGATTAGCCGGAGTGAGTCTACACAAGCAGCTGGCTGAGGAGATCAGGAGAGTTGTTAAGGCTGAAGGTGGACTCACTTTGGGAGCGTTGGATAAGATGACTTTGACCAAGTCAGTGGTGTACGAGGCTCTGAGAATTGATCCTCCGGTGCCGTTCCAGTACGCGAAGGCCAAGGAAGATATTGTGGTCCAGAGCCATGACGCGTCGTATCAGATCAAGAAAGGAGAGATGCTCTTTGGATATCAACCCATCGTTACAAGGGACCCAAGGGTTTTTGAGAGGGCCAATGAATTTGTGGCCGATAGATTTGTTGGGGAAGGGGAGAAGATGTTGAAGTACGTGTATTGGTCGAATGGGCGCGAAACAGAGGATCCGACCACTGAGAACAAGCAGTGTGCGGGGAAGAATCTGGTGGTGCTCTTGGGTAGGCTATTGTTGGTGGAGTTCTTCTTACATTACGACACGTTTACTGTGGAAGAGAAGACATCTATTCTCGGATCAGCTATTTCGATCAAGTCGTTGACTAAGGCCTCAAGCTCCTGATTATCCTCTTGTGTAAGAGTAAGGAGCTAGGGTTGTGTTTGGGTATGAAAGAGCCCCTCTTCACTCCCACCTCATCCTTGGCTTAATTTATGTAATCCCTTGTTTTTCTTTCTTCTTCTTTTTTGTTGAAGTTGTTCTTTTAAATAAAGATTTTTCAAAGAAGAGCAGAACGCGACCCTTTCATTTTTTTAAGAATAACGGTGAGTAGAGTGTAAGTACTTAAACTCTTTAAAAAATGTTACTCTGAGATCCGAATTCTACGGATCCTCAAACCTGAACCTAGCTAGTTATCTAAAAAAACATTAAAAATAATACTATTTTTAACTCATTTACGTAAAATGATTCATATAAAAACAAAATCAAAATAAAATGTCTCAAAGAAAAAATATTAATGTAATGGAAAAAGATAAATCTATATAATTTAAATTGTCAAACACTATTGTGAAGACTTTTGCACCCATATACGCTATAGTGGCTATTAGCCACTACAATTTCTTTATATATTACAACTTGAAAATAGTCATTCATATGCTATTTTTTAAAAATTAAATAAATAAATAAGCTGCTTTCTTTTATTTAATAAATAAATAAATCATCACTAAATACATATCAAAATCAATTCACAGAGGCATTGCACTTCATTTTTTTTTTGTAAATATCTTTCGTTCTAATTCTACCTCTATCTATAGTTGGTCTTAAATTTAAATAAAAAAATAAAGTTGTGTTAAATTTGTGACAGTTAACATAAAATTTTAACGTAGTTACATAAATATGGATCAACGAAATGATAGTATTATAATAGACTATTATAGTATCATTTAATTTATATAGCTAACCTCTTCTAATAAAAAAAATATTTAATTGTTGTTTGTTTGTTTATATTCTTCCTTCTAATTCTCAAATAAGGGGATCCTTCAATATATAGAAGAGCAAAGTTGAAGAAAGCAATTGAGTTCAAAGGAGACTTAAACTCAAGCATATGGGATCATCAACAATAAAGAAGGGAATAAGAATACAGGATGAGAACAATGTTGAATTAATTTATGCGAATTAGCATTAATTAATAAATTAGTTCAAATACATAATTAAATTAAGTAATCAGTCTTGACTCAGTACTAAACTTATAATGGATTGGGACCTGATTAAATATAAATAATCTGTGATTGGTCAGATTAATTACTTACACGCCCGTTGGGTAAAGGCCCTAACTTGCAGCCCGTTATGTAGTCAGTGAATTTCCTATCACAATACTGATTGAAGAGAGACATGATTAAATAATATTTTAATCCATATGACACTCTAATTTTTTCCATATAAAAGAGTGTAATCCTCTTCTCTTCATACACAAAAAAAAAATTTCATACTCTCTCTTCTTGGGGCTTGGGTATTGCAAGTTGTAATCATCTCCCTTTCTCTTCAGTAATGGAATTCAACTCTTCATCAGGTAAGTAACATCTCCCACATCATGTTAGCAATTGGTATCAGAGCTTAGGTTAGGATTTGATGAATGGTATGCTAGAAAATCATAAATTTGTGTTGGCTGCGTTTTTTAGCATATATTGAACAAATTGGTTTCAGATTTTAGTTTGTCTGATGTTAGATTAACGATCCGTATCATCAATTGCCAAAGAAATCAGAAAATTTTTATGAAATTGAACCTATTTTCGTGTATTTAAACTCAATTTGGGATCTTTCATTTTGTCCGATAAAATCCAAAATTGATAGAGGGATTATGCTTAGAATGATCACATAATGATAATATGTGAAAATCGTGGTTCGAATCTAAGCAAAACCGAACAAATATGCAGATCGAAATGGGCGAGGTTTTCTTCATTTTTCGTGGCCCGATTTGTGATCTTTTACTTGATGAAACTGAAAATTGTTTTGGGGTTATTGTTTCGGATCATTACTAGATTAATATACATGAAAATCACGGCTTCTAATGGAGTAAAATGGGAGAACGAAAATCGGGTCATTCGCGGGTCAAAACTACCCAGTTTCAGGTTTCCGAGTGAGGAAGACAACCTCACCTGGACGTTGACCACGCGCGTCCTTTGGCGCGTGCTGCACGTGACAGATCGTTTGGGCATGAAAATTTTTGGATTTTTCTGCCAAAATTTTTTATTTTTTATTTAAGAATTTTCTGTATAATTTGTGGAATTTTTAGTTTTCATTATATATTTTATTTGAATTATACAGAAAGTAATTCAATATTTTATATACTATACTCTCGGCTTCTGGGTCTGAAAAATTTTATACAAGCTATTTGATAATTTTTTGGCTTATATATATTGGGTACTCTCTCTAGTAACATACTTTGGTCATAGAATATATTTTAGATCTTAATCTTAGGTTAAAACAATATATTTTATATTAAATTGTTATAATTTTGTAGAATATAAAATATTATATTGTTAAATATCCGAAATTATGTTGTTATTTTGTATAATTATGAGCTTGCCTATCGTGAGCATAATTATACAAAATCTTGTGGATTAAATATATCTTATATTAAATTGATATGTTTTATAAATCATGCAATAATGGATTATTATATGGCTGTAAATATAATGTTGTTTTGTATAATTATGGACTTGCCTATCGTAAGTATAATTATGCAAAACTTTATGGGATCAAATAATTTGAATTCTTTTAGAATTTAAATGCATATATAATTTTGATAATGGACATACCCTATCGGTGTGACATTGTTAAAATATATTTTGTGTTGATCTAATTTATCATGAGCCTGTTAACAGAAAATATATTTAATGTTTCAATATCTGTTGTACCCTATTGGTATGGAGATATTGAGTACATTCTTGTGTTATTCTTTCTATGAGCCAAATAATTATGGTGTGTAGTGAGTTTTCTATGTTCATTATAATCTGAGACCTTTATGCGGGATTATGATAAACAATCTTGTGAATATAGTTGCATAAGCTGAGTTTTGGAGGAAACCTTGTCTTATAATTATGTTGCACACACATAATTAATGTTTTCTAATTATATTCCCTTAACTTTTGTACCCATGCAACTATTATCAGTGAAAACTCTTAATGGGACTAATTATGATAACTGAAAAGAGTCCCTGGACATGTATTTATTTTTTTGGCCAAAGAAGATTTGACTCTTAAAAAGGCAAGATCGGTAAATCTTGCTGTAAATTCTACTGCTGCTGAAAAAACTTACCATATAAAATGGTATGACTCTAACAGATTATGTCTGATGGTGATGAAGTACACTATGAATAAGACCATCAGACAGAGCATTCAAGATAATGATATAACTATTGATTTCTTGAAAGCTGTTGGAGAGAAATTTAAGAAATTTGATAAGACTCAAAATGCCTATTACTTGTCTTTGTTGAACACTACTCGTTATGATGGAGTGTCGTGTGTCCGAGAACACATTATGAAACTTGTGAATTATTTCAACAAGCTGAAGTCCTATAATATTGATTTTATAGAGAGTTATTTAGTGTGGCGCATTCTGAAATTCTCCCATCTTAATACGGAGTCCTAAGGACTGTTTGCAATTCTTAAGAAGGAAAGTGTCATTTGAGGGGAGAGGTTGTTATATTGCCATCCCATGGATACGAACAAAGGAATGAGAGTACCATTTAAGGAGAGGGAATATTGTAAAGGCCCGAATGTGATCCTTTGTTCAAGGGGAGGATTGTTAGGAATGGAAACAAAGTCTCACATTACTAGATATTGAGAAATCTAAATCATTGGAAACCTTTAAAATTTTCAAAAGGGTTGTTGAGTTGAAAACTGGTCGGACTATCAAATGTGTCAGATCAGACAAGGGAGGCGAGTATTATGAAAGGTACACTGAAGTAGGCCAAAATCTTGGGCCATTCGCTCTATTCCTGTAAGAACATGGTATAGAGGCTCTGTATACAATGCCTGGAACCCCTCAACAAAATGGAGTTGCAGAAAGGCGTAACCGGACTTTGATGGATATGGTCAGGAGTATGATCAGTCACTCTTCTTTACCAGAATTTTTGTGGAGTGATGCCTTGAAGACTGCGACATATATTCTCAATCAAGTTCCAAGTAAGGTTGTACCAAAGACACCTTATGAATTATTCTTTGGTAAGAAGCTCATCTTAAGGCACTTTCATGTATAGGGCTGTAAAGCGAAAGTGAGACCATATAATCCTCAACTCAAGAAATTTGATTCAAAAACCATTAGTGGATTTTTTATTGGGTACTGTACAAGATCAAAAGGTTGTAGATTTTATTGCTCTACTCACACTACCAGAGTCATCGAATCTAATAGAGCATTTTATTTTGAGGATGACTTGGATAGTGGGAGTCAAATACCTAGGACTATTGATCTGCGCGAGAAAAATACCATTTTGCCCATACCTATTTTGTCACCTCTATCAGTAGTTGATCAATCTGATAGAAATGAAGTTTTTCAGAACCCAGTTGATGGTAATGAGGAATTACCTATAGAAAATTTTGAGGAACCAGTCATTCAGTTGAGACGGTCTCAAAGAATGCATAGACTAGCAATTCCTGATGATTACATTGTTTATTTGCAGGAGTACGAATCAGATGTTATTGATAACATAGATCCTGTTTCTTTTAAGGAAGCAATGTTAAGCCCTTATTTGTCTGATTGGTTGAAGGCTATGACTGATGAGATAGCCTCCATGTATTGCAACAATGTTTGAAAACTTGTTAAATTACCAGAAGGGTGTAAACCAGTTGGTTGTAAATGGGTCTTTAAGACCAAACGAGGGGCAACTGGTGAAATTGAAAGATATAAGGTCATACTTGTAGTCAAGGGCTACAATCAAAGAGAAGATATTGATTACACAGAAACCTTCTCACCAGTATTTACAAAGGATGCCTTTAGAGTCGTTATGGCCCTTGTTGCTCAATTTGATCTCGAACTTGGCCAGATGGATGTCAAAATTGCGTTTCTGAATGGAAGCTTGTCTGAAGAAGTTTATATGATTCATCTTGATGGATTTGTTGAATCAGGGAAAGAGCACTTAGTGTGCAAATTGAATTGATCTATCTATGAGCTGAAACAAGCTTCTAGACAGTGGTATCTGAAGTTTGATGAGGTTGTCACCTCACTTGAGTTCATTGAAAATGCTTCAGATCAATGCATTTATCAGAAATTTGATAGGAGCAATTATTTTCATTCTTGTGCTCTATGTTGATGACATCCTTCTAGCCAGCAAATCTGTGAGTTTTCTGAATGAAACAAAATATATGCTCTTATGCCACTTCGATATGAAAGACCTTGGAGAGGCCTCCTTTGTTCTTGGGATTCAGATCCATCGTGATAGGTCTCGTGGCATTCTTGGTTTGTCTCAGACAACCTATATTGATCGAGTACTAAAGAGATTTAATATGAATTCTTGTACTCCTTGTGCTGCATCTATTCAGAAAAGTGAAAGATTGTCCAAATCACAGTGTCCTCAAAATGATATTGAGAGGATTGAGATAAGTAATGTTTCATATGCTTCTGTTGTTGGCAGTTTAATGTATGCTCAAATATGCACTCGTCCGGATATAGCGTTTGCTATCAGTGTGCTTGGTAGATACTTGAGTGATCTTGGCAAGGATCATTGGAGAGCTGCAAAAAAGGTCATGAGATGCTTGCAAAGTACAAAATATCATATGTTGACCTTTAGAAAGTCTGATCCATTTGAAATTGTGGGGTACACGAATTTAGACTATGCATCTTGTGTGGATGATCGTAAATCCACTTATGGATACATCTTTATGATGTCTGAAGGAGCTGTTTCGTGAAAGAGCGTCAAACAGACACTCGCAGCTGCCTTAACTATGAAAGCAGAGAACGTCGCTTATTGTCAGGCCACTTGTCAGGCCATATGGTTGAGGAAAATGATATCTGACATGCATTTTGTTGATTCTATATCATGACCTCTAACCATTTATTGAGATAGTTCATCTGCTGTATGCTTCTCTCAAAATCACAGGAATTCCAGTTGTACTAAACACTTTGATGTTAAGCTCTTGTTTGTTAGAGAGAAAATTGTTGAATCTCAGACTCGTGTGGTTCACATTCCTGGTGATCATATGCTTGCGGATCCATTGACCAAAGGCCTACCCGTAAGAGTATTTCAAAATCATGTAACTCATATGGGTCTTGTTAAAAATTTTGATGATGCCTTGATCTAGTGGGAGTCTGAGTTATGTCTTTAAGAGACACTTTTGATGTAATATTGACATCTTTGAATGGTTAAAATCCATTTATGTATTCCATTATGTTCAGATGTTGAAACATTATTTATGGTTAAATATATCATTTGTTTCCCTATCGGATTCAATGATCATGTATCTATCATTTGTTTTCCTATCGGATTCAATGATCTTGTGTTAATGTTTCACATCTGAGTTTTGTTGATATTTAGTATATACTGATTACTTAATATTTTCTAAAATTTTGTTATTCTGTTATTTGTCCTAATAATTGATTAATGCTATCCAAGTGGGAGATTATTGAATTAATTTATGTGGATTAGCATTAATTAATTAATTATTTCAAATACAGAATTAAATTAAGTAATCAGTCTTGGTTCAGCACTAAACTTATAATGGATTGAGACTTGATTAAATGTAAATAATCTGTGATAGGTCAGATTAATTACTTATACGTCCGTTGGGTAGAGGCCCTAACTTGCAGCCCGTTATGTAGTCAGTGAGTTTTCTATCACAATACTGACTGAAGAGAAACTTGATTAAATAATATTTTAATCCATATGAAACTCTAATTTTTTTCTATATAAAGGAGTGTAATCCTCTTCTCTTCATACACAAAAAAAAAAATTTCATACTCTCTCTTCTTGGGGTTTGGGTATTGCAAGTTGTAGTCCTCTCCCTTTCTCTTCAGCAATGGAATTCAACTTTTCATCAGGTAAGTAACATCTCCCACATCATGTTAGCAAACAACAAAAACTCGATAAACGAAAGAGAAAGTATAAAGTTTTCGGTCAGATGGAGGGTAGCTTATAAGGCTCAACAAAAGAGACTCTAATGAGGGGCGTATCAACATCAGAATTACCATCAAAACCAGAACCATATGTGATGACACCTTGTTAAGTTTTTCTCTGGATTTTGCCATCAGGGGAGAAGTATAATTATGCTAATTTTAACCAAAACGAACTTATGAAAGCGATATGTTCGAAATTTGAAGCACATTTGATATAAAAAGTGGCCGAACATGGTTCTTCAAATCGGTTACAAACCACCTTACATTAACTGCATTTCATTTTGGAAAGTTAATCAGCACCAAATTTACAGTAGTCCATGTAATCAGAACCAAATATTTCATTGTGTCTGCATTCACAAAATCAGCACAACCATTTAAAGCAATAGCACCCAATAAGCCACCACAAACCTGAATTAAATCACAAGACAAGTGCAATCTTCAAACAAATAGCATAATTAAGCTTTAACTTCAACTCATAATTTCAGTAACACCCATTGCGCAAAGTTTGAAGACCATACGTTCCAGGGCCACTAATTAATATTGGACTGCTGCCTTACTAATAAAAATCAATGACCTTCAACCACCACCCCCTAGAATTATGCCCCATGGGCTACAAAAACACGATGAAGATGCCTTTGAGGGAAGAAAACAAATTAAAATTCTAATAAGTAAGTGGAACCATGCATGGAAGGTCAAACAAGATAAACATGGCTCAGTTCCAACTTAATATTTTTGAAAACTCTCCTATTGTCCTATACTTTTGAGAGAGATGTGTTGTTGCTATCCTTTTTTTTTTCCTTTAAGAATTCAGACTAGAGCATTTTTTTTTCATAACAATGAACATGTTTTCAAATGTAACAATTACACAGAGTCTCAAGAACTACAGATTTTATTCAAGTTTTTAAAATGACAAATGAAATATTATATTAACGAAACAAAAAAAATGAAAACACAAAAAGATATATGCACAATTAGTAGATATATGCATGTCCGTTGCCAAAATAGCCAATAATAATCAACAAAGAAAGGAAAACTAAAACAGCCTCGGCAAGCAGTATATACATGAAACTTCATAACCAAAAAAAGAAAAAAAACAAACAAAACAATCAGTTTTGGGGAACGAAGAGAATAGTCTCATGGCCATCATTCCAGCCACCAGAAAATTTATTATGAGTCTCCAATGAACAAAACCCTATCCTCACAAAGTGAAAATAAGCAAGCAAATCTCCATTGAACAAAACCCTAGCAAATACGCAAATTCTTCATTACCCAAACTTACTCATAATAATCCCCTTGGGAACAAAAACCAAATCTTAAAAGTAAAGAAGAGTAAGTAATTAATCAGAACAACGGTCAATCCGATTTAAGCTAATAATTCAAAATCAAGTAATCAAAAACACTTTACACACATGAAATAGAAATGCTTACGGGAGAGAGGCAAGTGAAGAAGCCATTTTCGATTGTAACATTTCTTCAAACTCTACTCTCATCTTCACTGCTAGTAATTTAAGCATAAGTAAAGAAGAGTAAGTAATTAACCAGAACAATGGTCAATCCGAATTAAGCTAATAATTCAAAATTATGTAATCAAAAACACTTGATACACATGAAATAAAAATGCTTGTTGGAGAAAGGCAAGTAAAGAAGCCAGCGATTGTAACCTTCCTTCAAATTCTACTTTCATTTTCACCTCTAGTAATTCATCTCTTTATATATTTTTGCAACAACTTCTTCACATATTTTTCTCTTTCGCTATTGAAGGCATTCAGCACTGATTTGGTCTCATTCTCTTGGGTGCAAGTCTAATATAGTCTTTGTCTCAAAAATATCCCATCATTTGACAAAAATACTTAGATCAAGATTTCTTCGTTTGTAAGACAATGCTTCTCTTCCTGCGTTTGTCTATGTACAAGCTCTTGCAATTAACTTATATAGAATTCAAGCAAACATTTAGAATAATAATATAAATTACAATTTAAAAAATTAATAAAATAAAATTATACATAAAATTTTTAGGACTTTGCATCCAACCACAATAAAACTTTCCCTTCTTTATTCCTACAGGTATGGTTCTTTTGTGAATGAAAGAGGCTCTCTTCATGGTTCTTCCTCATTTTTGTTCTTCTTAAATTCTCTTGTTCTTTTTTTATTGTTATTTCTTTGAATTGATGTTTAGTCCATTGGTGGATACTTTTTTTTCTACTAACGGTGTCTAAATCATGATACATAATAAAAAAAATTTTAAAAAATATTATTTTTACTATGTGTCACTATTTAAATACTACTGGTAGATAAATAATTGTCCATCGATAATGAACCAAATTATTTTTTTATTTCTTTTTTTTTAATGTATTTTAGTTAATTGATAAACACTTTTCTTTGTTGTGGGAATTGTCTTCATGGAAAAAATTGTCATCTGCTTCCTAGAATTTTTCTGCTCGCATTTCCAAACTTGCAAAAAGAAAAAAAAATTCAAACTCAAATTGTGGAAAGAAATTCATTTTCTTTTTTTTTTTTGAAAAAAAGAGAAGAATGTGATATATGTTGTCTTTTTCTTTTTATAATTGAAATAAATGGAATTACAAACCCAAATTATCTGGAAACTAAAAACATTTCAGGGACAATATATATATATATATATATATATATAAACAAGAGGTAATTAACGCACCTTCCACTACAAATAATGAGGAAATTAATAAAACATGTATGCAGAATTACAACTCTAAAATGACATCAAGTAAGTTAAATAAGAAAAATCTATGGAAGACCACACACCTCTCTATCCTTTTTAAAATTTAGTCTTTTTAAAAGCCTTCATCTATTCAGATATCCTCCATTGTTACAAATTTGATGAGTGAGTTGTAAATCTTTCTTTCTAAAAAGGAAAAAACCAAACCTCTTGTTATGAAGGGGAAAAATCTTTCAACAAAGACAAAAATTTAAAAACTCTCACAAGGAGAGGATATAAAGTTTGCAAAGAAGAAAAACCCTAAGGAAGGAAAGTGTGGAGAAGCTAAGAAAGGAGGTTAGTTTTAGTAACTTTAGGCTATAGTTTTCATAATGTGTTTCTCTCATTTTATCACATTTATTTTCTCTTCTGTGTGTACTTATATGAATATTTTGTGGTTTAATGTCTTTTTAATTATTTTTTAAAAAAAGAATCATTGTATATTGATAATATTATTTTGAGTAAATTATATTCAATTTTTCTAAATTTTATAAAATGTGGACACTCTTTTTAATTTCAAATTGAGATATTTCTAATGAAGTTTATAAAATCTACACTTATATTCCCTTAATTTTTTTGAAAAAAATATACTAACTAACCTTTTTATTTTAAATTATCATAAGTATTAATTTGAATTTTTAATAATATTGAATTATACTATTTATAAATTTAAAAAATGCATAAATTTTAAGTTAATTAACAATTTTGTTTATGGAGGAGAAATTTTCTTATAAATTGAAACTAAAGAAAATACAAATACAAATTTTAAGAAAAATAAATATTTATTTTATTATTTCTGTATAACAATAAATAGTTTGGGTGCGTGAGAACCCACATGAATTCACAAACCTAAAATTTGGTGCATAACTATCTTAATTTTTTTATAAAACTACAAAATTGTTTTTAATAAATTTGAGCATGTGATATGTAAAATTTTTGATTTTATACGACACATAAATTTTAATATTTTAATATTTGTTATAATCATCAAACTTCTTTAATAGATGAATATAGCAACAATATATGAGACTAGGCAGATTGATGACAAGGAAAACCAGTAAAGGGCGTTTCCTCCTTGGTTTGGTGACCGTGTTTGGAAGCCCATACTCAAGTTGGTTTGCGGGTTACATACACTTTTCTAGGATTGGGCTTTCTTCGTTTAAAGGGCTGAAAATCTAGTTTCGTTTCATTCATATGGGCCTATATGTCTCTTCAGGTTGGGCCCATGTTGGGTGGGTTTGTGTTTGTGATGGCCTCGACCTGTCCCAAAAAAGGAAAAAGGGAAATGCTAATACATGTTAATTCACCTTTTTATTTACTTAAAAATTAAGAATAAATAAATTTAAAATTATTTATTTTATTTTTAAAATTTAAAACAATAAAAAATATTCTGAAAATTCATAATTTAAGTGGAGTAACCATTCACTACTTTTTTTAATAATTATTTGCTATTTTATTAAAATTCCATACTCAGACATCAAAAGATCTCAAGCCATACATATTATTATATATAATAACAATATAAGTTAAAAAAATTAATAATGAAAAATAAAAAATAAAAGTTTTAATATTATATTTGTATTACAAGCATTACTCCACGACTAATACAAAGATAAGATTAGGGACAGGGTCGAGGGATACTATAAAGTATTATGAAACATTTGAAAATAAATACCCTCAAATCCGGAGAGGCAGCTTGAGTTTCCACAGCTTCAATCAGCTTTCTTCCTTAAATATGAACAACAACAATACGGAGATTTAGGAAGTGTTTGTTTTCTTAATTTAAAAATATTTTTTTATTTTTAGTTATTTTTAAAATAAAAAAATTATTTGAAATACTTTTTTTTATTATTTTAAAATAAGTTCTAAAAACATTTTTTAATTTTTTCTTATTTTTAAATTTTTATTTAAAAATAAAAAAATAAAAAATAACATACCTATTTATTTTTTATTTTTAAAAGTTATTTTTTATTATTTTAAAAATTAAAAAAACTTATTTAATAATTATTTTCTATTGTTATTTTAAAAATAAATTTTGAAAATAAATTATTTTTTTAAAATATAAAAAAAAAACAAAAAATATCAAGTTTGTAAAATTTTATTTTTTGTTTTTTTGTTTTTAAAAATTATAGTTAAAAATTATTTTATAAAATAAAATTAAAAAAATTATTTGATAAACAGTTTTAAAAATATATTATTTTTAAATTTTTTGTATTTTGAAAATAAAAAAAAATTTTATTTTTCTGTTTTAAAAATAATTTTTTTAAAAAAATAAAAAAAAATTATTAAATATTTTTTTTATTTTAAAAATAATTAAAAATAAAAAACAATTTTTAAAAATAAAAAATAAATAGATTCAGCATATTTTCAAAACAGTTTATTAAATTAATTTTTTTTATGTAAAATAATTTTTAAATATAACTTTTAAAAATAAAAACATAATCAAACAAATTTAACATATTTTTAAAATAGTATCAAACAATTTTTTTTTTATTTTTTTTCTGTAAAATAATTTTTTAATACCAATCAATTTTTTGCTTAATTTATCATTATCTTAAGAAACAGTCTTCTTAACAAAATTTTGACCAGACAATAAAAGTTATAATTATTTTATACAGATACATGCTTAATAATTATTTTTTTACAAGTGTCTGTATAAAATATAAAAAATAATTATTAAGCATGTATCTGTATAAAATAATTATAACTTTTATACAGATACATGCTTAATAATTTTTTACAACATAATTATTTTATACAGATACATGCTTAAATATAAAAAATTATAAGTTTAAATAAGTCCAAAAGTAGAACCCCAGATGAATGAAGTAAATAGAGAGGGGACGTGCAAGCCGGGCGAGAGGGAAACCAGAATTTGAATAAAGCAAATGAAGAAATGACATCACATGGGAGGCGAAAGGGCAACCAGAATTTCCCAAAAAAACATTCAAATTCAAATCAAAACGGGACTTTTTTTTTTTAGTTACAAATTTTTTATTCAAGTAAAAAATAAGTTTAAATTATTTTAAAATATAATTAATATATAAACATTTTAAATTTTATTATTTATCCAGGTTCCTTTTTTATAAAATAAAATAAACATAATAAACATACAATATTTTTAAGATAAAGGTAAGTAATTTTATGTTATCAAAATAAAAATAAATAGAGTAATTTTATATTTTTTAAATATTAAATTAATTTCGTACAAAATATCACTATTTTCTCTTCTGAAATATTTTTTGTAAAATTAAATTTTTGATATTATAAAAAATTTAAAATTTTTGAATTCAAATGTAATAATTATTTAAATTACATAGTTTGTTAATTATTTTATTAAATTTTAAAATACACAATTAATTTTATAAAATATTATTAAAAAGGTTACGACATAACTGATTGGTTCAAAACTTAAAAAGAGTTTATTAGAGTTTGGCCCACAGAAAGAGGCCAGCTGCCTGTGTTTTTATGATTAGATGTGAGTTATTTAATTTAATTTATATAACTTTGATTGAATGATATTTTAGTTAAACAGTTCCGTCCAAAATACACACTCTGTGATTCTCGTCGCAAATAAATAATTATTAATTACCATAAAAGCGTTGCTTTCCCTTCAATTTAATATTTTCAACAAACTAAAACGTACAAGCAATAATTTCTCCCCCTGTGAGACCCCTATTTGAAACCGCTACTAAAAATGATTCACACCGCATCTTCTTCTTTTAAGAAGCAACCTCTTATTTAAATGTGTGCATTCCTTCAAAGAAAGTAGTGTCTATATATATATATAAATTTATTTGATTAAATTAAAAATATTTAATTATTTGAATAATTTAAATTAATTAAAAATTTAAAAGTTATATATTATTTAAAATAATATATAATTTTTAAATTTTTAAATTATTTTTATTAAACATACTTATCAATTTATTTTAATATAAATCTTTGTAATAATTTAAGTCAAAATTTTTTATAATGAATAGAATTTTAAATATTTTATTTATTATAATAAACATAAAATCAATTATAAATAAATATATGAATATATTAAATATTAATTTTAATTAAAATTGAAGATATTTTAAATAAATTTGTTCATTGAATATTTATAGAAAATTATTTTCTATATATTTAAGCATTTATTTATTATTAACGTACTTATTTATAATTATTTTTATTTTTATTTTTTTTATAGTATGCTTAAGAACTTTTCTTTAAATACTATAAATCTAGAGTAATGGCCTCACGAACTCAAGTTTACTATAGACTTTAATTATTACACAATAATTGTTAAAAAAAATAGAATGATATTTTATTAATACTATTAAATACTTGTAATATAAACATCATAGAATAATTTAGTTCAAATTCCGGCAACTTTTACATTTTTATTAAATAAATAATTTATTTATTATTATCATTTTATTACATAAATAAATTATTAATTAGTTGTGATTTATTTTCATAATAAAATTTAATTTTTTTACACATTTATCACTGATAAATATTTTCTTATTTTTCTTTAAAGTATTAATTTAATAAGGATAATTAATTTATCAAAAATGTTAATGTAAAAGGCATTTTAAATTTTATATTAAGTAATATATCATAAAATAAAATTTGCTAAATATCATATTATTTATTCAATAAATGTCTTATTTAATTACATATGAAGTATTTAATAACATAAATAAAATATTTTTTATATTTAATAATTATTATATAATAACTAAAATTTATAATAAATCTCACTTGGTGTGATCATTTTTTACTTCTCTCCTTCGTGAATTTTTTATACAAAGACAAGTCGACAGACTCAAACTTCAATAAGGCGAGTCATTGCTTTTAAGAAGAATGGTACATTTGTCTTCCCAGCTTGGCCGTCAAAGTTAAAAAAAGAAAAAAAAAAATTGACAGTTCCACGCTAACACGTAAATTTATGAATACAGAAAAACTCTGCCTGCGCCGTATGGTTACCCCACCAATTTTGTCTACCCAAAAGTAGCAGACCCACTCCATTATTTCTATTCAAATTCAAATCTGCTAGATCCCAACTCTATAAAGACACTCTTTTTCTCAATACCTTTCCACTCCAACTTCAAACCCAACAATGGCTTCTTCTTCTTCTCCTTCCTCGGAAGCTTCCAATCTTCCTCTTAAAGCTATCCCCGGAAGCTATGGCCTTCCTTACTTTGGAGCCGTGAGTGATAGACACGACTTTTTCTACACCCAAGGCCGTGATAAGTTCTTCTCCTCCAGAATCCAAAAGTACGATTCTACTGTCTTCAGGTGCAATATGCCTCCCGGTCCCTTCATCTCTTCGGATTCACGAGTCATCGCTGTTCTTGACGCCATTAGCTTCGCTATCCTCTTAGACAACTCCAAGGTCGAGAAGCGTGACGTCCTCGACGGCACTTTCATGCCCTCCACCGCCTTCACCGGCGGTTTCCGCGTCTGCGCCTTTCTGGACACCTCCGAACCCAACCACAACCTCATCAAGAGCTTCTTCCTCCACCTCCTCTCCTCCAAACACGACACCTTCCTCCCGCTGTTCCGGAATTCCTTGTCGGAACTCTTCTCCGAGCTCGACGATAAATTATCCAGCAAAGGCAAAGCTGATTTCAACGCCGTCAACGACCAAATGTCCTTCAATTTCGTGTTCCGCCTCCTCTGCGGCGGTACAAACCCATCTGAGACGAATCTCGGGTCAGATGGTCCGAAATTAATGTTAAAGTGGCTGGGAGTTCAGCTCGCTCCGCTTGGAACACTTGGTTTGCCTCAGATATTTGGCTACGTGGAAGATTTCATGATCCGAACGGTGCCGCTTCCGGAGTGGATCGTTAAATCGGATTACAAGAAGCTTTACGAAGCTTTCTCGGCTTCGGCGTCGGTGGCGTTGGATGAAGCGGAGCGTTCTGGGATCAAAAGAGACGAAGCTTGCCATAATTTGATTTTCATGGCGGGTTTCAACGCTTACGGTGGGTTGAAGAGCCAGTTTCCTATACTGATGAAGTGGGTGGGATCGGCTGGGGAGGGTCTACACAAGGAGCTCGCTGATGAGATCAGGGCCGTCGTTAAGGCAGAAGGCGGAGTCACTTTTGGTGCGTTGGATAAGATGACTTTGACCAAATCTGTGGTGTACGAGGTTTTGAGGATTGAGCCTACTGTACCGTACCAGTACGCGAAGGCGAGGGAGAATCTCGTGGTCCACTCTCACGATGCGGCGTTTGAGATTAAGAAAGGAGAGATGATCTTCGGATATCAGCCGTTCGCTACGAAGGATCCAAAGGTATTCGAGAATCCGGAGGAGTTCGTGGGCCATAGGTTTGTTGGGGATGGCGAAGAGCTGCTGAAGTACGTTTATTGGTCCAACGGACGCGAGACTGAGGATTCCACACCTGATAATAAGCAGTGTCCGGCTAAGAATCTGGTGGTGCTAGTGTGTAGGCTAATGTTGGTGGAGCTCTTCTTACGTTACGACACGTTTACTGTTGACGTCGGAAAAAGCAGTGCAAATTTAGGAGCGTCCGTGACGATAACGTCGTTGAAAAAGGCATCCGCGTAATTGTCGATCGTATCCCATTGAATTATCCTTTGGTTTCAAACTTTCAATGTTGTAATTTGTGAGTTATGACTGAGGTGCGATTGACTTTGACAGTATGGAAGTTTTTGAAAAATTGTCGTGACGAAAGTATTGTAAAAATGTTGTTGTAAAAATGTTTGATTAAAAAAAAAACTTTGGTTTTAAAATTAGAATTAATTTATATAGTGTTTGGTAACAATTTTTAAAAGTTAACGTGAACATGTAAAATGATAAAAAATATAAGAATATATCTTGAAATTTAATTAAAACAAAAATAGAATTACATTTAAGGATATAAATTAAAATTTAATTAAACTAAGAATGGTATTTTGGGCATTTTTAAACTTATTACTGTTATATTTGCTTTTAAAAGAATCGTACCCATTGGCCAAAAAAAATTATCTCCTAAAAAGTTTCTTAAAAACAATTGTAACTTTTAAAAAATACTATAAAAAATATTTAAAATTTTATAAATATTTTATGTGAATATTCAATCTTTCATATATTTTATTTAATAAAATATTATTTTTAATAATTATTTAAAATATAATTATGTGACTAAAAAATTATTTTACGATTATATATTATTATTATAATTTATTTATTTATTTATATAAATATCCTCTTATACATAAATAAAATTAACAATTTATTCACTTGTCTTTCTTTTATTTTTTATTTACTTTTAAATTATTTTATAAAAAAATTATTGTTAAAAAACATTAAAAACAAAAGTTTGCTTTAAGATAACTCTATTTTTGTTTTTTTTTCTTTTTTTTTTGGCCAGCTTTTTTTATATTATGATTAGGGTGCAGTGTGATCCTTTCCCCAATTTGTTTTTTTATTTTTTTTTAATTGATTTTTTGAAGCTTGGTTTGCATAATTTTTATTGATATTGTACACTTTTATTTTCACTTCAATTATAAATTTTTTTCAAGTAAAAAAAATTGTTCAACTTTAAGATTGAATGGATTGACGAGGTGTAAGCTATTTTAATACTTTTATTGAAAACAATTAAAAATAAAATTTATTCACAAATTTTATTAAAAAATTTTAAACATAATAATTAAAAAGTCTCAAAAATTTGAGCTTGCAGAAAATTCCATGTGTGTGATGAAGGGAAAATGGATTTGTAGTTGTTGGAATGATTAAGGGAAAGTGGATGTATAGCTGTAGTGTGATTAAGGGAGGGCGGATATTTCGGTGTGCCGCGCCACACATTTTGTCGGAGAGAGAAATAAAGAAGACCGTTAGATTTAAGAAAAAGATAGAAATCGTAATATTTAATATAAATAATTCTAAAAAATATTATTTTTATTATTAAACATAATTTTTTTTTTATCCATAGTGTATTAAATATTAATTTTAAAATTATTTATGTGGGTCTCATGTAAATCTTACGGACATCTAATTCGTCGTTCTCTATATAAGATTAGGACCTTCTTTTTCTGTTGGATTTGTGATTAAAATATTTATTAGTGGAATGAATGATTGCTTGTTCTAACTAAAGGCCACGTGAAACCACACTCACGTCAATTATTATTATTATTATTATTATTTAACTAATGCGAGTTTGAATAATATATTAAATATAAACTTATAAAAAGATAATATTTTAAATTTAATTAAATCATAAAAAATAACCTTGAATTTTTATGTTATTTTATTAAAATAGAGACAAAACAAACATTGATGACTAAAATAATTAGACAACAAACTTTAAAAAATTAATACTTTAAAGATTCGTTTAAAGTATTTATCATATTTGATAAAAAAAATTTATCATATATTGTTGGTATTTTAAATTAGCAAAACTAATTTAATAAGATAAGATTTTTTTTAATTTTATTATTAAGTGTTAATTAAAATTTATAACTAATAAGAGATTAGATTCAACAAAAATAAGATAATATAAAAAAAATATAATTTGGAATTATATAATTTTAATTTATAGATATTTTTTATTTATATATTTTTTATAATTTAAAATTTATTCTAATATATAAAATAAAAAAAAATTATATTCTATTCTAATTTAATAAAAAAAATTATAAAATTTATATGTCAACACTTAAGCGTTATTATTACTTTTCAACCAATGCGAGTTTGAATAATATATTAAATATAAACTTATAAAAAGATAATATTTTAAATTTAATTAAATCATAAAAAATAACCTTGAATTTTTATCTTATTTTATTAAAATAGAGACAAAATAAACATTGGTGACTAGAATAATTAGAAAACAAACTTAAAAAAATTAATACTTAAAAGATTTGTTTAAAGTATTTATCATATTTGATAAAAGAAGAAAAATAATAATTTATCATATATTGTTGTTTTTTTACATTTAGTAAAAATAATTTAATAAGATAAGATTTTTTTATTTTATTTTATTATTAAGTGTTAGTTAAAATTTATAACTAATGAGAGGTTAGATTTAAGAAGAATAAAAAAATATAATTTGTATAATTTATAATTATATATTTTTTATAATTTAAAATTTATATTAATATATAAAAAAAATTTAAAAAATTATATTATATTTTAATATTATTTAATACACTTCAAATACAAAATAAAAAAACGTAATATTATTTAATAAATTATTTTGTACACATCAAATATTAATAAAATAAAAATTTATCAAATTTATATTTTATTTTATTCTTATTTAATTTTTTCTATCATATTCATTCTTGTTATACGGTGACCATCAAATAAGTTTTAAAAATTAATACCGACTAGAATGGTCCACCCCCCGGTTCATCACAGTCACACACGTTATATAGTTGAGTACATTAAGAATTTATTAAAGCTAAAAGAGTGGGTCCTGCTCTATATTAATATTAGTGGGTTTTATTTATTTATAATTTTTTTTCTTTGACTTTAATAACAAGATTCGAATCCTTTTTAGCGAGAGGCAATGAAAAGAGACACTTGAGTTCCACGTGCGTATTTTTCTCCCCATTCACCCTTGCTGTTTACTACCTTTAAGATCCTCATAAAATCTTTTAACTAAATTTCTTTTGTAAAATAACTCAACCGTAAAAGGAATAAACTATCTTTTTTTTAATCTCAAAATTATCATTGATTAATTTATCTTTTAAAAATACTTATCATCATTTTAATATTAATATTTTAAAAATATAAATTATTTTTGTCTTAAATATCAAAAGTTATCTTACAAAGATATTAAAATTTCGTTTGAATAACATAATTTATAGTTTATTAAAATTTATCTATCAGTATAAATATTTTTATGTTAAAAAAATAGTGTTTAAATAAATTTAAATAAATAATTTATCAATTTTTAATAAATTAATTTTAACTTATTTCATAAGTCAATTTTTTAAATTTTTTTAAAAAAATTTTATAAAAACTCAAATTCACATTATTTAAAAAGTATTTTATATTTGCACAAGTTAAAATTTTATCAAAACTATACATTCATCTCTTTCCTTTCATTAAAATTATATTCAAATATTTTTTTTAAAATTTATAAATTTAAAAAATATTTTTTAAAATATATATTTAAACGTTAAATAATTTAATTTTAAAAAAAGTTTATAAGTATTTTTTATATAAAATTTTATTTTATAAATATTTAAATAAATTGTATATCTAAATTAGACCAAGAGTGATAATAAGTTAAATAAAGAGATTGAATCTATTTAAATTTAACAAAAAAAAAATCATATTTCAAATAGATTGAATCATTGAAAGATTTAAATAAATAAAAATTTTGAATTTATCAATTTAAATCGAGTTCAAAAATTTAATTTAACATGACAAGATTAACATAATATATAAAATTGATCCACTGCATCAATGGCAAATCTGCAGAAGTTGTTCATCCATTACATCAGTATCTTTGATTAGACCTTCAACTTTAGTAACTTTCAATTGGTCTTATTCATCTTTTTTAAAATATTATGTAAATCAATTTAAAGAGGATTTAAAACTATTTCTTTGTTGTTTATGTTATTCTTCTTCTGTATATTATAATAATTTTATGGGTTTTTTTTATATTTATATTTTGTATATTTTAACTCCAAGTTTAATACTTAACGTTGCAATAGGATTGATGATAGTTTGATTTTCGACTTTTAGATGTATAACTCGCACAAGTTAACTTAAAATTATATAAAACTAATTGAATTTCATTTACTCAAATCACCTGAGTTCACAATCGAGTATGTTCGGTTCAAGAGTGAAATTAATAAAATTAGAGTTTTAAGTTTTAATTTTTTATTATTATTTATTAAGTTTTAAGTCTTAAAAAAATTTATTATCTTATTTTAAAAAAAAATTACTTTTAAATTTTATTTCAAGTTTTTATAAATTTTTAAAAATATTAAACCGACTATACAATCGAGTTTGGACAAAAATGTTGTAACCAAGTTTTATTCAATTGAATTAGCGCTGTCCAATGTGGAAATTCTATTTCTAATAAAATAAAGGTCAATTTTTTAAAATTGAGAATAAATTTATCTCTAATTTTATTTAAAAATTATATATTCTATTTTTATTTATTTAAAATTTAACAATTTAGGTATATATTTAACATTTTATATTTAATAAAATTAATTGACATAAATAATTACGTTAACTTCTTTTTAGTAGACTAAGCAATGAAAATTAAAATAATCTACAACAATAATAAGTTAAATATTTTTTTATTAAATAGAGTTAATTATATAGATTAAATAATATTAAAGTATTTTATTATAATTATAAATATATTTAAATAACTAATGATATGACCAAAATGATGCTTATTCTAAAGAGTTATTATTTAATTTATCGGCGGTGAACACATTTTTATCTATCAACAGTATTTAAATTATAATATGTAGTATAATTAATTTTAATAAATATTATTTTTATTATATATCGTAATTTAAATATCGTTAATAAACAAAAAATTATTTATCGTTGATAAATTAAATATTTTTTTTTATTTTAAAATATATGGTACACAAATTTTAATAGAATCATTTAAGTTTTATTTTTATTTTTATAATTCACTTAACATTAATTTATGTTCCTTTTCACCTCAAAATATGTCCTTTTCATCTCATTTAATATTTTTCGTCGGGCCACGTTCCTAATAATCATCACTTTTTTTTTTTCTTTAGAATTTTCAAATATCATCATCATCGTATCACGTTCTTGCTTTATCAACATTTGTCAGTTTCCAGTCTTCCTGGCATCCTTTAATTTTTTTTAAAAAATTCATAATAAAATTTAAAAAAAAAAGACAAATATATAATTTATGAGATTATATTTAAATCAGTGAATTTTATTTATTTATTAAATATTAAATTTATTAATTTATATTTTTTAAAAATTTATTATATAAAATATTTTAAAGGATTTAAATCCTCCACGGCAAAATGTTTTGATTTTTCTTCGTCTCCATATATACTTACCCTTCCATAAATACAAGAACAAAACCCCCAAGTTTCCAATCTTTGACGCTTTAATGCCTTAACGCCGTCCTTTTCTTTGGTCAATTAATAAAAACGTGATTCACGCAATAAAACCGTGATCGTCACGTCCCAAAAAATGAAATTGAAAATATCACCTCCCGAATAAGACGGCCAATTCGATAATAAAAAATATATACATAAATTGAATTAAAATCATAATTTATAATTACAAAAACGAACGAGATATGTACAATTTTTTGTATTTTATAATGTTTTGTGATGGTATTTAAAAAAATACAATAATAATAATTTTTATTTTAGTAAAAAATTAATACAAATAAATAAATGCAAGTAATGATGCGTGTTAGCTCCTAGTTTTCTTAAGAGTTAAGAAGGCTAATTTAATCTTGATGATAAGATAAGGATGTCAATAAATGACCTTCTCATATCAAAACACTCTAAATGACCAAAGGGAAAATGATGTAAAAGAGATCAATTTGAAATGTGCAAGTGTGTCAAGAATTAGTCAATTAAAAGATTTCTTAGTTAACTAATAACTGCACAAGTAACAAAGTTAGGAAAATGCTAGTTATTACAAGTTAGGTTTCTTTAAAAAAGTTGACTTTAATTTTTAGGAGAAAATATATTTTGCCACTTTAATCTATGAGTACAATTGCAGTTTGCCCCTTTCTTTTAATTAGAGCAATATTTCTCTTATTCTTTATTTTTGTAGCAATTTTCTCCCTCCGTCTAATTTTACTCTTAAATATAATATTTAAATATTTGAAATATCTCAATTACCTTTCAATTTTTTTTAAATTATTATTATTTATTTTAAAAAATACTTTATTTTAACAAAAAAATTTCCTTTCTTATTTTTTAAAAAAAACCATCTTCAATCTCCAGCAAGTCTCTTTACTGTCGCACACTTTTAACGTAAAAAATGCTGCTCCCCCAAAATCGTGCACTCATAATTCGTAATGAGAGCACCGGCCACCTGAGGGAGAAGGAAACGCTACCACTGAACTGTAACCCAGTCACCACAAGCTTCAAACTAAACCATGTTAGCAATTTCAACCGAAATTCCTGTTTAATGTGGCCCTCACATTTTAGCTAACAAATAACTTTCACACAATACTCAAAGTTCTCATCCAAGGAACATGAGCCATCAGATATACGTAAAGGAGAGCCATTTATCAAAGTCTGTCACAATCACGTGACTCTTCATTTGTGCTTGCTACTCTCTTCCTACAAGCAGCTAGGCGAGAGTCAACAACTGGCACTTCTCCAATTGGTCCATGGGTCCAGGTTTAGGAGTCACCACTACCATGTGACCTTGCTAAACCATTTTTCTCCATATCATGAGAAGCAGAATCGTCATCTGCCCCCACAGCTTGCTGCAAAGTGCAACTATTATCTTCATCCCTGGAAGACTCAAAAGGAGGTCTTAATTCTTTATTTAAATCAAGGCCTCGAGAAACTATGGACAAACTCTCTTTTGCATTATCAGGCCTGACCATTTCACTTCCTCCACAACAATTTTTCACATCAGAACAGTAAAACCCATCAAAACAACCTTGTTCTTGAGCCCAAGCAAGACGTAAAATTTTTCCCAAGTCTCGAACCTAAAATCCAAAATCAGCCATTATGAGATTTGGCTCCATTTTGGAGTCAGAAGAACCGTCAGGGGAGAAGCTTCGTGTCGTGTT
This sequence comes from Gleditsia sinensis, assembly GCA_037074535.1. Lineage (NCBI taxonomy): Eukaryota > Viridiplantae > Streptophyta > Magnoliopsida > Fabales > Fabaceae > Gleditsia > Gleditsia sinensis. The sequence continues at coordinate 2,769,940 of CM073463.1, forward strand.
GGCTCCTTGCGGTGGCCGAGATCAAGGTGTGGCGGCCGTCGTGTCTCTTTCTGGCTTTGAGCTCCCTTTCGATGGCGATCTGCTGGAGAAGACAAACATGGGGAAGGGAAGGTTGAGGTTTGGAAAAAATAAGAAAGAGAATTTATTTTGTTAAAATAAAGAATTTTTTAAAATAAGAAAAATAATTTAAAAAAAAACTGAAGGGTAATTGAGGTATTTGAAGTATCTAAATATTATATTTAAAAGTAAAATTAGATGGAGAGGGGAGATTGCCACAAAAATAAAGAATAGGAGGGATATTGCTTTAATTAAAAAAAAAAGAGGGGCAAACTGCAATTGTATCCATAGATCAAGATGGTAAAATGTATTTTTTTTTTAATTTTTATATAAGACTATTTGAAAAGAGTTAAACCTCGTTTGATTATCTATAAATAAAATAATTAAAATAATAATTAAAAATAAAATAAATATTATTATTAATATTACGTTTTGTACAATATAAAAAAATATTTATTATTTTTTTACGTTTAATATATTTTAAATAATATAAAATATAATAAAAAATTAACAAAAAAATAAAACAAAAATAAACTTAAAAAATAAAATTATTAAAATAGTATTATTTTGACTTCTAAAATTTTTTAAAAATGATACAAATTAAAAAATAATTAGTAATATAAAATTTTTATAGAAAATATTAATAATATTAAAAAATAATTTAAATATTATTTATTTTATTTTATTTCAATCTTTTCCATCAATTTTTAAAAGTCAATTTATATTTCACATATAAGGTAATGTATATTTTATGGTAACTGCATTCCATCAACTAAATATCATATTTGATGGAATAAAAATTCAATTTTTTATTTCACCAATTTAAATTTGTCTTTCAAACAAGATCTCAGGAAAGCAACTAAACATTAGCACAAAGCTTGGGTCTTTTTTTAAGAGTTCTTTGTTCCCTCTAGTATTTTCTTAAAGAACTCTGTTTTGAACTTGCTCCAGCATATATACATATGGGAGAGTGGAATTCTGAGTTTCTTGAGAGCCCTTGATTGTCTATTTGGACAATTCAAATTAAGGTACCTTTTGTAAAATTTTAGTTTTTTAAAGAGAGAAATTGAAGTACAAACATAACAAGGATAATTCTTGGTGTTATAGCTTCTTCTTTTTCCTTTATCCTTTTATATTCTATACTTATCATGCGACAATTTTACTTAGCTCTTGAAGTTTGCAATATATTCTTTATTGCTTAATTGCTTAGTGTTTTCTCTTTGTTAAAGCTGTTTGAAAATTTTGTGAATTCACATATCTGAACTTTGTCACAATTTATCATTTCTTGATCCTTGTTCTATTTTTTTTTTTGTCTGATTGGTTTTATACTGATTCTTATTAGTTTATATTTATTCTTTAACTTATATAACTATTTATAATTTTTCTGTATATACAATTTTATTTATTTTTTAATTATATAAGCTCTTAGTCAATTTAAATTGTTTTAAAAATATTAATTTTTGTGTCATCCAATTCATTTTTCTCTTGGAATATATTTTTTATATATATAATGAAAAAGTATCTTACAAGAAAATTGTAAAAAGAAAACCTATCCAAACAAACACAATATTCTTAACTGGTGTCTGAGCTTAAGGGAGTTACCATTATACTTTTTTAAAAAAATTAAAAGAAAGTTTCAATAAGTAGAGCTATCAATAAGAACCATTTTTTGAACATTCAAATACAAAAGTTAACAACATCAACATCAAAAGACAAATGCAAATGAATAAATAAAGAAACTTAGTCCTCCACTTTTGAGCAACCAAAGCTAGATACATGCATCAAAGAAAATAAAAGCAAAGCAATTCACCCAAGCACTGATTTATAAACACTATATTAAAAGTAACACTTTTAACATTATAAAAATTCAACATATCTTTTGACTTTTTCTAAGAATTATCTTTTTTTAATATTTTTTAACCAAGATACATGCAAAAAAAGTTATGGATTTTGATGTAAGACATGCATAAACTTAAAATTACAAAACTTATTTTCAAAATGAAGAAAAGAACTCTGAGAGAAAAAATATTATAAAAAAGAAAACAAAATAAAAAGGGTACCAAAAGAAGATTCTTTTGTTTGGACCGGCAAAAAAAAGAAAATGAAAATCTCTATACTTTCTTCTCGCTGCTTACTATGTAAGGGCTGGGCCGAATTATGTAAGGGCCAGTCCGTTCATCTCTTTTTTTTTCCAGCCTGCTAAAAAGACATCTGATTGAACGGCCCACCCATTTGAATTGGGTTTGTGAGTTTTGTAATTGTAAATGGATATTTGTCTAAAATAAATAAATAAATGGAGTTCTTTCGCTTGTCCAAAAAGAAAAAATGGGGTACATTCTACTCTCTTTTCATTATCATGGAGTTGGTGGACTTCAATGAGTTCTTTCACTTGTCCAAAAAAAAAAAAAATAGTGATAAATTGGTTTATCCCTTGGTCTTTATATGAGATTGGTTCAGATTATCTGAATTTGACAGTGTTGGTCTACACTCTCCTTGCAATGGTAAGCGCTTGATGGAAATTTCGAGCATCCTTCCTAACAAAAATTCCAGTCTTTGCAAGGCTCGCCGTTCTTTCTTTGTTTTCGCCCAAGTTCTCTGTTCTAGCCCAATCCTCTATTTCTCTCTTTTAAATTGACAAATTTAAAAATTGATATTTAATTTGGTAGACAATTTTTTATTTATTAATAATATTTAAATTATAATACATAATAAAAATAATTATTTTTATTTTATGTTATAATTTGAATATTATTAACGATAGATTAAATTATTTTTAAAAATTTAATGCTATGATTTATTAGATGTTTGGCAGCTATTAAATTCAATTCATGATATTTCTTCCACTCTGTATGGAGGTAGATGATAAATTACTATACTAATAATCTCTTTCATTCCTACGCCGCAAATCTCAAACCAAACATTTATTGCCGTGGAAGTTGATGAGTTTTATGAACAGAATTGGAAGAACTCTATTTTTGGAAACAGAATAAAGAGTTGTTGATTTCGAAAATATTGACTTATTTGATAATTATTTTTAAAAATAAATTTTTATTTTTAGTTATTTTTAAAATAGAAAATTTTGTTTGAAAATTGTTTTATATTTTCATTTTAGAAACAAATTATTTTTAAAACTAAAAAAAGAAAAAAAAAATTATTTTTATTTTCAGAATATTCAAAAAATAAAAAATAATATATTTATAAAATAATTTTTTGTTTTAAAAATTAATTTTTAAAAACAAAAAAACAAGAATAATTTTTAGAGAATTGGACGGTGAAGCCTTTAATGCTTTTTTCCGACCATCGAAAAAGAAAGGTGAAGCGATGCCGACAGTAGGTAAAATGGGAAAAACTGACATCATTTGTTTTTTTCTTTTGAAAAATTGGTTTTGCCCACGTGTGCTGCTGATTCACAGCTCAAGTGTGTCACGTAAGCTTCTGTTTGACATAAGGGACGATTTTTTTAAAATATTTTGATTTAATTTTAACAAGTGACAAGTGTTATAGAGAGTCGGCAATATTAAAAAAGTAAAATGATTTATGAATTATTTTTAAAAAAAATAAATTGTTTTTTAAAAAAATGAGAGAGAAATTTTTTTATTTTTTAAAACACTTAAAAAATAAAAATATTAATAAATTATTTTTATTTTATAAAATAAATTTTAATAAAAATATAATTTAATAGACTGACTCTAAATAAATTTTTTATTTATTAATGAAATTTATATTATAATTTATAATAAAATAATATTTTTTAAAATTATTTATGTTATGTATTATAATTTAAAAATTATTAATAAATAAAAATTTATTTACGGTGAGTCAAATAATAATTTATTTTAATAATAATATTTAAAAACAAAAACAGAACTAAAGAATCCGTATACCGACGTTGGCTTAACCTTTTCTCCATTTATGATATAAAAATCTAATATGCAAATGCAATGAATGAGAAACAGATAAGATAGAACAGACTGGAATGTTCTCGCTCCAAAAATCACGACCAGTTGGTTTGAACCGTTTTGTGTCTATCTCCGCCGAATAACCGGTCTCCACGTGGCATTTCGGATTCCATCTTCATTTTCTCCCTGTGCCACTCTGTGTGTGCCGAAGTAAAAGCAAAAGTGATAGGGAAGATGCGGAGCTACTTGGCAATGAAGGCGGGTTACGAAGACGAAACACTCCAGTTGATCAGCTCTGATCTGAGGGAGCTCGGCCACGCTGCTCAAAACCTCGCCAACCATGCCGTTAAACTTGGTGGTTTAGGCTTTGGCACCAGTTTCCTCGAATGGGTTGCTTCCATCGCCGCCATGTTTGTACTTTCAAACCATTTTTACTCTCTTTCTATGTCCATCTGTTTCTGATCGTGTTTTATTCTTACGATTTTGCAATTAGTTCAGGTCGGGTTTTCTTAATATCTGTTAAAATTTGTTGGATTTCTTCGAATGGGTTGCTTCCGTCACCGCCATGTTTGTACTTCCGAATCATTTGTGCTCACTCTCAATGTCTATCTGTTTCTGATCATGTTTTATTCTTACAATTTTGCTCTTTGTTTAATTTTTCTTTATTTCTGTGAAAATTTGTTGAATCCAATGCGGCGTTTGTATTTCTAATTGTTATGGTACAGTTCTGCCATCATCACTAGCCACATGTACTGATCAGATGCAAGAACTTTCTTTGGTTGATTTTCTGATTTGCCTGAGAGTTCTATATCATCTGGCTTGTGAAGCCTGAAATGAATTTCTTATTGGGTTTTATACCAAATTCCTTAAGGTTTTTGTTGATGAGAATTATCTTTATTTCTCTGTTTTGAAGTCGTTACTAATTATAAGCACCTCAACAGTAGACTCTATCCGTTACTAATAAAGGTTCATGCTGCTGAGATGGTAAATGACACTAAGAAGTAAGGATCTATTAATTTTGATTTAGAAAAATTATCCAGAAGCCTGACAGAATTAGGCAGCACGAGAATTTAGTTTAAGGAAAAGTCTGAGGATAACTCTGACTGTAATACAAAAAGACAGCACAATGCATGTTCTAATTTACTTACTGTGGCTTTGGTCTTGGCATACTGTATTCTTAATGTGATGTATGGTTGTCATCACCTGGTTTGTTTATTTCACTGTTTTCTGAACTAAGAGTTTTCCTTTGTCTCCTAACTGATTTTTTTTTTTCATTTGTGTAATGTAGTTACTTGTTGGTTTTGGATCGTACAAACTGGAAGACAAACATCCTAACAGCGCTACTGATTCCATACATTTTCTTGAGTCTTCCTCCAGTAATTTTCGGCATCTTCAGGTGATTGATTAATCCATCACACTTCCCTGTCATCAACTTGTATCTCCAAAGTCCAAAATTCCTTTTTCTTATCATGCTGCTTCTTTGAATTTTTACGCAGGGGAGAGGTTGGGAAATGGATAGCTTTTATAGCTGTTATCTTACGGCTTTTCTTTCCAAGGCACTTCCCTGGTATAATATTTTTTCTGTTTAGAGAAATCCTTGCTCTTGTTGTCTATATAACTTAATGTAATGATACACAGGATATATATTGTCTGTGTAAGCTTTTGTTTGATGCCTTTTGAGTGAACATACAAGTATCCTATGCCTCTTTGCGACTTAGAGAAATTCTTAGGTAAACCAATGTAAAAAAATCAGTAGATAAAACCAATTATAGATAGATATATAAGCTTGTGAGGAGTGAGTTCTATTGAAAAGTATACTTATAGATAAATTTTTAGGTATTCGGTTTACAAAAAATAGATAGACCAGACTTTATCATGAATAGATATGAAAGCATGGTAGACATAATTGTAATGGGACTCACCTTTGACATATTTACATATTATTCGTGATTGGTTTGATTTATCTATCTTTAATAGTTGAGTTTACCTAACAAATAAGCTTATATGTCTATTAATGATTAGTGTAGTAAACCAACTCTTTATAGGCCGAATCTACTTAAAAATATTCCTGCAATCTATGTTTCATTCTAGAGCAAATGTACTTTTTTATCCACCCTTATCATATACAAGTTATACATTCGTCTATATTTTAAGAAATTTTTTTTGAGAAACCAAGCCAATCATAAATAGATATGTAAGTGTGTGAGGTACACTTTTCAGTGGACTTTACCTTTAACATGGTTACATGTTTTTTTGTTTACTCACAATCTCTCTTTATCTTAAAACTTAGTTCTAGGAAACATTTTCCATTACAATTAAAATTAGTGAGCAATGATAACTGCTACTGCAGATTGGCTGGAATTGCCTGGTGCTTTGATTCTTCTTATGGTTGTGGCTCCTAGTCTATTTGCTAGCACCTTGAGAAGCAGCCCCGTTGGCGTGGCAATATGCCTTATCATAGCATGTTATTTGCTGCAAGAACACATTCGAGCATCTGGTGGTTTCAGAAACTCCTTCACAAGGGCTCACGGCGTATCAAATACAATTGGCATAATCCTTCTTTTAGTCTTTCCTATTTGGACCTTGGTGCTCTATTTTCTGTAGGCACTAACTTGGTATCATTTGGACTTGGTTGATATGTTGATGTCTGAATTTAATCCTTTTTATCTTTTCCTTTTGCATCGTTCGTTTGTTGAAAACTGAGACTTAAGCATGTCCCTACAGTTTGTATGTGTAGAAGTGTGAAGTGAAATCTCATTGCGATACATCTGGCTTCATTGAATGTAAAATTAATGAAGAGGATGGGTGTGTTAAGCTCTCATCTTTTTGTCCTTCCAGCAAGTGCAATTCCTGGCACTAGAACATAATTGTAGAACTGCCGTCAAACTTGGAGGACTCCATATCCGAACACACTAAAATGTCCAGTTTTCTTTCACCCTAATATGGAGAAAAATAGTTATTTTCTTAGGAAAAATTAGGGACTGAGATTGGGAAACCGTTGAGTATTAGAGAACTGTTGTTTAGTCAATCGGTGGAGTGGCTTGGATCTGATGTATGTGACAGTCTTCTGGTCAGTCTCACATAGATCTGTAAGGCATGGGACAATCGGTATTGTGGCAAAGTGGTGGTTTCATTATGTACTGAGACAATCAAATTAGTTGAAATTGTCATAGGGTTGAAAGGGAGAAAATATGTGAGTGAGAGTATAGAGTAGTGAAAATGAAAGAGTTATTTGAAAATGATATGTAAAATCTTTTTATAACTTAGTAAGTTGTTGAGTCTCTCAAGGCTATATAGGTCAATTCAGTCTGAGCTAGGAGCCACTAGAAGGTGGCACGGACGAAGGCAGATATAGCAGTGGTGGGGGTGTACAATAGTGTTTCTCGGAGAATTCCTTAATGGGTTGCCCAAATGATTATATTTATGCTTGAGAAGTGTGGTGGATCTCTGGAAGGAGGATAGTGGTGGAAGAAGAAGCTCGGGATGCATCTTGAGGGGTATTGAAAACTAGATGAAGCAAGACTGGCAAATAAAAGTGATGCATATAGTTTCATAATTTCTGAGGCAAATAGCTGTGCTAACACTTCGGCTAATATGGCTTTGATGCATAAGCCTAGTTTAAGGGAGTGGGAGTTTGTTCCCAGTCATTTAACTTTTTTTTTCTTCTTTTGGATCTTACCATGAGTGTTTTCATTTTTTTTTTAAAGTCTTGTTCAATATACTAAAGTTGTTTGTCTTTATAAATGTATTTTTTAGATGTTAGAAATTTTAGACGTTGTAAAAATCTCTAATTTTTAAATTCAAATTAGTTTATGGCTTGAACCATAAAAGCTATGTGATTAAGCTTGTTTTAATACTTAAACAAGTATAATTATTATGCTAAAAAATCCATTTAACCATTCGAACTAATAAATTATACAGTGAATAAAGGGTTTTTGAAGTTTAATTTCTATTCCCACCAATCCTCCATCCCAGTTTTCCCTAAAATCTTATTCATTTTTTGGTCTTCCTATGGTCATTTTCAAATTTGTAAAAAGGAGTTGAATCTGTTTTTTATTTTTTTGTTTCGTCTTTTTTTTGTGGGGTTTCAAAAAGGGCTTAGAATGTGGGAGCTGTGAGCTGCCTGGGCTTCCGTTCTGTTGGTCAGCCAAAGCCCAAAACCCAGATATGCTTCAATGCTCCTTTTATGCATACCTTTGTACGGAAAAAGAACTGTACCATTGTCCACCATATTATCATGCCTTTGAAACAAAAAAGAAAAAAAAAATTGTTATGCTGCCTACAAATAAAATTAGTGGTTTAACAAAAATCCTTTCCAAAACCCAAAAAAACAACTAACAATTTGTTCTTTTAGAGTTAATCTCTTTAAAAATATTAAACTAGTTGGATATTTGACAAAATGACTAATATATAACAAATTTAATATTTTTGAAAATTAATTTATGTATTAAAAAATTAGTATATGGAAAAGAAAAAGAAAAACCCAAAATTCTTGCTTATTTTCTATATGATTAAATTAGACAACATATTTTACAAGACACACGGTTTCTAATATTTTCAAATAATTTTATTGCGAAATATAGACAAGAATGGGCATACACAGTTTCTGTTGCAATATAAGAACACTTTTATGCTTACAAATTTTCAGTAAATATAACAATAAACCAAAATATACAAGCAACCAAATGGATGTTGAAGAAGCTGCCACAAATTAGTATATTTTATATAGCACTCCAGCTTGCTGCTCTGCTTCATATCTTCTTTTCCTTTGCTTCCTTGTATAGTTGATCAATATGGTCCTGCAAATGATGTTGGCAAGAGTAGCGTTTAAGTAAACATTCCCATTTACCACATCTGGTTGATGTTAATAAACCGATTTTGCAACCTGAAACCTATGTAAATTTGGTACAAATTGTCGGCCAGTTCTTAAACTGAATTGAGCTTAAGTAGTCAAATAGATTTTAAGTGTTTAGTTTAAATTTAAGCCTAATCCCACCTTAATTTAAACCTAGAGGCTAAATAGTGATTCAAACCTATGAGTAATATCTAGGCTTAACTTGTGTTTATTTGTACATTAAAAAGAATTTTGTTTAGATGTGAGAAAATATCTTAGTCTAGTAAATTTAACAATTTTCAAAGTAAAAAGCATTTTTTATTTAAAAAGTGATTAAAAAAATCAATTTTTTTAACCAAGGGCATTTTTGTCCAAGTTGTCATATTTTCATCATGTTATTATATGAAAAATAAAATAAAATTTATAAAGTGAAAAATGAAAAATGAAACATGATATGAAGAATGAGAATAAGCAATGAACATAAAGTTCACAAAAATTGATGGATTTTGTTGTTGGCAAAACTCATTTTGGTCTTAAAGTACATTGGCTCAAATGTTGAGCCAACTATATTCATAGATTGGATTAACCCACTAATAACTCCAATTCATACTAGGTACTTGAGAAGTTAAAACTAACAAGGGGAGAAAATAGACATGTGCTATGAAGTATGATGGAAAATCATAGTTGTTAAAAAGGAATGGATCAAAGTGCATGAAGCAAACCTTATAGTACATGAGTAATTGTGGTCTCTTCAATTTAAATGTAGGAGTTATGAGATCTCTCTCCATGTCAAAGGGGATTGGATCCAGATGAACCGCTTTTAGCATCTCAAAACGTCTAAGCTGCAAAAGTTTCTTTCATGTCAAATGAAGCTACCAAAGTTAGAGTATATCATAATACTTAATTGGAAATTTTATGTACATACTTGGTGTTTCTGACCGGTGCTATTGAGCTCATCCAAAATGAACTTTCTTGCCTTCAGATTTTCACATAAAGATTTAAAATCACCTGTCAAATTATGCTCTCCTGCCCAATCCTCAAGTGCCTTTCTTTCAGGAACCACCACAGCCACCAGAAATGACTCAAAACTGTTTCCGTAGACCCAAATCTATGTACAAAATAAAAGCCATTATATATAGGCTGCTGCCGTGTAATTTTTAAATAAACTTTTCTATGAAAGCTCACATAGTATCTGACAGAAATGGAATCTAAGTTTTTCTCTAAATTTACAGATTGCTTGGTGATTGATGCAGAAGCATACCGATGATATTAGAGGGCATTGAGAATACTTGTTCTCGATATTCTCAACAGCAATATATTCTCCTTGAGACAACTTAAATATGTTCTTTTTTCTATCAATAATTTTCATGGCTCCATCTGGCTGCCATTCTCCTATGTCACCTGCAAGGGTTTTCAAATCATTCTTATTTACTTATTGCAAAGTAGCAATTTTCATATTCTCTATGTAGTATATGATGAAAAACAAGAATGGAGAAATTTAGAAGTTCATAACAGAATTCTCAGATTATTCCTTTTACCTTTCAAAGATTAATATTTTTTCCGGATGCTCAACTTTTAATGAAAAGCTTGTTTTATACTTCATCGACTAATGTTCTAGTCCAGTTCAACAAATATAGTGTTGAACAGCATAGAGGGAACATGACAAAATAATAAACTGTCCATACACCACTTTAACCATATCAAATTTTCAATGAAACTCAGACGGTCAATTTTTTTTTTTTTTAAATGCCTCTGTCATTCTATCTAGTAGCAATTTCACAAGATAGTTTGTTCAAGCCAGGCCCCAAACAAAAAAGTAGACCAAATCACAGACCAAGCTTTTTGAATAAAATAATTTCAGCGTTGCCCAAATTACTTTTATATTCAAGTCCCATCTCAGCCCAAGTAGAACTACACAAACCCAAAACCCAATAAAATATTACTGAGTGATGCCAAAACAATTAATTGAGAATTAAATTTTAATGAAGGATGCCTAAATTCTTCATTGACTTTGTGGATCCAATTTCAATCCTTAATTCTATTGAGTTTTACCTGTATGGAACCACCCATCAACTAAGACCTCTTCAGTTAGATCTTGGCGCTTGTGGTAACCAGAGAACAAGGTATTTCCTCTTAGGCAAATTTCACCGCGGGGTTGACTGGAAACTGCATCATATCCCATCTCTGGCACAGATTCAAGCCTGGCTTCAATGGTTGTCATAGGCACACCAACTGTTCCCATCATTGAAAACACATCTCCTATTGCTGTGAAACACCCGCCACAACTTTCGGTAAGACCTGTCATGTCAAAATAATAATAAATTAGTATGACTTAATTACACAAAAAAATACACATAATTTGATCAATTAAACATGTTTCCACTCCAATGGACTTGTCAAGAAAAATCAAGAAATCAAGGAATGGAAGAGAGATTAAAGGTGATGTGTGAGCATTTAAATGCTAATGGCACAATGCAAGGACAGTTCTTAAGATGGAACCATTTCACACAAGAGATGACAGCCTTCAAAATGTGCTCTTAATTCCTTAAACTGTAGAAAACTTCCTTATTGAAGATTCATTATGAATTTTTTGTAAAAAAATCCCTTAAAGCAGAAGATTCATGTACAATACCATATCCTTGTGATAATGTAGATCCAATTGTGACCCTTAAAAACTCCTCCACATGCCTAGGCAGAGGTGCAGCTCCAGACAATAGGATTCGAACTCGTCCACCTAATGCTTGTTTTATCTATAAATAAAACCAATATTTAGAATTCAAACAACAATTTCTGAATAGAACTCGTAAGGATAAACGTGGAAGACCTTTTCAAACACAATCCTGTCAAACAAAGGTGCTGCTTTGTCTTGGGGAAGTCCCTTCTCCAGATATCTCAGCTTGCTGTCGGTAGATCCCAGATTAATTCACACTAGAATAGAAAACTTAAAACAATAAAGAGTTTAATGGGAGAACATACTAGTTATATGCATAATGAAACAATGTACTCTGCAGTGCTCCTCCAGATGAAATTTTACTAATGACACCTTCATTCAAAAAGCTCAAAGTCAATGCTTAGAACAATAATTTAGATAAGATGGTTTCAACCATGGAAGAGCATAGAGAGTATTATTTTCTTACCAGCGTAAACACGGTCATAAACTCTGGGAACACCACAAAATATAGTTGGTTTAAGTGCCTGAACATCTTCCATTAAGAACCTCACATCCTGTAAGAATTAACATGAAGAATTCCTAATGAAGCCTAACACAGAGGAGAAAAGATAGAGAACACTGAAAGAATGAACCAGAAATTAATTGGAAAGTTTGAATTCAAATCTTACGCCTTGCCAAAATCCTATTGAGGATCCCTTGTAGATGCAATAGCTCTCCATTATCTGGTCATATACATGAGCTAGAGGAAGAAAAGAGAAGTATACATCTTCTTCTGTTCCCTACAAATGGCACATATTTTTGGTCAGCACTTTAGCATTACAAAAAGATGACAAACTCAACCTTATCTTGCAACTCGTCAGTCATTATCTTAATCTGAAACATTATTAATAGAATTAACATGCATCACTGAGGAAACTGATGAGCATTGGCATCATACAAGAAAACCTCATTAAATCACTGTGACAAAGACAAAGAAGATATTCTCTAGCCGAAATGCATGATAAAAGAAGATTTATTGATATTGACACTACTGTTGATTTAATTGCCACACATATTCAGTCCCAGCCTAATCAAGATAAGCATCATGCTGAAGACTATGTTACAATGAATGATAACAAAGCCGTAAGCATATGCTTCTATAAAAATTAAGTTGAAAGCAATGAACTTGAATATCTTAATTATCTAGTATAAATCCCACAAATTTATATATACAAAAAGAATAGAACAGATCAAGTAAAAGTAAGACATAATTATGATTCCCCTCAGAATCCATTTGAAACGCATCAACATTAGTCAGAGAAAGAGCGGAGTGGCAGAGGTTGCTAGAGCTAAAAATGTAGCAGAAAATGGTTATCTTACCGTTCTGTCTGTTAACAAAAGTATTTGATCAATAGACAACACTTCAGCCATGAAAGCCTCGTTCTTAATTATAACACCTTTGGGTTCTCCAGTTGTTCCACTTGTGTACATTATTGTGCAGATGTCAGTCTTCTTTTTTGATGGTAGATCCCAATCCAAACTTCCCTGGAGAAAGGAAGATACAGGAATGAAATGTTAGAAAAATATCTGAGAAAGTGGTTTAAGGTTTAACATCAACAGGCAATTGAAAAACAGGTTTAACATCATACCAACTGGAGGAACTCTCCCCAGGAGAAGCAGGATGCACCAAATTCCTCAGCTTCCTTCTTTTGTGCAGTTGAAACATTTCCAAAGCTCACAATAGCTACACCATTAATTTCCAGAGCTTGGTTACCATTAAAGCAAGAAAACCTTAACCTTGAAGTATTTGGGCAGAAGATAAAAATGGTTGATGGTTAACCTACTTTTTAAATTTGAAGAACACCGTTCAAGACACGACAATATCTGTAGACAGTCATTGCTTCAGTGAAATTAGGAAAAAAAAAATTGTTCATTCTGTCTCAGATGATAAAGTAAAAGAATAAACATTAAATTACTGTAATGAAAAATGATAAGCAATTGTAATGACATTTTCTCAACTTCAAAATCTGAATACCTTACTTTTCATAATCTTTGAATGGCAAGTGGCTTACAAAAATCTCAGAAATAAAAGATAAAAATAATTCATTTAATAAGGCTCCTAATGGCTTTCTTATGCCATAATTTCTTAGGAGACAAGATACACTATATAGGCCATGGAAGAAGTTATATCTTGAAGGTATCTAACTTGTGGTTTGAAGTTTCAAGCTAAATCACCACTGAATTATGAAAGCATTCAAATTCTGGCTCATGTTAAATCCACGTTGATTCAGCCATGTTCACTCCCGAGTAAGGTAACCTTCACAAAATACAATGACCAAGATCCCGGATATAAAAGGTCATGGATGAAGATCTAGTACTTACAGAAGGAACCTTGTTTTCCTGTACAAATGCTATTGAAACTTCAGCATGGTTTATGATATACTCCACTGCATTAGGGCCTGTTAGGTGTAAAGCCAAGTTAAAGTCATTTTCTAACTTGAGTGAAAGAGAAACTCAACTAACTATACTCCAGTTTAAAAGCTTTCAAAGGACGTGTCTTAAATGATAAAGAAAAATTCTTAGACTCAGTCAACAAAAGATAATTAGACTTAATCAATTATAAAACGACATGTAAGATTAAGTATGTCAGTCACACTTTTACTGGGCTTAACTTGTTTACATATCTTTTTATGATTGACTGATATATATATCTTTTGTAATCTGCATAAAAATCTTTCGATGATAAAAGTAAGCACCTTGAGACTGATTGGAAAGGCATAAAAGTTAAAACACATACCAAGGGTATCATATAGTGGGACATATGTTACTGCACAGCTATTACAAGCCTACAAAACAGCAAAGATGAACCAAGTCCCAATATGATAACCAATAAGACCAACTATATTACAATAAGATATAAGCCTTTCTATGATTTTTATGTGAAGAATGATACAAACAAACTGCTATACCTCCATTGCAATTATCCATTCAGGGCAGTTGGACCCATAAATGCCACAACGATCTCCCTTGTGATATAAAACCATTAATTTGATTAGATTCATATCTAAAGATTCCCAATACAAATGGTCTTGATAGAGCGAGAAAGGTCAGAAGAGACAGCCATATGGACTCACAGGATTGACACCACGGCTCCTCATGGAGGAACCCATTCTGATGGCAGAATCGTAAGCTTCCTGATATGTGAGCCATTCATAGGGACCCGCCTGCAAATTCGTTTAATTGTTTGCATAATTTAGGATTTGGATTTCTCTTTCAGAAATTTATCAACGTTGTTTAATATAAATTTGTACCTTTGAATCGGTTTTTTGACGTCTACCCAGAATTGGATTGCTAGGATTCCTCTTAGCCGAGTCCCTTCAAAGAGAAGCATCAATACTGCTTAGAAAAGTGCTTCATAAACCAGTAGCACAGAGAAGCCGTTCAGCCAAAAAAAAGTAGGAGGGAAGTTATTTGGCAACAAGTAGTAACGGTAACTGCTTGTGCCATCACCTCTCTATTTTGTATTGTGATATTGTGACCATTAAGAATTGAAAGGAAATTAAGTTTAAAAGATGTGAGATAGTACTTTAAATTAGAATTAATGTAAGTGGCATGTCTCATATAGGTGGGACTATTACAGTATATGTATTTTTTGCCAAAATTTCAAGGATTGACAGAATTATGATAGACATGAATAGAGGCTCTATATATATATATATATATATATATATATATATATATATATATATATATATATATATATATATATATATATATATTTTGGACTGGCATGGAGGCTCTGTTCAGGTTGAACTTTTTAAATAGAAAAAAAGTTAGGCTTGATTGAGGCCCAATTGATTTACATTTCTATCAAGCCTGACCCAAATATAAGATACCCAAGTTCAAACCCATGCCTATTGTCCAAAAACAAAAACAAAAAAACCCATGTCCAAAGTCTTACATAACAGTTTTTATTTAAATTTTTTAAAAAATAATTTTATAAAATAAAATACAATTTTAAATAGAAAAAAAATATTAAAAATAATAATACTATACATTTTTGCACTACAAATAAATTAAATTGGTACATATAACAAATTTTTATATAAAAAAAAATACATTTTCGAATTAATATAGGCTTGAATTCATGTTACAACAAACTGAGCACAGCTCAAATAAAAGCCAATATCCATATTTTTAGGCCCAGGGTGGGTCTGGACTGTGATATCAATAGCATTCTGATGGCCATATTCGTAGGATTATTTTCCACAGAAAATATTGGAGAAAAAAAAAAGCTGCTTCCAAAGATCCTTCATTTGAAAATTAGCTAGTTCTTTGAAATGTTAGGCATCTTGCGAAATTCAAGAAATATAAAGCAGAACAAACGGCTTTCCCTGCATTTTCTAAGCATCCACAAACCCAACGGAATACCCGAAGTCTTTAACAAATGCACGATTTTTTGAAGAGAAAGTCACCTGAAGAAATCCCACGGAGATTCTAAACCATCAGGTACCTCCAACAGACCATCTTTGGCATAAATGCACCTGTATACAGGACCAGCCGATGGTTTTTCATCCGTCGCCGGCGTTGCCTCCTCCACCTTCACCGTGAAAACCTCCGGCATTGTGACCTCGTTCGGAATGTGCAGAAATGGATCGGATTTCCAGAAACGTGCAAGGTACACTACCAATCACGAGCAGCGTTTGGTTTATGGAAAGCTTGTAATTACTTGAAATAATGGCAAAGGGTAGCTGAACTGAACTTAAAACACAGAGAGAGAGAGAGAGAGAGAGAGAGAGAGAGAGTTAGGAGAGTTGGTTGAGCTGAAGCAATAAATTGAAGGATCACTTTGAGGGAGAGAATATGTGAACGATTCTTGCAGCGGTTTTTATGAGCCTCACTGAGCAGTTTGTCTTTGTGTGTACTTTGAGTAATGGGCCTCCCCTTCTGCATTTATATTGGCTGTCAAAGTTTGGTGAAGCTTCTTCCCCATTAACCAAACAAAGAAAAATTGTAAATTATATTTATTTCATTTAAAATTTATGTCACTTTCTCAAAATTTAAATTTAAATTTATAAAACCTCCATTCTCATTCCGTCAAGTTTTAAAAATTAAATTATCCAAAGACCATAACAAAATCAAAATAAAGAAAAAATAAATAAAGCTAAAATATTTATAATATTTTTTCAGTATATTGATATTTAAAATATTTAAATATCATTCAAAATATGAGTTGGCATATGAATAGAATGATATAATAAAAAATATAGAAATTTCAAAATTTTAATTTTGTTAATTTAATTTTTTTTTTTAAATATATTCTTCAAGCATTTGCAACACTTCTTTCAACTTTAAAAAAATAAGAAATTTCTCTAATCAATTTTCACTATATAGAATTTAATACATTTTATTTATTTATTATTAATAAAATTAATAAAGATGTCACACCATTTATTCTCAAAATATATGAACTTATGTTTTCGTCGTCATATATAACATCAATAGCGAGATGCCATATAAAAAATATGTGACACCTCAGTCAATAAAAAAATAGACAGAAAGTGTTAAATGCTTGCAAATAAAAATTTAACAAGGTAATTTTTAACCTTTAAGGTTAAAATGAATGTTTATAAATAATTTAAAATTGAAAGAGTGGCATGCCTGAGATTTTAGAGAGAAAGATAAAACTCAAACTCAGATAATCACCTCTAAAAATTATTGGGCGAGTTTGATTCTCTATTTCAAAAATAGTTTTCAATTGTTTACCCAATAAAAAAATTCGTTTAACAATTGTTTTTTATTATTATTTCAAAAATAAATTTTAAAAATAAATTATTTTTAAAATAAGAAAATAAAACAAAAATTAACATGTTTTTAAAATAATTTATCAAAGATTTTTTTTATTCTATAAAATAATTTTTAAATATTATTTTTAAAAAATAAAAAATAAAAATAAAATCAAACAAACCCTTCATCTTTATGACATAGAGGATTTTCAACTAGTTTTTATGCACTAAAAAATCTTCTTCAAATGAATTAATTGACAACTAAATGAAATTATTAGTCAAATAAAAAAAATTAAATTTTACACATAAAAAATGTAGAGTTTTAAATGGATGATATATTTTTTAACAATTTTAATTTTGGGTATTGGTCATTAGTTATTCAGTTTTTTCTTTAAAAAAAAAATTCAGAAAAAAGAAAAAGAAAAGCTGTATAGCTGTTTACCTACTGTTAGAAGCAAATTGGGTATAATATAAACTACTAAGTCTAAAAGGTAGTAAACTAGTAATGCAGGCGCATTTATGATCATTTGTGAAGCCAATTGGCTGACCAATAATAATGCACCCTCCGTCAAGCTATCAACCAGCTAATACAAGTCAACATTTCAGACATTGTGACTTTGAGTATGAAGTTTCCTTCCACATGCATTGATCATAATTTTTGTTGTATTTCCTTTTAAAAGAGCAGCAAATGCCGGCTTTCGTTCTTTATTTGTGTCTGAAAATTGAGACCATAAATATATATATTTTGTGAAATTATTTAACTTTTTAAATACATAAATTAATATATAAAATTATTAATTTATTATATTTTAATTATTTTTTTAATTTTTAATAATATGAAATTCATTCATATTACAACGAGTATAAATTTGATATTTTTAAAATTTAATTTTTGTATTCAAAATAATTTGAAGACTAAATCTAAGTGGAGTCTTGAAAGTAGATTTAAATTAATAGATCAAACCATATCATAAAAATTAATCAAAATAATAAATTTAGTTAAAAAATTTATTTACAAATTATTCAAATTGAGTTACTATTAAACATATTTATTGATAAATTTATTTATTAAACATTAAACTTTGAATTAGATATTTAAAGTTTTCCATTTTGATATATAAATTAGAAAAAGACTTTTTATAATATTATAATGTAAACTAATTCAACTTAAACCAAAACAGAAAATTAAGAAGACAAAAATCAACTATATTAAACTAAACTAAATCCATTGTCATTGATTTATTTTAGTTAGGTTATATTATTTGAGAAAAATTAAATAGGTCTAATTTTTTAATAAATTAATTGGTTTAATTCAGTTTAATTTATGTTCAAAAATTAATTGAACCAAACCAAAAAATACTCATACTTACATGCTTATATATTTATTAATTTATAATAATCTATTTTTCAAAATTTTCAACAAATATTGTAGTTAAACTTCTCTCGTTTATATTTTCCCTTAGTATTCTTCAGTCTTCAGCATGCCTATCCAATTAATTAATTTTAGCAACAAAAGTTAGATAGATTGAGAAATTAATGGAAAAGAAGAAGAAGAAGAAGAAAGAGTCAATGGTGGTGCAAACCACCTAAGAAAAATACTATATTTGTAGATAAGTTAGGCAAGAATCTAGAGGTTTGCTTAAATGAATCTATGAGTGGGTTGCTGGCTTAAACTCAACACAGAACACTTTGATACATGCAGGTGGGAATTGGTGCAACAAAACCTCCCTATAATGTAGAATTGGTAAGAATAATATTAATTGTAATTTTTTTTTAATAAATTTAATTTTTTATTGATAATTGTATAAAATATTTTATATCTACGGAGCTGATATCAGTTGAATTCTCCTCGTGGAAGAAATTTGTCTTTGCAGTAATATTTCTGGAAAGATAAGATTTTAAATGGACTAAAATTATAAAAAATTAATAAATTAAAATAATTATATTAAAAAAATTTAGAGTAAATTATAGTTTACTTTTTTTGTTTTGGTTCAAAATCAGTTTACTCTTATAGAGTTTGTTATGTGATTGTTTAGTCACATTGTAGTATTTTTATATAATTTTAACATTATAATCATGTGAATGTAAAATTAATAAATACTTTTATTTTTTGAAAATATGTTTTATTTATATATTTAAAAATATTAGTCTTTTAAAATTATTATTAAAATTAAGAGTGCGTGAAAATTGAATTAGTGGTTAGCTTGATTCAATAATAGTCTTTGTAGTGCCATGAAATCATTCAAATTATAAATACAATAGCTATTGATAATGAGATTGTTTTATTATTTTAATATTTAAATTATTATTTCATTTAAATAAAAATATATTAAAAGAGTTAAATGACACACTTTAAATTAATTTTGAGTCAAACTCTAAACTATAATTTATCTTAAATTTTATTGATATATTAATATAACTTCTTGCATATTAATTATTAACTTAATATATTAAATATACTTAAAAATTCAAATAAATCATTTTTTTGTCATTTGATTAATAGTTTTATTACACATGTCTTTTATAAAAATATATACAAATTTTTTTAAAAAAATAAGAGTGAAATATTTTTTTATTAATATTTTTATTACACTGTCCTCTCTTTTATTAAAAATAAAATATATACGAATAAAATATATTTTTTATTAATTAATATTTTTATTACATCGTTTTCTTTTTTATTATAAAAATATACATAAATTGTATTTGAAAATAAATAAATAAATAAAATATTATTCTTTCACATTTTTTTCAATTTTCATCAAATTTTTAAGTCAATAAAATTAATATTTTAATAATTAAAATTATTTCATAATTATTTAAAAAAAGAATAATTGGTATTTGAGAACAATGATTTAGAAAAAGTTAAATTTTTTTTATTTTATCATTTACTACTCTTTCATAAAAATTATTTAAAATATTTAAATTAAATTATAATATATATTTTTTATTTTTAAGTGAAATTTATGTAAATATTTTTTATAATAGAAGAAAAAATAATAATTAAAAAATAAAATAAAATATTTTATATTTTTAATAAAATATCCATATATTTTTAAAATAAAAAATTATATAATAAGTGCATAAAAAAAATAATTCACTCTAAAAAATTCAAAAGAGATTGTGTGAACACCAAATGCTGACCGACACATTGGATAAGAAAAGAAAAGAAGAAGCCAGAATTCATAATAGGCATTTAAAAGGATTGTTCAACCTCACATGAAAGTGGACCCTTCCCCTAGTTTATCAAAACGACAACGTCGAAGGCGCTTCGAGTGGAAGCGGTTGTCCCGTGGTAGGTAGACCATAGGGATATATGGAAATGACAGGCCAAATGAAAAGACAACCACTGAATGTCGTCGTCATAAAATCATATCTAACTTTTTGCGCTGCCTTAAATGTTGCCACCTACATTCGTCATCCAATCGCACCCTGCAGATGGATTGTATGCTGTACAGCACGAGCGATTCTCCGTAACTTCTAAATTCCCAGTGTTTCTTGCAGATCAATGATAAGGATCATTTGTACTTCGGTAGAACTCTGTAGTTTTCAGTTCAATTTTCTCTGAATTGATTTGAATAAAATTTATTTTTTTCAAAGCCGATAATACTATTACAGGATTAAAAAAGTTAATCAAAAATAAATTGAACTGAATTTATACATAAATATTTGGATTAAATCGATTCAATTTTAGTTATTTTATTTAGATAAAGTAGATAATTATTTTTGTTCAATGGATTAAGTATATTATATTGGATAAATTGTACAAATCAAATCAATTCAAATTTACAAACATTCCTGTAATTCATAACCAAAATATAAAGGAGGCAATATAATTCAAAAATTATAAAATTTATAAAAAAAAAATTGCAAAAATAAGAGAAAACTACGGATAATATATTTGAAGAAGTAACACATTTTACAACTATTTATATGAATAAAAAATTTAAAATTTTTTTTTTAAATTTGACAAACGTCATTGTAAATCTTAAGGGTGTTCAAAAGGATTCAAATTAATTAAATTAAAATGATCAAAACTAATTTAAATGAGTTCCATTTGATTTTCTTCAAATGAAAACCAAGTGTTTTGGATTGATTTTCCGTTGGATAGTGAGCCAAACCAAGCCAACTGACCACTATACATATTTTTAAAAATTATACTATTTATTATAATTTTGTTAAATTCATTTATTAAACACTGAGGTTAAGATTAAATATTTACAAATTTACACATTTTGGCATGTAAAGATTAGAAAAAATATTTTCATATATTTTTTTTATCAAAATTATGTTTTATTACTTATAATTTAAATTAATTAGACTAAATTAAAAAGCCAAACTAAAGTATTTTGATTATTAATTGTTGGGTTGAGTTATTTTAAAAAATCAAATAAATCTAAATTTTTTAAGTCCAAAACTAAAATGTTGAACACCCTTAGTAACTTTGTGAAATGAGTTGCAAATCTACATAAACCAAAACCAATTCTTACTGTGAAATTGAGAAAGGTTTCTAAGAGGAAGAAAATTTTACAATAAGAGAGAATAACTATGAAAAAGGAAACAAAGAAAGGGAAGACGAAGACTAAAATGAAGTTACGGTGACAGCCCAAAAAATCACTTGGTTTTCTATGTCACTTAAATAATTGCAAAAATTATTCATGTGAAGGTTTGAATTTTTCATTTATTTATAAACAAGTAAACTACAATTTATTAACGCATGGTTTGAACTACTTTTAATTTATTATCTTTTGGTTTAAAAATTGACATTCTTCTTCTTCAAGTTGGTTCGGCACAAAAAATACTAAATTTCTTTTAAAAATACTGTTTTGGTTACTTTAAAAACAGAAATATTTTAAAATTTTTGAAGAAATAGAAGATTATTTTAAAAATATTTCAAATATTTTTAAATAATATTTTTTAAATTTTAAAAGATTTTAACATAATATTAATGATATAGATATATAAAATTATACTTAAATTAATTTGAATTAATATCTATAATTAAATAGTAAGTAAACATACTATTGCAGTAGAGATTTCAACTCAAATCTTAATAACATTGAATAATAATTTCTTTCTTACATTAATCTCTCAATTTTCTTCTTAACTCTTTCGTAATATTTATATTTAAGTTTCTCTCTCTATCGATCATGATTCTGTCTTTATCTTTAGATATCTTTCTCTCTCTTTATCTTTTAATTTCTCTTTTCATCATTTTTGTAATTTCCTATTTAAAATGAAGATAATGAAAAAATAATAATGTCACGAGAACAAAGGAAGGGAGTATGGAGTTAATAAAGATGTTATGACTTGTGAGAAAAAATAACTTGGTGTTAGATGTGATATAATGCTACTTTCATCTACTTTTAAATTATCAATTTTTTTTTCAAATTAGTTTAATACTTTTCTATCGAAACAACTCGAAATAAAAATATTTCTATCGAAATAACTCGAAATAAGAGTATTTATATCAAAACAATTCGAAATAAGAGTATTTCTACTGAAAGTTCCATTGAAATAAAAGTATTTCTATTTAAACATTTCGAAATATAGTAATTTCAATCAAAATAGCATAATTTCTTAACAAATATTTCGTTTTGTTTCAATAACTTCGTTTCGTGTCGGTGACTCAAAAAACAGAAATGTTTCGGTCTTTTCAATAAAAAAAAATTTAGTTTTTTTTTATATCATGCATTTTAATTATATAATATATATATATATATATATAATTCCTAAATCCTATATAAATTTTCTTAATTTCTCTCAATTTCATCTCATAATATCCAATCTTTTTATTCTCAATCCCTACCCTCAAATTTTTTTTCATTTTATATTTAACAAAATTTAAATGGTGGAAAGTCTTGTGCTAACGAAGCAAATTTCATGAAAGCAGAAGGGTCACAAACTGAAAATGACACAAACCAACTTTTTTTTTTTTAAAAAAAAAGTATTTTGCTCCCTTTTTTAAAAAAACTTTGTTTCACTTATACGGTAAACAAATTTATAGTTTCATTTTTCATATAATTTAAAGTGTGTTATTAAGTATTTTTATGATTTGTTACATTATCACTTAACTTTCGCGTGATATTATACATCTAAAATTTTCATAAATAATCATATCAATATTAAAATAAAAATATAATTTCATTTTAAAATATTTTAAAATAAAATTATATTTTATTACAATTATCACTTAACTTTCATGCGATATTATATGACTCTATTTCATAAAAATAATTTATAAATTAATTAAAAAAATTAATTTAAATTATTCAAATAAATTTATTTATCAAATATTTTTAATTTAGTCAAATAAATTATAAATTAATTTATTTAATTTATTAAATACACTCTGTATTTAAAATTTTAAAATAAAAAATAATTTTATTTTTAAATGACTATTTTATTTATATATTGACAAATTTTATAGTGTTTGAAAGTTATTGATTGGATTTAACCGTTTACTTTAATTTCTAAATATTGGTTTAATCCAAATAATGATATAATCTCTAAAATTATTAGAAGTATAAATGAAATATATTTGTAATAATAAAATTAACAGTGACGTGATTATTAATATTAGAATTAAAAAATTATATGAAATTAATCGACACACTTTTAAACACGGGTGAACACATTGATTTTGGGTATCCCGATGGGCCAAGTTCAAATATTATGGGCTGGGCTTGAATACTCAAAAGGGTTAAGACTAGGCTTAAAGAAATGCGAAAGTTTGAACCAAAAAAAAAAAACAAAAAGAAATGCGAAAGTAATGAATGAATGATTATGGTCAAAAAGAAAAATTAGTGCTATTGTTGGCTGCCAAAATGGAAAAAGAGCCACTAAACATTATAATCTCCTTCGTCAAAAAGAGCAGCGAGGAAGTGGCTCAGTATGAGAAATCACATCTTGAGCTAGACAACTTGAATTGACAGACATATCCAACCAATGGCATCGGAATCAAGAAGGAAAAAAATAAATAATTCTTAGCTGTACTAAATTATATATATATATATATATAGAGAGAGAGAGAGAGAGAGATTCACTTTTCACACATTATTATAATTTTTATGATTAATTTAAGAAAAAAAAGACTTATTTTCGTCGGTGATATATATGTCAATTTTAATTTAAGTTTTTAATTTTTTTTATAATTTAGTTTATTATAAATAAAGTGTTTGTAATATAAATTTTTAATTAAATTATATTTTTAAATTTAATATAAAATTTATCTCGTGGCATATTACAATTAAATTAACTTTATTTAATATTTATAAATGTAAATTATTATTAAATAAATATCAATTTATACGTTAAATTAAATAAATATAACAAAAGATTATAATTTTAATAATAAATTAATTTTAATATTAAATTTTAAATAATGATTTAATTGAAGAGTATAGTTATAAATAATGTTATTTATAAAAAATAAATTAACAAAATTAATATAAAAAAATAAAAAATAAAAGTTTATATTTTTTAAGAAGAAAAGTAGAATATTTCTTAATTTAATCTACTTATATTATGGAACCGGAGCTCATGTGGAAATCGGTATCAGAACGTCATATTACCCCTAACTTTTTCATGAAAAGACCACAGAGTTCATCCATCGTATAGATTTCTCAATTTTCTAGTGTCTTCCAAAATTTCCCCAAAAATTGACCAAAAATAGAGAAATGATAACAAAGATTTGGTGACTCTTGAGAAAGTTATAACCCCAAGTAAAATAAGCATATAATGCAGCACTAATGAAAAAGGAAAAAAGCCAGTTATAGATGCATCTATAGATAGATAATATATGCACGCATTAAAAAGAAAGATTCCAGGTCCAAAATCTTTATATAAATTGGGCGATGAATCAATATCCGACGATGAAAGAATTCGCAAGCACAATAAACGAACCAACCACAGTGCTTGTCAGCATCCAAAACCCACAATTAATGCCTTTTTGTGTGTGTGTGTGTGGGCATGAACCTGCCTGGCTCACCACAATTATACCATCTGGGTTCTTCCCACATGGGTTCCCTCAGTGCTTAAATGAAAAATTTAATCACAAAATTCCCCTCCATATTCATTCAAACCAACCATTGAACTAAACACCAGCTTATGCAAACTTATCCTTGAGGTACCGTTATGGATATTCTAATTTTTTATTTATTAAAGTTTTTTTATATATAACATATAAATGGATTTTTTTAATATTATTTAGATAACATAGAATATATAAATTGTAAATTTTTTATAATTGTTATATTCAAATATTTTAAAAATAAATTCTTATATATTTAAAAAATTAAAATATCTTTATACCAAACACGAATTTTATAAATAAGAAAAAAAATGCAAATATTATATTTTGGAAAATAAAAAATTATTCTCCTTAACTTTTTTATGTCCATTCTCTTTACACAACTAAAATTAAAATGCGACATCACTTGCCACATGGGATAATAAGATCACAAATTTATGGATTTTTTAAATACATAATGTGAATTGATTAATAAAATATAAATAAAATGTTAAATGTTGATTAATAAAAATTAAGAGGATAATTTTTTATTTTTAAAATTGAGATAAATATTTATAAAAAATAGTTGAGAGTTAAAAAGAGCAAAAACCCAAACCACTTCGTCTAAATAAATACTAAATTTACAATTGAATCAAATGCATACATGTCATAGACGAATATCTCACAATTGAAGAAAAATATGAAAATGTGACACATGGCAAAAAAAAAGAAAGTATATTTCTTATTATTATAATTTAAAATTATTTTTTAATTACGAGTCGCATTTTCATTGGTGCTCACTCATAAAACTTCAAGGCTAAAATAGAATGACAACACAGTAACATTTTCAAAACCCAAATGCCAAATAGCTAACCCTCGATTGACATTAATTTTCACATTCTGAATCACGAAAGGGCGAAAGCCGAACCCTTATCCACCCATCATTTATGAACAATCTTCTCTCCACCACAGTCTGAGCAGAAGGCGCAGAGAATAAGAGCAAGAGAGAGAGAAGACTCTTCAATCTTGTGAGAGTGTGTGAAAGGCCCCCCATTGTTTAATCTAGCTTCTTCTCTTGCCCTGTTCTCTCTCTCTTCCTCACTCTCTCTCTCTCTCTATCGTCAATTTGTTTCAATAAATGCTCGTCCACCTTCCAATTAATGAGGCTCTACAAATTGACAGACCATCTCATTAAACCTACACTTGCATTGGCGACCACCCCTCCATTTAATTCCTTTCTTCAACCTCTGACCCCACTCTCTCTCTTCTTCTTCTTCTTCTTCTTCTCCATCTCCGACCGTCCCTTCACTCCACTACCCACCAATCCCGGCTTCCCACGTGTCTACTCTGCCGGCCATTTTCAAAATAATTCCCACTTACCCCATTTTTTTTGTTTCTTTTCTCTTGTTTTTTTTTTCTATCTCCGGTTATACCTCTCCGGTGAAAGAAGCGCCTCGGGATCGCCGCACCTGAGCCTGCTCGACGAGAAAGCCGCGACGCCCACCGATGCCAAAGCCGATGACCTCAGGAACATCGGACTCGCTATCGACTTGCTTCGCCTCGATGAGCTTCCGCCGCCGCCGCCGTACCTCATGCTTGACTCAGATAAAGGGAGGAATCCTCTTCGCCGGAAGAACGGCGACTTCATTCCTCTATAGTATCTGAATGAAAACACTCTAGGCTTGCCCAAAGATCCAAACGGCGATGGCCTTTTGCTCCAGAAGCTGCTGCTTCCCCTTCGGTACCGCCACGGGGACGCCGTGGCTGGTTCCATCACCATTCTCTCCGACGCCAAACTCCTTTCGAATCCAAACGAGTAGGATCGCTTCAGCAAAAAGTCGCGACCGTTGAAACGATCCTCCGAGTTTCCATTGTTCATCCTTCTCGGGGATTGCTCTTCGATGCAGGGGGTGATCTCCGAGACCAGAGAATGAGACACCGACGAGGGAGCTTCGACCAAAGGCTCCATACTGATTCTATGCAAAATTGTGTCGTCATCGAAACTCGGTCGAATCCTCGCGGCCATCATCGGCGTGAACGGCGATTCTGCACACAAAACTCCGGCGCGGCAAAGAGGACAATTGGCGTGAGACCTGAGCCAAACGTCGATGCAATCAACATGAAAAGTGTGAGAACAAACGGGTAACGTCCTTACATAGTCATCGTCTTCGAATTCCAACAAGCACACAGCGCAATCGCGGCGAGACTCTTCGAAAGGTCCATTGGATTTGGTGGTGAAGAGGGAAAAGGGTATGGTCTTAATGACGGACTCGTCAAGACCATAAGGGGAGAAGACGTGGGGACCATCGATTGCCTCGAATGGGGAATCGTAAGGAAGGGAGTCGAGGTCGCCGGCGGAGGAGGGTAGGTAGGAGCGTCTCCGACGGCGGCGCCATCGACGAGCGAGGCGGACAATTGGATCCATGAGGTGGCGGGAAATGAGTCGGGAATACGTGACGACGAGGAAAGCTGCGGCTACGACGACCACCATTGCAATCAAAGGTGGGCTGAAGTCAATCGGCAACTTCGACGGCGGAGGTGATAGTTTGTCGACGGAAACGGCATGGGGGGTGGGAGCAACGGTGGCCGGAGAAAGAGAAGGAGAAGGAGAAGGAGATGGGACCCAGTGGTGAAAATGAAGAAGGGGTGGCTGAGAAGGAGGAATCATCATCGTGATGAGGACGATCATGGAGTTTCTGAGGGTGAAGACTGAGAAATAGGGTTTTTGATTCTTTAAGAGAAAGGGAGAGAGACTGTGCAATTGGTTTAATGCAAAAGTTGACTGTGCATATTGAGGTCTTCATCTGCTTCAGCTTGTAATGGCTGTGGAAGACACGTTAACTTTGGGGAATTTAAGGCGGGGAGGTTTTGTCAAGTGCGGGCGATACCATTTTTCCACCGTATTTAATCCACGAGGCCACGACACGTCATTCATAACTAGGTATTGTGCATTGTGACCATAATGGTAGTGAGCGGCCCAGCAAGTAATGTCTGTGTTACCACCTGCTAGTATTTGCAAATGGAAGATTAACAAACCATAATAATTTATTATTTATGGAAAATTAATAAGTTTTTAATTCAAAATGTCAAATTCTTACCTATTAAAAGAACTATTAAGCACGAGACATGTCTTTTCAACTTTCAAGCATTTTTTAAAGTTCTTATTATAATAATAACATACTTGTGTGTGTGTATATATATATATATATATATATATATATATATATATATATATATTTGGAGTTAAAGTTCATAGTTTACTTAAATCATTCTCTAATTTCAGATTTATAGACACAATTAATTTGCTAATTATTAGTTGCCACTCAACTGTAAATTATTATCAAAATATCCTTTTCATCTTACCCTGTATATGAATATCTTTTATCGGTATGATTTTCTTGGCCTGTATATCTTTGATATTCTACTTATGTTGAATATGGCAACAAAGTATCATATTTAAAAACACCTTATTTGAGTTTGTGTCAACTAAAGATTTTACAAACGAATATATGTGCATGTTTTGTGTTTATATTTTTTAATAAATTAAATAAGTTAATTTATAATTTATTTAATTAGTTTATAAATTTATTTAATTAAATAAAAGATATTTAATATATAAATTTATTTAAATTAGTTAAAAATTTGAAAATTATATATTATTTTAAATAATGTATAATTTTTAAAATTTTAATTAATTTTTAAAATTTAATATAATTTATCAACTATTTTTATCACTTCGCAAGATCTGATTGAAATATGAAGTGCCATATCAAGGGAGACAAACATTACATTAGAATTCAATTTCATAAAGAGGAAAAGAAAGCAAAATCTTATGCTCTGTTGGTAAAGCAACCGAATTCAATTTTGTAAGCGTTTGGAAAATAGGGGTGTGGCGGAGCATGCAATGCTGGAAATGTAACAGTTTTATCTTTGATTTATAATTAAATTTTATTAAAAAAATTTATGATTCAACGTTTTTTAATTAAATAAAAAATTAAATAACCATAAAAAATTATTATAGAGATAATAACTTTTCTATTACTATTTTTGGTAATAGAATATCTATATAAAAACATTTTAATTTCTAAGTCTGTTTATTTTGATATTATTATAAATTTACACTATTTACAGAGAAGGAGACCAGAACTTAAAAGTGACAAAATTTTTAAAAATATTAAAAAAAAATAAAGATAAAAGATTAGTATAATAATTTTAATTTTGTATTTAATTAATTCTAACATATTATTTTAAGTTTATAAACATATATACATCGTATTTATTATCTTATAATATAATCTTCTTTTTTTCAGGTGAAATGCGATAAAGTATTTATGTCTGTTTGATAGAAAAAATTAAGATAAAAAAATGAGAATATAAATTTAATTCTTTTGTTTAGTTGATGAAAACGTGATTTTCACCGAATGTTAATTATTTTTTTAAAAAATTTGAATTACTTTAAAAAATAAGTGAAAAATAAATAATATAAAAAAATATTAAAATATTTTTTATTATTTTATTTATTTATAATAAAAATATATATATTTAAATTTAAAATTTTAATATTATTTTAAAAAAAATTATTTTTATTTTATTTTTTATTATAAAGTATATATATTTGAATTATTTTAAAAATTTAAAATATAAAAAATTTATAATTAAATTATAATATTATTTTATTTATAATATTTAAAATAATTGTTTAAATAAAAAAATATTATTAGAATAATATTTTTGTTTTTTATTATTTTTATTTTATTTTAATTATAATATTCTATTTTATTTTTTATTTTTTTAAAATCTTTAAATCAAACGGAACCTTACTCTTGCTATAAATTATCCCCTATTATTTTGGGGGCAAAAAACTTTCAAAAGAAAATGCAAGACGAAGCAAATGGGATGGGGGAAGGACGACGGTAAAATCAATGTTATTAGCAAAACCATATATTCATTTTCTTCATATGGGTTATCATTTACAACGGACCGAAGAAAAGCAATGCCTTTTTTGTTTTTTGTTTTTTTTATAGTCAGAGATATAAGAAAAAGAAACCAAATAATTATGTTCCACATTTTACTATAATTTACAGTTTTACATTTATAAATAATTAGAGGGAATTATATATATTTATATACACACACACCTTTTTATTTTAATTTTTTACGATAATCTTATTAAAAGGCATTTAAAAAATTTATTTATTTAATTTAATAAAAATTTTATGTGATTTAGGCAAATTTTTTATTTGGTCAACAAAGTACATATATGTTAATATCTATTAATAAGATTAACACAATGACTTTTTTAAGACAAAATAATATTTAGAGAATAAAAAAAATTAAAAATTTAGAAGACCAACTTGAGAAATTATTTATATTTTGAAGATTAAAAAAAATTACTCTAAATATTCAAAACTATGATCTTGACCTCAATTTACATTTTCTATTTATTAAAATGATTAATTGATCTTAAAATGATCAACTATATTCATGATATTCATTTTTCTGGTGTCATTATTATATCCACTGTAATTATTTATAAATATTTTATTTTAATTTTTTACGTCAAATAAATATTTAAAATTTTTCCGAAATATTTTTGGTCTTTTTTTTTTTGAATCATTAAATATTTCTTGTTTCTTTCTCTATTTTTTGTTCTTTTTAATATTTGATTAATTCCAAGCCCGAAAGATATCATGGGCCCAACACAAACTGCATAACCACACCGCACGTATACAACCCCACTGTACGTGTGACCCGACCTCTTTTCACCCTCAATCTCAAGAAGCACTCGCTCGCATCTAGGGTTTAAGCATTGTGTGAGAGACCGATCTACTCGCATCACAGAAGCCATGTTTCCAGGAATGTTCATGCGTAAGCCAGATAAAGCTGCTGCCCTGAAGCAGCTGAGGTCTCATGCGGCCATGTTTGGCGCTTGGGTTGTCGTTATTCGTGCTACCCCTTACATCCTTCACTATTTCGTTGGTGAGAAAGAGGAGCTCAAGCTTGAGCTCTAGGTTCTGATCCTACACTCCTTACCAGGTAATTAGGCAAATTTTTTCGACCCAATAGTTTGAAACTCTGAATGTGGACTTCCTGTTTTGACATTCATAGTGGGACATATAATGGAAATTCTTTATGCAATTATTTTGGGAAATATCTAGAATTTTTTTAAATAAAATAATAATTCAACAGTGTAGAATAATATGCAAAGGGACTGGTTTGCTGTTTTCAGTTTATGTATGTCTTTCTTTTATTTTCTTTTGTTGTTTTCTTCTCTGTTTTAAAGGGTTCCTGATTCTCCTGCATTGTATTTTTTTTCTCTTAAGGAACCATATATAGAAGTTAAAAATGGAGTGTTATTTGTTTGGCTCCTGAGAAGGTTGGAGAGAGCTCGAAAGGGGTACTCTTTTTCATTGATGCTTAGAAGTGTTCCGTTGCTAATGTTGAATATTGATGTCTGAAAATTTTGGAAGAAAAATGCTGTTTGGATTTGAAGAATTTCAAGCTTCATTGTAATTGAAAACTTACCATTTAGAGAGCTTGAAATTCAACTTGTTGAAAACATTTCTTTGCTATTTTTTTTAGATGGTGGGGGGAAGGGGATTATGGAGCTTCTGTTTTATAACGACTAAAACTTAATATATTGTGGAGGCAGTGATATTGCAAACCATCAACCATGGTGTTATTAACATCCATTTCTGCAAAACAGCTTCCGAGACCTACCTGATATGGATCATTCCAATCGAACAAAATTCTGGATTCAAACATTTGGTTAATCTTGGATGAAGAGTAATTTATCCTCTCTTTTTGGTTTTCATACTATAATATTTTCCCATTCCCTAATGATAACAGGATGAGTGTTGAAAACTACAGATGAAATCTAGAGTCCACTGAAAGGAAGAAGAACATCCCTCTAGATTGGGATTATATGATTGCTTTTACATTGGGCGATTAATATGACTTCTAAAATTCACTCTTACAATCTTAGCTTGGTCTCCTTAAATAAGATCAGGAGATGGGAGCTTGGGGCTCCCGTGACCCAAGTCCCACTGATTAGTGGTCGCATTAGTTTTGGAAGTACGTCACCTTGTAATTTTCCCTAAAGAGTAAATAGTAAGCGTTAAAGCATGTATTGATAATGCATCTGAATGCATAAAGTTACTGGCCTCAGGCAGTATATGATACATGCTATTGAGTGCTCTTGTTCTTTGAATCTTGTATTGCTGCACTCTGTATTTTGGCGTTTAATTTTACAGCTGCTTTATTGTTGCTGACATATCTTCTCCATAGCTTTTGGCTTTTGTTTGTGGATTTTTTATGCCTTTACAGCACGCATATATATATATATATATATATATATATATATATATATATATATATTATGGCATTTATTTTGCTCTTAAGTTCTGGCTTATATCTTGTCATACTAAGCCTAATCAAGTAAACATCAATATAAATTTTAGTTCTTATCAATGTCTTCCATTTCTAGGCTTCTAATGCCAAATTAGCTCTTCTCAGTTTTTTTTTCTTCTTTTTTGTTTCTTTTGCTTGGTAGGCAGATATCATGGTTTTCCTTTGAGCATGTTTTATATGATTACATTCTGTTTCAATAGGTTCGGTTCAGTTGGTCTCGCGGAATGCAGAGAAGAATGGACTAGGGTTCGAGGAGAAATTCTAAGAGTAATATCTTTCATCTAGTTTTTTTAACTATGAGGCTATCATTTGTTTTTAGTTCAATTATGTCCATTCTATCCAGAGTGTTATAGCAATTGGACATGCTATTGTATCTATCCAGAGTACCTCTTTGACGCATCAGCTGTTATTAGATCATATTTTTCAAAGAAGGGTATCGGTTCATTTATGGCCACATTTCATACTTTTCACCGAACAAGAGTTTCCATTTCAGTTTTCTCAGTGGCTTTATTTAGGGTTGGCTAAAAGAGGTTCCTAACTCCTAATATCTCCCCATCACTCCTTAGACCATAGCTCGCGCTGAAAGCAGGTAATATAGTATTTGTATGCGATGATGCTGCTTTAAATAGAAAAAGGAGAAAAATATAAGGCTACAAGGCTTGAATGCTTGATTGTGAGGAGATAATACGGTGACATAGTGTAGGCTCTTGCAGAGCTAAGCACATACAATATTGACACTTTGCCCATTAGGACAAGTCCTATACTTTCCGAAATCAGATATGTTCATTGCATAGGATACAAAAATATTAAATATTATGGTATTTAACTTTTTATATTTTGTATAATAATTAAAAGTTGTCGTAAAAAATATATAATTATTTTTTATAAAAGAAGAAAATTAAAATGGATCAAATGCTTTTTAAAGGTCCCCATTTCATCATTTTTGGGTTATGTAGGGGTATTGGAGAAGTGGATGAAATTAAGATATATTACTAATAATATATTATTAATCATTAACAATAATTCACTTTCTAAATTAAGCAGATATTCGCGTTTGAAAGTTTTTGAGTAGATGCTCGCGGATAATGCCCCTTCGCCACAAGTTTCATATCACTTTCACAGAATCATACGGTTTTCAGGGTAAAATCAATGTTTTAAAAGTCGCTTCTGTTTGGAGAGTTATTTCATATTTGCGTGTAGAGAAAGAAAAGGTTGCTACTGTAGTAAATGGAAAAAAGCAGGATTCTCCCCATTCTTCCCGCAGTCCTTATCCTGTTGCTGGAATACTCCAAAGAAGGCTTTGTTTGGGGCAGAGATGTCATCAGCTTTCCCAGAAGTACGACTCACCTCCTTGCAGTACTTACATACACAGATTTCTTGGCTCTCTTTCTTGGCCACTTTCATATTATTGTAAGCAGAGAGGAGACAAAGGGGTACGTCTTGGGAATTGTGAGATATTGTCCATTATTGATCATGTCTTTTTTTATATATATATATAGCAAAAAGGTCTCAGCTTAATCAAATAAATAAGATAATGATAAGGCAGAGGAACCATTAACTATCCACACTATGGTTCAATTTATTTGGAGACAAAAAAAAATTATATTAATCAATAAATAGATATAAGAATTTATAATTTACAAAAAATTAATCAAGTAAATTAAAAAAAATATATATTACAATTCAAATATGTATTCTTAAAAATAAATAAATAAATAAATAAATAGAGATAAAGAGGATAAATTTTGGTGCAACGGTAAAATTGCTGTCTTGTGATTTAGAGATCACGGATTTAAATTTTGAAAACAGTCTCTCCGTTTGTAGGGGTAAGATTGCGCGTATATCTTTTTTTTTTCAGATCTCATCAGGTGGGAGTCTCATGTACTGAGTCACTCTTTTTTTTTTAAATAAATAGAGATAATGAATTTAATTATTATTAGCTACCGATTGAAAAAAAATATAATAAATTTTACCTAAAAAGAGTTTGTTAAAAATTTCAAAAAAAAATTTCTTTAAAATTAAGTAACATACATTTTAATATTTTTTAAAGATTAAGATTGTTTGGTAAATTTTTTTTTCAAGTTTAAAATATTGTAAAATTAGAGAATATGATGTAGATGTTCGGAAAAATTAATTAGTATCAGATATTTTTTAATAAAAAAAGAATAACTTTTCTAAAGAATTTAAAAAAAAACTACTGAAAGAAAAAAAAAAACTAAGAAACCAAAAAAAGAGAACATAAATGCCAGGTTTTGAAAGGCTCTTTTGGGTGGCTGGGGTTATTCGCAAGCCACTGTTGTTTCTTACTTCCACAAATGGTTATTTCTATTCTTGGACTATGGTTCTATCTTAAAAGACAAAAATGAGGACAAATCCCAAGTGAAGAGGCAAACCCAGTAATTGAATTTAGTGCCTCCCGTTCTTTGTTTTCCTTTTTTTTTTTTTCGCTTTCGGTCTGTGGATGAAGTTCCTGGCTCAGTGGCTGGGCACCAATGCCTGCTTCAGTCTGAGATTGGCCCAGACTATGTTTTCATCTACCTCCCTTCATGTCTTTGGGTATTGAGTTCTACAGCCATACTATTTTCTCCTCCACTCTCCCATGGGTCCTATTGCCTTTCACAGTTCTGCAATTTCTACCATATATCTGCTGCGGATTTTTTTTTCCCCTTGGACTGGCTATCTACTGCTGTTATAACCTTTTTTTTTTAAAACATAGTTTTATGTCCCAGATCGGCTTCAAAATGCCGGCCCGACTCAGCATTGAGGGTCGTGGACTGGACTGGACCAGTCCACCTGTTTATATATATATATATATATAGGGTGCTGCTTTTGGCAACATTTCTCTCCCCTTCCTATTTTGTTTATTTTTAATTTTTTTAATGAGAGTTCTATTATTCTTTTAAGAATTTTTTTTTTCTTTTCAAGAAAAATTTTTAGGACTTCAATTTGAAAAGAGTTACTTTTTTGATAGAGTTGAAAAGTATATTACTTTTTCATGAATTTTGTTTTCTTGTTCTATTATATTAATTATGTTCTTATGATTTTAAATTATAATTTCTAATATAATATTTTTAAATTAATATTTAAAACATGTGTTCCCTCTATTTAATTTGATACTAGTATATAAAACTTTGTTTACTAGTTTCACTTGCCTTGGACTTTTAATGTTACTGACTTTTGTGCTTGATTTAATATTTTTTATCATAATTTCATGAATAAATGGCCAAAAAAAAAGCTACTCATATGTGGATTCAATCCATGGCACTTATAGGATTAGACTAGACTAAATATATTTTGACAGCCTAAAAATGATTTTTTTTTTTTTGTGCACCATTTTTTTTAAACAGTAAAACACCAGATGATCTTGGGGATACCATACTTGATTGGCTCATAACTACAGAACTCAACATGTATCAGGAAAAAAAAAATAGAGAAGCTCTTGCTGATAAAAATTAAACCGTACATAGGGGTCGCAATGACATCAACTTGCAAAGAAAGCTCTTTCAGGGAGCAATCTAAAGCGAGGTTTCCATCAAGAGTTAAGACCCAAAAATGAAGCTTACAATTTCTCAAACTCTTAACCACTTCAATACCTTAATGAACCATCATCAAAGAAGCATAGATAAAACAAAATATATAGTATTCAAGTGTAATTTAAATAGCCATATCATATTTGACATGCGTAAGACATATATTGAGACTGCCATATAACATTTTATGATGTCTGGACAATAGACAAGAAAGAAAAGAGGAGGATGAATCAGCTAGTTAAGGAGCACACCACAACTCAGCCGGTGAACATCATGCACAGCCACAGCAGACAGGTCACAGCTGATTGCTAATTCTTATCATATTGGAAACCATCATATCTTCCAATGCACCAAGTATTGTAGTTAGTGACCAATTATGGGAAAGGTCACAGCTGTCAATAAGGAAATCAACACAGAAGATTAACTGTTGAACTTTAGAACCATAAAATGAACAAGACGGTTCAGAAAAGAAACTTTATTATAACATATAATCATTACTCCTAGAGATGGAGTAACGAATGCTTCAAACCTAGCAAGAAATAAGCTTGGACAACCTTAGTGAAGCTTCTCTTGCTTTAGGAAGAAAAGTTTGGACTCCCCTTCAAGAGAAATGACCTGGAGGTAATCTCCAGCTTATCAAACAAGTTCTGTTCTGCCTGAATTAGAGTGAGGGAACAGATGCACAATCTCTTGTGTTTTGCCGACATATCATAAAGGAAGCATGTATTCAAATACATTTTACTTAATTTCTAGGAGATGTAGTAAAATTACAATTTTTTTTGGCATGAATCCACTTGTTTTACTTAAATGGCTCAACACATCAAGCTGCAATATCAGTCTAACAAAGCAACCTCACATCAAGTCAGTGTACCTTTAATTGGATAGCCAATTATGCCACCGCATATAAAAATTGGTCCCGGGAAATCCTTATAAATGCCTGCCTGCAATATCCGAAATGTATTGTGGGAATATTAGACAAGCAACTCCAATTAACTGCCTCAGAAGCAGTAACAAAAAAGTGTACCAGATTTTTTTCAATCATGATCTATTGTTTCAATGGATAAGCTATCTACAGCTAAACAGCCTTGACCGTCAGAGAATAACTGCTATTGTGAATACAGTTTAATTTCCCCATGAGAAGGCTGCCATAACCTGTATAAAAAAGTGCCAACTATTCTGACTTTCAGAGGCGAACAAAATCGACCAGTATTCTCTTAGCTCTGCATCTGAGTTTGCAACATTTCTTTCTTTAAAGTATCTGCTAGTTCCTCCTTCCCCTGTCTAATGTACCCATCAATGAAAGCATAGTATATATCTGAATTCAGTTGAAACCCTTTTCCTACCATTTCTGCCTGAAGCTTCAATGCTTCTTCCATCCTCCCCTCATAACATAACCCCTTTATCAAGGTCTCATAACTCATTTCCTTAGGAAACAAATCAAATTTATCCATTGCATGCCTGAGAAACTCCAGAGCTTCACTAACCCTACCCTTATCACAAAGTAACCTAATCATCATGTCAAGGGTTAAAGCCTCTGGCCTAAAAGCCTTCCTAGACATATCCTTATAAACAAGAATAGCCGAATCCATGTCCCCAATATCACAATATCCCTTGATGAGATGCTCATAAGTCGTAGCAGTACTTTCGATTCCACCCAATTCCATTTCTCTGAAAAATTCTTCAGCCCTTCCAACGTCTCTCGTCTTGCAAAATCCACCAATGATGGTATTATAGCTGATTACATCAGGCTCCAGTTCCTTATCTCTCATTTCTACCCATAACTTCTCAGCATCTTCCATCCTCCCTTCGTCACAAAATGCAGCCATCAATACAGTATAGCTATAAGCATTTGGAGCACAGCTCCGTTTACCCATTTCCTGCCAAATGTCCTTCACCTTCTCCACCGAACCATTTTGATAATAGCACACCATTAATGCGTTATAAGTATACACATTCGGGATAACTCTAACTACCCTTTTCACATGTTTTTTGCATTCTTCATCTAACCCAAAAGCTTCTCTGTAAATTTCATATCCTGCTTCAACCCCTCGACATCGGCAAACCTGACAAATCAAAGAATTCAAGGTACTAACTTTCAGGTTAATCCCGCGGGACTGTAACATTTTCATGATTTCAATTGAAGGGTCAACCTTTTTTGATTCCAAACAAGCTTTGATCAACAAATCAAACACAAATGGAGCCGATCCACAATCTTTGTACGTCTTTACAAGGGTCTCGAAGACCTTCAAAGGCGTGGACTTGAAATCATATTCGTCATCGTTCTCCTGCAATTCGGAAGCACGAATAGTTGTCCGAATAACGTCCTGGGCATGTGATTTAAGACGGCCACGAGCGAGAATGTGAATAATTGTAGAATAAGAGGCAAGGTTGTGGTTGCAGAGGGGTTTGCCCCAGCGGAAGAACTGGAGAGCCAGATGGGGTTTGTTCTTAAGGTGAAGGGTGATTTCGGAAAACTCAGTGGGGTCGAAACCATTGGGGTAGAGAGAACGGAGGTAGCTCCAACGAGACTTCGAACGGTGGTGGGTGAGGATAGAAACGACGGTGGTAACGACACTTTGGGTGGAAGAGACCGCATCAGAAGATGAAGAGGAAAAGAAGAGAGACAAGGATTTGCTAATTTGGGTTGTGATAGGAAAACGTTTAAGGAGTAGAACCACCATAGATTGGAGAAGGACTGTGAGAGCTCAACCCAGAAATCGTGCCATTTTGGTTCAAAAAACGGCAACAACAATCGCGTTTTTCTCAAACGGGTGAAGAAACAACGAAACGGGGCGTTTTGGGGTTTTGTACGGAATTATACTGTTTTCTGTTGAAAAGGGCGAAATATATGCTGTAAGACAACACTTGCTCCATGTTCAAAAAAAAAAGAGTATATTTAATTATTTTCGTAAATATATATCTATATTAATATTTGTAAATTTATAACTTATATTAATAAATTTTAATATATGTTTTATTTTTAGAGGTATATTTAAATTTAAGACTATATTATTTTGATTTATCAAAACTAGACTAAATTTTTATTTAGTTATTATAAATTTTTTAAAATATAGAATCTCTAGAAGTCTCATATCCCTGTAGAGAATGAGAATAAAGAAAATATATCCCCACAGTGAAGAATGAGGAGGTAGAATAGTGACAGTGACAGAGAGTAGAAAAGGTTCCCTGCCGTGTTGCCATCCCAAGTGAGGAAGCATAAAAAAAAAAAAAAAGGAACACACTTTGCTTTACAAATGAAGGCAACATGGGCAAATTTCAATACAACTAAGCTCTAATAATTGATTGTGAATGTTGGCTCATGGCTAGTTAAGGTAGAAGGCCTTCTTAATTTAGATGTAGCGCAATAACTCCTTCTGTTTTTTTGACCAGATTGGTAGCATATGCTATGGCAAAGGAGACAGCAAATACTGTGGATTTATGCCATTTTTCAGAGTTCTTCCAAGAGAAACTTCTTTGGTATTTTTTGGTGCTTCTCTTCTTTTTTATTTTTTTTCTTCCCTAAAGTGAACTGAATACAGAAGCATCAGATTGACTCCTCTTTCACATCCTCGCTATGTGTTCGTGTCTTTTCGCTTTAATGAAGTTCCCTTCTTATCCAATCCCCTCAAATTCTTTTTCCCCAGTCTCCATCCCACCAAACAGAGGATGAGAAAAGGGAAAGAGACAGCGCGACTTCTAGAACTTCAACTGCAGACACTCATTTCTCTAACAAATCCATCTGTCATAAACTTTTGGTTTAATTGCTATATTGGTCTTCATAGTTTCACTCAATTTTTAGTTCAATTTTTTTAGTTTAAGATTTGTAATAAATCCCTATAGTTTCAAAAATCGATAATTAAATTTTTATTACATAACTTTGTCATATAAATAATAAATAATAAATTTTACTGATATGATAAATGATGTGTCAACTTGACACTCTAAATAATTAACTTTTAATCTAAGTCAGTTCAGTCATATGTAACATCATGTGATTTGAATAATTATATTGAAAGTCAACTATTCATTATACCAAGTAAGCACATCCTTTAGCAAGTTACAGTCAATAGAGTGAAATTTAAATAGAAAATTTAGTTAACCTCTAGAAAAAAACATAGTAATTAGACCTAATTTTTTTTCTTTTACATTTTTCATGCAAATTGAGGTTGTTTTCTACATTATATTATGGTTTTCAGAATTTTTCTAGCTCTTTTTTTCCCTAATTTCCCCTCTCATCTCTTTGATCATGTGCAAGTAAAACTAAAATAATTGAGGTTTAATTGCAGCTGCCAAAGATTGTTTGAAAGGCTAAAGGAAGATGCAAGGAATAATTTCATACTTGACAAAGATAGAATAGAGTTCAGCACAGATGACGCAGAGCAGAGAACAACTTTTTCACTTCAATCTCTGGAAGTTGCAGTAGAAGACTTGGATGAAAGATTCCTGATGTTTGTTTCTGTAGCAAAAGAAACACAAAGAGAAACGGTCAAAAAATTTAAAAGTTTAAAACAGAATAAAGAAAAGAAGGGGAAAAAAAAAAGTAGTGCCTGGACCTTATTGTTCAGCTGGGTTGCTTGATTCTCCTATCCTTTGGTTCTTCAAATAAGCAATACTGATGAATACTGACCCAAGGGTATAGTATTGATTCTCCACAATCATTCACCTCATCCACTATGAAACATCTATCTCCTTGTGACGCCTTGCAGCAATTATGAACTTTATTTTTATTTTTTTAATGTATGGTAGACAGGTGATATCTGAATCAGTGTACCTATATCTCAACTAATTCACTTTTCTAGTTTAGCCAAAACACAGGTCCTCGGCCACCTGAGGCTTGCTCAGGTGGTTGGGGGAAGGGGCTATGGGTATAGAGTCATGAGTTCGATTCTGTCTCGCACCAAAAAAAAGAAAAACAGGCCCTAGTATTAGGAGTTTCACGAAAAAAAATTTCTTGAATTCTAATCGCAGAAGTTTAGCAGAGCTAGAATTTGAACCTGTGAGAATACGCCACCTTTGGTTAAACGCTTTATTCTACTGACCATGGTGATGCTTTGCACAGAAAACCCCAAACTTAGAATGACCAATCCAACTTTTTAAGGTATAAATGTTGTAGAAATATACTATCTATCCAAGAATCAGTTCGTCAGATCTGCTTATTGGTCATAGGCATATCCTAGATGAGGATACAAATGGATGAGAGCATAAACTAGGCTAAAATTTCTATCCTAATAAGAAATAGACATAAAGGTAAGAGAATTAAGAAAAGAAATTTATTCCCTTGATTTTTCTTTCTTTCGAAACTTTAATTACAGTGTTATTACTTATTCCCTATCATCTTTAACTTTCAAATTCTTATTCTGTGATGAATAATCTTTCTTGATCCCTTGACACATAACCCCATTTCTGAACATGACCCCCTGATAAAGGAACCATTAGTTGAATAACTAAATAAAATAATAAATCAATCCACTGCATTTTACTATATGCTTCTTCAAAATGAAGAAACTATCCTTACAAGATCTGCATAATAATAATAATAATAATAATAAATCTTAATTGCAATGGAAATGGAAAACTTTAGAAGATCATGTAAAGTGAAAATTGGCATATATTCTTTCGTGGGACATTACCTAATATGCCTTATGCTTTGCCTCTTTCCCTTGTGGTTGACGCTGGGATTCCCGTAGACTCTATTTAGCATTTACCACCATTTCCGGAGGAACAAGCCCTTTCCAATTGCTTCAACCATAAGCCAAATTCAAATCCAAACCCCCAGCTTAAAATTTCAACTTTCTAGCCTTACAAGCAGCTCTAATTACCCAATACCCATCAAGCAACCAAAATTTATAATCATAACCTTCATATATAAAGAGTCTCACCCTTTGGTTTCTCAATGTATTCCTCGAACAAACCTCAGAAAGACATGAGCATCAACAGCACCATGAAATACAGTGAGATTTCCCATTTCAGTCACAAACAACATAAGCTGAGGTTCGAGTACTCAGAATTCCCATTCAAATGCGACGGCTGCAAGGAAGTTGGGATAGGCTCGCGTTACAAATGTTCAATCTGTGACTATGACCTTCACATGCACTGCGCTATACCTTCCCCTTCCATCTTCCACCCATTCTACCCAAAATGCTCGTTCCAATTCCTCTCTCGCCCACCGGGCGACATACCCAGATTCTGCAACGCCTGCGAGAAGGCCGTAACTGGCTTCGTCTATCACTGCACGTCATGTGGGTTCGACCTGCATCCATGCTGTGCGAAGCTTCCGATGGTGCTCGACGATGGCGACGTGAAACTCTACCTGTATCGGAAGGTGGGTTCGCCGTGTCATCGTTGTGGACG
The DNA here is from genome assembly GCA_037074535.1 of Gleditsia sinensis. NCBI lineage: Eukaryota > Viridiplantae > Streptophyta > Magnoliopsida > Fabales > Fabaceae > Gleditsia > Gleditsia sinensis. Next base: position 2,812,468 of record CM073463.1, read on the forward strand.
AAAAGGGCGTAGCTGGAGCTACAGATCGACCTGCAAGAGCTACAATCTGCATGTGGCTTGTGTGAGGGAGATGCTAGTGGAGAGTTGGCCCGAGATTTATATGGGGAGGAACAAAGGAAGGCAAATGGAGAGTGGGATTCCTAGCCTGAGGAACACGCTGCAGAGTAGCCATAATAGCAGAAGCAGCAAGGGGAAGGTGAGGAAGTGCTGTGAGATGGCAGGAATGGCCGTGCAGTTCGTGATCTCAGCAGTGTTGGGAGATCCTACGGTTCTGATTGCTGGGATTGTGGGGTCGTTGATGTCACGTGCTTGAAGGGGCAGAGACTCGAACGTGGTTTGAACTATAAATACTGAAAAGTTTTGGGTTTTGTTTGAAAAATATTTGCTGTCTGAGTATAGTTTCACTTAAATCTGTCATATAGAATAGAGTCAGCATATCAAGCATGTAATATCGTGTTGTCGAAGCTATAATTTGGGATTTTATATTAAAAAAAAGTTATAATTTGGAAATAATTTGAGTGACGAAAAATTAAACTATTAACTTTTTAATTATATAATTTTTTAGGTGAAAAAAATTTAAGTTGAAAGAAGTTTATTTTAGTTTAGAGTTAAAAATAGATTTCTAACTCACTTCTATGGGAGCATTTGGCTTTGAATATCCGAAAATCTTAATTTAAAAATTAAAAATTATTTTGTTTGATATCAAAATGAAAAGAATAATTTTTAAGAAATTTCAATTTTTGATAATTATTTTTAAACATAAATTTTTATGAAAAAATTATCATGGAGGAGGGTAAGAATCCATGATTCTTATGAAACTAAAAATCTTTATTAAGAGTGAAATAATAATTTTATTTTTTTAATATTTTATGTAAAAATAAATTTAATTATTAATATTTTTTTAATAATTTTAAAATTAATGTAAATATAATAAATTATTAACAATAATTTATTTTATTTTTTATTAAAAAAATAGATAAAGGTATCTTTAAAAAATATATAGAAATTCTCAATAAACTTAAGTATAATTAAATACAAGAATAAAAATTTATAAAAAAATATTATTTAAATATTTTCAACAATTTTAAAAATTAACTAAATATATTTTATATATTTTTAGAAATTATTATTTTCATCAATAATATTTTTCAATAAATATAATTTTAAAAAATAATTTTTTATATTATATATCAAACTCCCTTTAAAAAATAAATGGTAGAGTCTATATCCAAATTTACTATTATGAAGTCATGAATTTGTCTATAATTAAACTTTGATTATATGCTCTTTTATCACTATTTTAATTTAAAATTTTTAAATATTAAATGAAAGATTATAAAAATTTTAAAGATTAAATAAAAGACTATCAAACTTTGGTTAATTTATCAAGTTTATTTTATTTTTTATTTTTTTATATGTTAAAAATTAATAAGAGTAGTTTTAAAAATGGTCAAATATTCTTAAAAATATTAATATGTACTAAATTTTTAGAAATATAATAAAATATTTTTGAGAATATTTATGATAAACTAAAGATGAAAATATATTATGATTCCCAAAATCCACATTCTCCAGAGTGGACTCATTTTAAAAAACTTTTGATTTCGCTAACCCAATTTTTTGCCTTTAGCAGATGTGAAAATGAAAAGCACTTGGACCTGTTGAGCTCATTGGCTAGAAGAGAATTCATGCACCAGAATCCTATGAGCCTATTTTTGTCTTTCAATTGCTCAAAGGCCCAAACTTATACTGTACCAAAAAAAAGGCCCAAGCTTATAGATATTACTAACCTATGTGTCTTATCATTTTGTTGACATAAATAAATGTAGCACAAAAAATATATTGACTCTGGTAGTATGTAATAATGAGTTTTAATAATAATAATTAACTTTTTTTATTAAATAAAATTAATTATATAAATCAAACGATGTTATAATAATATATTATAAATAAAATTAATAAATAAATTATTAATTAATAAATTTTCGTTACTAGTTTTTTTATCTTAAAAAATAAATAAATAAACCTAAGAGTAAGAATTTTTATGTTCATCAAAGTTAGATGTTATTCTCTGCCTCCTTATTTTTTTTTAAAAAAAAACTAACTATATTCTCAAGCCTCTCTAGCTCATCAATGAGAGCTTAGAATTATAGCAAAAGTACCATGAAGAATCCAATACCAACAAAATTTGCTCCCTCATAGTTTTAGTTCGTTTAAGTCTCTTGTAGTTTAGCTTAAAGCGATGAAAAGAAAATTCTTGCAACAACTTTTAGCATTTTGTGTGGATCTCCATTTTTTTTTTCTTGCCTCCCTTTTTCAAATCCCAAGTTCTCATGGAAACTAGATCCCAAATTTCACATTAATAGGCAAAGCTGCTGTAGAACCACCATCACATGAAGCAATACTTTGTCAATCACTCATGTGTTGTAAGATATTCTTGTTTAGCATCAAAAGTATCAGAAGCAGAGCCTGAAAGGTTTTATCATCTCTATGTCGCCAAGATGGGTCTTCCAGAATTCTCAAACCCAGTTGCTTACTAAGGTCTTCCTCAGAACAACTCCATGTCTTTCATACGAAATGCAGAAGACCTAAAAATCTTTTGGGGTCAAGTTTAATACATATAAAATATTTTCCTCAAATGAGATTCCTCCTTTACCCCAAGGAAGCAACAGAAAACAGGAACTCAGGTATTAATCTAATCAGTGCAACTGCAGTTCAGGTAGATCCTGTTTTCAAATAGGGCAGGTTGTTAAATCAACGACAGAATTTAAGTTCCATTCGTCCTCATGTCCAGTGACAAGAAAGCCACGAGAGTAAACAGTAACACTTGTAATTATAACCAAAAATGGACAAAAAAATGTCCCAAAAGTCAATAATTTGGCCCTCAAAATCCTTCCACCCATTATTTCTTTTTCCACATAAAATTCATTAATCCTTGATTTTCACTTTAGAGGTCTCCTTTTCCTCTTCACCTTTTATATATATATATATATATATAAGACCACCCTCCCCCCGATCAAATCCAAAACTCCATAGAGTTGTCTTCATTTCTCGGTTTCTCTATCTCTCTTTCCTCTGTTTATTGGTTTTATTAAGTCTCTGTCTCTCTAAGATTTTTGGATTTAACATTTTTGATTTTCAACTCTGGCAAAGTATACAGACCCTTACTAACAATTTGAGCTTTTTGATGCAATAGTAGGCATTTGATCTTTCATTACCCCTCTGCTTTGCCCATTCTATCAGTGTGACAGAGACAGACAAAAACAAGAAGGGACATATGGGGCCTTGTGCATCTTCTCAATACACAAGCAAAGATGGAAAATTTCGCTGGCAAACCACAGTGAACATAATTCAAATGGACGGTAGGTTACAGCAATACAAGGAGCCTATCGAAGCAGGGCATGTTCTGTCCCAGAACCCAAACTGCTTCATCTGCTGCTCAGAAACTATGTACCTTGGCTCACTAATGCCTCATGTGGCTCCTAGTTATGAGCTTCAATTGGAGCATATATACTTCCTTGTGCCTCTCTCTATGTCCCCCATACCACTTTCTCTGCAAGACTTGTGCGAACTGGCCACTAAGGCTAATGCATCTTTAGCTCATTCAGAGGCTGCCAACTCAGTCCTAAAATCCTCTTGCCTTTCACATGCCAATTGCCTTACACAATCAAGCCTTTCAAGAATTTCTCAGGGATATTCTCATAAAGTTTCAGAGATATAAAGGGGGAACTAGTTGAGTACTTAGTCGAATAAGGAGGTTGGAAAGGTTTCAGATATATCTTTCTTTTTTCTCACCTCCTTCTACTAGTTCTCCTCTCTTTTCTCTCCCAAGGCAAAACATGGCTCACAAGAAAACCACTTTCCAGAAAACGTAGGGGATGAGAGGGCCTATTTTTTCTGTTTGTGTTCTCCATATTCACACCATTAGTTTTAGTTTACAAAAAGAAGAGCTTATGGTCAGCACAAAATGCCCATCTCTTGATAAAAGTACAGTGATTGGCACAGAATAGAGTTTTGAAATGAGAGAGGAAAAAGAAAGAGTAATTTTAAATAACTTATCTTTAGTGCACCTTATTGTCTTGAAAGGAATTAAAGACAGACACTGCAACATGACTAAATTTCAAATGTTAATGTTTGATGTTAAGTGTCATATTGGGTCAGATATTATGTGTCAAACACTGACTTTGTTCCCTTTTTTTTTAAGTGTAGTCAATAAATTAGAAGACTTCGACATGGATTCCTGACTTTATATAGGAATCATTCATACAATTTAAAAAAAACGTTTATTGCTATTTTTCCCCTGTTGGATTAGATATTACCAAGTACCAACCATTGGATACAAAGTGACTAAAAGTGCATGTAGACTACAGGAAGCCAATAATTCAGTCAAATGATCTGGGAACACTTATGTAATAAATATAAGAGTAAATATAAACAAAGCTTCCACAAACTGCAATTTAATATCCTTTCCAACCTGGTAAGTAGTAACAAAATGCAGACTCATACAATAGGAAATGACAGACACAATCACTCAAACATTATCTCACATACATAAATGCATAAGGACTAATTAAGGTGGCACTATATCAACCTTGTTGAATTTGAGAGGAAAAGACTGCAAGTTGAAGAAAATGAGTCTAAGAGGAGGGTTTCATTTCGGTTTTGATGGCAGCAACTAGCTGATCATAAGCTTCTCCCCATGCATTCTTCATCTCTGGTGACCACATTTCTGGTACTGCTTCTTTTATGGTTTCCAAAAGTGCAAACTTTGTCACCTTAACAAAAGGGAAGACTAGGTTATTCATTAAACTTGTAGAAAGCACTCACTAATAAAATATAGAATATATTAATGATTTGCATTGTTAACATTTTTTTTGGGTAATATGATCAGGGATATTCTTGGACTTTGCCCAAGCTATATCCCCTTCTCGGTGATCTCAAGATACACTTTCCCACGTTCATTTAAAATTTTACTCTCCCAAAAGATTTGAAGTCTGTTGACAAGGAGAAATGCCCTTCAGGTTATTCATCTCCAATTTGGTCATTTAGTCAACTCAAATCACATTTTTTTAGTTAAATTACTGACATAGTCTCTTTTTTAAATACATCAGTTAATGTACTACATTTTGTTCATCTATGCATAATTCTGGGTTACAAGTGAAATACTAAATTGAGAGTGATTGAAAACGAGATATGAAATTAAAAAAAAAAATCTTGTGTTCAGGATCGAAACGTTAATTTACTCTAAAATATATAATGCTCTGTCAACTTTGCTGACCAGCAAATCATGTAAGTTGTATACCTCATAATGCTCGTCTACCACGCCACTTTTGAAATGGACAGCACCTAATCTTTTCAAGGTTGATTCTCTCACAGTGACTTTACCAGCCTTCCTAAGTTGAACTGCTGATTCACATGTCTGCAATCATATACCAAAAAAAAAAGATGGTGCTTGATTTACGATGGATTATAAATATCATAGTGGAGTTCACCCAAATACTGAAAGAGTAAAGTTAATATAGGTCAAACAGAGTAATCTTACCATCACAAAGACAGACATGGCATGGGGCTTGAGCTTTGGGTTTTGCTCCAATGGGACTTTTGAATCTCTCAAAAATGAGAACAATTTCTGAGCTGATGGGGCAATCTCAAATATTCTATTTCATTGGTTCAAAAAGCATAATCATAAGTAACCAGCTAAAGATAAAGTTGAAATCAAAGAGATAATTTATAAAATTTTAAGGAGCATCTTTCTTACTTCAAGAAAAACTTGAGACCCAGCTCTCCAGAATTCTTCTTCATTGCGCTCCATGACTTGACCACTAGAGCTTCTTGCTCTTCGGTGAAACATTTTCCCTCGGAGGTGCTCATGTTTTCTGGTAAGCTAAGATGGAAACTATTGATGTTGAAGAGGATTTTACAGTGAGATTTATTGAAGATGAAAATGGCCCTTCGTAGCAATGGGAAGCCATTCTCGTCCAATTGGGCTGCGACGCTGGGTCATCTGCCCAAGACCGGTAAATGTGTTTCAGTTGATAACGATAAAGTATGGAGAAACCAGGTGCTGCATGCGGCGAATCGATGGTGGGATTGTTGACCATTGACCTCTTATGGTTTATGGCGTAAGCCATGAACACATCAAATGGAGGCTTCTGCAACGGCCTCACCCACGTAACCCTGTCTGCCTAAGTCGTGCCGTAGGCCATAAAATAACAGAGATATTTTATATATAAAGATTCATTTATACACAAATTAAAAGTAATAAAAATAAAATATTTCTATTATATTATTTTTTTATTAAAAAAATATATACAAATTTTAAGTAAAATATTCTTCTTCACTTAGTTAATAGCTTCATTAAACAGTTTTTCTCTTATTATAAAAATATATATTAATTTTTAAAAAAATAAAAAAACCTACAATTTGACTTAAATATTTTAAATATATTTTATAAAGGAGAAGCAAATAAAAAATAAATAAAAGATGGCTCAAAATTTTCTTTTAATTCTCAATTTTTAATTAAGTTTTTATATCCATAAAAGTGATGTTTTGATAATTTAAATTATTTTATAACTTTTGAGAATAAATAATTATATTAAATAATAATAAATTAATTTTTTTTTATAAGAGTGCTGTTTTATTTACTATTTATATCTCTTTCATAGAATATTTTTGAGCCATTTGAATTAAATTTAGCATATTTTTTATTTTTTTTAAAAAATTGTATATATTTTTAAAACAAATGAGAAGAACCGTATAATAGATATATTAAATAAAATAATAATAATAATGATTTACTATTGTATTAACGTGTCAGGACTCAAAAGTAAATTATCACAAAATGTTAGGAGTAAACTATCATTTAAATTCCTAAAAGAAAAGTTGTCAAAATAGGATAACTCGGTTTATCTGAATTAGCTCGTTTTTTAAATGGGCCTAAATTAACATAGCCCGATCCACTTAGGCAAAGCTAGTGTTAGAATATTCAAAAAAGTAAAAAAAAAAAAAATTATATAAAATATAATAATTAAAAAACCCAAAAAATGAATATTTTAAGACAACATAAATTATATACAATTATACATTCGAATTACAATTTATAATCTAAACTTTTAAATACAATTTTTTTTTTTTTTTTGTGGACTCAAATACAAATCTTCGAGAGATAATTGAGTAAAAGCAAAGCAATAATTGCAATATAATCATTTTTATTTGAACAAAACAATTATTTTTAAAAAAAAACTGAGGCTGGGATGCCACGAGCACAAATTTTTTTTGGTACATAAATTTCAAAATTAATTTTGGTGAAAATCCCCTTGTGGAGCTTTATCATAGAAAATTCGTAGAATACATTTGTCACGTATAGATCACAGCTAACAAGAGATCAAATTTCTCAAAATTGTCGTAACTTTTCATGAATAGGCATGTTATATCATTAACAAGTTTGAATTATTTACACTTAAATACTTATTTATAATTAATTTAATCTATTTGTCTTTAACAAATTTAAATCAATCTTGAAATTTTGAACTTGTTTGATTCTTTTTTTATTTTTTTATTTTTAAAAATTATTTTTAAAAATTATATTTAAAAGTTGTTCTGTAAAATAAAAATAAAAAAAATTCGTTTGATAAACTATTTTAAAAAAAATATTTTTTTTTGTTTTTTTTTTAAAATAAAAATAATTTTTCATTATTTTTATTTTTTTTATTTTAAAAATAACTTATTTTTAAAATTTATTTTCGAAATAATAACAAAAAATAATTATTAAATAAGTTTTTTTATTTTAAAAATAATTAAAAATAAAAAATAATTTTTAAAATTAAAATACAAATAGACTTTTTTCTCGAGAATTGCCTTACGTCTAAGGTGATATTTGAAAAGCATGACCTTTCACAAGGAGTCTCTTTCCACGATTCTAAATATTGACGCTAACTATAGTTTAATTAAAAACAATATATATTGGGATCTAGAAAAAGAGAGAGAAAAAGATCCATACCAAACACAGAAAAGCTGCACCAATTAAGAAGAAAAATCTACCGACTCTCCTACTTCCCTCATTATGCCTAAATATTAACTACCGAAAATCGTGACAACTACAGGCGAGGGAAGAAAAATTTGAGAAGGCAAAAAGGAAACAAAAGAATGAAAAGTGATATACAAGGCGCAGAACGAGCACTCCACATATAGTTTATATCCGGTTTTGCAGCGACTGCCGAAAATGGAACTTCAACTCTCTTTCACAACGCATCGAACTTCCTCATTTTCTACCACTGAAATTCTCCCCGGCGGGCATTGAGTGGTCGATCTCTCATCATCATTTTCTGGTCTTGGAAGCAGGCCTTGAACATGGAAACGTGTAACTAACTTCCCCAAATTAGGTCCAAAACCGGACAAGCTCAATACAGATACCACACCAACAACAGTGAGCATTGTTTTGGCTGCAGAAGTTACAAAAAATCCCAACCCTTTTCTTGGTTTTTTAGCCCCATCGGGAACATGATTTTGCTCTTTTTCACATAGACGCTTTCCTGTCTCGATCCTTGGATCAGTTGTGAATAGCCCATTGCAAACAGACTTATGCAGGGAAGGGATTTGTGACAGATATTCCTTGTCCAGACACATGGGGTAGGGAGGACGGCTTGGATATGGAGGAAGTAAAGGATCATCGTTCTGCTTCACTGTTTCACTAGCAAAGGTAGAAGCTTCATGTATCACTTACTCTTTTCCTTTGTACTCCTTGAGCTTATCAATTAACATTTTGCGACTCTGTTCAATCTCAGCAAGGGCAACCTTCTCTTTCATACTGCTGTTGTTGTTGCAGAACCTGGGCATTGCCACACAACAATTAAGAGTCCCAAAACATCATCTAGATCAAATTTTCTAATAACAAAGTATAAGAGAATAACAGGGAAGTTTCAACAATATCATCTTTATAAGTCTAATGATAAAATGATCTGATGCACAATAAAATAAAACAGCACCCAGTTAAAGAATCATAGCTAATCTTCTCCATACAAACAACTAGCTAACATAAAAGACAGACAAACATGATTGAAATGAGAAAAAGCAGTAAAAAGTGTGAGGCTGAAGGCACATTGATCACCAGTTCCAAGAAGCTTCAATTGACAATATGAGTGTGCTAGGTGATAAATGAGAAATCCATTTACAAATAATGCTATGGACTATACCTCTGACCAAACATGAACATATACACCGAGTTTCAAGTTTCAACAATAATTTATTCAAGCATCTGATGCCATCCATATCTTGACAGCAAACCAGCAGCTCTGCCATCCAATTTGCTGCAGTTATGGTGAAGATTATCTAAAGGACCATTGAATTCTTTCTACCTGGTATAAGGTATATAAACACCCATATCAGCAGAGAGGAATGATGTGAAGCAAACAAGCCCTTCTTCATTATGCCAAGTGTTTTTACACTCAAAATATTAGAAGCATCAAGAGTTTTTGCAACTTACAGACAGATAGATAGGTCAAAATTTCTACAACTTAGATGTACCAACAACATTATTGTTGGTGTAATAAACAATTAAAGCCAGTAGGCAACATGAAATTTTTAAAAAGAGTTTCGGATGCAGAACTCAGTACTTGTGCCATGGAGAACAGAGGAAGGATACCAAAAGTAATAATATTTAGACATGGATAATGGATTCAATCCCATGAACATGTATGCACTGCACAGATACCACCAATCAAATGATTGTTGATATCTTACTTGTGATTAATTTAAAGACATGAAGAATATAACAAATTTAGTCATCTCAAATATTATGGGATTAATGGACACACCATAACAATCAAGCAAATCTCAAACACAACGATTGAAGCATATGCTAATTTACCATAAAAGATTCTTGAGTAAATTTTAAAACATACATAAATTTATTAAGCAAATCTGCTGAAGCCTCCTTGATGTGACACTTGGCATGTCAGTTTATCAATAAAAAAGACTTATATTTGTGATTGCAGAATCCGCTCCTCCTCTGTCACCAAGTCAGCAGATTTTACATGGGGATAGATTTCTGTTTTATTCACCAATACCATGATAGAGAATAATGTTTCCATGAAAAAAAAAGTAATGCATGGAAATTTTTCCCCTCTTAATTAATGTTTCCAGGTAGTATGGGTAGTTTCTTTTGAGGGAGCTGGTTGCTAAGGGATATAGAAAAGTTCGGCCACCAAGGCAAATAACTCATGAGTTTTGGTATGTTCAAAGTTTGGAAGGCATGCTTGACACCCTTGACAAGCAAAGTGCTGAAGAAATTTAGCCTTCAGGGCCAGAAGATTTCTTCACAAGATTTTAAACAACAAAGACTCCTGCAAAGGAAAAACTTGACTGGATTTCAAGAGGACATAGATTCCCACTATTTCTGATCCTTTTTCAATGAACTCTCACCCACCATAATTCCTAATCACTAGACGGAACCTCTGAAAAATGTTCCTAGTGCTTGTTCTGAAACAGGGAATTACCATTGAAGTGCATTACCTATCTTCTTCTTAAGGGATTGAATCACCACCACCAACACACGAGTCACCATAAAAAAACTTTTCTTTTCATTTGGAGAAATAAAGAGATAATTTAAAGCAAAAAAAATAAAAATGAAAATCTACGAAATTAGACCATGCAATGTGATAAGATAGAAGTAATAACACAAAATTAAGATATCCCAATTAAAACCCCCCAAACCTAGAATGATCAATCCAACTTATTAAGCTATAAATGTCATAGAAATATACTATCTATCCCAGAATCAGTTCGTCAGATTTGCTTATTGGTCATAGGCATATCATAGATGAGGATACAAATGGATGAGAGCATAAACCAGGTTAAAATTTCTATCCCAATAACAAATAGACATAAAGGTAAGAGAACTAAGAAAAGAAATTTATTCCCTTGATTTTTCTTTCTTCCAAAACTTTAATTACAGTTTTATTACTTATTCCTCATCATCTTTTAACTTTCAAATTCTTATTCTGCGATGAAGTTCTTAAATTTGCATTATAATCTTTCTCGATCCCTTTGCACATAATCCCATCCCCCTGATAAAGGAACCATTAGTTGAATAACTAAATAAAGTGATCCACTGCATTTTACTGTACGCTTCTTCAAAATAATGAAACTATCCTGACATGATCTGCATTACTAGATGGGGTAGTGGAACGGTGGCGTTTTGTTGTAACTGCAGAATATACATTTGCATGTATCTTAGGCGTCGGCTGTATCTACATAAAGCTGGCAGCCTATTATAATTAGACACGTTCGACAGTGTAATAAATAGGGAAATTGACGTCTGCTTCTTTACGTTTTCTCGGCTCCCCTTCAGCAGTGACACTGCATCCACGCGCATTTTCTTAATTGTAATAGAGAAGTGCAAAGCCTAGAATGTGCTGTGCCTCCTTTCCAATTCCTGGTCCGTTGCAATTGCTCCAAGCATAAGCCAAATAGAAATTCAAAACCCCGGCTTCAAATTTCTACACACTATGTTAGATGATACAGGACAAAAGAAACTACATGTCGTTTAGTGTACAGGTCATTTAGTGTTTATTGTATTTTAGCTACAGTTTTTTTTTTCTCTATTTTTATTTCTGTTTTCTTTTATATGTACATATGTCATTTTTTTATTAGCTTAGTTTGTTAGTCTATTAGAATATTTTTGGTGTATATAATTGCACTAGGTCACTGTATTGGAATCATCCAAAATGAGGAAGTATTTTTTCTTCACCATCGCCTCTGTCTCTTGTCTTTCTTATTTCATGATTCTCTGTTTTAATAATTTATTTGAAAACAGAAATAAAAAAAGAAAAGAAAACCGAGGCTGTGATGCAATGAGCACAAATTTTCTTTGTTACATAAATTTCAAAATTAACTTTGGTGAAAATCCCTTTGTGGAGCTTTATTATAGAAAATTCGTAGAATACATTTGTCACGTATAGATCACAGTTAACAAGAGATCAAAGGCATGTTTGTTTTCTATTTTTAAAATTTTTTTTTATTTTAATTATTTTTAAAATAAAAAAAATTATTTTTTATTATTGTTTCAAAAATAAATTTTAAAAATAAGTTATTTTTAAAATAAAAAAATTACTTTTATTTTTTTTATTGTTTTTATAACACAAAAAAAATAAAAAATAGTATATTTTAAAAATATTTTATCAAACAATTTTTTTTTATTTTACAAAATATATTTTTTTTAAAAAAATAAAAACAAAATTAAACAAACACCAAAATTTTCAAAATTTTCACAACTTTTCATGAATAAACATGTTATATCATTAACAAGTTCGAATTATTTACACTTAAATACTTATTTATAATTAATTTAACCTATTTGTCTTTTAACAAATTTAAATCTACCTTGAAATTTTTTCTCGGGAATGGCCTTAAGTCTAAGGTGGTATTTGAAAACCATGACCTTTCACAAGGAGTCTCTTTCTACGATTCTACTTATTGACGCTAACTATAGTTTAATTAAAAATAATATATATATTTTGGGATCTAAAAAAAAAAAAAAAAGACAAAAAGATCGATACCAAACACAAAAAAGCTTACACCAATTAAGAAGAAAAAGCGACCAACTCTCCCACTTCCCCTCGTACAATCACTGTTCTTAAAATAAATTTAAAAAAAAATCCAAAACCCTGAAAAATTGCGTTCTGAACGCAGTGGACAGGGGCACAACACCAAACATCAATCGACTGATCCAAAAAAAATTATCAAATGACTGATGACTCACCAATTGCCTAATCTGTCTTTAAAAAGACTACAGCCCGCGGTGTGGCTCTGCCCACCGCAGATGACCTGGTCCGTTCTGGAAGCACAGCACTCTGCTGTGAAAGGACAGCAGAGGATTCATATCCCTTTACTGGTTGTTGAGGCGAAGGTTCCCAGAATATGCCTTATACTTGGCAACGACCGATATTTAGCGGAGGGACAAATTGCTTCGAGCATAAGCCAAATTGAAATCCAAAAGCCCAGCTTCAAATATCAACTTTCTAGCTTTCCAAACAGCTCTAATTACCCAATACTCATCAAGCAACTAAAATCCAGAATCATAACCTTCATAATCACCCTTTTGTTTCTTAATGGATTCCTCAAACAAACCTCAGAAAGATAGGAGGATCGAAACCCCCAAGAAAGACAGGAGGATCAAAACCCCCAAGAAAGACAGTGAGATTTCCCATTTCAGTCACAAACGACACAAGCTGAGGTTCGATCACTCAGGATTCCCATTCATATGCAACGGCTGCAAGGAAGTTGGGATAGGCTCGCATTATAAATGCTCAATCTGTGACTATAACCTTCACATGAGCTGCGCTATAAATCCCCGTTCGATCTTGCACCCATTCTTCCCAAAATGCTCGTTCCAATTCCTCCCTCGCCCACTGGGCAACAAACCCCGATTCTGCAACGCCTGCGAGAACGACGTAACTGGTTTCGTCTATCACTGCACGTCAAGTGGGTTCGATCTCCATCCATGCTGTGCGAAGCTTCCGATGGTGCTTGAAAATGGCGAAGTGAAGCTCTATCTGTCCCCGAAGGTCGATTCGCCGTGTCAACATTGTAAGCAAAAAGTGCGAAGCTGGAGCTACACATCGCGCTGCAAGAGGTACAACCTACATGTGGCTTGTGTGAGGGAGATTCTAGTGGAGAGATGGCCCGAGATTTATATGGGGAGAAACAAAAGGAAAACGGAGATTGGGATTCCTAGACTCGAGAACAGCCATAATAGAACAGGCAGCAAGGGGAACTCGAGAAAGTGGTGTAAGATCGTTGGGACGATTGTGCGGATTGTGATTTCAGCACTATTGGGAGATCCCACCAGTCTGATTGCTGTGGGTGTGGGGGCATTGCTGCCACATGCTCGCGAGATTTCAATGTGATTTGAACTGTATTATGGAAAGTTTTCGGTTTGGTTCGACTTAAATTTGTCATATAGAATAAAGTCACCATACCATGAACTATATTCTGGAAAGTTTTGAGTTTTGTTTGAATAATACTTGATGGCAGCAACTAGCTGATCATAAGCTTCTCCCCATGTATTCTTCATCTCTGGTGACAACATTTCTGGTACTGCTTCTTTTATGGTTTCCAAAAGTGCAAACTTTTTCACCTTAACAAAAGGGAAGACTAGGTTATTCATTAAACTTGTAGAAAGCACTCACTAATAAAATATAGAATATATTAATGATTTGCATTGTTAACATTTTTTTTGTGGGTAATATGATCAGGGATATTCTTGGACTTTGCCCAAGCTATATCCCCTTCTCGGTGATCTCAAGATACACTTTCCCACGTGCATTTAAAACTTTACTCTCCCAAAAGATTTGAACTCTGTTGACAAGGAGGAGAAATGGCCTTCAGGTTATTCATCTCCAATTTGGTCATTTAGTCAACTCAAATCACATTTTTTTAGTTAAATTACTGACATAGTCTCTTTTTTAAATACATCAGTTAATGTACTACATTTTGTTAATCTATGCATAATTCTGAGTTACAAGTGAAATAGTAAATTGAGAGAGATTGAAAACGAGATATGAAATTAAAAAAAAAAAATCTTGCGTTCAGGATCGAAACATTGATTTACTGTAAAATATATAATGCTCTGTCAACTTTGCTGACCAGCAATTCATATAAATTGTATACCTCATAATGCTCGTCTACCACGCCACTTTTGAAATGGACAGCACCTAATCTTTTCAAGGTTGATTCTCTCACAGTGACTTTACCAGCCTTCCTAAGTTGAACTGCTGATTCACATGTCTGCAATCATATACCAAAATAAATAAATAACCGGTGCTTGATTTACGATGGATTATAAATATCACAGTAGAGTTCACCCAAATACTGAAAGAGTAAAGTTAATATAGGTCAAACAGAGTAATCTTACCATCACAAAGACAGACATGGCATGGGGCTTGAGCTTTGGGTTTTGCTCCAATGGGACTTTTGAATCTCTCAAGAATGAGAACGATTTCTGAGCTGATGGGGCAATCTCAAATATTCTATTTCATTGGTTCAAAAAGCATAATCATAAGTAACCAGCTAAAGATAAAGTTGAAATCAAAGAGATAATTTATAAAATTTTAAGGAGCATCTTTCTTACTTCAAGAAAAACTTGAGACCCAGCTCTCCAGAATTCTTCTTCATTGCGCTCCATGACTTGACCACTAGAGCTTCTTGCTCTTCGGTGAAACATTTTCCCTCGGAGGTGCTCATGTTTTCTGGTAAGCTAAGATGGAAACTGTTGATGTTGAAGAGAATTTTACAGTGACATTTATTGAAGATGAAAATGGCCCTTCGTAGCAATGGGAAGCCATTCTCGTCCAGTTGGGCTGCGACGCCGGGTCGTCCGCGCAAGACTGGTAAATGTGTTTCAGTTAATAATGATAAAGTATGGAGAAACCAGGTGCTGCATGCGGCGAATCGATGATGGGATTGTTGACCATTGACCTCTTATGGTTTGAGGCGTAAGCCATGAACACATCAAATGGAGGCTTCTGCAACGGCCTCACCCACGTAACCCTGTCTGACTAAGTCGTGCCGTAGGCCATAAAATAACAGAGATATTTTATAAATAAAGGCAAAAATTAAAAGTAATAAAAATAAAATATTTTTATTATATAACTTTTTTTATTAAAAATATATATACAAATTTTAAGTAAAATATTCTTCTTCACTTAGTTAATAGCTTCATTAAACAGTTTTTCTCTTGTTATAAAAATATATATTAACTTTTTAAAAAATAAAAATATTATAATTTAACTTAAATATTTTAAATATATTTTATAAAGGAGAAGCAAATAAAAAATAAATGAAAGATGGCTCAAATTTTTTTAAATTAATTTTTTATATCTATAAAATTAATATTTTGATAATTTAAATTATTTCACAGTAATTTTGAGAACGAATAAATTTTATTAAATGACAGTAAAGGTGGTATTTAATCTATTTGCCTGTGACAAATTTAAATCAACCTTTGAGATTTTTTCTCGGGAATGGCCTTAGGTCTAAAGGTGGTATTTAAAAACCATGACCTTTCACTAGGAGTCTCTAAACTTCTACATATTGAGGCTAACTATAGTTTAATTAAAAATAATATATATATATATATATATATATATATATATATATATATATATATTTTGGGGTCTAGAAAAAAAAGAAGGAAAAAAGATCCATATCAAACACAAAAAAGCTGCACCAATGAAGAAGAAAAATCTACCACAACTCTCCCACTTTTCCTCATACAGTCAAGACTTTATTCCTAAATATTAACTACCAAAAATCATGACAACTACAGGCGAGGGAAGAAAAATTTGAAAAGGCAAAAAAGGAAACAAAAGAAAGAGAAGTGATATACAAGGCGCAGAACGAGCACTATAGTTAACCACACATATAGTTTATATCCGGTTTTGCAGCAACGGCCGAAAATGGAACTTCAACTCTCTCTTTCACAACGCATCGAACTTCCCCATTTTCTACCACTGAAATTCTCCCCGGCGGGCATTGAGTGGTCGATCTCTCATCCTCATTTTCTGGTCTTTGAAGCAGGCCTTGAACATGGAAACGACTAACTAACTTCCCCAAATTGGGTCCAAAACCGGACAAGCTTAATACAGATACCACACCAACAACAGTGAGCATTGTTTTGGCTGCAGAAGTTACAAAAAATCCCAACCCTTTTCTTGGTTTTTTAGCCCCATCTGGGACATGATTTTGCTCTTTTTCACTTAGACGCTTTCTTGCCTCGATCCTTGGATCAGTTGTGAATAGCCCATTGCAAACAGACTTATGCAGGGAAGGGATCTGTGATAGAAATTCCTTGTCCAGACACATGAGGTAGGGAGGACGGCTTGGATATGGAGGAAGTAGGAGATCATTGTTGTGCTCCACAGTTTCACTAGCAAAGGTAGAAGCTTCATGTATCACTTCCAACTCCTTTCCCTTGTACTCCTTGAGCTTATCAATTAACATTTTGCGACTCTGTTCAATCTCAGCAAGGGCAACCTCTCTTTCATACTGCTGTTGTTGTTGCAGAACCTGGGCATTGCCACACAACAACTAAGAGTCCCAAAACATCATCTAGATCGAATTTTCTAATAAAAAAGTAGAAGAGAATAACAGGGAAGTTTCAACAATATCATCTTTATAAGTCTAATGATAAAATGATTTGATGCACAGTAAAATAAAACAGCACCCAGTTCAAGAAGCATAGCTAATCTTCTGCATACAAACAACTAGCTAACTTAAAAGACAGACATACATGATTAAAATGACAAAAAGCAGTAAAAAGTGAGGCTGAAGGCACATTGATCACCCGTTCCAAGAAGCTTCAATTGACAATATGAGTGTGCTAGGTAATAAATGAGAAATCTATTTACAAACAATGTTATGGACTATATCTGTGACCAAACATGAAGTCGTGAACATATACACCGAGTTTCAAGTTTCAACAATAATTTATTCAAGCAGCTCTACCATCCAATTTGCTGCAGTTATGATGAAGATTATCTAAAGGAACATTGAACTCTGTCTACCTTGTATAAGGTATATAAATACCCATATCAGCAGAGAGGAATGATGTGAAGCAAACAAGCCCTTCTTCATTATGGCAAGTGTTTTTACACTCAAAATATTAGATAGGTCAAAATTTCTACAACTTAGATGTACCAACAACATTACTGTTGGTGTAATAAATAATTAAAGTCAATAGGCAACACGAAATTTTTAAAAAGAGGTTCAGATGCAGAACGCAGTACTCGTGCCACAGAGAACAGAGGAAGGATACCAAAAGTAACAATATTTAGACATGGATAATGGACTCAATCCCATGAACATGTGTGCACTAACGCAGATACCATCAATCAAATGATTGGTGATATCTTGTGATTAATTTAAAGACATGAAGAGTATAACAAATTTAGTCATCTCAAATATTATGGGATTAATGGACACACCATAACAATCATGCAATTCTCAAACTCAACAATTGAAGCATATGCTAATCCACTATAAAAGATTCTTGAGTGAAATTTAAAACATACATAAATTTATTAACCAAATCTGCTGAAGGCTCCTTGATGTGAAACTTTACATGTCAGTTTATTACTAAAAAATACTTATATTTGAGATTGCAGAATCTGCTCCTCCTCTGTCACTAAGTCAGCAGATTTTACATGGGGATAGATTTCTGTTTTATTCACCAATACCATGATAGAGAATAATGTTTCCATGAAAAAAAAAAGTGATGCATGGAACTTTTTCCCCTCTTAATTAATGTTTCCAGGTAGCATGGGTAGTTTCTTTTGAGGAGGCTGGTTGCTAAGGGATATAAAAAAGTTTGGTCACCAAGGCAGATAACTCCTGAGTTTTGGTAAGTCCAAAGTTTGGAAGGCATGCTTTACACCCTTGACAAGCAAAGTGCTGAAGAAATTTAGCCTTCAGGGCCAGAAGATTTCTTCACAAGATTTTAAACAAAAAAGACTCCCGCAAAGGAAAAGCTTGGCTGGATTTCAAGAGGACATACATTCCCACTATTTCTGATCCTTTTCCAATGAACTCTCACACACCATAATTCCTAATCATTAGACGCAACCTACGAAATTTTTTCTAAGTTCTTGTTCTGAAGCAGGGAGTTACCACTGAAGTACATTACCTGTCTTCTTCTTAAGTGATTGAATCACCACCACCAACACACGAGTCACCATAAAAAAACTTTTCTTTGCATTTGGAGAAATAAAAAGAGATGATTAAAGCAAAAATGCAAAATGAACCTACGAAATTAGACCATGCAATCTAATAAGATAGAAGTAATAACATAAAATTAAGATATTCCAATTAAAACCCTAAAAAAGAACTGGCTTTGAGGGTAACCTGCAAGGAAGATAACTGGGTCTCCAAGGATTCCAGGGCATCGCAAATGTTCAATAGCCTTTCTGCTTCCGCTTCTTCTTCTTCTTCATTATCTTCAGCCTCCGCGTCATTCACTTCGTTCCCATCAGCGTTTTCACTTGGTACGGGGCCATTGGGAGGCGCGTGAGCAGTAGGCGTGGCTCTGTGGATGCAATTGCTGATCTTCAATCTGAGCTCTGTTGCTCTGGCCAACACTAACCCTATTCCCTCGTCTTCCATTTGTGTCTCTGACTTCGTGACCTAAAATCATTCACTGTTTCATTTTGATGGGTTTGAAAGGAAAATGGGTATCTCAATTTTCAATTCAATCAGCAAAAGTGATTCAAAACCGCCAAAAGACCTCTCTCTCCTCCCAATGAGGCACTGTGGAGCGGGAATTTTAGTGATTCTGGTGCTCCCCAGGCAGATAGAAAAGAAATTAGACAAAACCCCCTTTGTCTGTATCCCTCGCTTTCTTTGTCGAAGCTTCCCTATAACAAACAAAAAACTTGCGTTTTTCATTTTTTTTTTTTTTTTTACTTTCTAAATAAATAATAAATGTATGTCCGAGGTCATGTATTTGGTGATTTTAATTATCAAATATCAGCATATAGTCGACAAATTTTTTTTTACCAGTAATATATAGTCCATATATAATTATATTAAATATACACTTAATTAAAATAGGATAAAGATACAGAGATAATAACCATTTTTTTGGTGACATTAGTGTCATTTTAAAAAAAAAAATTTAATAAAAAAATGTTAACTTGATGACAAAAAAAAAAGAGGCTAACTTCTTTATACATTAGTTTTTCTTTTTTTTTCTTTTTTGTAATGATAAGATTTAAAATATAAACTTTTTATTAAATATTTTTTTATATTATTAATTATTTTTTATTTGTATTATTTTTAAATAAATTTTAAGGTTAAAATAATACTATTTTAATATTTTTATTTTTCAAGATCATTTTTGTGTTTTTATTAATTTTTTAAATCATTCTTATATTATTTAAGATATATTAAATATAAGTAAGTAATAAAAATTTAATTTCTTCTCATATTGTACCAAAAATAATGTTAATAACAATATTTTATTTTAATTTTAATTTATATTCACATTTTTTTTGTCAACAATTAAACGAAGCCTTACTGATTAATTAGTGGTCTTTCCTATTAATTGGTACAGTAACTCTCATATACAATAAATAAAAAAATTTCATGTCCTATATTTTCACATCCTACATAGTTTTTATTGTAGCAATTGTTTAGTTGAAATCTAATCTTTGGACATTAAAGTCAAGTTTACGTATTCGATTTTCATTATAGCTTTTGTTTAGTGATAAATGAGCAATCCAACAATAATTACCATATGATGCCATGAAATTGCAGTATTCACAGTTGACTTTGTATCTAATATAGCGTCATCCCAATTCACAGCCCATTATTAGTGTATGACCTCTCCACAACTGTCGGAGACTCTCAAGCTTGGAAAAGATGGGAGAAAGAAAAGTAGATGCACCATTACAAACTTGTCAATAATGTTCTCAGATAGTACTAGGAATGACAATTGAATCACAACCATGCCGGTTTAATAATGTTCTCAGCCACGTTCATATGACCAGAAACATTTACAAAAACTTGCTTCCTAGGCTGCCAGATCCAGGTTGAGCAGTTTCACTTCAGTCATGCTAGGATTCAACAAGCACAAAGAGCTGCAATCTTGGTTCCTTCCAACATCAGGTAATTATTGGACCATGTCCAAGAAACTTGGATTTTTTTTATGTTGGCCAAAAAGTACTATTCGCCCCTTAACCTTGCATGAGGTTTCACTTTCGTTTCTTAGCTTTTTTTACTTCTAACTTCGTCCTTTATCATTCAGAATGTCATCAATGTTTTCCGTAAATCAATGTCTGTGAGGATCATTAACGGAATTATCTTTTGTCATCTCACAAAAGATTCTCACAGAATTAGGATCGAAGGAAAAATTAATGACATTTTGAAAAATAAAGGAGGAAGTTGGAACAAATAAAAGTTCAGGGACCAAAAGCATATTTAAGCTTTTCATGTTTATTCTGAGTTGCTGAGTAGGATTCAGTTAGGATTCATCTGTCATTCCGAGCTCTTGTGCTAATATCCACTGAGGCATGGGTTACCAAGCTAATTCCTTTGAAAACAGGTAATGGAAATTGAAGTTATGAGGGATCATTTCAATGCCTTTCCAGCCTGCCTTTGGTTGGAACTCCTGAATGATCTTCCTCTGAGAATCTGATAGATAAGTCTTGACCATTTCCATTAGACCAGACGCGCCAAGACGTGAAGTTTTGGCATAGAAATCCACTATCTTCGGAAGAAGTATTTTCTGTTCCTTAGTTACACAGATGGTGGACTGAATGTACTCTTCTTTTGCAAATTCTAGCTCCTCCAAGACTCTCTTGGATGTGTACAGACGCACCTGAAAAAGTAACAACCATCTGAGATTCTGAGAAAGAAACCAATTAATACAAAAAAAGAAAAAACAGGGTTATACATATTTTACGAGAGAAACAAATACAGAAAGGGAAAAAGTCTACCGCAGGATCAGAATGGCTTCCTGAACAGAGTGCAAATAGTAATGAAGGTTCCGGCCGGTGTATTGCATACGCTTTTCTTGCATCTCTAACCTTAAATTTTGTCTTTGAATAGAACAACAGCTGCAGCCACTGGGAGAAAAGGAAGGTGCATTAGTTTCATTGAAAATGACACTGTGATAGTATGGAGTACTTTAGTCTCTTCCAAACTAGTTTGCTTGTCATGTAAACTGGTAACAAAAAGTCTAAGAAGCATACGCGTATACGGAACATAACACCATACAGACGCTGACAAAATTTATCAAACTGTGTAAGTAGAAGTATTTAGGAAGTTCAGATTTACTTGTCCTGGACGAGGTAATCTGCATCCCAGAATGAAGTTCTGTATCAAGTCTACGCTTATTGTATGGCCCCCAATGTTATATGCAGCCTGAACCATCATCCACAAGCTTAATTCAGAAAGACTTCACACCAATGGACTTAGTTTTATCGAGGACCAACTCACCTTGAGTACTGAAGACATTCTTTTGGCATTATTGGCTGAAATTCCATAAACTAACAAAGCCTGTAGAAGACAGACAACAAAAATGGTAGGTTTAGCTCACAGATTTGGAACAAAACCATAATGATATGTTCAGATGGAGAAGAAGAAAAGGGAAGGAAAGGTTTGATTTAAATCTAAATCAAAGGAAATTTCTAAATCAAACTTTCTCTTCTCTTCTCTTCTGATTCATTCTCTTCAATCCAAACATACCCCAAATGAAACAACACAATGGAAGTTCCAAAACTTTACATGCATCACTAGGGCGTTGTGTACATTAATCCAAAAAGCTAGCTTTTCTTCATGCTCCATATTTCTAGGATTAACTTCTTGCAACCGAGAAACAAGTGATCTGCAAGAAAGTAGGACGAAAAACAGAGACTTCATTATCCTGAATGTTATCTGGGCAATCACTCAAGAGGATATAGAACGACAATCTATGGAGGCTATGCAAAACCAAAAAACAAAAAAAGGGTTATAGTTATATAATTTATTGCCACAGAGCCAAAGGTTGTGAATGATATGCTAATATTGAAATGCAATTGTTTGATACGAAGCAGAAAAGTAGAGTACAATTGACTGATGTTGCATAAATAATCCAGCCTAAATTATTAGCTTAAACTAACAATGGCAAAAGGGGAAACCTCAGAACAACAGAAATCTGAATGCTTCATACTATTGTTGTTAACTTCAAATTTCATAGTAAAGCTCTAATGTGTAGTTTCCTCGTTCACCAAATTTATCTTTTAGGATATGGACTTATGGAATTCGGATTATAGAGGATGGCTCACCTAAATCTTCTTAGCATGTACTCAACTTCTTTTAATTTCTCACTATTTCTGCATAACCTCTGAATCTTTACCATTGAGCAATAAGGTCCATTAAATTCTTTTGATCCTTTGATGTGGAAAGGGTTATTCAAGTTTAAATTGAAGGATGGGTGCTTCTTCCACCGTGGGACTGGCTTGTTACCCTGGCCTTGTGAAGAAAACTCATAAACTGATGATGAGAATGAAATAGGTGAGGAAGCATTATCATGAATAACAAGAGGTGGGTCTGCAAGTTCACAATATACAGCTGATATACACTTAATCATCTCCTCAGAAAGCCAGTTTGATGTCTCTGGAACTATATCAGAATAGCAATTTCCAAGATGCTCTGCCAGGGAGGTTGTATTGCAGTTAGGACTCCGGGCTTGCTGATGAAGTAAAATTTGAAATACACAAATTAGAAAGGCCTGAATGTAATATAGGGTAAGTTACAATTTACTCTCTTGTAGTTTGACCTGGAATTAGTTTGTCCGCAGTGGTTTAACGTGTGTCATCCAACTATTCTATGATTTGCTCCGTTATCACTTAACCATGATATTTTCTCTCTAAATTTTTATGTAAATAATCATGTGAATGTTAAAATGACAAAAAGTTTCATTGTTAAAAGTTTGTTTTGCTTATTTCATGAACAACTTCATAGTGCTTTAAGACTAGTATTGGAATTAAGCTAATATTTCAATTTCTAAATGTTAGCTTAATTTCAATAGTGACTTTAGAAGACTATGAAATTGTTTAATATACGAGTGAAATATATTTTCAACAATAAAATTAGTCATCATTTTAATATTTAGGTGATTATTTCTGTTAAAATTTTGGCAAAAAAAATACTACGTAGTGGTTAAATAAAAACATAATAAAATAGGAGGTTGAATGACACACTTTAACATCACAAGGCGGCAAACTAATTTTGGGTCAAAGTACAGGGAGTAAGAATTGCTCTTGTTAATTTGTCAAACTTTACCTCTAGCATAGACAATGGTAGAGAATGGTAACAATCCACAGCTTTTGCCTGAATCTTCACAGGAGAAGTTTCAATTGAGCAAACTGATCGCTGAGATAATGTGGAGTGACTTCGATGAATACTAGAGTCTAAAACAGTTTCTGGTTCCAACTTTTTATTGCTTTCCTTGAGTGGAAAGGCAACTGAATTTCTGGGTGACATGAGACTAGAGTGTGTACCTAAAATCTCTTTCTCAGAGACAGTACCTTTCCCACATACTGATGAACTTCCTTTATTGTTTTCTGAAGCTGATTCCAATCTTCTTTCCTTGGCTGATAGAGATAACATTTTCTGATCAAATCTTTTCCGATACAGAGAGAGAAGGTATTGTTCCAAATACACAACTTCTAATTCTAATACGCCAATTTCCTTAATCAGTTCCTTGGTGGCCTAAGATTAAGAGACACAATAGAAAGTCAAAAGCAAAATCCAGCAAACTTAAGAAGATTTAGAGAGTAAAACTATAAGGGTATACCATTGGTATTGAGTTTTCAAGTGCAGCATCCTGTGAGAAAGGCAGATAACATGCTTTCTCTAATGCACACCGTACCACAAATTGTTGATGTAATCGTTTTTGAAGCCTTAGAATCTTCAGAGACACAAAAATATATAGTATGAAAAGCTGCAAGTCAGACGTATATGAATAAATTGAATACTTGATGGTACATTTTTAACTAAAACTCTATTTTAGTCCTCCAATTCTGAAGTTGATCCATAAGAGATCTCCATTTTCATTTTGGTCAGTCCCTCACTCTTAAAAATCCATCTCAACTAGTCCCCCCTATGTTAGTGAACTGCTAAACTTGTTAACAAATTTAGTGACATGTGACATGGCATGGTTAAGTCTTTTAACAAAGTTAGCAATTCACTACTAGATGGGATGAATTTTTAAAAGCGAGGGTAAAAACAAAAATCTCTTAAGGAATAACTTGAGAATTGATCAATCTATGAAGGACCCAAATAGGGTTCTAGTCCTCCAAACACCCCTCCCTTTTTTATGTTTACTTCATAGAAGCATTGACTATGTCAAAAAGACTTTCCAATGTATAGACACAAACATATTTTACGCATTACAGGTAGTTTACAGGTTAATAGGCAAGTAAGCATGAAAAGCTTGTAAAGATTCATATAACTCTCTCATTGAAGCCAAAATTTGAGGGCAATGACAAGGGCTGTTAACAAAACCTTGATCACCTAACAGTTTATAGGGGAGAGCTTGGAGAAACAAACAGAGCTTAACTCTAACCGAAGATAGAGGATTATTTATAAGCTTATTAATAGCCGTCTCATGTCATGGAACAAAATCAGTTAAGATTTGTACCTCCTGAGTCAAAGAACTTTGAAGATCGATATTATGGTACTGCCTCTTCTTGGATTCATTGCTTTCCATAAGTTGCTCCATTACCTTCTTTTTAATACAGAAGAAAGAAAATTACCAATTAATAGTTATATGGTACTAAGGGTCATTCTTTTAAGGGCAGATTAAAATCTGGGTAAACGAAATAAAAGAAATATCCATTTATAGTGCTCAAAAATCTACAGCAAGATGGGCATGGCAGTGGCAGAGAGAAATATACCATGTTAGTTCTACAAGAACCTTCAGTGATGTTCTCCAATAATTCATCTTCCCTGACTCTTCTTTTCAATGGATCACTGCCATTTCACAGTAAAATGTCAATTTTATGAAGCGAGACATAAGCATCATTAAAGCAAAATCGACGCTGTGAATCTGCAAAACAAAGAAATTTTTTCTCACAGGACCATTTGTCTGCAAAATTTAACCCTTTTATTCAAAACCACTGAGCATATGACCCTTAGATTAGTTTCATGTTCTAGTTCTGGGTTTAGTAGCATAGAACTAAAGAGCCAAAACAAGTATGATATGCAAGCGTTTTTAGAAATTCCTTCTTTCTTCAGTTTATTTGGTTTAAGAAGACCACAACAAGTACGAAGAGAAGGGATTTAGCTCATTTAAGCCTCTTGGTATGAAGAAAGAAAAGCAAATGTTCAATGTGGGGGAATGAGTTATGGAACCAAAACCTGTTAGAGCGCTTATGACTTGAAGAAACTGTTGCTTCCATGAGCTTGAATTGCTTGAAACCAGGATCGCGCCACTTTATTTCATGCATATTGGTAGCGTCAGAATTGGGTTCGACCTTCAACGCTGTCAAAGGATGCACCAAAACAGCATTAATTGCTACACATAGCACCACCAGATACTGACAAGTTGCTTAACAGTAAGTGCCAAAATGGAAGATACATCCAAAAATACATTAATTTAAAAGCATTACTCTGCTTACGAGCAGCGGACTCTACACACTGATGGAATGAGACTTCTCACACAGACAAGTTTTTGAAAAGCTGGACCAAACTTGGTGCTTGAATAAACCAAATGAGTTCTAAGTAATATCTACCTCAAACCCAGAAAAACATTTTCTGTCCCTTTTTTGAATGCGTCACGTAAATGTTATAACCAACCAGAAATGTACGAAGACAGTCGGGTATATTTGTGATGTACTGCTGTTAACCATTTATAATTCTCATAAGATTATTATGATTTTTTACTAGTCTCGAAAAGTCTAATCTAAGAAACACGGATCCCAGATAAAATACAATACTGACAACACAACACCACAAAACAAAAAATATTGTCTTTTTAAGTGCAATTTGAAATGCTTGGAACTAATATCAAATATTTTACAACTATTTTTAAAATATTGGTACATTATACATACAAGGCAAGCCTTTTAAGACTTTGCAAAGTGGGTCTTTTTTTGCACTGCATTAAAAGAAGAAAATCAGGTCATAGCTTTTGTAGAATATGATATTTTAAAGCAACACACTTGGGGATAACAAAAGAACGAAAGGACAAGAAACAGGAAGGCAAACTGAGCTATGTACAAGCAAGACTGTAATATGAGCAATAATGCAAATATGTAATGTGCATCTATAAAGGCACACCGCACACCAACTTTGAAGCTTTTGTGCTGGTGGGCTTTCTGCATTGCGTTAAAAGAAGTAAACTAGTTTTGTTGGAGCTTTTGATTGCAATGTTTAAAAGAAGAGATCTTCACCGTTTGGAATGAAACAAAGTGACAAGATGGCAGCTTGTTGGACTATGGTGTTGCTTAGAGTTCCACTCGTGCACCTGATATCTTATCAATGCCATTTCAGCTTTTGCAAAGTGCAATATAATGAAGTTCGCCATAGTTGAATATTAAAAAGCAGTGTCTATTTAGAGATTGAAAATCTGAATTCCATCGGTATCCCTGAAATCTGATCAAGACTTTTTCTTTTTTCAACCCTCAACCACTTTTTTTTGGGTCAGATTCTACCCTCACCCACTTAAAGAAGTGGTTTTGACTGGGCAGGTTTATCCTTTGGTTTCTGGAATTGTACTCTATTTTGTTTTAATAGTTTACTACTTTTTGATTTAGATTATTTTTATTTTGTTACCTTATAATGTAAAAGTTGAGACTTTGCTATTGCGAGATTTATTTTGTAAGCACAACACGTACTTTAATTTTGTTGAAATTCAAAAAAAAAAATTCTTAAATTCTATATAGTTTCCTCAATTTTTCTAAATTTCTCCTATTCTTAGTTTAAAGTGTTTTTTCAATGAAATTAATTTTTTTTTAAGGAATGAGATTTAAGGATTTCTGCTTGAAAATTAATGGAATAAAAACATAAGATAAGGGAATAATTATCAGAAGAACCACATGGTAATAATATAAAAGTTGCTCAAACCACAGAGTAATAAATTTTATTTTACCTAATTTTTTATATTATCCGGGAGTAAACTACTTAGGCAACACCACCGTCCCACTAGAATGTGAGGTGAAAATGTTGAGGTATTTTTATGCACCATTTTTACCACCAAACAATGGAATCTTAGGTTTCACCAAATGGTATATTTAGTCTAGATTTTGGTGAAATTTGGTGGAGGGGGGCCATAAAGCAATTATCGTCCATGAGAGGATGTTAGCAACACAGTGAGAGGTGTCACTAAGGAGGAAAAGGGAGGCGCACTTGAAGAAAAGTGAACCTCAAAAGGGCTGAAAGGTGATTGTCAAACGAAGAACCAATGGAAGTTTTGATATGAAATGACTAGTTTTGGTGGGCTGTCCTTTGTCTAATCTGTGACAAACTTGGATACAACCAATTCTGCACTGAGCCTTAGTCAATAACTTTGCTCAAAAGAAAGTGCCTCCCCTTTTTCTCATTGGACATGTTGCTAAACACACAAACAATAAAAATCTAAAACAAAAATTTATATCTACATACAAATACACAAATAAATACATGCATATGTACATGATTTAGTATGTGTATATTTATCACATTGGATGATTTATACTCTTTGATGGACAATGCTTTTCATCACTTTCCAAATTTCTTCCATAGCATCCCTTCATGCCATTAAAGAATCCATAACTACTACACTAATTGATCCAATCTGAATTTTCTCCACTTTCACTACTTAGATCCTCTCATCTTCCTTCTTAGATCTTGGAGTCAAACCCTTGCTTTTAAAATAAAAAATCTTGCAAAATATGTTTATGTTGTAGAAGATGCAAGGATGATGGAATTGTTCCACCTATCTTGAATTATTATATTATATTTTATATATATATATATATATATATATATATATATATATATATATATATATATATTATTTGATCGTTTGTTCACACCAATTTGACCATCTATAATCAAAGAATATTTGAGTCCTCTGGCATGGACTATTGTACTCTCAAAATCACATTCTCATAACAATATGTCACTTTAAAGATCTATTTAAAATTTATTATCCAATAACTAATAGATAAGCGATACAACTAATTTTGACCTTAAGTGGAAGGAAGGGGTTGTCAGTCATTACAAAGGCTCTTTTAGATCCCATTTATATTCACTATAATTATATTATTACGAGAATAATACTTACAACTCTCCTATGTGAATGTTGCTGAATAAACTTTGAAATTTTTTCACTTACATATAATGTATAAATTATTTATGCAAAAAATTAATAAAAATTCATTAAAGTAAAAATAAAAAGCAGAAAATATCTCTTCACCAGTACAATTATCATTTATAAATTTTTTTAAGGATAAATTACTTTTTCTTCTCTTGCAATTATTATACGGCATGTCTTCTATTTTAAAAATATATATAAATTTCTTTTGAAACTATAAATAAAAAATAAAAAAATGTTCTTCTCCTTTAATTAATACATTTATTATAATAGACTCCATTCTATTATAAAAATATAACACAAATGTTTTCAAAAAATAAAATATATGCTACAACTTAATCTAAATTTTTTTAAAAAAAAATTATAGAAAAAATAAATAATAAAATAGCACTCCTATAATTTTTTTAATTCAATATCTTCTAATATCAATTATTTATTTTTAAAATAATTATAAAATAGTTTGTCTATGAAAATATCAATTTCATTGATGTAGAAATTTGGTTAAAAATTGAGGAGTGTGATTTTTTATTCATTTATTTTTTATCTACGTCTATTTTATAAAAGACATTTAAAATATTTATGTTAAGTTATAATTTATTTTTTATTTTTTAAAAAAAATTATATACATTTTTATAATAATAAAAAGAACTATATAATAAAAATATTAATTAAAGAAGGAGAAAGTATTTTATTTTTACTTCTAAAAAAGATTGTGTTTATTTTTTTGATAAAAAATAAAGTAATATAATAAAATTATTAATCAAGAAAAAATATTATATTTTTTTTGTAATAACAGAGATTATTTTTTATTCACTTGCACAGTTTACTGTGCAATATATGTACGCAACTCTAAGCTGTGCACTCAGATTTTTAGATATTCCAGGAAGTTTCTAGTTTGGCAGAGGCTTAGAGTCAATCTGGAAAACCAAGCATTTCTATTTCTCTTGTTGGGGATTCCAATAATTTAGAAACCATAAAAGATGCTTCAGATTTCGCTGACCAATTCTCGAGCAAATCACTGTTATCATTTTCTCAGAAGAAACTGACAGACATACTTGTAGCTTTATTAATCAAAACCAGACCAAAACGAACAAAATTTCTACAAACTCCAAAACCTCTGATTTAGTGCAAAACATAACTAATGTTACAAGAAGCTTAGGCCATAGACTTTTTACTATAAAAAATTCATTGGAAGGTCAAACAACTCAGAAAAACATTTCAAAATGAAGTTCACAGAAGAAAACATTGTTAAAGAAATCAAATAATGAAAATTTGTATTGGGTTTAGCAGTAAGATTTTTATAAGGTTGTCAGACTTTTGGAGGTGATCGAAGTTTCTTTCAACAAAGCAAAATCGAATCTTTACGTTGAGATTAGTGAGGGTGTGTTTGTGAAAGAGAGAGAGAGAGAGGCTTGAAAACCCAGGAACGGCGGAGACTGGAAAAGGGGACACTAGGAAACCCAAAGTGGAGAAGGAGAGTCAATACCAATGATAAGACCGTAGAACAGCATCTTCTGGTCTTTCAACCTTTTTGCTTTGTAAAAAATTGAAGTCCAATTTTTTTTATATATTTTTTTATTAATTTTTCCTTTAATATTAAGTTTCTCAACTAACTTATCTCTTTAATTTGATAAAAAAAATAAGTCATTCGTATTAAAATTAAAAGGCTCATAAGAAAAATTCTTATAGTTTAGCTTTAAAAATAGAAAATGTTGGATGATGGTAAAAACTAGAAAAAGACTAATTTGGGAAGGTGGTGAGGGGCCACGTTGGGGAGCAAAATACTTAGGGTTCCCAACATTGTAAAAATTTAAAAGTGAATCTGCCCCCTCAAACACAATTAGGATGGAATGTGCTTTATAATCCTTATTTACCTAACGCTATTGATTTTCCTTTAATCATTTTCATTGGCGCTATTGGTTTTCCTTTCATCATTTCCATTGGGAATGTGGGTGTAGCTTCATATTATGGCTATGTTCAGCTCAAACCACAAAACTATAATTTTGTTTGAAGATTCTTATCAAATTCCTATAGGCAGATTAAAAAAGCTGTGAGAACATGATTAATTACTTTGGGACAGATTAAAGAAAGGTGGAATTATGATTTTCTATTTTCATTTATAGATTACTTTGTATTTTATATTTATAAGAGCTCATTTATATTCTATTTTCATGTTCAATAGAAAATAGACTTAAAAACATTAGTAATTGGATTTTTATGAAAACACTTTTACGAGAGATAAAATTAATTTTGTAGGTAAAAAAATGTAAGAATACTTGTACCAAGACTGAAAAAGAATTTCAAGAAAATATTTTTTAAAAATCCTAAATTAAAAAAATACCAAATAGACATTTTTTTATGAAAACATTTTTTTTTTATGAAAATGCTTTTTTTTAAGTTGAAATTTTTTTTGAAGAGCCCCGCAGCTTCCTTCTAGTTATGACCTATTTTCCAATCTTCTTTTACAATGTCAGGAAATGAATCATTCAGTAGCTAGGCAGATTGAAATCTAAAAGGCTTCGTAGAAGGTTTGGGGATAAAACCAGTTTCTAATGACACGTAGAGAGTCTTGTGGTCGAACTTTAAGGCTGGAAGGTGAAAAACAATAGAGTTTGGGTAGTTTTCCTGTCATTTTAAATTATTTATTGCCTGATCGATTCTCTCCTTGACTACTTTCCTTTCCCACGTGAGCCTTGTCCCTTTAATCTCCAAATCAATGAGTTCACAGTCAAAGAAGAAATTGCTGAAGTTATTCAAGAAACTCCAATTATAAAATAGGCTACCTTCTTTTTCATTAGGATATTTGTAAGTGTTGAAATCCCCCAAAAGTATCCATGGTGAGTTTTATGGAATGACAAGCTCTTTCAGTTCACTCTACAGTCTCCTTCTCTTGTAAGGATGAAGGCTGCCATAAATAAAGGTCATATAACTCGAAGACTATTCAATCTTGAATTTGATTTTCGTGTGAATGTATTGTCTATAGGTCTTGATAGTATTACTCGATCAAAGTCCCATAACACTTAAATGCCTCAGGCCAGACCCTCAGCCTCCACAATACTGCTTCCTATCCACTAAATTCTCCCGATGATGTTGGCAACTTTGGGTTCACTGACTTTAGTTTCAAATAGAGCAACAATGCTCAATCTATGCATCCTGACCATATCCTTAATAAGGTTTGAAAAATATCTTGTTCCCCCCCTCTGCAGTTCCAAGAAAAAATATTCATAAGGAAACAAGTTACGCTAGGAGATAAGGCTTTCTTACAGCAAAATGTTATGAATTCTCGCATCACCCAAGGCTTTCGATAGCTCCCCTTAATCGCCATATGACAATAAGCTCCTTTGCGCTGTTTGGATTAAAAGAAGATTGGGGTTTGGGGTTCTCTTCTGGTCTAATATCGACTGATACTTTTCTTCTACCATTGGGTATTAGTCTTCTATCTCCTTATTTTTGCTCCTTGTGTTCAAGGTTTGAACAAATGGTGGCTCCGTGATCAGTGTTCTACCACTTTGAGGAATTTTCCTAGCCTGATCTGTGATTTTGTCCAGGTCCAAAAAAATAGACCTACTACTACTGGGCCCTTTACCTTTAGTGTTCCTCAGTCTAGATTGAATTGAGTCCATGTATGATTTAGGCTTGGCCCCATAAGAGGATCTGTTATGGGTGCCACTCAAGTGGTCCATCTTCTTTTTTAACTTTGGGGTTCGTAGGCCCATGCCTATATTTTCTTTCCCAATAGATTTGCTCTTTGCTCTGGACTTGGAAGCAGAAACTTCTTTCACGGCTTTTTGCTCTGAACTCCCTTCAAAATGAATGGTTGTTTCGATGATAGATTTCGTTTGCTGGGATGTCTTTGTCGTCTTGTCTGTCAAATGTTCCAGAGCTTCAAATTTCGAGGTTAGTTAAATTTTAGAAGTAGCCTTTGATTTGAACTCCTTTATGTCTGTGGCTCGCTTGTCGAGGTTCTATACAGCACCTTCTGTCATCACCATTTGTTTCCCGTTCTTTTCCTTTTCGGCCAGTTGACCAGCATCCATGGTCCAAAAGCCTCGTTTCCATTTAATTTTTCGTCAGTTGTTCGCTCCTGAGTTTGTATGTTAGTTCTTTTAGGGATGGCTAGGGGTTTCGTTGGTTGGAATCTTACTTGTCGGTCATTCCTATTCAAAGGGCACAACTCCTTGCGATGGCCATACTTCTCACAGTCGAAACAAATTGAATGTATTCCCTCATATTCGATATTGAAGTAATGTCTTCTAAATTTAAATTTCGACACAAACTTTTTTCGCAGGTCTATCTCTACCCATAGTTGAGCAAATTTACCCCTTTTCACACTAGGTTGTTCATCTATATATGAACTCATGTTTCTCAATGTGTGTAAATCGATTTTTAAAGTTTTCCCTATTTTATTTCCAACTTTTTAGAGAAAGTGATTGTTATAATACTCTATAAGCAGCCATGGGATTCTAATCCAAATAGCAATCTTCTTGAAGTTATCTTCCTGAGGTTTGAAATTAGGCCTCCATTGTTGGACCACTAAGTAATAGTAAGCTATCATCCATGGTCTTTCGTGCAAAGCAAAACTATAGTCTTCATGGTTGGCGAAGGTGGCTAAATAATACTCGTTGCCTATGTCAATAAGCTTGAGCTCTCTAGTGAAGTGCCACATTTTTGTGACTCAATCTTTCAGATATCTGTAATCCACTTTCCTGCTCATCGGCTTAATAATAAGAGACTTCATCCATGGTCTATAGTAGTTGTGTCTTTCTTCTGATGAGACTTCAATGGTTGGATATGTGGAATCCTCTGACAAAGCCTTCTCATCCATTTCTTCAATTTTAGAACCCTCCTTAGACCAATTGTCCTCTGAGTCCTCCTCTGTGCTAGGGTTATTAGCTACCTCGTTAAATCCCAAAAGTCTATCCATGCAGGAAATTCCCCTTGTCTCCTTACTTTTTGTCCAAAGATTTGTGGATTCTTCATCCAATGGGTTTGGTTTAATCATGTTGGCTTGCTCAGTTTTGGGGATTTGTGGCGCCTGGCATGAACTGATTATGCTATCTTGTGGAATCCCCGTGGGGGAAGGGGAAAGGCTAGCATTAATGCCTTTGATGTGTTCAGGCTGGACTTCTTTAACATTCTCCCCCATGTCATAATCCATATGCTCTTATGTTATCTCGTTAGCCTTAACTTTCTTGCAGCTTCTCTATAGGTTGTCCTCCTCTTTGGATAGTAGGTAGGATCCCTCCCCGTCATGTTATTGGTTCTCTAGAGCTTATTGGTTCTTCAACATTTCAAGTTCCTCCCTTCGTTCTTCGTCCGCCATCTAACCTCTCGTTGGGTTTTCCTTCTAAGTTGAAAATTGAAAGCATCAAAATAGTAACACGGTGCTTATTTTAAAATTATATGCATTTTAGTTTCAACGCTTGAAGGGCAAACAATTTTAGTCCTTTATCCTTCACGTTTCATGGACATTGAGCTAGCTTTTTATTTTTTTGGGTAAGCTGAGCTAGCCCGCTGACTCTACAGAATCCTACATCAACTTTTTCAATCTAAAACCATTTCATAAGTGGGTCTCAATTAATGTGAAACCCACATTAGATTTTCTTTAATTACAAAGAAATCTTGAGGCCCAAGGATAAGTAGAGAAAGGATACGGTAGGCAGTGGAACTTGATATCATATTCAACTCCAGAAAACTGAGACTAAGACCGTGTGAATTATAAACTCATTTAACAGTATTTATTTATTTGAATTATTGGTAACAATCAATAAGGTGATGACCATATTTGTTTAAATTAAAATGTGACCAAAATCATTTGCCCCAGAGAACCAATGATACCAGTCCACAAGGAGCGATATTGGTTATACATAAAATTTTATTGGCTAAAATGTTGAAGTGAGAAGCATAGAAACTGAAATAAAGTAACCTGTATATACAAAGTTATACATTTTTCCATTAAAATTATATAGCACTTGTACACAGACCGACCAATAATATCTTTCCCCCTTTTATAGGAAAATGAGCATCCCCCTTGAACCAACTGTACACTATTATAAGATTGTCTATCATCTCCCACCGACCCTATGTGCAAGAAAAGAGAACAAAAAACTAAAGTGTTGCTATGGAAATTTTCCACCCTTGGATTTTATCTTTTATCTAGAGATGTGTGCTATTTTATCCGACGGATTAAAATCTCTAGACCAATAAAATTCAAAGATGGAATGCTCACCTCTCAAGTCGAGCTTTCCATAGCAATACCCAAACAAATAAAGTAAAATATGCCCTCAGCAAATACAACATTTCTGGTGTTACTTGTACCGCACAAGGCTATATGATACCCTTAGCTTATATCAGTGCTTAAAAGTTTGTGTCATAAGACACAGCTATATAAAAGAAAACACCTTAAACTATACTAAAAACTGCAGCTGAGTTTATAAGAATAAGTTTGAGAAAAGTCATTTCTGCAGTTCAGCACAACTGTGACTCACCAATCGTGCCATTAGAGATAGGCAAGTTGCTTGGTGAGAACAAAATTCTTCCCCAAGTTCATGACTCCCTCCCTAGTCACTAAAAGAAGAAGCTCACCTCTCCTGCTTGCATCGGCATCAACTGCGTCCAAATGCTAAAAAAGACATCATGTTAAAGGGACAACAAAAGCTCAGACCTCTGTACTACATGACAAATGTAAGTAATTCCATTACTTGAAATCCGAAATAACTGTATATGAATCATGGGGCAGTATAAAAGACGGCGTAGGTGAATAAGAATACATTTACGTTGACATGATTCGATCCCTGCATCAACTATATGCATTTTCAAGACATCCAAGAACCAGCACCTATCTTTGTGTGCTACCAAGAATTTCTATTAGCCTTAAACAAGAACACTAGAGGTTGTACTCAAGGGTGCTCTAGTTTCAAGTAGACGTTTACATAACATAGCTATTAGCCATAGATGCCCAAAAGGCTATATACAACGTAAGGATTTCACAAGAATCCAAGAAATCTAAGAATAAATAATTTCGAATTTCCTTCTGAATATATCTCAGCAAAGAAATGCTCAGAAGTAGAATATGAAGCAAAGTAAACTACTTGAGCGGGATTATCCAAAATGATTGATTCCATCAAAGAAGACAAGCAAATTTTGTTAGACCTGTACACTTGTATTTATATAAGGTCTCCTTAAGAGTCAATTTCTGTCTAAAATCTCTGCTGGCAAGTTTAGATCGAAAAGGCCACCACCAACAACTTCTTTCCTAGCACGCTTCCGAGAAGAGCATCCACTCTCATCTGAACTCCCAGACCCAGAAGGCCGATCAAGTGCTGCTGTTCCACCTACACTTGCACACATACAAGAATCTTTTCTCACTGAGTAATATTTCAATGAGAAACCACAGCCAAATTGTAGAAAACGTACTTAAGAATATTCATGACAATTACAATGAGAAAGCTCCCTATCTAGCATATAAGCATTTAACACTATCACAAGTTACTGCACAGGATAAGGTAACAATTCCAAGTAAAACTGAAAGAAATTAATAGTTAATATTAAACAAAAAAAAGGGGTTAGAACCTTAAATAAGCACTAAAGCCCAATGTTTGTTCATCTGCAAAGTTAACACTATCAGTTTTTAAAATATCTTTTTACTAATAAACAAGTCAACTTTACAAAACTAATTTTTTTTTTTTTAAGAAAAAAAGGAAGTTTACTTCAATAAGGCTAGAGCAGAGCAAAACAAAATCCAAAATAAAATTGTTTACAAACCCATACACTCCTGCACCTGATATTTGCAAATTTATAAGTATGTGTGTGGGCGTGGGTGTGTGTGTATGTATGTATTTATGTATAATGAAACTATACGGAACAGAGGTTTCAAATTTGACAAACAGTCAAAGTCACCGTTATTATGAATCCTTCATAGACACAAAGATATGGCAAGTGATAATTCACAGCATATACTATTGATATAAGATAGTTCAATAACTCCTTTTATACACAATAAAAAGAAAACAAAATTAAAAGAATAAAACCCCAGCAACTAATGGAGCAAAAGCAAGTCAAAATATTGATTGGCTAGTTCAAATGCCAAATTTTCTCCTCAAATTAATTATGAGAAAGGTATCAAAATGGGCTAATGGAAAAAGTTTGGTCCAGTTTACAATTCAAACAAATCCCTGAGTCAAACATTTACCAGTATTATTGGCTTTATTGCTCCAACAAGCTAAAAGTTCTGATGCCCTCTCTATGCCCTTTGACTTGTATGGAGCAATCCTGTGAACTGGACCCAGTTGGAGAGGATCCAATAAATCATTCTCAATGCACTCATACCTGCATTAATCATCAGGAACTCAGAACCATCAGAGTCGAAATACAGATGTATGAGAATAATCTTTAAAGAATCACTCACATTTTTTGACACAGATTGTCAATAACTGCTGACAGATTGATTACTTGTATCCTTATCTCCATAACCTTATCATCTGGAAACTGGTCAAAAGGTTCCTCCAGAATTTTGGACAGCTTTTCAACATTTCCCTCAAGCTGCTGCTGCTGATCCTCAAATAAATGCTGTTTTATTTCCCTTTGCTCTTCAGTCATTTCATCCTTAAAAAGCTCATCTCCAAACATATAAAATGCAAATGGGTATGAATACGATAGGACACGCCTAGATCTGAAAAGTCTGGAGAGTCCATTATTTACCCAGCTATAATCTCTGAGCATAGAATCCCTCTCTTCAGAAATAGCAACCTTCCCTTGTATAGTCTCTTTCAATTTACTTTCAAGCTTAAAGGAATCCGTGTGAGCCTTATAGCGATTATGATAATGCATATACCGGTATAGATCTCGCTTCGCACGTTCAGCCATTTTTTCAATTTGTTTGTAGCGACCACAGCTATGACCAGCTATACTTGACCAAGTATGCTCTCGTCCAGTGGCCCCACCACACAGCCAACTTCACCAAAAAGGAAAAATTTATGGAAAACAGGAATATATTAGCTTGTAAGAGTCATAAACTCATAGTTGGCTTCAACCCCAAATCATTATTACCATTCTAAAAAACTACTAAGAGTTTAAAATTAAAAACAAAAGGTATGAATAAATTGACAGAAGTTGGCTGAAAAAAATATAATGTAGGAAAGAGGAAGATGACAAGGTAAGGGAATGCTCACCAAAATGCTTGACCACAGATACAGCTAACCAAGTTGCAACCACCATTCTTCTCCACCGGTTTGTGGCATTTTGGACAAGGTTTTGTATGAACTGCTATCCAATTAACTGTTTCTGATTCATCTCGACACTTCTTAGCCCAGAGCTCCCACATCAAACATGAACAGGGGGAGTGTGTTTCTGACAAGCAACTAAAACAAAATTGTAAACCACATGAACATTCTACCTCACATAATTCATCATCCTCAACACGTATTGCATTCCCACAATGAGGAGTGCTGGGGCACCATTTAACTCTTTTATTGTCTTCAATGTAGGATTCAAGAAGAAAACGCTCAAATTTCTCTGCCATGTCAGGGTGCTTTTTACTGACTAGAGTTCTTACAACAGCTTCATCACAAATAGCATTACACTTGTGTGCCATGCACCTAATTCGTTTACTTTGACCCTCATTTATCTTGACAATAAAATGCTCTGTCCAACCTGTAAAAATAGACGTAAATATGAAAAACACCTGGAAGTGAAGTTTGCATGACTTCCCATCATTGTGCAAAAGGACAATGAAGAAAAATCATTGGCGATAAGGCCTTTTATACCATCTAACAACCCAAGTTCAACAACTAAACAATTACAATCATAATATCACAATCTGTAATCACGTTTTGGTCATGGAGTATCAAAAGGCTGACATAGACCCTTGATTAACTGCATCATCAATAAGGGTCAATATCATCCTTGAGGTCCATATAATACTGATAATCTTGTTTAAAAGATTAAAAAATTTCAAATTCTTTAAAATTTAAATATTAGAGATCCAAAGCACAGGAATAACAGCAAACAAACATATACTCACAGTTGTTGCAAAAACAGTGACCACAATCCATTCTTGTGGCTTCATTACTAGGAACATCCTCTATGCAGATATCACACATTACTGAAGAAGGAACTGATGAATCAGGATCACGATGTTCATCCACACTAACACCAGCTTCAGCAAACAACAAAGCTTTTCCCTTGTCTACATACACTGCAAACAACTTCTCCACATCCCAACGATGATAAATAAGTAGGGTTCTTGCATGGTGCTCTCTCAATGATAGCATTTCCATTACTCTGCGCAAATCCTCTTTCTACATGAATGTGCATTGAGAACTCTCAGTGAAACCCAAAAGTAAAATTTATATGAATAATACATGCTGTAGCAATTCAGTTGTTTAGTGGTTTCTCTTTTTGTCTCATTTTACCTGTGCAGCTAGAAGTGATTCCTTTGTAATCACCTGCAACAGACAAAGCATTTCAGAAAAACGAGATCAGTAAAGGAAAAGTACGAAAAAGAATCCAGCTTTACATAACAGTAAATAAAAAAAATTTACTTTTGTCAGTCACCCTACAGCTAGTATAATATGATCATGTTATTTGCTCAAAAGGGGCTTTCCATCAGACTTAAACATTTCGTTGTACCCAGCTCCTACATAAAATCCAGCACCAAATTACGAATGCAACAAATTCAATGCTGCAATACCCAGGTTCCAGCCAGTATGTTCCAAGAACAAAAAAAAATAAAACTTTAGCTAAAGCAGTTCTAAAACTCCTGCCTCAAACAAACTTATATTTAAAAACCAAGATAATGTACTCCACAAAATGACAAAAAATTCACAACCAATACAATCTCTAGAACCCCAAAAAATAGCAAAACTGTAGGAACAACATATAGATTATGCCAAAAGCAAACCAGAAGCATCAAGAAATATTAACTTTTCACATCAAAGAAAAGAAGATAAAAGCGATTGAAAAACAAAAAGAAAAATATATAGATTCCGCCGGCTCCTACTTCCCAAAAAAGATTTAAAAAGAAATCGACTAAGATAATCGAATACCAGAGTTGTGGGACCCTTGGGAGTAACCAAATGAATATCGGGCTCGTCGTTTTCAAAGCCGTCGGCGGACGCCTGATCGGAGTAAGGGTAATCGTCGTCGCTACTCAAATAGTCGTCCATCCCCAAAAACAAATTAAACAGCAAAGAATACAGTACTAATGTAAAACGATGAAACCAATGGGTATTGGGAATTGAGTATGTTTGAATCGACCACGAATCGATCGAATCCGGTGATCGAAGAGAATGAAGAAGGGGAATTCCGAGGAGAAAGCCGGCGATGAGGTTGTGGAGATGCTTTATAGAAGTAGCATGGGAAAGCGACGAATAGAGTAATTTGGGTGGTGAAGAGGGGAAGGGTACCCCTACTCAGGACATAAAGCCGAGCGTTTCATAGGTCGTCGAGTCTTAAGTGGGAAAGAGATTTTCATTGGTTGTTAAGGTTCATTTTTTATATATTTTTTTTTAAATATATATATATGGATGTAACGGCGTCGTATTCGTATTTTGTGGACATCGTTTTCTAGTACGTATTATTATTTTTGCCCCTCCGTCAAGGCCATAAACATTCTCGTTTTGTACTAGGTAATTTAGGGTGCTTTTAGTTTGATTGTTTTTTATTTTTATTTTTATTAAAATAAAAAAATATTATTGCAAATATGTTTAGTAAAATTTAGAATAACATGTTTTATGAAAATATTTTTTAAAACAAGATGAAAACTTTTTAGATTTTTTAAAATATTATTACATAATTATTAAAAATTAAACTAAAAATTGTAATATTTATAGCTATTATCAATTTGAATTGAGAATAAAAATAAACAAATTTTCAAATTTATGAAAAAAAATTTAAACAATAAAAACTTACAAATAAAAATAATTTTTAAAATTAAAAATAATTTCAGAAAAATTTTTATTTACATGTGCAGTTGAAGCTTTTTGATATTTGTAAATACTAAATTCAATTTTTCATATTGTCTCTGTAATAAAATAATAATAATAATAATCTATAACAATAATAAAAAAGAAGAAATTGTAATTTAAAGTGAAGCAAAACATTATCGATGGACTCAAAATTATTTTAAAATATATTTGAGTTCATTAATAACTTGTTTTTAATTTAATTATTCATTAATTTATCTTTATTATATAACTAAGAATTCATTAATGTGCTTAGTGGTATTTTTATAGTATTATTATTTTATTATTGATAATATGAGTTTGCAAACATTATATGAAGATTTTCAGCATATCATTTTCTTAGTATTGTTTATAGTATAACTTTAAGTTTTGATCAATTTTTTTAAGCTTTATAATCTGGCTACTGAAATTGTCAAAGTTTCAGTGGTATTTTCTTTATAAGTTTTCATTAATTAAATATTTAAAGAATTTAATTTATATAGTAAGCTACTTTATACAATGAATAACGTCATAAATTGTTTTAAAATAAAATATTATTATCTTTTATTATAGATTCAAAAATTTCTCTGGCAAATGAATAACTGTGAATCAGTTATAATTTTTTATGGATATAAAAGTTGTGTTATTGGGGAAATTGTTTTAATCATAGAAGTGGATAATTACACTAATAATGGAGTTATGAATAATTATAACCGACATAAGTGTATAAATATTTTCATAATTATAGAATCATAATATCAAGTTGTAGGTTAATGATTACTCCGGGACAGAACCAAGCATAGCATATAATGAGCCTTTTAAAAAAAAAATTATTTTATGTTTTTTATTTAAAAAAAATTGTTTGATAATTATTTTTAAAATAAAAAATAAAAAATAAAAAACTTGCTAGATTCTGTTATTTTTTTTTATTTTTAAAAATTATTCTGTATAATAAAAATAAAAAAAATTATTTGATAAACTATTTTAAAAATATTTTTTTTGTGTTTTAAAAATAAAAATAATTTTTTATTATTTTTTGTTTTTTATTTTTAAAATAATAATAAAAAATAGTTTTCAAACAAATTTTTTATTTTAAAAATAATTTTTAAGAACAAAAAATAAGTTTATGAGAAAGTTATTTTTATTTTTAGAATACAAAAAAATATTTCTAAAATAGTTTATCAAATAATTTTTTTAAAATTTTATTTTACAATTTTTAAATATAATTTTTAAAATCACAATCAAACGAGTCTTCAATCAATAGTTTTTTTTTAAACAAAAAAAAAATTGAATATATCACATAAAGGCATAAAGCAGACTCTTTTGGCATTTCTGTTTTCGTTTTCCCCCACAAAAACTTTTCCTAAAGTAGAATGCTTTCTATATTAGTTAAACTAGACATTAAGGCTATATTTGGTAAAAATAGTTGATAAACTAGCTGAAAGCTGATAAGTTAGCTGAAAGCTGATAAGCTAAATTTTAGCTGAAAACTGAAAGCTGTTAAATTAATTTATTCAATTAGAAGTGTTTGGTAAAAATAGCTGATAAATTAGCTGATAAATGTAAAATGACATAAAAGGTCATATATAAAATTTATTATTTTTTGTTAGTAATTATATTTCATTTTGTAATTCTAAAAAATACAAAATAAACATATCATCTAACGTTTCACAATAAATTAGCAATATTGTTGCGAATCTCTTTCATTTCAGTAGATGCCTCTAAATTTTCGTTAATATTTGAGAAAGAAAAGTACCCAAAAAAAACCTGAAGATTAATAAATAGCGTAAAAAATTATGAGTAGGATAATATTGAAATTTAAATAAAATAATAAGGATAAAAAAAAGAATAAAATTATAAAAACTATAAGCTAAAAGCTATACGCTACTCAAAGTAGCTTATGAAAATACGCTATAAGCTACTCAAATAAACTTGTTTACCAAACACCTCTAATTTGGTCAAACAAGCTTATAAGCTAGCTGAAATGACTTGCCAAACATACTCTAAATATATGATCTCCCTTCATGAAAAAGAATAATAATAATCCTATTATGTCAGAAATAACACTCTAAATTGAAATTCATTTATTAGACAAGGTTAATTTTGCTACTTTCTCTTATTTATAAAATATTAACATTCTTTCCATTTTTAAACAAATTTAACCCTTTATTAATAACTATCCTCTGGGTCTCTGTTTTCCTATTTGGTCATAGATATTTAGTATATTATTAACCAAAACACAAGATTAAATAATAAAAAATTTAATTACTCAATGGGTCCTTATAATTTCAATCAATTTTTAAATAAGTTTTTATAGTGTTTCCTTATTGTTAGACTATTTTAAAAGTATAAGTCATATATGGTCTTTTAATAACTAAAATTCAAATATGTATTCAAATTTGATGTCAAATAAATTAACAACAAGAATTTAATTAAAAAAATTGAACTATAAAAATCTGATTTTAAACTTCTAAACTATAAAATTCTATTTAAAAATTAATTGAAATTATAACTATAGGGACCTGTTACGTAATTTAACCAATAATGAAAGAAAATAACACAGCCATGCTTACACATCCCCCCCCCCCCCCCCCAAAAAAAAAAAACACACGCACTCAAATATGCGACAAACTTTGAAGTCAACCACAGCTTTGTCAAATGGCAGAAAACTGCCTTCTGATCTAGCTGCATGTGGCTGAAACGAAAAAATTTCAGATAGACCCAATTTATAAAAAATTAATAGACCAAACTAGTTATAAATAAATATTTAAATATGTTAAAAATAGATATCACTAAAAATATATCAAGCTAGAAACTGTAGGCACCCGACACGGTCAAGAAATGTCACTCTTTGGCAGCCCCTAACCTGTACAGGGATACGAGATGCCTGGATTCTACATTATAGTTCTACAATC
Source organism: Gleditsia sinensis (assembly GCA_037074535.1). Lineage (NCBI taxonomy): Eukaryota > Viridiplantae > Streptophyta > Magnoliopsida > Fabales > Fabaceae > Gleditsia > Gleditsia sinensis. The sequence continues at coordinate 2,856,159 of CM073463.1, forward strand.
CTCCAGTATTAAAGTCATCATGCAGCGTATTCATCAAAGTGTTGAAGTCATTATTAAAACAGATAAGAGAATTAATAAGACTTTCAAATATCTTTGAATGGTAAAGAACTTTCCCTCATTGTTGTTGAAAGTGAAAATTGGAAGGAATTCCATAGGATACTGATAATAACTTTGGAGTCTCTGGAGGGTAAAATACTTTGCCTAAACCATGCCCAGGTATGGCAACTTAATTACTTTCAATAAACTAGAACTGTTTTGGATCTATATCAAAATGGCTAAATCAGATAATTAAGAAAGTTTCTTTGCTTCAAAAGAGGTAATTTAAAATTGCAGCAGGGAAACTGAAGTTGATAAAACGTGCTTACAATACAGTTTAAGAGTTCAACTCATCAACATTGATTCGGAAAACATAATCTTCACTCTCTAACTCTTCATGAAGTAGACTAATTGATGGCGTTTCAAACCTCTTAACAGGTATATCCTCATACGATGATCTCCGTCCCTACAAAAGTTCAGCAATCATAGGTAAAACAGATATACATAATACTGAGTACTAGTACATGGATCACAATACTTATCAAACTATAATGCATAGCCATACTTCAGATCAGAACCAAAATAAAATCAAATCAAACGAGTTGAACTCCCACATTGACACTCTAGTCATTACTCCATGTGTACCTTGAGATAAACTCTTTATAATTTATCATGAGAATAAGAAAATGTTATATTTTTTAGCATTGCAAAATGTTCTCATATGCATTACATTTTCTTTCCTATAAAAGAAGAATTTCTTAAATGGAAAGACAATTTTGTCATATGTTTCTATTATGAGGAAATATTAAGGGGGCTTATACAGACTAACCTTCTTCAGAACGTAGACAAAATAGTGAAAAGTTTCACCAAAAGTAGTCCACTCAACAGACCAGCTAAAATCCAGAGCATTAAATATAGGACGCCTGAAATGAGGCTGTCATGGATTTGACGTATATTAGAATCACGGAAGAACTCAGTAAACAGACACAAGCAGTCAACAATTCACACTCGAAACCTGGCCAAAAGTTATTGAGATAAATGTGCCATCTGATTTCAAAACCCTGTGAACACCTTTCAACATGGCCATAACCTTGGATAAAGTTTCAGGCCTTGGATTCCACGGGTCACCACTGTCCACGAACAATACATCCTTCAAAATCAAATATAACATATGCATACTTGACTATTAAAGTTCAAAGATTTGGTAATAAAGAAATTATATATATCACTACAAAACCATGTCAAAATTCTACCAAGGTCAAAGGAGAATCATTTGAATTTGTGAGTTTACCATAGTCCCTTTTTCAATAACCACATCAAAACACTCATCACCAAACGGCAGCTCCAGCATGTCAGCTTGCAGCACTTTTATGTCTAATCATAGAAATGATAATAGGAAAACAAGTCACATTTCAGAGAAAATGAACTCCATTCCATCAACTGGTGTAGAAACAAAGGGACACTACAGAGAAGCAAATTACATAACAAGTTTGATATAAAGTTATTTGGCAAACAAAACCTTATAAATAGATCAAGAATTTATCTCTACTCACACCAAGTCAAAACGTGGAAAAAAAATTAAAATATCCCTCTCTCCAACCTCTGCCAAGTAGATTGATTTTATATTTCAATAGGAATATTCTAATGTCTGAGGGAGGATGATGAAGTACCCATAGCCAACTACCAAAATTGTGTTACAAAATACTCTGCATGTCTGTGCACTCACGCATGCACTTGCTGGACTTGTACTATGGTTAGACCTCCTAGCAATTGTTTGGGAACAATCCAGTTATCCAAGTAAAATTTTATATTCAAACAAAGACAAAGGAAGGAGTCAAAAATTACTTGATTCCAGATGGAATTCCAAGTGAAGAACAAACTAACCTTTGAATCCCCTGGAAAATAACCGTTTCTGCATCTTCTCTACTGCAACAGATGACAGGTCAATGCATGTTATGTTGGTTACCCCATCCTTATACAACTCTTCACACATTTGCGAGTTTCCACATCCAAGCTCCAGGACCTGCATGATAGCCGTATTCCATCAAGAAAGGACAACTGGACAAGCAACACAAGCAATACTATTTCCATAAAATGGAACCAGGCACATTTATAAAATTAATGAACCTAACTATTATATTGCATACAGCAAGGCAATGCTTCGTCCAATCCAAAAACCATAATGATGAGCTGAAATCAATGAACAAAAAACCCATATATTCTGTGGAAAATGCCCAGGTCATAGAACTGGCGGGGAAAAAATCTTTCTAGTCAAAATTCAGATTCATTCTCTCTAATTTCTTTCTTTCTGTGGTTTCACGGTTTCACTTTCACCTCTCTCTCTCATCTTATTTGAATAATCATCTGTTCTGAATTCTGAAGAATATTCAAGCTTTCTTCCCCTCCCCTACTTTGCTTTACTGTGTCAATGAGCAAAAGTGCATGAGGTGAGTAAAATGAGTACTCTTCATGTGTTAAGCAGAAATTCCACTGATGAATAATAATAACTAATTTATGTTTTTTTAAAAAAATTTGGATGAATCTAAGGCATTGAAGAAACATGGAGGGGGAAAATTTTGAACTGGTTGACTGTGCTCTCGAAAACTAAAATCTTGCAATTTCACATTAGCATCTTTCATTAGATTCACAATCGCTAGGTAATTCAATATGTATATGAACCTGGGCAGTGCCTCCATAGAAAAGTGTCACCTTATTCTGATGCTTTTTTCTTAATTATGTCTTTTTATAACGCAGAGATGGAGCACAGATTTTGTATGGAAGGTTTAGTTAAATTAATAATAAACTTTTAAAGTCATTATAGAAACCTTTTATAATGATTGTGATTTGCAAATGGTTTAGCTAACACTATTCTATTAGGTTTCACAATTTACAGCCTACTACTTATGGTTTTACTATTCATACAAAAAAAAGTCCTTTGGCAAGTTAAATTTATCCAAAATACAAAATTGAGCATTATCTTCAGAAAGAAGAGAGCCTTTAACTGTAAATATGTTATCTAAAATTAAGCAACTTATGAAGTCCTGAAAGATTAAGTAACAATAACAACAATGAAATTATAAACATAAATCACCTAATAGGAACCATGCAAAGAAAGACCCCAGTGCATGGAACGATTATGTAATTAATTACATGAAAGTATGACTTCTATCTCAACAAATCAATGAACAAGGTATGCTAACGTTATTATATTTATAATATAGAGGAGGAGTTTCTGGTAAAACTTGAAAGTATATTAAGAAGTTAGCACATATTGATAATCAATGAGAAACAAAGATGAATAGAAGGAGGGCAACAACTTGTAGCAGTAAAATATTAATGTATACTTTATAGGGCTCTTCAGTTATTATCTAGTTTCTTATTTCTTCAGTGTGTTCATTATTTTCGTGATCGTGCTAAAGGGGTTGTTCAAAATACCAGATAAGAAGTTCCTTGCTCTTGGGATGTATACCAGATCTTACCACCCAAACCATCTGCCCAAAAGGGCCAAAACCAGAAAGCTCATCGCAATAAACTTATTTTCGTAACATTTTATCTCTGTTATGGGACAGCAACAAGAAGAAGGCTTTGATATGTTTTGAAATCCTGTGATTGTGTAGAAATGATATGTAGTGCTTTTGTGAGCTAAAAAGTACACAATTTGTAGTGCTTTTGTTTGCTATTGCTATTGTAATCATGCAGCTTGAAGTACTGCTCTTTTTTCTAGTAATGTAAAGATGATTTTGTAAGGTAAACTTTGGATAGATGACATCATCTGAACATCACTAAACAGCCACATATACACAATCTGATAGTAAGATGTCAGATCCTAAATGTGAGTATTGCATTGAAATACCAAATTCGGGTGGAAAACCTACATTGAAATTTCTGATACAAAAATAATTCAAAGGTGGAGGAAAAAGTAGAATGAAACAACATCTTTCCAGAAGAAAGGATGATCCGACACCCGGTAAAAAACAACTCATGATGTTGATTATATAATGCAAAAGAACGTGAAAGAAATTTGTGCAAAGAAAAAGAAAGGACAGGATCAACCGGAAGAGGAGAATATGTATAGCCCTAGAATCATGCTATTTCCAGAGTTGTAAGAAACTCCTCCTCCACAATCTCAATCTGCAAGTTTGGCTCAAAAGAGAAAAAGACAGGCAAGTGGGGGACATAAGTAATGATTTTTTTTCCTCCAAAAACTACTCATTGAGCTCAAACATCAATCAAGAGTGCCTTTGCAAGTAAAGAAGTCATATATAGAGCTAGTATGGCTATTGCTAGGTTCTTCTTCGATAATTGCGTACCAATAAATGCTTTGAGTGCAGAATACTATCAAGTTGGGTCAACCTACAATAGATGTTATTGCAGCAAATGACTCTGACTACTGAGTGTCAAATTCTCATTTCATGAGAAATAGCCTATTGCATTATATGAAAAAGCAAGTTAGCTTGTCGGTTGATGCTTGTCAAAGTACTTGAGCAAACAACTATCACGGCTGATGGTCGATGTTTCTGATATTGTTAAGGAAGCTGAAACACTTAGTAGCTTATTTACAAGGTCTGAACCAACAACGTCATTCATTTGGTCACTAATAATTCAACTGATTATGAAGCTACAGGTAGATTTCTAGAGAAAGTATCATTCAGTCTTTTGGTTACCTACTAATGCCCATTTTAGGGACAAAGATGCCCACTCACTATATATTAAACCGTAGTACTCCCTCCTAATTCCTATCACAATGTGACCACATAAGTTTTTTAACTGATTATCAAAATTTTAGCTTCCACCCAAGTGATTTTGGAAAAGGTCACACTATAACTGAATTTTCAATACTATGGAAGTAATAGAGCTTCGCCCAATTGCTCCTCGCTGCAGCATTAATCAAATTAACAATCTACAATTGGAAGTTGCAGAAACAATAAAGCTAGAGAGCCCGTGACCTTCCTGATGCCAATTAATTTTTTTTTTCTTTTTGCGAGAACAAGAGCCTAGCTTACGATGTCAAAGTCTAATACAAATGATTATGCATGACGCAGAGCAATACGCAATAATAGTAATGAAAAAGAGAATTACAGAAGAATGACGAGTAACGTGGGCTTGAATAAGGTGACGAAAATGGGAATAATCCTTGAACCATTCATACTGTTCCTCCTTGGAGAATCTCTCATCCCTAAAAGCAGAATAACATCACCAAGCATAAATTTTGATAAATCCATCGGCAAATCAAAGTTAAGAGCAAAGTAAACTAAAAATTACCAGTAACGAGGATCCTTGTATGCCAGAGCAGTTGACGGCTCTGGCTGCGTCACTTTCTGGCTTTGACTTGTATCCATGACTCGAGCATATCAGGCTTTCTTCTTCTTCTTCTTATTCGCAGGAGAAGGCAAACTTGGACGATTAATTTTCTTTTATTTTTTTACATAGTTTTATGGTAATAAAAATATAAATATATGAAAATTTTAAGTTTAAAAATATCTTTAAAATATTTATATATGTATTTATAATTTATTTTTTATATTTATTTTTAACAATTTAAATTTATCTTAAAATTACTGGTTCACAGTGTTTAACTTTATTTCTTATAATTTTTAATCAAAATCTTTAATGGAATAAGCATGCAAGAGGCAAGAAAAATACCTGAGTCATGTCATTTCTATATCAAAAAATAAAAAATTCCTAATTTAATTTTAGATTTTGGAAGAGAAATCTTAAGTATGTGTTTGGATGAAATATTTTGAAAAGAAAATGTATTTTTAGAAAATATTTAATATGTTTTAACGCAAAATAGTTTGTTTGACTAAAAAATTAAAAAAATTTGAGTAATTAATCATGTAATTTCAAAAAGTTCAAATATCTTTTTTCTTTTTGGAATTCCAAATTTTACTTTCAATTTTTTATACAAGTAATGTTAAAAAAAAAATTTACATTCATTTATGCACAAAAGTAACATGAGAAGATTAAAACAGACAAAATAAGTTTTAAAAAAAAAAAATTAGACTTGCGCTTCCTCGAAAGAACATAGCAGATACTGTGATCCCCAAGGTTTCATTTAATTTAATCTTGATGATCACAAAATATAAAAGAATAAATTAAATATTTTATTAAGGATTTATTCACTTTATTGAATAAATCTTTAATAAAATATTGTACTATATATCAAAATCAAAAGGAGGCTTCCAACAAGAAAATTTATCTATATATCAAGATCAAACACTCCCAACAAGCTCTCATCCATTTTTTATTATTATTAATATTTAAATTATAATACACATAATATTAATATTAATAGATAAAATATTATCTATCAATAATAGATTAAGAGTCGATATTCGGTCTACTGACAATAAATAATTTTTTATTTATCAACAATGTTCAGATCATTACATGTAGTAAAAATAATTTTAAAAATTATTATTTTTATTATGTATCGCAATTTAAATATCGCTGGTAGATAAAAAATTATCTTTCGCCGCTGAATCAAATATTTTTTCATAAATTAAATATTAATTTATTTAAAAAATTCAAAACATTGATTTAAGAGTAATCGAGACTCAAATTCAGAAAAAAAAAACCTATAGCCATAATTCTAACTATCAAAATCTTCCCAGCGTATTCAGAGAATTAATCAAATAAAAATCAGTTTTCAAATCAATTGAAAATGTCAACCAGAAATGTCAAACAGAATTGAAATTAAGTAACCAATAGTGCAAGCTATTTGAGTCAACTTCAAAAGTCATTTGAAGTTAGAAAAACTATATAAAATCCTCTGAAAACATAAGAGATGTTTTAGGAGTTTAACGTGGCATATCCAAATGATCGACTATGATCTAGTTTTGTAATAAGAATATTTATTTATTTTTAATTAATACTTTAATTTAATATATTTTAAAGTATTTATTTAAGACTTAAATGAATGTAAGTTTTAATTTAATATTCAACTTATCATTAGTAGTAAAATAAATAGGACAAACCCTAGACTAATGCATAACTAAATATGTCTAAATATGTCTACACATATATAGTTCAATTCTCTGTAAGCACTACATGATATACTCCATTTTCATCTTTCCATTTTTCTCTCATAGTGATTTCGAAGCTTTGTCTATGGAGTTTGTGACTACCATAATAAGGTTTTTTTTTTTATTATTCTTGGATAACTATTTGCATGCCTATAGTAATTGCGACAACGTAACAAGCTTTCATCATTTTTGGTCATTGCTCTTTCCATTTTTCTCTCATATATAAGTACTAATTGGCATTAGAAATCTTTTTAGAATTCTTAAGAAAGTTAAGCAAATTTTTTTTTTTATATATTTGTTATTAGATATAAAAATTCATTCTCGAAAATAAAATATTTTTAAAAATAAAAAATTAAGAAAATTTCCACCATTTTATTTTCACTTATGAGGGTGAAAATAAAAGTTTTTCATCAAAATAGAAAACTTCTTTTTATGTAAAATTATCAAATTGCCCTTAATTCTAACTTCTAAATTTTAAACTTTAAACACTAACTCCTAAACTTTAAATTTTAAATTCTAAACCCATAAACCTTAAAGTCTAAACCCTAACCCTAAACATTAAATATAACCTCTAAACCTTAAATCCTGAATTCTAACCTATAAATTTTAAATCTTAAACTTAATTCTAAACTCTAAACTTTAAATTTTAAATCTAATCTCTAAATTTTAAATCATAACCCCTAAACCCTAAATTCTAAACTTTGAACTCTAAGTCCTAATTTTTAAATTCTAAAACCCTAACCACTACCATAAATCTTAAATCTTAAAACTCTAAATCTTAAATTTCAAAACTCTAAATCTTAAATCCTTAAATTTAAAATCTTGTCCCTAAACCTTAAACCTTAACATCTAAACCATAAACCCTAAACTCTAAATCCTAAACTTTGAACCATAAATTTTAATCTCTAAATTCTAAATTCTAACTTCAAAATCTTAAATTCTAAACTCTAAATTCTAAGTTTTGACCCCTAAATTTTAAATAAAAATTTTCATTTCTTCTTTTTTTTAGTCAAGAAAAAATCTTATTTATTTATTTATTCTTTTTTTTTTATCATCTTATTTATCAATTTTTTTATTTTAACTTTTTTAAAGGTATTTTTAAAAAAATAATTATATTTTCAAAAATATTTCAAGTGAACCAAACATAAAAATAAAAAATTAATGGTAATACAGCAAATTATTCTAAAAAAAGTAAGTGACAACCAAACATATTTTTTTAACTTTCTTATCTATTTCATTCCTAAAAATCTCAGTCTCAAAAATATAATTTTTTTTAAAATAAAATATTTCAAGAACCAAACATCATCACAGTGATGCAAAGCCTTTGTCTATGAAGACTTTGACTCCGAGAAAAAAGTGTTTTTGTTTTCTTTTTTCACTCTTGATTCTTTCTCATTTCATAACCAAGCTGAGCCAATGGTCCCATTTGTAGAAAAATTCTCTGTAAGAACGATCAATTTGCTATTTGAGGCTTGGATTACAAAGCTCTTCAAGATAGTCCTTATCAAAGCTCGAAAAAAGATTGTGATAAATCATAGACGGAGGTTCCCAGAGTTTGCCTCTTACTATGTCTTTTGAACTACTCTATGAAATACTAAAGTTGATCAGGTCTATATTATAGATTGATGACACTGACAATGAGTTCTTGCTTGATTAGCTATGGGGTGTATTCTATTTATATAGATGTACACTTTTTACGGGAAAACATTTTGGAGAAATTAGTAGTTTTTTCAGACTCAAGAAGTTAACTCCAAACAATGTTTCTGTGTTTGATTCTTAGAATTGGTTCTTAATATGTTTCTGTGTAAAGGAGTAGAAGGCTTCGCACCATTAAAAACCGTGGAGCTCGGAGGAAGTTAGTTGGTTAGGTTGAAGTCTAGCTTCAGATATCAAATTTATCATTTCGTCCCTATTGAAAAAACATGAGATGAAAAAAATATGTGAATCAAGAAAAGTTTTATAGATAAGGTTCCAAATCAAAGAATCAAGAAAGTAATTCTCAAAAGCCGAATACATAAAAAAAAAAAAGTTATGGTTTGCAGCTAAAATGAAGAGATAAAAAGGGGGGAAAGTATAGTAGGAAATATTCATACTCTGTAACAATTACTTCTATAACCACGAAGCCACCCAAGCTTTTTATTTAGCAATAAAAGAGGAAGAATTCAATTTTATATTCTCTTAGTTTACTTATGCATGTTTAGTGTGAACATTCATAAAAATCATACCACAATTAGCTAGAAACCATAATTTTTTTTATGTATATGGCTTTTGAGAATTACTTTCTTGATTCTTTGATTTGGAACCTTGCTTTTAATTTTGTAAATATCAATTTATCTTCAATAAAACTTTTCTTAATTCACATGACTTTTTTCCTCTCCTGATTTTTCAATAGGGACGAAATGATCAATTCGGTATTTGAGGCTAGGCTTCACTCTTACCGATTACTTCTCAGACTACAAAGCTCCTCAAGATAATCCCTTGTTTATATATGACTTCTTCCTATTGTAATTTTGACACTTGTAAAAATCACATATATTCACTATAAATTTAAAAAAAAATTGTAATACAATTATTTCTAAAAAAACAATTTGACACTTGTAAAAATTACATGACTTCTTCCTATAGTAGCACAAAAATCCCATAAACAAGATGGCCATAAAAAAATCTCTGTAACTTCAAATTATACATGGGATAAATAAAGATATGAAGTGAAGGATAATTAATTACTGATTAACATAGGAAAAAGAAGTTCAAAAGTATCATAGTTTTATTTAATTATCATAAAAAAATAGTAAAAAAAAAAATTTAGCAATCATATTTCAAAAGTATAAATTGAATTAAGACTATCTCTTTACTCTTCAAGAATGTTGTTTGGAGTTATTAGTAGAATTGTTGAAATACAATAGAGCCATTAAAATAAGTCAAACTTTAAAAGACAATCAGTTTATCTTTTTTTTTTTTTTAGTACAAGAGTTGAGCAAGGATCGAACCTAAGACCTTTACTAAGCTACCCACTCTCCTCACCACTAGACCATATCTAGTGGCTTAACCAGTTCACCTTTAAACATATTGTAGAGTTGAGTTGGTAGTCTTATTTTTATTACTATTTTTAAAAAAATAAAAAAAATTTAGGCCCAACCCTAGGCTAGGACTAGCTTGACAAAAAAAATTAGGACAAGGAATAAATTATTTTATTATAAAAAAATCTAATATATTTTTTTCTCTTGGGACTTAAGAAAGTTCACAATAGAATTTTTTGTCATTGTAATTTTTGTTTTCTTAATTAAAAGTAAAATAATTGAAATATAAAGACTTGCAATGAGTTAAAAAGTTCATAAATAAGGCTTCAAGTGTGCACGTAAAGTTAGATTTGTTTTTTGAGACATGCATAAAGGTATCACCGTTAAGAAACAAATTGATATATAAACCTATTTAGAGCGTGACACTTAGTAAAATTGTTTAAGTGGATTTCATAAATGTCATATTTTTTTTATAAGTAACTCTACAGTATTTTAAATAATTATATTTTTTAATAGTATAATTTTAAAAAATTTATTAAATAGATCTTATAAATTACTTTACATCTTTATATTTTATTTATATTTATTTATATTTAAATTTAAAATATAATTAATTTATATTTATATTTTAAAATAATAAATATATAAAAAATTTTAAATATAATTTTTAATAATAAAATTTTAATATAAATTTTAAAATAATAAATATATAAATAAAATTTTTAAAATAATATAAATTTATTTTTAATAATATTAATTAAAAATAATAAAAATATATAATAAAAAATTATTATTTAAATTTAAACATTATTATTTATAAAAGTAATAGTGTTTAAATTTTTTTTTTTTAATCTACGGTGAGTCACGCTTAAACAATATATATCAGTGGACTTTAAAAAAAAAAGTTTATAAAAAAAAAAAGTGTACATATAAGACTTAAAATATTTTTATGTCAGAAAAGTGTAACTTGGATCAAGACTTTTTTGGGACCACCATAACTAATTAGTTTACATAAGCATTTAATTAATTTTTCACTCATTAATTACCTTTAGCTACGCTGTTCATTAATTAATATGGTGCCATAAAGTTCAATTGAGGATTCTTAATATGCTACCAAATATTTTAAACTCTGAAAGAATCAATTTGTTATGCTATATTTAAGAGGTTGCAATTAAGATTCTTTCTTTAAACTTTTTCTATCCCAACAAAACAACACTTGAATTAAAAAAATTTATTTTAGTAATTAACTAATGCCATCATTATTCTCTAGTTTAAAGAGATAATTTGGAGGAAATATCAAAGTTATATTTCTCTAATATGATATATGATTAAACACCTTTTTTAATTTTAATTTTTAATATTTCTAAGAATTATGTTACAAGAATTTTGATTGTAAATTCTCTAATTTTGACATGGCAGTCTATAATTACACTTAAAAAATAAATTAATTGAGGTATATGCAAATTAGTTAGCACCACCTAATTGTTAGAAAAAGGAAAAAAAAATAGTGTATTAATGTGTTATCTTACATGGCACTAGTTATTTTTCATCAAAATAATTGAGGCAAGTTTAATATTTTGAATTTATTGAATTCTATTAAAGAATAACATGCAAATACCTTATAATCAAATTTATCATTTTGATTGCATATCTTTAAAAGGATCTAAGTTATAATAAATTTTTAACATATACAAAAAGTTTGTATATATTTTAAAAATATAAAAAAATATGCATTTTATGCTAAATTCAAAAAAGATCAAAGTATTTTATTTTAGTATTTTTAAAATATAAGATATATTTGTATATATTTTAAAAAATAAAAAAGATAATTTTATTTAATTCAAAACTCAAAAGAAGTTAAAGTATGTTACTTCATTTTAAATTTATTGACCTATTAGAGAATAACATGCAAATAAATAACCGTTGATTAAAGAAAATAAAGGTAAAAATTATTTTCTTATTTTTCTCTTTTTATTTTTCAAGTCATAGACTTTTTATATATAAAAAAATATATTATCATAATCAGAATAATTTGTTTATTTATTAAATTATATATATATAAAAATAATTAAAATGAAATATTCCCACGTTTCAACCTCCTTTTTGTCCTATGTTAATTAAAAACCAAAGGTGGCTGAAAAGTGAAAACCATAATTGGCATGAATGAAAATTGAAGACTATAAACAATCCAGCAAGTGTCTTAACAGGCGAAGCAAAGGCGGCGGTAACCTGGCGTTGCAAAATATGAATCGCGTGCGGGGAGAATCGGTTTGACGTGGCGTGGAATCTGTTTTTGATCTCTCGGCGAGTCGGTGTGGGAGGCTTCCACTCAGTGTCCAACACGTGTACACTATGACCACGTGTCACTTCTAGAACTGCGCGTGGACAAAAGGGATCCCAGATTTTCGAAGAAGAAGCACTGTGGGTTGCCTCCTTTTGTCAAGCTCTTGTTTCCTATCTTCACAAGGCATTATTTATGAAAATTCTATCTTCCTAATTCATCCCCACCTTTCCCAACAAATTGCATTATTAACATTGAAAAAGAAACAAAAAAAAAGAATATTTTCCAAATTATATATTATTTCCTTTTTTTAAATAAAATATAAATTACAATTTACTAATCAGTTTATATTATTTTTCATCTAAATAACAAAAATGATTATAGAAATATTAAAATCATTAATAATTTTATTACTAATAATATATTTTACTTATAATTTTATAATGATATGAAGCTAATGAATTTAATTTTTATATATCATTTTGATTTTTACAATAATTTAAATTATAAATTTGTTTATAAGCGAAGCAATAATTTTTATAAGTATTTAATTATACTACTAAAATTTAGATAAAAAATCTTACAAAATAACAAAATAATTATATAATAAATTACAAAGAAATTAAATGAAATATTTTAAACTCTGAAAACAAAAAAAAAATGATTGAGTGAAATCAATTGAGTTAATTTGAAATTTTTTTCCTTTAAAAATTAGACTATTTTAGAGTTATTGAAATAATATGTTATGCTATACTTAAGAGTTTGCAATTAAGATATATTTAAGCCAATATTCCAATTAATTTGTGGAGCTAACTAGTGTGGACGAGGAATTTTATTTTTCATGAAAATTAAAAATAATTAATGAAATTTTATTTCTTATAACATGTTAAAAATTCTATCTCCTATTTCAAATTTTTTTAAAAAAAAAGAAAAAAAACCCTATTTCGTATAAAATGGCTAGGATGTCCTAGTTTTTGTTATGGGCTAAGAAAAATTGTATTTCCTATGATTGATATGATTGAAATTTGATTATGTAAAAGAAAAAGTTACACCCTCACCCATTGGAAAGAATCAGTAAAAAACAATAGGGGGACAAAATTGCTGGTGCACTGGTATTTGGATAAATATTTCAAATTAAGCATGCTATAGTTCATTAAAATAATTTTAATTTATAACCATTTAAAAATTACCCATTTTTTAAAAAATATTCTTCAAATTTATATATTACAAGAGAAAGCAAAAAAAAAAGACAATAATTAAATACATACCAAATAAATTCAGAGAACCCAAGATTTTGTTATTAATAAAAGAAAAAACTTCACCAAAAATTCAAAATTACACATGTAGGCATCTAACAGGCTTATTAAATGAGAAATTTCTGTATAGATTCAGTTTATTAAAAGGTAGCTACTAGAGTTGGGAAATTGCATAAAAATTTCTCTCTTTTTTAGTTTTTCTTTCCAGAACTTATAGTGATTACTTGTGCAGCAAGTTGTTTGGGATTTCGGTATAAAAATGACAGAGGGGTAGCAAAGCTACCACATTCAAAAACTCGCAATTTCATTTCAAGTTATATCCATCGAGAAGCACTTTGAAGCTCCAAGTTTAGCGATTTCTGAGCAAATAACAGGTAGATATTTTCGATTCTGCAGGTAGAAGTTTAGGGCTATGGTTTTTGCTGCTCAATCCGAACTTTGCATTTCTTTATCTGCCGATGTTATGGCTTTTTGGATGTTTCTTAATTATGAGTAATAACTCTTGAACTGAAGCTAGGGTTTGTTGAGTGAATGTACAAAATATTTTGAAGAAATACACTGCTCAAAATTTTAATCTTCAAAAAATCACTTTGAATGAATGAACCAAATTATTGTAAATTGATCTTGTTAATTGCCTTATATTTTTTTGTCTAAAAATTTGACATAATATATTATAAAAATATTATTCTAAATTTGAATACGAATAATGTATATAAAATAAATTTATGTCGAAGAGATATATGATATTCGGCAATTAAAATTTTAGATAAAATAATTTTGTATATTTACTCTAATTTAGTTGTTTTTATCAGGCCAGGTAAATTCGCAAGCAAAATGAGTCTTTTTTGGTAATTTCGCAAAAAATTGCGACAGAGCGTAATAGCGTAATAGCTAAGAATTTGTTCTTTCTCTGCTGAAAGATTGTATTCTTCAGTGTAATTACGAGTCCTTCTGCTTCGTGAGCTGCTATTTTTGCTTCTTCCTTCTCTTGGGATTACGTTGCTTTGCGCGTTAGAATTGTGAAGTGTACGCGGGGGAGATAGAGGAAGGGCTTTTAAGGGAGAGAGAGTTTTAGAGAGAGAAACTAGAAAAAAGGGACATTGTTTCCCGCGTTTTCTTTCTCCAGTAGACTACTGGAGAAAGAAAACGCGCAGTAGTGCTCTCATTTTTTCGAAAGCGTGTAAGCGATTCTCAAGTCTCAAAGCCGCCCACATTTCTTGGTCCTTAATAGTTCTAATTATCTTTAAGGTTCTGCTTTCATCTTGCGCCTCAAGTTCTTTCCCATCTTTGCTTTATCTTACTTTCCCCTTTTCAGAAACACAAAACCCATCAATTAGCTTTAACGGTTTTCTTCGTCATATTCGGGGATTTCTCATCTTCATCAATCTCTTTCAAAGGTTTGAGCTTTCAAAAATCTCTGTGTCTGTTTGATTGTTTCAATCTTGTCCTTGTTTATGGTGATTATTGGAATGGAAACGTTTCTGATGTATGCTGATATATAAGATAGGATTAATTGGTTAGTCGAAGTAGGTTGTTCTTACTGTCATACTCGTGAGACTACTTTGCTGAGTTAAGATTCGGTTTATCAAATTTCTCTCATTATTCTAAGAAAACTGCACCCAGAAATTGGGTTTCACTTTATTAATAGAGTAAGGAATAACTTGGGAAAGTGGTTCTGAATAAAATTTTGGTTCTGCTCTTTTTTATTAGGTTTCAATTGAAGCAATGGGAGGCCATATGAGCAAAAAGATCCCTGAAACGTCGTCTGACACTAACCTCAGTACTGATATGCATTATACAACTGAGTTGAACTCCTATGAAGCTGCCTGCAAGCTTGATGTTTATTTACAGTCCTTCGATACCACCCTGCAAGCTCGAACAAATCAGCTTATCAATACTCTAGCTGTTGGTGTTGAAGTCCGAGCCCTTTCATTTGATTCTCTAAAACAAGTCACAGAGTGCCTTCTGGAGATGAATCAAGAAGTTGTCAAAGTAATATTGGATTGCAAGAAAGATATATGGGATAACCAAGAACTCTTTGAGCTCGTTGAGGAGTACTTTGAGAATAGCTTGCAGACTTTAGATTTCTGTACCGCATTGGAAAAGTGCCTCACGCGTGCTCGGGATAACCAGTTGCTTATTCTTGTGGCCCTTCAACATTTTGAGGAGGAAACCGAGCTGGGGGGCAAACATTATGCGAGGACATTGCAGGAACTGAAGAATTTCAAGGCAGCTGGTGACCCTTTCACTGAAGAATTCTTCCAAATCTTTCGGTCTGTTTATAAGCAACAGATATTTATGCTTGAGAAGTTGCAACTCCGAAAGAACAAGCTTGATAAGAAACTCAAATACATCCATTCTTGGAGAAAGGTCTCAAGTATGATATTTGTGGCTACATTTGCTGCTGTTTTGATCTGCTCAGTTGTAGCAGCAGCCATTGCTGCTCCACATGTTGCAGCTACTCTAGCTGCTGCTTCTTCTATCCCAATTGGATCAATGGGAAAGTGGATTGACTCTCTCTTGAAGAACTACGAAAATATAGTGAAAGGACAGAAGGAAGTGATTGGGTCAATGCAAGCCGGTACCTTTGTTGCAATAAAGGACATGGATAACATCCGGGTTTTGATCGATCGGTTGGAGATTGAGATTGAGTCCCTATTGCTGACTGCAGAATTTGCCATTGAGGTAGAGGCTGTGAAGATTGCAATAGAGGAGATCAAGAAGAAGCTGGGAGTGTTTATGAAGAATGTTGAAGACTTGGGAGTCCAGGCCGATACTTGTAGCCGGGACATTAGAACGGCAAGGACTGTGGTTCTGCAAAGAATCATAAAGCATCCTCACAACTGAAGACGATCATCTGCTTGTCATTATGTTTGTTATAAAATTCCTTCATTTTTAGATTTATTGGATACGCAGGCACTTGGAGTTCATGTCAAAAGATAATAAAAGGATACACACTGAAGATTTATCATTCCTCGGACAATAATGTATTGATGTAAATATTTATTTGAAGATTTTGATTTTAATTTTTGTTTCCAATTCTTGTTTGCTAGAGATAAAACTCGTTTCTGACTCTCTATACTCGTAGACATGGCATGAAAAAATAACTTAAACCTTAAGTGGACAACCAAGATAAATATCTAGGTAGTGGATGTGATGTTTTAGAGGGAGGAGATTTGTAATGTCTAGTTGCTGGAACCTGATTGTTCCTCAAGGAGCATCCTGACTCTTGAGGTTAAAATTTGGCATGGAGTGTTTATCTGGAGGTTGTGAGAAGTTTGTCTGCAACAACACCTTACAAAAACCGGCATATGTAGACCATCATCTTTCTTCCCTCGCGGCCAGTAATGGTGCCTTCCACATTGACATTAGGCATCCTACTGCCATCCATTTTTCTTGGCTTTTAACAAAAATATGCTAACACTTATATGTATAATTGTAGAAAAAGAAAAATCGTCCGCTAACTAGCCACATTCTTTATCCCTAAAAAAAACAACTTTTTGTATGAGAATTTTCAATTAGGACTGAATTTAATAGAAATCGTTATAAAGTAGAAAAAGTAGACCCAGTTTATAAAAATAAATATACTAATCCAATGAAGAGTCATCTAAGCATTAATAAAGACCGAAAATTCAGTTCCGATTTTTCTAAAATAAGAAGCTCTTCTTTAAAAAACGAAGAAGAGAATTCAAAAAGGAAAACACGGTGAAAATTAAAAGTTCATTGACGAATAAAGTGGAAAAAGTAGATTTGATTTATAAAAATAAGTAGACCACAATTAATGAAAGCATTAATGAAAATTGAAAAATCATAATTCCAATTTTTCTAAATTGAAATGCTCTTTTTAACACAATAAAAATTAATAGTTAATTTACAGATGTTTATCAGTCAACAATCACCAAGAAGAATAAAACCTAAGTTTCATGTCGACGTAGCTCGGTCTTACAAACTGAGCTAATTCTTATTGATGGTTACAGCATATCTGTACATGAAAAATTATATTATCTCATGTCTTTACAGCTCCTACCAATAATCCAAACAAGAACAAGATCCTTCTTTGAAGTGGTGAAAACGATTGCGGTCCCTGACTACTATCACCCTCCCATAAATCTTGGACAACAACTTGGTTGCGGTATGACAATCATCACAAATTCGAATATTCTTCACTATTCGAATTGGAACACCAGGAGCTGTGCTGATAAGACCAAATGCCATTGCCAACTTCTCACTGTGATAGTCAAGTGCAGTTTCTTTCTCTTCCCCCTCTATGTTCAGCAGCACAGCGGATGTATCCGGTGCGTATCCAGCCTCATCCAGTTTTTCTCTCATCTCAGCTATCATATCATAAATTTTTTGAGCTTCTGGGTGTGCCCTATCTCCCATTACAAAGTCATGAACCGAGCCATTCACTTCAATGGAGGTGATACCAGGTTCTTTCCTAATTCCCACATCCTTCATAGCTCTCCTTATACCAGCAACATCATCCCATCTGTTTGCTGCTGCATACATGTTTGACATCAGAATATTATATCCACACTTTTGGGGTTCTAAGGAAAGAAACTGTTTTGCTGCCCATTCCCCAAGTTTCAGATTTTTGTGGAGCTTGCATGCAGCAAGCAGAGATCCCAATACTACCATGTTTGGCCTCATGGGCATACTGCTAATTAGTTCCTGAGCTTCATCAAGCAACCCAGCTCGACCAAGAAGGTCTACCATACAGCCATAGTGCTCGACCTTGGGAACCAACTTGTAGCCATGAACCATTTTCTGAAAGAGCCTCTTCCCTTCTAGCACTAGCCCAGCATGACTACAAGCGTGAAGAGCTCCGATAAAGGTGATGTCATTCGGGGTAACTCCATATCTTTCCATTTCTGCAAAGAGTTTCAATGCTGCCTCGCCATAACCGTGCATTGCAAAACCTGATATCATGGCGTTCCACATCAATATGTCTCGGTCAGTGGCTTCAATAAACAGCCGATGGGCTGCATCTATGTCTCCACACTTAGCATACATGTCCACCAAAGAAGTTTTTAGAATCATATCTCCTTTAATTCCTTGCTTGTCTATGTAAGCATGAACCCACTTACCCATGTCAAGAGCTCCAGCTTTTGTACACAAGGAAAGGAGACTAACCATAGTTACCTCATTTGGTCTTATTCCACAATCAGTCATCTGGACAAAGATATCAAAAGCTTGTTCTATACAATGGGATTGTGCATAAGCTGATATCATGGCACTCCACATCATTAAATCTTTGCTTTTAATGCTATCAAAAACGTACCTTGCACTTCTGAAATCACCACATTTGCCATACATATCAATAAGAGTAGTACCCAGAACCAAAGAAATGCTAAACCCATTTCTTAAGGTGAAGGCATGTAATTTCTTGCCCAGTTTTATAGCTCCTATGAATCCGCACTCTTTAAACAAACTGAGCATTGTAATCTCATTCGGAAATATACCCTCCTTAACCATTTTGACAAATAATCTAACCCCTTCATTTAAATTATTGCAATGAATGCAGCCTGCAATTATAGCAGTCCATGAAACTATACCTGCCTCGGACAACCCATCAAAAAGCCTTTTTGCATAAGCTAAATTTGTACATTTAGCATACATATCTATTAAAGCAGTAGTTAGAGGAACTTCGGATTTCTCATAGTTCTGATTCCTCACTACATAAGCATGCATGGCTTTCCCCAATTTTAAATCTGCAGAGTCTGCGAAGACATTAACCATGCTCATCATTGCAACCTCACTAAACTTAACTCCCATAACATGCATTTCTTTAAGAAGATTTAATGCTTCATCACGCAACCCACTTCGACTATAGTTCCTAATCATAGTACTCCAAGAAACGACGTCTCTGTTCTCCATTTTATCAAATAACAGGCGTGCAGGTGCAAGGCTTCCACACTCACTGTACATCTGGATTAAGGCATTACATACAAAAATATCCCCATGGAATCCATTTTTCACAACAAAACCGTGTATCTCTTCCCCTAGTAGGCTCGAAGAAATCAGGCAGCATGCTTTGAGAACTGATGGTATGATAAAATTGTCCACTTCAGTGTCCGTTTTGCGCATATGGGTATAGATTTTCACTGCATCTTTGGGGCAACTGTTCTTAATGTAAGAGGTTACTAATAAACTGTAAAGCGCAGCATTGCTAGAGTAACTCCGAAGTGCAGTAAAAGGGATTAGGTAACTGCAATTGAAACAGTTTTTAATCAAGTGGGCATGGATCTGTTGTGTTTCTTCCAGGTTTGGTTGCAGTTCATGGTGGGTGGGAGAAACGTTTGGTTGGTGGTAGAGTTTGAGTGTCTCTGTCTCTTTTGCTGGGACACGAGTGAATTTCAAAGAAGGAGATTGATATGGTTTTTGGAACTTTTGAACTGAGGAAGGGAGAAGAGGAGCATAGAGGTGGCAATTGCTGGTGAACATCGTAAGGTTGATCTTGACAAAGAGGTTTGCCTTCTGTGTTTCGTGTTTGGTTGGAAAAAAGGGATAAACTTGCTCAATCAGGTTGATATTTGGATATAAAATGTCAGGCATTTAAACAGGAAAAAGAATTTTTATTGCACAGACAAGTGCTTCAAAGAACTTGTATCTATTTTTTATAGTAACTTTCTGAAACAGATATTATATTATAGTAGATAATATTGAAAGAACAGATCCAAGAAAACTAGAGACTTCAATTGCACTTAGCGTAGAATTTCTCATTGCCCCATATCAACATTCTGTACAATGGAATCCGTACACCCCACTCTTTCAGATGCAAGTGTCTTGGCATTATCCTCTTCACCAAACAAAACCCATAAAACTTGAGGAAACCACTTCAATTCTTGCACTTCAATCCTTTTCATCTCTTTCACTAGATAATCAAATTTAGACAGCACCTTAGTCTCCATTCCATAGCCAAAACCCTGTACCCTGCGTTAAGAAGAGGGAAAGGCGATTCAGGGGGAATCGGCGTCAGAGAAGCCTTTGGTTATGGGGAAATTTACGGTGGCGAGAATGTGGTCAACAGCGTTGCAGAAGGCTTGTGAGGGCGAGAACAAATAGCAGAGACATAAGACGAGAGAGCTGGTTGGGATTTTAGAGAGTAGGAAGCATTTCTGTTTGGTTTAGCGGGAAATGGCTACGTGTTTATGTGGTCGTTAAGAGAGAGTTAGATAAGGATGATGCTATGATTGGTTCCCTACGGCGGTGGTAAACTGTTTTTTTTATTTATTTATTTATAATTTTTTCTTCAGTTTTCGGAACATTTCAGTTAAGGCAACAAAATTTAATTTTTTTTTCTACCATGCGATTATTCTTTATAAAAGATCCTATTCTTTCGTACTATGTTATCTCTTATTTGGTATTCTAAATTAAATTAATAAAATAAAATTTTAAACTATATTTAATTGACAAAAATAAATATTCTACAAAATATGCATTACTTTCTGTATGAAAAAGTAATATATTTTCAAAAAATAATAAAAATAAAATAAAATAAATGAAATGTGTGTAGAAAAAACTGAAATATTATTATTATTATTATTAATAAAAATATTTAAACTATTTTGTTAATATTATAATATTTTTAATAAAATTAGTTCAAATTTTTATATTACTAATTATTTGTTTAGATTAAAATAATATTATTTTAATATTTTTATTTTTAAAAGATATTGTTTATTTTTTTGTTAATTTTTATTATATTTTTATATTATTTAAGACATACTAAATATAAAAAAATAATAGAGATTTTTTTTTATTATACTAAAAAAAATTAATAATAATATTTTATTCACATTCTTTCATTTGTCAACAATTAAACAAAACTTGAGTAATCTATAGGAAGCTAATTCATATTTGAAGTTTAAAATTTAAAATTTAATATTTAATTACAAGTTAATAATATAAGTTGGTACCTAAAGCTTTGCACAATTGTTTGTCTCTTAACTTAATTTCAACTTTGTCCATTTGAGTTGTTTGGAAATAGACTTGATGATGGAACATTAAATAATTATCTAAAAGAAAAAAAAAAATTGAACCTTAAAAATAAAGTTCAAATTAAATTTATATTTTTTATTCAAGTGGGATTCAGATTTTGCTTTCAAACCAAACTTAAGCCTGCTTTGCTTTGAAAAATGTAGTAAATATATCATTTCAAGTTATTTTTTAGTATGAAAATAGATAGTTTTATATATTTTTTAACATATTTTAATATTTAAAAGTGTATATTATTTTATAAAAACATTGTTAAAAGAAAATCAAGTTAGATATTTTTAAAAATGTCAAAATTAATTTAAATAAAAAATAATATTATTTTGAGTTTCAGCCAAACTCAAATCTAAATATTGAAATATAAATTAGGCCAAACTTAATATAGATTTTTTTTAAAAAATTTACTCTGGATAGAGTGAAATCCAACCTATAACTTTCCATGTTTGCATCAAGTGACTTGAAAAGTTGAAGGAATGCTTTCATATTATAAGACAGAAATTAGAGAGCAAATTTGATTCATAGATTTGATTTTAAAGCTTGAGAGTATGTTTGGGTTTAAATAGAATGGATGAAAAAGGAAAAAAAAAAAACAGAAAAATAAAAGAAGGTCAAAAAGGTCCCACCGAGATTTGAACTCGGGTTACTGGATTCAGAGTCCAATGTCCTGACCACTAGACCATGGGACCATCGCCAATAGCGTTATCAGTCATTTTTATTACTAATTTATCCAATAGAATGCAATCATTTTGCAGCACCATAACTGAGAAAACGACAAAATACATGCTTTTGTCCTGACATAGTTGGATCTGACTCCGACAGCATCTCAGATTGCCCAATTATCCTTTAAGACTCTGATTGATAAACTGAAATTTTGTTTTTTAAATATTTAAAAATTTATTTGTAAAATATTTAAATATAAATAAAAATTTAAAATTTAATTATATATATTATAAAATACATACAAAATTAAAATATTCACATAATAAATATTAAATAAAAAATTTACTCTCCTTTTCATTTATGTTCTTTTTTATATTAAATATATATAAATATATTATAATATTAAAAATAAAATAAAAAAACTCTATACTTATTATATTACTTTGTCTTTTATTATAAAAATACATATACAAATCTCTTTTATAAACAAAAAATATATTATAATTTAATTCCAATATTTTAAAAAATTCTTTATGAAAGAGAATAAAATAATAAAATAAAATATTCTTATAAAAAAAATGTATATTTACAATATAACAAAAGTATTAATTAGAGAAAAAAATTATTTTACTTTTTTTTTACAATTTTTTTTTTATATTTTTTTAATAGATAAATGATAGTTTAATAAAAATATAAATTAAAAAAGGATAAAGTAATTTACTTAAAAATAAAAATAAAATTTAACTATTGATTAATTATTAAAACTTCAAAAGCTTAAAAATATGAAATTTAGTCCTATAATTTTTATTTTTTTAATTAGATCTACGATACTAAAATTTTGTTTAAAATCTATTAATTGATCTTCAGTTAATTTGTATAAATTACATATAATCTTTTTTTTTTATAGATATTATATTTTTTTAAAAAAAATTTACTTTTTCAAAAAGTCAAAAATTTCAATAAATTTTTATAATCATATTTATAAATTATTTATTAAAAAAGTGAGAATTGAACTCAATTTTAATGGATATTTTAATTTTTATCAGGTTAATCAACTTCTATTAATAGCCATATATAATTTTTAATAATTAAAATTTAAAATTATATACATGATAATTTGATCAGAAAAATTAAAATTATAATAACTCCGTTTCAATCTTTATTTAGAAATTCACCCAAAATAATTGAGTAATTAAACTTATATGAAATTTGAGTCTTTATACCTAAATCATATAGCTTTCCTAAGCTGATGAAACCAATTGGCTTAGTGTTAAACTGTGTATCCTACTGTGGCAGCAGTTATGTGGCGAAGAAGCTTCAGCACCGGCGTTAGTTCAGCGCGCGCTTTGAAGGAGAAGAAATGGGACGCGCTTGTCATCGGCGGAGGACACAACGGCTTGGTAGCCGCCGCTTACTTGGCACGGAGTGGCCTCTCCGTTGCCGTTCTCGAGCGGCGCCACGTGATCGGTGGCGCGGCTGTGACGGAGGAGCTTGTTCCCGGCTTCAAGTTTTCTCGCTGCAGCTACCTCCTCAGCCTCCTCCGTCCTTCCATCATCAGGTTAATGCCGCATTTCTCTTCCGTGATTGCTAGCTCCAGTGCTAAATATTCATCTATGATCGTTTTGTTCTACCAATTTTTTTCCAGACGGGTCTTTTTCTCAAAATTATTTAGTTGGCATTATAGATAATTATTTTGTCATTTTATTCGTTCATCTTGACTGGAATTGAAGGGAACTAGAGTTGAAGCGACATGGGCTGAAGTTATTGAAGCCACTCGCCTCATCATTTACACCCACTCTTGATGGGCGGTATCTTCTCTTGGGGCAGAATGATGAGCAGGATTATTTGGAGATTTCCAAGTTTTCAAAAAGAGATGCAGATGCTTATTTAAGGTCCTGTGTATAGCACATCATTTTGATATTTAATCATGAAATTTAGTCAATTTAACATTTTGCAACAATCTCCCTTTTGTCTGGTGTTTGAATTCAAATAGTTCTTTCATGTGAAGAATATCATTTTTCTTATGTTCGTAGATATGAAGCCCAACTCCAAAAGTTCTGTAAATTCATGGATTTTCTTTTGGATTCACCTACCCCTGAAACACTGTATGAGGGTTGTTCTACAGTTGATCGGTTGAGGGATAAATTACAGATATCAAAGTTTTGGACTAAGTGTTTGTGGCACATTCTTTCCTTGGGGCAGAAAGACATGGTGTAAGTTATACTTTCTCCAACCCTGTTTTGTTGTAGTAATTCCAATTCCATCTTCAGAAAGACGGATTTTTTCATTAATCTCTGAGTTTGACTATATTACTTGTGCAGGGACTTAATAGAATTGTTACTGTCTCCAACATCAAAGATCCTAAATAAATGGTTTGAGGTTGTCATGTGATCCAATATTGTGAAAAAATTCGGTTTCATATACTTTGGAATTTATTGAGGTCGAATTATACTTTGGGTACAATTAATCTCTCCTACTTATTCATAAGGGTTGGTTAAATGCAAAATTTAGGAGTTCTCTTCTACCAATGTGACCCTAAAGGACTCCCTAGATTTGCTTAATGTTCTTTATGTTGTGTTACATACACTTGGTAGTTGAGTGATTTTGAAGTATTGACAGAACAATCAAGGAAGACAATGAGCCAATGAATCCCTTATACATAAGTCATGTGTTTGCTTTTAGAATACAAAAAAATATTGACATGATTATCCAATACTCCAAGGCTATTTATCCGAGGTTTTTTCTTGAAGCTATTACTTTACATCACTATCACCCTGAAATTGACTTATAAATGAATGCTGAGCTTCTGTCACTGGACCAAAAACTTTGACTTTCAATCGGTAATGTTTATTGTTTATCTGGGAATGCAGTCAGATATATTGAAGGCAACACTTGCTGGAGATGCTATTATTGGGACTATGGTAAGAATATTATGTTTACTCCAGGGTTTAGAACAATGCATTTAATATATTCACATCTCATATGGTTTTAGAAGTCTGAAATTATGCTTCTTTGGCTTAATCCTAGGATGGATGAATAATTCTCTTTGTGGGCAACAAACTTCTCCAATAGCATTTCTCTGACTCTGTTTCCCTGATAGTATTTTGTTGCTTTAAGAACTTACTATGTTAAAAATGGTTGAGTTCACTTTTAGAATTCTTTATCTGATGTTTGATGCTCAATCCATCAGAAATGCAATCTTCAGAGAAGAACCTCTGGGAGATATTGCTTGACGTAATAATAATATATGTCTAATACAATAAACTCACGACTACAATACTCTTAATTGGGGCAATAAGATGTTAATTAGGCCACCTTTCATTTGATTGCATAATGACAGAATAAAAAAGATAATTTCAAACTTGAAAGTGCTTTTGTGAGACCTTTTAAACCAATTGAATTTGAGACTAATTAACTCAATCTACATTCTCTTCATTTTATCAGTTCCTCATATCCAATCCTTTTAATGTTCATTTTGTTTAGACAATTTATTGTAGTATGTGACTCTTTCGTATTTATTACATATTAGCATTGTAAAATACTATAATGATTTGAATACACAGACCTTATTCTTTATGCATCCATACTTATTTGCCTGTGTTGCTAGGGTTTTCTCTATCTTTTCTCCAGTAAAGATTTTATTTTTTGCTTTTAATAGACGAATATTGATACGTCTGGAAGTGGATATATTCTGCTGCACCATGTGATGGGTGAAACTGATGGAGATCGTAATATTTGGTCGTGAGTGTCTGATTCTATATTTGTTTTGTGATTTGGTAATCAAACAATTTTGTTCATTGATTTGCCTTACATTGTTTATTTTTGGCCTTCAAGTGTAATGTTATGTATCCAATCCATCTTATATATATATATATAGTATTATTTATCAAGAAACAATTTTTTTTTTAATTACAGTTCATAGAGATGAGTCAGATGACAGTATTCATATGTAGGCATGTTGAAGGTGGGATGGGTGCTGTATCCCTAGCTATCAGTAAAGCTGCTAAGGAAGCTGGGGTTCATATTGAAACAAATGCAGAGGTTTGTTTCCCACGAGCCCTCTTCTTCTTCATAGAACTATGATTTTAGGGTCTTGATCCTTCTTTTTAAATTGAAAGTTTTTTGTTTTGTTTTCATTAATTGATTTATTAATTTATCCTTTAGAAGCAATTCTAGGAGCTATTATTTTTTCTCCATTATCACATCCTTACTTTGGTAGCTTAAAATTCTGGTCTCTCATTGTTTGCTGCTGTTTTAGGTTTTGCAGGTGATGGTGGAAGATTCTGGCAGAGCAAAGGGAGTGGGTTGGCTTGGTTCCTGATCTGGCTCTATAAATATTAAAGCATTTATCTAAAGATTCTGATTGTTGTTAACACTTAGCTGATAATCTAGGTATTGCTGGCCGATGGGACTAGAGTACATTCTTCAGTTGTTTTGTCAAATGCAACTCCTTACAAGACCCTCATGGTAAGCAATTTGAAACTCCCTCATGTCATGCAAGGCAAGAACTGACTAGTGCAGACCGATTAATATAAAATGCAGAAAATGGATTAATATTGGATTTATGTTAGTTCCTCAACTCTCCCTTTTTCCTCTTTAAGTTATACTATTGTGAATTGTATCGCAGAAATTGGTGCCTCAGGATTGTCTCCCTGATGAACTTCTTCGTGAAATAAAGCATTCCGACTACAGCTCTGTAAGATAACATCTATTGAACATTAAATTTTGATTGATTCAAGAAAATTCTTGGATATATTTTCTCATACTTTGTGTAATTTGTGTTGTAAACTATTTCAACTCAAAAAGTTTAAACTTTTGAGTGAAAAGCCGTGAATATTATTATAATCTCTAACATGTCTCTTCACATAAAAGTCCTTTGAACTTGAAGTGTGGACAAAGCATTGGCTCACCATACCTTATACTAAAACTTAAATTTTATTAAAAAGAATAAGGGTTAGCAAGGATCTTACTCTTGACCATTTGATCATAGAGACTCTGATACCATCTCATAAACCATTTTAACTCAAAATTTTAAGCTGTTGAGGGTTATAATCTCGAACAATTTTAAATGTCTTTTGTAGGCATTCTTGTTTCTCAAGTTTGAATACCATATCTGTTATTATTTTTGAAGTAGTCACATGAACTTAACCTTTGTTGTTCTTGAAACAGTCACGTTTTGTCTACTTAAGGTGACTTGAATTTTTCTTTTCCCATTCATCATTTGGAACAGGGAACAACAAAAATCAATGTAGCTGTTGATAGGCTGCCCCAGTTCCACTGTTGCCAGTTAAATAATCCAGAAGTGGGTCCTCAGCATTCAGCTACTATCCGAATTGGTTGTGGAAGGTATGCTAGAATGTATGAAAATTGCAAATTTATTTCCCTTCTCTAAAGTGCACTTACCTCAACTACTTGCCTCCCATTCGACCAAAAAAGGAAAAGCAAGCAAACTAACAAAGAAGAAATAAGTTTTTTCTCCATCTATTTGAGCTACTTATGGGAACATGGAAAAAAATATTTCCTTTTCCTTCTTGGTCTGAAAGTAACTCCATCATTTATCTTGAGCCATACATAAATAATTTAATTTTAGAAAACCAAATTCATTTCACATGGCAGACTGCAGAAAGCTTCTCCTAACTTAGATGTTGCTGATTGTAAATTCTCCGTGCATATTTCTACCTCAGGACCAAAAAAAAAAAAGGGTTCTCCACACAGATTATTATTACAAAAAAAAGATTTAAGTACTTGCCTTTAGAGTTGGTTTGGATGTCTAGCATCTGTTCCTGTCAATTAATGGAAATTTGGAAGTTTACTCCCAGGGCCAAATCACAACATCGGCCATATGTGGTAGAAATAGATTGCGGACATTTGGTTCTTTTATTTACTTATCATTTGGTTGCTACAACAGTGTGGAGGATATTAGATCAGCTTGTCTAGATGCTTGGAATGGTTTACCATCAGAAAGGCCAGTCATGGAGATGACTATTCCTTCTTCATTGGACAATACCTTATCTCCACCTGGTATGACAAAACCTTCACCTGTCTTTCATCTATATTACTATTTAGATAGAGCAATTTCCAAGGTTGTCTTAGTTCTTAACTTAGTGTGAAGTTTAAGTATTAAATAGCTGAACCAGGTTTACAGGTTAGGTTACTAAGCAATTGACAAACTCCTCTTTGCCCCAATTCTAATTGTTTACAGAGGAAATCTCTTGACAGAGTAATAGAACACAAGAACCAGCATCTGTTCACTTTAAAAGTCTACCCGTTCAAATAGTAAGCAAGAATGCAAAAATTGTTGTTCCAAAAGACAGCTCTTTGTTAATGCATGGAATGGAGCAACAAATAGGAAAAGTGACTATTTGAAAGTAGTCAAGTGTTTTATGTTTATAGAGACCTGATTTCTTTTTCATTAAATGCTTCATATGTGTGTAATATTTTGTTTGTGCTATAGATATATACATATTTGATATGACATATTTGAAGTTTTTTTTTTCATTTTGTGAGTGAATCAAATCTTGTAATTTGGTACTATTCGCAATTGTGATTTGACAACTGTGGTGTATATGATTCGTGTCCTAGTCAACTCTTGCACTATCTTGTAGGAAAGCATGTCATCAGCTTATTCACACAATATACGCCTTATAAACCCTCAAATGGAAGTTGGGAAGATGCTGCATACAGAGTAAGCAAGACTTTCAATATGAATCGTGCAATCATTTTTTTATTGTATGCCTCTGACCAACCTTGTTTTGATGTATAAATATTTTCATATAATCCATGTTGATTCTCTTTCAACGTCAATGTTGAATTCTCTTCTGCATTCCTGGGTGCAATGATCATTGCTTGAAAGTTGTAAAGGTCTGGACTACTTTATGATAGTCGTCAACTGTAGGATTCTTATGCGCAAAGATGCTTCGACTTGATCGATGAATATGCACCTGGATTCCGATCATCAGTTATAGATTATGACATGCTGACACCATTAGATCTGGAAAGGGAATTTGGACTGACAGGTAATCTTATACAAAATTTGACCTTTACAAGTATTGAGATTTGAGATTATTAATATTTATGTTTACTGGCCAATAGTTCACCCCTCTTTTGGCCTGGAGAAAAAAGATCTAATACACTAGAAGAATGATAAGTTGGTAACACAAGTAAAAGTCGTGCTAGCATATTATCTATTCTCTAAGTTAACGGAATGAAAGGTATACTGGATATCATCAGTATAGCCCTAAAATGAATGGACACTCTCACTCTCACAAGACATGACAAAATTTGAAGGGTCATATATTATTTTATGTTTACGGGCAAAAAGTTCACACCTCTTTTGGCCACGAGAAAAAATATCTGTTACACTAGAAGAATGGTAACACATGTAAAATTCGTGCTAACATATTATCTATTCTCCCAAGTGGTTCCACCAAAGGGTCTATTAGGTATCATCAGCATACCTCTGGGAAGAATAGATACTGTGATATGACAAAATCTCAAGGGCCTGTTTGTTTTCTTATTTTAACAATAATTTTCTGTTTTAAGAATAAATATTTGTTTAATAATTATTTTCTGTTACTGTTTTAAAAAAAAGTTATTTTTAAAATAAAAAAAAACAAAAATAAAGGAAATTTATTTTTATTTCTTGTTTTTGTTTTTAAAATATAAAAAAACAAAAAATAATATATTTTTAAAACATTTTATCAAACGAATTTTTTTTATTTTTGTTTTTCAGAATAATTTTTAAATATAGTTTTTAGAAATAGTTTTAAAAAACAAAAAAGTAAAAATAGAATCAAGTTCTCATGTGTTATTTGAAGTGTTGTGTTATGTCTTGTTTAATACAATTGTCTAACATATTAGACATGAACATAGCTCCATTTTTTATGTCGCCGTACGTCATAGGTATAGCCGAAATAAAGAAGCTTAACTTGAAACACATGCAGACTCATGAACAAGTTATATACAGGGCAAACTTACAAGAAGTGCCAATCTTACATTAAAGATGTCATACATCAGTATAATATGGATTGTCTATTGAGTCTTGTATTGTAATCTATGTGTCCGTGGGTCATATTTCCCCCTACATCTAGTATTAAGATTGATCTATACACTTTCCAGCCTTCTTCATTTTAGGTACAGTTCTCTTAGAATATTGAATTGAAATGTAACAAATGTGTTATAGGAGGAAATATTTTCCATGGTGCTATGGGTTTGGATTCACTTTTCTTGATGCGACCTGCAAAAGGCTGGTAATTTTCAGAACATTTTTAGAGTTTTATTTTTATAGGAAATATTTTAAGAAAATTTCATATTTAAGTGATATATATCACTTATAAACTATGTTGAGGCAAAGAAAATCTTCTTCTTCTTCTTTTTTCCTGGATTCAGGTCAAACCATAGGACACCCATCAGAGGCCTTTATCTGTGTGGGAGTGGATCTCATCCTGGAGGTGGTGTAACCGGAGCACCTGGGCGAAATGCTGCACACATTGTTGTGCAGGATGTTAAGAGGCATTATCAATAAAGATTGTTTATTTATTTGCCCGTGAATTCTTAGTTTCTGCAACAGCCTGTATATATTCATGAACATTTAGCAATGAAAGACTGAAAAAAAAACTTAGATGCAGACTTGTGGTTGTGATATAACTATAGTAATTAAACGAAGATTTAAATGATCTATTTTTTAATTATAAATCATAAATCATATCGAATCAAAAAATTTATAAATTTATTATAAAATAATTTAAAATATATGTTGTAAAATATAAATAAATAATATAAATAATATATTAATATTAATATATTATATTGAATTTATATAGATTTAAAACTTTAGATTATATAATATGATATATCATATTTTATAAAATACCATACCCAAAGAAAACAGTTGGAAATGCTGTACTTTCTTTGCGTGTAATTTAAAAAGAAAGGTAAAACGAGAAAGAAGATGAAAGTGACCCAAACGTAGGCAAACAGAGTCGCAAACATAGACATAGACACAGGTAGATGAAGACGAAATGAAAGACCCAATGACAGAAGCTGCAAACTCATCGCGAGATGGGTATTTGAGATCACAGAATCGAATAATTTTGTAATTCTTATCGAAATTGTATCGATCTATGTAATTTTGGCTATAATTATGGTCTTTCAGTGATTTGGCCTTTGATTTGTATTGGTACCTATATGAATCAATGCGATGCGGTCAATTAACGATGTGAATCGTGCTTGTTCGATTACTATGGTTATAACATTCTCCAATAGAGTTATGACAATGTGAGGGAATTTTCTCAAGGAGTCAATAATGTGTTATTGCTGGTATACAATACGGTCTTGAACATTCAGCTATTAAAAATTGAAAAAGAACTTGGGTGCAATTAGTGAGTGTTTGCTACAGGGTTTTCTAATAAAAATATGAAACTGCACAATTATATTTAGTCATAAACACCCAGTTATTAAAAATTGAAAAAAAAATTAAATGTAATTCTTTAGTATTTGCTATAACATTCTCTAATATAATTATGATATGAATTATTTTTTTTTAAAAAAAGTCAATAATATATTTCGAATAACTCTAGTTCTCGAAAGATTTTTCTATCAGGTACCAGTTGGTGTTCCTTGTCTCTTGGGCGCATTCCTTGCATTTAGCATATTTGTGAAGTCACTAAAGAACAATTGAAGTGGATATTTCCACTAGTAAAATCTATAAACAATTATTTTAACAAGTTTTTATTCTCTCTTTATAGATATTTCAAGAAAAACAAATGTGTGTAAAAGTTTATCCACATTATTTCATCCAGATATTTCTCTTTTTATTTTGATGATGGAGTGTCATTATTACATGTAACTCATGCCAATAATTGACAAACATGTAACAAAAATAATAATAACAACATTAATAATAAATAATAAGACAGCTATAATTATAGTAATAATAAATGATGATAACAATAATAATTGTGACGATAATTAAAACAAACTATAATAATTGAAGTGATAATAATAGTAATAATAATGATAAAAAAATGTTAGTATTAATAGTAATAACAATAACAATAACAACGATAATTAAATTATATTATTTTAATTTATACTATCTTATTTTGTCTCATTTAACATAAAATGAGACTTTAGTATACTCTCTGTTTCAATTCCCAATAGGGTGACAGCCCCTTCTGTGGAAGCCACAATAATTTCATTTGCCTTGGCCAAGATTTACAAAATATAAGGTGCAGGATCAATATGTGCTAGTAGGTTTGTATTATCACTACTACCAAACACTGATACTGCAAATGGGGACATCCTTTTAAGAACCCTATATTTAACATTGACCTTCTAATATTGAGTAATTCTAAACACGGGACTTTGTTATCCCTCGTTGCCAATGTATCTATGCGGACCAACTTTAAGCTACCTGCAATGCTTCTTCACGTTTCAAGTCAAACACCTTGATGAGGACATCTTCAACAGCCTGTTTGAAATCCAATTCGATACAAAATTGTATTAGTTTGCAAAGGGAGCTGAAACAATAGTTACTATAAGCAGTGAAAGAGAAATTCTTGGAGAGACTCAATTTATAAAAAATAAGTAAATCCAGCTAATCATAAAAAGATAAATAACCATGTCAGAGGTAAGCCCTATTTGTTGAATTAAGGAAAAGAAGCTCTGCAACTCATTTAATGCTTCCCCAAGCAATTTGTCAAAAAAAAGATGACCATCGTTTAACTTTTGAGTTGGTATTTAGTTCACTGACAGTAAACATAAAATTATTCACTAACGATGGATATAAAATTATTTATTGTCAATGTACTAAATATTTTTCTTTCACTTTATTACATTCTCATTTTAATGTCAAAATTTATAGCAACTTTGCGGTATTTTTTGAGGACTTTCGTGCCACTATTTTACCTATAAATAGGCAAGCAAAAAGAACGGGAAAAGCATCAAGGAGTATCAGAAAGCTTTAGGCATTTTTTTATCCTATATTAGTTTTTTCTATAACTTTTATAAAGAGAAAAAAGTAAGATATTTTACTCTTATTGTTAAAAAAAATAATAAATGTTCTCTTTTTACAATTAGAGAGTTGTTATAATAATTTTATTCTTTTTAATGTGATTATTTTTCACTTGCTCATAGATGTAGTTTTTATTGGATGAACCATGTTAATTTTGTGTGTGTTTATTTTATCTACATTTTTTTTTCATTTCAAACTTTAGTTGCGAGCCTATTATCGATCCTCCTATATACTAACACTATTAAAGGTGTGCCTAGCATGGTTATATTTAAGATTGACTTGAGTTATGTCTTTTGTAAATTGAGTCTGTCTAAAAAATTTTCACAACAGAATTATACTAGAGAAATTTATGAAAAGAATCAAAATGAAATGCTATAGTTTCCACAAATTATAAGAGATTCTAAGTAGATTGGATTTACAAAAGATAGGTAAACAAAGCTAAGTCTCAAAACAAAATTAACATGTCTTTTAATGATTGGCTTAGTCTACTTTTTTTTTTTTTTGGTATACCGTGTCAACCTAAAATTTTTTTTAGAAATTACCTTGTCAGGTGTGGATGCACCAGATGTTACGCCAATTGTTATTGGACCTTGTGGTAGCCAGTTTTCTTTCTCCACGAGCTCACCATGCTAATGGACCAAAAAAAAATTATTAATAAAAAGAGAGGTAATAATAGTTGACTAGGTATAAATCACAATAAACATACATTCAATTTGTATGCTATTCTGTTTCCTGGACCAATTCTTTGCTCGCTGTCAACCCAGTAAGAAGGAATTCCACGTTCCTCAGCTATCTCTTGCAGGTGGGATGTGTTGCTCGAGTTCCACCCACCAACTACTAACATAAGATCCATATCTCTCTCCACCATCTTGTACATAGCATCTTGTCGCTCCTGAAAACAATGTAAGGTCAAACTTAAAATTCTATGGAGCATCAATACACAAAATCACTCTCTCTGTAAAAGCACAGAACATCAAACTTCCAAAATTATAAAATACGACACCACACGCACACGCGCGCGCACACACACACACACACTCTATATATATATGGGGGGAGCGAGAGAGAGAGTGCTAACCTCCTCATTAGTTGTGTGAAGATTGGCAATATTCAGAGAGTATTTTGACAAAAAAAAGTGCTCACTTTTTCACTTAAAAGCTTAACAAATATTGGGAAACTTATGTAATTTTCTCATAAAAGTACAATTAATGCAAGGGTATTTAAATCATTTTCTCATAACACAATAAATACAATGTCATAAATGTGGAAATTACTTAAATGCTTTCGCATGTATTGGGCCTTTAAGTGAAGAAGTGAAATTTTTTTTGCCAAATTACCCTATGTGGAGACCCCTAATCTCCACATAATTACTGTGGAGGTTGTGTGTGTGTGTGTGTGTGTGTGTGTGGACATATGTATCATATTCAAATTCTAATTTGTTAAATTTTTTTAGTGATTTACTTCAAAAAAAAAATACAGTTGACATTATCCTATATTCTAAGTACTTGGAAAATATAAAAAGCTGTTATACTATATTGAACTATATTACTCAAACTCAAACTATTATTGTACAAAAAAAGAAAAGAAAAGAAAGAACTTCTATTATCTCAAGACAGAGTTTAAAGTCTCTCATTTTATGTTTTTTTTTTCCTATTTTCGGGAGCTAGCTGCATTCAAGCAGTGTTGGATGCGTGTCTGATCCAAATTTTTTGTTTTTTAATTGAATACGTCCATACAAATGTCATGTTAGTGTTGAACATATATCTGACACATTGACATGTTTCAAAATAAGTATGTCTGTGCTTTATTGCTCTCTCCCCACTATACAGCCACCTGAGTCACCCCCAACCCCCACCCCAGCCCAGGTGCCCTAATTAAGACAAAGAACAATTGAGGAGAAGGGCCACATAAACTTATCACATTTTCAGCCAATCCAAAAATAAGCAGGAAAATCCATGGCTACAGAATAGAAACTACCTGAGTAGCATCACAAATGGTGTTGAAGCTTATGAAGTGCTCATTGATGTTCTCCACGCCAAATTTGCGCATCATAGTCCTCTCCACTAGTTTCCCTGTAAAATAGGAAGGTATATAAATATCAGAAATATAGTTATATTTTAAAAGAAATATATTGATATTGTGCAATAGTAACTAACCAATCTCTTCAGTCTCTCCCTTGAGCATTGTTGTCTGATTTGCAATGCCCAATTTTATCAGGTCACTGTCTGGGTCAAACCCCGCAGAGACTGCAAACTTAAATTTCTGCAACCAAAAGAAAAGAAAATCCAATAATCATCACAATGATGACCAGAGAATTTTGAAAGCAACATATATAACGCAACAATAAAATTTTACCTCTAAAAATGCATCTTTTGTTGAGCTGGATCCATTAAATTCACCACCAAGGATATAGTCACAAACATACTCAGCCTGGATAAAGTTAACAAGGATGCAAAATTAATAACATGATAAAAGAACAAACCTTCCTTCAACTTCAGACATTCACTTAAAGGAAAAACTGAGAATTAGCTGAAAGTTAGGACAAACCTCTGCCATATTCTTCACGATAATATACGTTCCAGCAAAAGATGCAGTTGCTACTGTTTCCTCATGGGAATATGTACCATGTATGATTGAGGTATAATCTCCTTTCTTGTGCTTCTCAACAGTATTCCAGACCTTCGAAGTTCAAACAATTCATTGAAGAAATCATGTCAGTATATGCATATGGTGATGCATTATACATGCTATATGAATTGAATTAATGCAGAACTTAGTGCAATAAAAATTCAGCTCTGCAAATGAATACCTTGGAAACCCACGGGCAAGTAGTATCAACAAGTTGTACATTTTTCTCGCTCAAAGTCAACAGCTCATCCACTGCAGCTCCAAAAGCAGGCAAAACCACAACATCACCTTTGTTGATAACATCGAATCGCTTATTTCCTTCTTCCACAGGAATATTCTGCACTTTCATGTCTTCTAATTGCTGCATTAATAATTTATCAAGTTCATTAATCATTGCAGTTGACTCAAACCAGTGAATCACAATTGCCTATTATGTGAGATGATAGCATGCAAAAGAAAATGATCCAGCCAATCAACCAAAAATGAGAACCATTCTCATGAACCGAATGGCATAAGTTCACAGAACCATCCAAACCTCAAACCCCTTCTTAGTTGAGATCACATTAAAATGTCGTCACAAATACAAGAACGTGGATTTAATTTTACAGACCCTCAAATTAGAACAGCTTGCTCTAACTTTCAAGATAAAACCACAGCCAAATTCCCCAAGTATTTGTAAAACGTAGCTACTGATTATTACTACATGTTATTTATGATCCAAATATGGCCATTACAAACCAACAAAGGAGGTATGAATAAAATTCAAGAACATTCATAGTGATAGAATATATGAAGAGACCTTACTAACGGTTGGGTTGTGGATGATTTCATTGGTAAGCCAGATTGTCTCAGTAGGAAACTGTTTTCTAGCCTCGTAAGCAATTTGAACAGCCCTTTCAACTCCCCAACAGAAGCCATAGGCTTCAGCCAGCCTCACTGTGGTGTTACCCCATGTATACTCATATCCATTTTCCTTCAAAGTCTTAATTATGTCACCTGAAATGGAAGGAAATTCCCAATTTCTCATGAAATAGAAGGAAATAATCTCAACAGAGCAATTGAATTATAAAAAATTGAAAAGAAAATTAGTATCCAATTTCTGCTCCTTTTGATCGAAACTCAAGACAAGACCAGGTACAAAGTAAGAAAAATTTCCAGACAAAAGTCGAATGAACATACTGGTATACTGGCGATTCATAAGCTGAAGTGTCTCTTCCTTGTGTCCAAACCCTTTCCGATTGTAGTTCTTACTCCTGGTTAGGTTCTTCCGGAACACCTTGGCGTCGAAATCCGAGTCCGATTCGACGGACACGGAAGACGACGAAGAATCGCCAGAGCATCTGACGGAGAGAGGCTTCCCGCACCGGAAAGCACCGATTCTAGTGAACTTCTCCGGCAAGGCGAGTTCCTTGCGAGTAATAGGGAGAGTGCAAAGGTGAAGGGAAATCGCCATGGGAGATAGTCACAATGAGAGAGAGAAAGAGAGGCGCAAAATAGCAGAGTAAGCGTGGAAGAGGACGGTGAGTACACAGTTACAGGTGGCTCACTGCTTTTATGGCAGCCAGCGTGCAGGAAGCCCGTGTTCCTCGTTTTCTTCGGACTTTTTAATAAACGTTCTTCGGCGGCTTTCAAGTTTTTTATAGCCTCATGGCGGCTATCAAATTTGTTTGGAAAGACAGCGCAGTCAAAGATTTAAATATATTTTTTATTGATATATCAAAATGATATTTATCGTTGATTGAGATGTCGGTAATTTTTTATTATTTTGGTTTAAGTTTTGTTTAAGTTTTAAAATTTTTAGATCTGGCCGAATTGAAAGTGATTTTCTTAAAGCAACTATTTGTTATTAAATCTAATTATTTTTTTTAATGAAAATTTTTCATCTTATTAAAAAAAATCGTCCGAAAAGAAAGAAAAAAAATATAAAATATAAAATCGATTTAATATTTTTTAAAATTTAGGGAGATTTAAAATAAAAATTTAAAATGAGATATTTTTAAAATAAAATTATTAAAATAAAAAAAAATTGAGATTTAAAATTTAATAAATAAATAAATAATTAAGACTTAAAAGCTATAAATCTTCGTGTTAGTTATTCCACCCATCGAGATACCTACAATGATCGAGAAAATTAATGACTCTGTTTGACAGTAAATACTTTAGTTGACACAAAAAAAAAATTCTAATTTTATTAATTTTATTTTTAAGTTGAGCTTGATTAAATAAATAGTTATTGATAGAAAAATTATTGTTTAATTTTATATGGAATATAAGAAATTCAATAATGAACTCACACTTTTTTGTAAGTTTTTATGTAAATTATTTTTAATAAAAACTATAAAATGTTCATAAATATATTTAATGCTATTATTTTAGGCATTGTTTAATATGCATATATGATTTTTAAAGGAAATATATTAAAATATTTCTAAAATTATTATAATTATTAATTAAATTATGATTCGTCAAATTTTATAAATTTTTTATTACATAATACTTAAAAAAAAATTAAAAGATAATTTCATTGTATAACTAATTTTTAAAAAGTGACGGTAATTCCAAGTAAACGAAACTCTATTGACTTTTCCTTAACTCAAGCTCATAATTTTCTGTACGACTAAAGCAAATAAAATACTCTTTTTTTGGTTGAATTCTTTTCTTTTTTTTCCATATTTTAAATAAATCATTGACTCTACAAATAATTTAATCAGGAAATGAGGAAAAGTGAGTTTCAATACCCAAAAAAAAATGTTAGTTAATTATATTATTTACCCGTCTCCCCAAAAAAAAGGTTTCTATAAGTCACAAGTGGAATTGTAAATCTTGACCATCAACGTTTAAGATAATTTATTTTTTAAAATATGTTAAATTAATGTAAAAATTATTTTTTAAAAAATATATTTAATATGTACAAATTAATTTAAAAATATATTTTTTGTGATCTAATATTGACTAACTGTTTAAATTTTTAAAAATAAAACTAATTCAATTTTTAGAGACTTTATTTTAAAGAGAAATTTATTTAAAATGCTCTCAATTTGAATTATACCGACAACAAAAATTAGAATAGTACATTGGATTCAATTTCAATGTACCAATGGTCAAATTCTAAAATGGCGCATTGACCAGAATTTTCAGATTGTCTTCAACATGATAATACGCCACATCTCACTCGTGTCAAATACGGATGCTGACTTTCTTGGCATTTCTAATTTTTCTAACCCTTTTAAAATTATAGAATGAGATTAATAAAATAATAATTTATTTTCAAGAAAAATTTAGATAAAATTCTTTAAATATTTGTTGTGAAATTTTATAAAAAAATTTAAAAAATCCATCTACTAACACTGAATTATAAAAAATATTAACATATTATTGAGAAACACCTAAAAATCCTTATTTGAGTCTTGTCCTTATTTTTAATCCAATTATATTTTTATTTTCTTTTTTTGGACATAGAATCCAATTCTATTTACTAGTTTGTTCGAGCTGAACAAAAATGAATGACGGAGCCCAACTGAGTCCAACAAAGACTTTAGGACCCAATAAAAATTTAAAATAAAAACAGCTGTCTTTTTTTTTTGTCCAAAAAAAATGGTTTTTTTTTTAAAGAAGATAAATCTATTTTATTGAAATAATGATGAGAAAAAATTATCAGTACAATAAAAAAAATACTTTTAATAAATTTTAAAGAACAATTAAATTTAAAAAAATATTTTTAAAATTTTTAAAAGTGGTTGATCGGTTAAGAAATAAATATAAAAATTAAAATTTTAGAAGAAATATATAACTCTACCTCATAAACTAAACGCTGAATAGTTGACATAGATGGAAAGGCTACACTCAACTTTTTCTTAAAATTAAATTTTTTATAATTTTTTTCTAACCTGATAGTATTATACTATTATTGAGAGTTTAGAGAAAAAATTGCAAATATTCAAAAAAATTATCAAAAAAAATAAAAACTCTTACTTTAAACAAAACACTTTCACTCTTACGAAGACAGACAATAAATAAAAACTCTAACAAAAATAAATAAATAAAAGAGGGAAGTAGGGAAAAGGGCTTAATTTGCATAAATATGCCGAATCCCATATTATAATTTCTGTGCTCAATTTTACCACTAAACCAATTATCCAAGAGTTAATTTTTAGCCAATTTTCACTCATTTATTTTAGTCTTTCCTCATGGCTTTAATTATGTTTGGCTGGTAAATCTTAATAACTCAAATATTTAGAATTTCATTTATAAGATATATCAAAATTCAATTTTTTGGTATTTTATGTATCATAAACAATAAAGAATAAAAATTTACAAATAAAAAATAAAAAAATATTTTGAAAAACCAAATGTATCTTAAAATACTATGGTATTTAATATTTAGTATCATTCTATAACAATAAAAAATTGTTATAAAATAAATATTTAATTTATCGACAATAAATTAAATTTTATATAAACAGGTATTAAAAATTTGTCACGTATTTATTTGAATAGTTAAAAAAATTTTTAATTAAAATAAATAAATATAATAAATTTTTAATATTTCGTTTGTATAAAATTTAATCCATCACCTATTGACTAAATATTTTTTTAATAAAAAATTGATAAAATTAAAAATACATATAAAAGTAATGGAATCAGAAATCTTTATATTTCCGTTTGGTATATGGCAAAAGAGGGAATGGAAATGAAAATTGAGAATGGAATAGAATGGAATAGATTCAAATAGAATAAAATGGAATATTGTAATTAAAATTGTGTTTGACAGGTCAATAGAATGGAATAAAATAAAAATTATCAAAAAGATAAAAATACCTTTAAAAAATAAAATTATTATTATAATATTATTTTAATTTAAAAAATTATTTTAAATATTATAAATAAAAAATAAAATAAATTATTATTAATATAAAATTTTGAATTAAATTTTGTTAAACAATATTGAAAATTTTAATTTAAATATATATATATTTTTAATTATAAAAAATTTTATAAATAAATAAAATAATAAAAGGTATTTCAGTCTTTTTGCTTTCCATTCCATCGCACTGTTCACTTTTCACATATTTTTGGAGATAATGCTGATTACTTTGGAGGAGGTAATCAACATTACGTGACACTCACAATTTTTACTACTTTCATCTATTAAACCAAAGAATAGAATGTCTATTCTATTCAATTCTCATACATTTGTTTCTATCTACCAAACGGTTAGTATCTTTCTCAGACATAAGATGTATTCATATACCCAAAAAAAAAAAAAACCTTAAATACTATCTAACATCCAAGATTCCAAAATAAAAATTCCGGTATTACTGAAAATTAACAAAGTTAAAAATACATAAAGGTGGTACATGAAACCTGAAATCTTTTATATTTAGTATTATTCTGTGACATCAGATGTACTGATATACCAAACAAAATACCTTAAATACTATATAACATCCAAGATTCCAAAATAAAAATCCCGGTATTACCGAAAATTGGTTAATTATTATTTATTACAAGCAAGGACGCAAGCTGCGAGAGGAAGTTCCAATCCCCAGCTCAACCTAGTTTTCATTTCATATTACAACTGTTGTCTAATCCTTAAAAGCCAGGAAATTTTTTGATACACCAACATTAATAACCTTATTTGAGAAGCTCTTGATTCTACCAACCTCAAGATATAACAGCAAAAGGCAATCAACCTTGTCTCGCAGTATTGGTCATCATGGTCATGAACTCGTCCATGTCAACCATGCCATCTCCATCAGTATCCACTGCTTTCACCATTCTTCGGCACTCCTCAAGGCTGCACCTTTCCCCCAACCTCCTCAGCATTTCCTGAATTTCTTCTGCACTTATTTTCCCGTCTCCATTCTTATCAAATGCTCGAAATGCACTCTGTATGTCCTTCGTCTTGATCCCACCACCCTTCTTCTGAGCCTCCATGAACTCTTGGAAGTTGATAAATCCATCCCCATCGAGATCAACCACCCGGAAAATAGCGGCCACTTCCTGATTCATATTCCCCACGCCTAATGCCTTCAGGGTTGCTCTGTACTCCTGCTGAGAAATTTTCCCATCCTTGTTGGCATCAAATTTATCGAACACCTGCTTCATCTCATCCGCGTTAGGCTGGAAAACGGGTTTCAAGCCCGAGTACGTCCTGTCCCGGGAGGAAAACAGACGGGATGGCTTCCGCAGGTATTTCCTCTTCGAAAGGTTGTATTGGAAATCAAGAAAACTTGTGGTTGACATCTTCTACTATGGTGGATTTGCCTGATCAGTTGAGGCT
The DNA here is from genome assembly GCA_037074535.1 of Gleditsia sinensis. Taxonomy (NCBI): domain Eukaryota; kingdom Viridiplantae; phylum Streptophyta; class Magnoliopsida; order Fabales; family Fabaceae; genus Gleditsia; species Gleditsia sinensis. Next base: position 2,898,357 of record CM073463.1, read on the forward strand.
GCTTGTCTGGAAAAAGAAGGAGGCTGTCTCTTATATAATAAGTGGTGGAAAGTGATGGCTTCTCGTTCTTCTTAGATTAGGCATCTCTTAAATCTTAGGCCACCAGTTATTCCCTAACAATTAACAGGTGACCACAAAACTAGATGCTCAAAGAAAAGCTGGATAAGAAAAGAATAAACAGTTCAGAGAAAAGAAGGTATCGAGGAAAATAATGCAGTTTTTTTAAAGCTACAAGTGTATTCCTATATTTCCTTTCAAGCTGGTTTCCAGTCTACAATTGGCAAAGGTTAATGAATACGTGAGGAATATTTTAGAAAGAGTTGCAGAAAAAGATAGAGTGTGAATTCCTGAGGTGGAGAAAGCGAATAAAGGAATATGAAAAAACTAGAAGGAAAAAAAAGGTATTGCATTCTGGTGGTTTTCCATTGTCCACTTCTTCAATTAAAACAATGTCCTTGCGAGCAGTTATCTTCTGCACGTATCCTGCAAAAAAGGCAAATGTAACTCCAAGTTGACATTTTTTAAGATCCTAAGTTAATAAAAAGTTGACAAAGGATAAAGGCCATTCAGGTACATTCTTCATTCCAACACCATACAAATTCCTTCCCGTGTCAAAGTTGGAAAAAGGTCCATTTTCCATCATTCATGACGCACAGATAAAATTCCTATCTAAAACAAGATTTCAATATAAAACAAAGCCTTTGTCATCAAACGTTCTCAGAAACCGCCAAGTCTTGGCCAATTCTTACACCTCCAGCGACGGCCGCAGCTGCAGCGAAGGACGGTGAAGGCTTGGAGGGGAAGAATGGAGCAGCTTGCATTTGTGTGGAACATAAGAAGAAGATTAGCCCACGTTGAATGCCTTTATGATATTGTAAACTAACGTTGAGAATGGAAGAAAAAGATGGAGCGTGCGAGAAACAAGATAAATATGACTTTAATGGGAAAGAGATTAGTTTTAATTTTTTTTTGAGTATATAAATTAGTTTATAAAAATATTAAATTAATTTTTAATTAATTTAATATGTTTAAAAATTAATAAAATAATTAATGTACGATAAATTAATAATTTTAAGAATTAATTAAAGGCGTTAATATCTGAATTTCAAAGTTCAAAATGATTATCTATTTATTAAACGAAATGTCTACATATTATTTTGTACAATGTTTTATGCAAAAAATTTCAAAAGCTTGGTAAATAATTGCATATAAATATTTTAATAACAAGAATTATTTTTTATCCATAATTGTTAATTTATTGATATACTATTATTATAATTGTTGTCAACGCTGGCACTTTTTATTATTACTATTATCATCGCTATTTTGGTGCCCACATACCTTTTATATTACGTTGCGTTCATTATATATTAATACAATAGATATATAATAATATAAACTTAAACTTGCTTAGTTCTCTAGTATATTATTGGTTTCAAATTTGCAGGTTGATTATTGAAAAGAAACTTTCAGCAGTGTTCAGCACAAGAGGTTTAATTTTTCGAATACTTGAAAATTTATTTTTAAAATATTTAAGTATTGTAAACATAAAAAATTTTAAAATTATATTATATAATTTTTATTTTATTTCATCCTCAAATATTTAATATATAAAAAATTAAGATATCCAGATATCAATCCCAATTAAAAAAAAATAAGAGCACTTAAAGAATAAAAGAGTTAAAAAAGAAGAAGGTATAGTATCATATCCACCAGGTGATATCACTATTATTGAGGCATCAAGTTCTGAAAAGATACCCAATAGCCATATAATATTTTCAAGAAAAGCAAGCAACCGAATTTGTAATATGGGGATTTCTAGTTTAAATTATCCTCAAAGATGGCCAAGAGTTACCTTATAATATTCTTGGCTCATTATTAATTATTAATTTCTTAAGATTAAATTTAAATACTATGATTATTTTGAGTAAATTATATTTAGTTCTATTAAATTCTGTAAAAATTATATTTATACTCATTTTAATTTTAAATTCAGACAAAAATCTCTTCTAAAATTTATGAAACTTACACTTATATCCCTTTAAAATTTAAAAATATTACATTATCCTCACTTATTTTAAATTTTTATAAACATTAGTTTAACCTTTTTATAATTTCTATTGTATTAATTAGATTATTTATAATTTTGTAAGAAGAAAAATATTTAAAATATAAATTTTATTAACAATTTTTGTGAATAAATTTTTTTTATATTAATTAAAACTAGAAAGAGTGCGGGTGTAAGTTTTAATTAATGTAATTGACTCTATTATTTTTAAGGCAACTTACTTAACCATCAATTAGTTTAAAAATGCTTAATTATCTTTACAACTAATGATAAAATTTATTATTTAATGATTTGCAGTAAAGTGTTTGGCAAGTTGTGACCTCTGTTATCTGAGTAAAACTGATCTAACAGCTATCAATATTACTGATATTATCCATGTATTATATTAGATAACATTATTTTACTTAATTCAATATATATATATATATATATATATATATATATATATATATATATATATATATATATATATTAGACAACATTTTTACATAATTTCCTATTTCATCATCATTTGTGAACATGAAAATAATATACCTACTTTGGTTTGGTTATTGGTTATTTATACTCAAAATGAGCAACAACAACAAAAAATTTATCCAAAAGTTTTTCTATGGACATTGGGTAACATGAAAGCGAAAAGGGAAGGGATAGGACACAATACTACACTCCCTTCTATAAGAAAGGGGATTACACAAAAAATGAGGTCCATTTGTGTGAGTTTCAGGTGAGCTCTACTTCTTGAGTCACCCTCTTACAGGACGGTGTGCAATATTGCAAGAGATTCTGAACTTTCACACAAGTTATTGGATCCCAACGTTAACTTACTTATCATTAAGAAATAGTTTTTACGTAGATTTGATCATGCCAAGTGTTGAAAAGAATGCTGGAAAAAAAAGAAGAATGGTGATGTGCTGAGTCAAAATGAAAATAGAAATAATAATTTTTCTTATTTGCTTTTCAGGTGTATGTATGGCAAAGTCATGAACAAGGTAACTCTTACCCATATTTAAATATGGGTAAGCTAGAATAACCCATATAATATGTGTTTTTTTGTTTTATAAATATATACTATGTTTACTGCATCTAGTTTTGATTTACAATATGAAGCCTGACAACAAGGAGAAACCCAAAACAAGCATGTTCATCATTAGAGGAGCAAGTGAAATAGTAGAAAGTGCCAAATCTCCCAACAATCTGCAGTCAGCACTTGTCAGACAACTTGTCAGAAAGTGTGTTACTACTCTATCGTAACTTTGTGCAATGGCATAAAGCGAGGATTTCAGGGAGCCATCCTAAGATCAGAAACAGACATTAATAGTTAGCAAAAGGCGGGCCTTGCCTTTAGAGGATCATTGAAAAATTTTAGATAGATACAGTTTACAAAAAATTTAATAAGTCAAATCAATTATAGAAGAAAAATGTAAGTAAATAAAAAATGAGTTTCACTAAAATATATATTAATATACTTACATGTCTATTAATAATTAATTTAATATACCAATATTTTATAAGTGTAGTTTTACGAGCCACTTGAGCATAAAAGTTGGAATTAAGCCTAAGGAGTTACACAAAGACAGAAGAAGAAATAAAAAACAAATGGGAGATATTCGATGTTGTACCTGGTTATACTTTCACGCCCTTACGATTTTGTAGTTCTGGAGGAACTTTGCCATCAAGTTTGTTATTTTGGAGATTTCTGTTAAACCAAAGCAGGTAGTTTATTTATTTAGCAAGCTAAAGGCATAAAGAAGAAGAGCATCAGAGTGTTCATTTTTTGTCAGCAAAATCTTACATTTCACGCAGTTCTGGGAGCTTCCCTAGGGATTTAGGAATTGACCCTTCAAACTGGTTGTTCTCCAAATGCCTTGCATTGAAACAGTTATAAATAATAAGAAAAAGAGGGGGGGAAAATCATGTTATTGTGGATAATTTAAATAAATTCAGAAATAGAAAGTAATGAAGAGTGAAGATGAACATCTCTTGGTCTACATACAAAGTTTGTAGCCTCTTCAGTGCACTCATGTCGGGGATTGTTCCTGAGAGGTTGTTTCCCCCGAGCCAACTGTAATAATATGATTTTAATAACAAAGTATCATGATTAAGTTGTCACAACAACAAAAAAATCATTTGGGAGGCATTTGGTATATTGCCTTCTTTATACTGATATCTTGGATGTCCCTGACATTTTAGATGTTTGTATTTAACACATTAGTATGCAAAATGTTTGGGATCATTTAAAATACTAAGATGCATAAAATGATACTATCTTGGATGGTATTTCATACTATGAAAAAATAATTGGAATCTCATATATCTAAAGTTTTAACTTCGTTAATTCTTAAAAAATATCAATTACTTCATTTCTATGGCAACTTTCAATTGTCATATCAAATATAAGAATCTCAATTATATATAATGATGTAATATACCTTGGCATCTTGTACTATAGTATCCAAAATATTGAGCAATGTATGACAACAGTATACCAAATGGCTCTTAAGTTTTTTTAATTAAAAGAGTTAGATTCCTTACAGATTTTTGAGTCCGGTTAAATTGGCAATACTTGGAGGAAGTGACCCTAACAACCCAACACCCGTTAAGTTCCTATCATATAAAAACCAAAATAATTTAGTCCACCATTATACATGAAGAGCATTAGATAATTTTACAGTATATCAATTTATGCACAGTTCAGTAGTATAATAAGAATTTTGTTTTGAGATGTAGGTATACTTGAACTTACACTGAGATGACATGACTATTATTGTTTTTAGAACATTTAACTCCAGTCCATGAATTCTCTCTAGGTTGGCAAGGATCACCGCTCCAGTCAGGAGGTGGATTGTCAAAACTTCTTGCCAAATCTTCCATTGCCATCACTATAAATGGATTTCCACAACAACTAAATCATTTAAACAAGTATCTTTATGCTTGTGATTCAGCAAAGAAGTTGCAAAGAAAATATTGAGGTCTACAAGATACCATCTCTAGGTATAGTATGGCCACCAAGAGGCAGAAGCTGTAAGATTTCTCCAGCATTGATCACAGGTCCAACAGGGGTCCCCTGCCCAGGGATCATGGAGATTTTGGTCTGACCAGATAGTGGCCACTGTGCAGCGTAAACTGTGACACCATTGGCCGTGACATTAAGTTTGGAGTAAAAAGTCTGGCCGTTAATATTAACGTCAAACACTCTCCAACTGTAAGGACTTGGAGTCCTATTGTCTTGAAAATAAAGAGCTATGTAGTAGTTGGTGCTCGGAAGGGGCGCTGAAGGCCATTGAAGCTCAAGTGTCTTCCCCCGACTAGTTGTAATTCCAGAACCGAATGCTCTAGCCGGTGGGATGTTCCAGAATTTTGAAGTAGTTATATTGGAATGGGAGTCCACCTTAGGGTTCTGGTCCATGAATGGTTGCCACATTCGGTTGAATTTGTCATCTGGAAAACTAGGTTCACATATACACATTTAACCATATTTCAATTATGAATAGTTCTAGTATACTCTAATATGGCTCTCACACCAAAATTTATTGGTCAAACTAAAAATGAGATTAACAAAGATTAAATTTTAAAACTCTTAATCACAGAAACTCTGATATTATATCAGGAATCATATTCATTCAAAAATTTCAATTTATTAAAGCTTATAAATAGTTTCATTATAATCTCTGATAAAAATTCTTTCCATATCTGTTTAATTCCACCTTTCAATTACATCATTTATTCCTTACCACAAAAAGTTGAGCATTTACATGTATCTAATTTTGCTTCACAAATTAAGTAACTATCCCTTGCTATAATAGCCCCATTTTGAAATTTCCTTTTTTACTTAGTAGAACAAGAAACAAAGATTATGATTAACTTCTTGTTTACCTAATGATTTCTTCACCTGCTCCAAAATGACCCCTGGCGACAGTTACAAGGGCATATTTTTTGAAGTCAGTGGGATTATACACAGAAGCATCCAAGCTCTCCACCTCCAAGGCTGAAATAAAGGGGTTCGAATTACCAGTCTTTTCATTCCTCGCCAAGCACACACTCAACTTCTTCTCCACTGCTGCCACCACAACCTCGAAGTATGAACTAAGACCTTTGCCACAGTCCTCTGTGGTGTTAACAATGCTCCATTTGGTCCCATCAACAATTTGGTCAAACACAGGAGGTTGATTTTTTCCATCATAATTTCCATAGTAGTATATGGTTCTCACAAGATATTTGCCACCTGCTGTGACGGGTATGGAATAGCAATATTTTCTAGCCTTTGTGTCAGGAAAGTAACGCACCGAGGCTAGTATGGGAACCACATCTGTTGAGTTGATAGTGGTGGAATTGCCCACGGTAATGAAGCCCTGATCAGATTTGTATTTGAGATTGCCCACCGTTACACTTTCTGAGCCTCCGCAATCTAGCAAATACCCTGTGTGCATGCAGAAAGAGCCCATGTTATACACTACTTTCTCTAATGATTGCCATTCAAATCCTCCAAAAAACTTAAATTTAAGAGTCAATTACAACTTCCCCTTGTCAATCTGTTTTTTTTAGTTTAAAGTGTGTCATTGTATCTTCTTGTTCATTTAACTGTCATGTGTATTATATAATCATTTAGTAATATGCTTTATACAAGAATAAACTAAACCACGTGCAGCAAACTGTAATCTATCTCAAATTTAATGTATACATATTATATAAAGATGTGCAAGCATTGGAAAAAACGATCTTAACCAATTATTCTGTGCACAAAATGAATTCAAATGATGATCGTATCAGCTAGATTGGTTGATGAATTGTCTTGTGAATATGGGGTTGGAAATATATGTACAATGTACCTTGAGGTTCAGGGGCTAGGCTAGAGTGGGCAATGATAGGGATGGTGACGAGCCACAGGAGAAAGACGGAGGGGCTCATAACGTCATAACCCACCGCCCAACCTGAAAGCATGCGATTTGGAAAGAAGCTCCTTTCGTGTGTTTTGTTGGAAATGGAGGAGAAAGGGAGAAGGGTGTACGGCATGGCCTGTTTGATTCACAGAGGTTGACACGTCGAAGGCTATGCTGAAAGATAGAAATATTCATGGCTTGACTTGGTCCAGCGACCGTTATATGACATTGCCGTTTGTATGTATCAAACGACAAATCGTTCCTTGTTATCTTGAGTCCTTCCCTGTTGACACTTGTTGGATTTATCTTAGGTGGTGAGGAAAACGTAAATCTCACATAATGATATTGATTTTTTTTTATTTCATTTATTTATTATTAATTTTTTGGTAAACATATTTGATTTATTTTAATATATAATATTGGTGTTAATTAATTTTAACCATTTAATAAAGACAAAATGATAACTTATATCCATTGTAAAAAAATTTCTTTTCTCTTATTTATGGTGTAAAATCTTTGTTTTAATTTTATCATATTAAATTTGATTATCATTTGAGTTTACAGTTATATTATTTTTTATATTATAATCAAATATAATTATGCATATTAATTAATTTATATATTGTGTGGGTGGAAGGTAGATTATTTGACTCACATTTTTTAAAAATTTAATCCTCAAAAGTTGACAAAATTAAAATTTAAAATTGGAAAATATTTATCTAATTTATTTTATATTGAAATTAAAAATATTTATAAATTTTATTCAAAATTAAATTTTATTTTAAATTGAACATATATTGATAAATTCCAACATGAACTAGCTTCAAATGGCTTCTTCCTTGGCATCCTTCAGTCACTATCCCATAATGAACTGCAAGAACAAAAAAAAAAAATTAAAGTGAAAAGATGTTACTTTATTTTAGAATCAAAATATATCATAAATTTTAATAAAACATTATAATATTATTCACATATTATTTATTAAAATAGACTGTTAAATTATTTTTTTATCTGAATAAACGGTTTTTAACAATTGGCAAACCAATATTAATATGTGCTTTTCTTTCAAAAGAAAAAAAATTAATAATCCACGTGTCACTTGATCAACTTCAGTTAAAAAATTCAATGAAAAAATAAAGTGCTTTTTCTTTTGTAGAGAAGTGCTTTTCTTTTTAGCTCTGGCCAAATGCTTGTGCTTTTGTTGTGTAATAACTCCGCGCACTGAACGCGAAGGTTGCCAAAGCGCTTTATTTTTCCTAAAGAACTTCGCCGCTAAGTTAAAAGTGCGTTAAATCAACGCCAAAGGCTAACTAACCCAATGCAGCGCTATAAAAGCGTTAACCGTTCGTGAACACTCACAGATTTCGAAAATTTCGCTCCCAATCTTTCAAATCAAACTCGAATCATCCATTTCTCTCAAATTCGTCAACCATGGGAACCTCTCAGAGCCGCGAGGGCCTTGACGTCTCCGACTCTGATTACGAAGAAGAAGAGGAAGAAGTTGATGAACAAGAAGAAGAACGCGAGGTAAAGGAAGATACTAAAAGTTCATCCGGAGCCAAATCCAGAACACCGGTGGATCAGCTCGATGATGTCGACGCGAAGCTCAAAGCATTGAAGCTCAAATACCAATCATCGTCCTCTCAAACCCCTAATTTGAAAAACCCTGTCAAGCTTTACCTCCACATCGGGGGTAACACTCCCAATGCTAAGTGGGTCATATCGGATAAACGGACATGTTATGCTTTCGTTAAAACCTCTAAGGTTAACCCAGACAACGATGATGACGATGAAGAAGAGGGATCATCGTACGGTAAGGGAGAATCTTGGTGGGCACTGAAGGTGGGTTCCAAGGTTCGAGCTAGGGTTTCCACCGACATGCAATTGAAGATGTTCGGCGATCAGCGTCGGGTTGATTTTGTCTCGAACGGCGTGTGGGCATTGAAGTTCCCCACCGACGAATCCTATCGGAAATTTGTGACTGAATTTCAGGATTGTTTGTTTGAGAATGTTTATGGGATTGAGGCTTCGGAAGAGAACAAGGTAAAGGTTTATGGGAAGGAGTTTATAGGGTGGGTGAAACCTGAGGCGGCTGACGATTCGATGTGGGAGGATGCAGATGATGGGTTCGCGAAGAGTCCTGAGCCTGCGACACCAGTTAGGCCAACACAGGACTTGATGGAGGAGTTCGAGGAGGCTGCTAATGGAGGAGTACAGAACTTGACGTTGGGTGCTCTTGATAATAGTTTCTTAGTGAATAATACTGGCGTTCACGTTTACAGAAATTTCAACCATGGGATTCATGGGAAGGGTGTGTCTGTGAAATTTGATGGTGGTAGTTTGCGGGGAAGTTCGAGTTTGGGGCAATCACCGGCAAAGAAGGCGTTATTAATGAGAGCAGAAACTAATATGCTTCTTATGAGTCCACTGAAGGACGGGAAACCTCACGCCTCAAGTCTTCACCAGCTTGATATGGAGACTGGTAAGGTTGTCACGGAATGGAAGTTTGAGAAGGATGGAACCGATGTTACAATGAGGGATATCACAAATGATACCAAGGGGTCACAATTGGATCCTTCTGAGTCTACATTTTTGGGATTAGATGATAATAGGCTTTGTCAATGGGATATGCGAGAGAGGAAAGGAATGGTTCAGACTATTGCCGCAGCTAATTCACCAGTGTTGCATTGGAATCAGGGGCATCAATTCTCCAGAGGAACAAACTTTCAGTGCTTTGCAACTACTGGAGATGGTTCAATAGTTGTAGGGTCTCTTGATGGAAAAATACGGTTGTATTCAAATACATCAATGCGGCAAGCCAAGACTGCTTTTCCCGGACTAGGCTCTCCGATTACCCATGTTGATGTTACTTATGATGGCAAGTGGGTGCTAGGCACTACTGACACTTATTTGATATTGATTTGCACCTTATTTACTGATAAAGATGGGAAAACAAAGATTGGATTTAGCGGACGAATGGGGAACAGGATACCAGCTCCGAGACTGTTGAAGCTTACTCCTCTGGATTCACATTTAGCTGGTACAGGCAATAAGTTTCATGGGGGTCATTTTTCATGGGTAAGCACTTTTGACTTTAATGTTAGATTACTTAAATTGTTTCAATAAAATCTTAGCTATTACACCCATCTTTCATGTAGCTACCTTCTATCTGTCAAGATTATATAGGAACATCTTAAACTAGAGCCCATTTAATTGCCAGTTTGCCACTGATTGCTTATTGTGACTGTAACCTTCGCTTTATCCCTCACATATTCATCAAATGGATTAACTTTTATTATTAATGTAATATCATTACTGCAAGTTATGCTATACCACGTCTTTTATTATGGAGCTATCATTTTTCCCGCTATTCCAGTCATATTACCATAAATTGTGCCGAAACAAAATATTTTTTCATGCTTGGATCAAACTTCTTTGTGGTACATGGTAAGCATTGGAGACATATGGTGTATTACATGATTTTTGTTCCTCTGCTTTGGTTACACTGACGAACATTAGAAGGAGACACATTTTTTTTCTCTTGAGCCTTTCAAATATCGTTTAAACTTTAAATTCTTTTCTTTCTGGCTCCAGAATTGTTTTGGTTCTCAAAACTTGTAAATGGTGCCAACAGAAATAAGATTGGTTTCAGAAAACACTGTTGTCCTTGGCCAGAAAAAAAATGTTGCCTTGTCAATCGTGTTTGTCCATACTGAAAATAATAAATTGTGAAAATAACTTTTTTTGTTTCCAAAAATGTTTTCTCTGATCTGATGGATGGAAATTGTTAGCAGTAATACTTTCACATAGTCCTTAGTGTATCCAAACTAGCATGTGTCTCCTGAAGGAAGGGCTTTTTTATTATTGTTCTTGTGCATCAGCTTAAAGGACACATCTTTATTTTCTTGTAGTGATGCAAATGACTGGACGGAATAACGTGGGTTATGTTAGTGAGGAAGTATAGGATCACCACAGAAATGGGTTGAGTCTTTTTGTTACTGTGATTGAAAAAGTTGGACTATAAAGTTCAACTTATTTTCAAATTTAGAAGATAGATATGTACTTTGACCTTCTTTTGGACATGGGGCGAAAGGTTTACATTTCCTTTGGATGGTCCCATGGACATTGTGTAAGCCAGGAAGAACATGTTCCTATTATGTGTACTATATTTACGTGCTTATTGGTATTCATGTGATTAACATCAGTAACATATACACTGAACTATATATTATATTATATAGCCTTCTAAAAATGTAAGTAGTTTGCTCCTCAAGGCAGAATTCCTTGTGATTTCTATGTTGCATATCAAGTGAACCAGATAGTTTATATCTGATGACATATAAAAATATTTTGATATATGATAGTGTGCGACTTTGCTTTTAGTTTGGCAGACTGGCAGTGGGAACCTGTTCTAAATTTAGAGACCTAGTAATATCCTAGAAGTTTCATGAGTCAGTAAACATGCATCAAGTATCTAACATTTGTTTTTGTCTTTCAGGTCACTGAGAATGGTAAACAAGAGCGCCACCTTGTTGCAACTGTGGGCAAGTTTAGTGTGATATGGGACTTCCAGCGGGTGAAGAACAGTGCTCATGAATGTTATAGGAATTCGCAAGGGCTCAAGAGCTGTTACTGTTATAAGATAGTATTGAAGGACGAGTCAATTGTAGAATCACGGTTTATGCACGACAAGTTTGCTGTTAGTGACTCCCCTGAAGCTCCATTGGTGGTGGCAACCCCTATGAAAGTTAGCTCTATTAGCCTGTCCGGAAAAAAGCGACATGGTTAAACCTTTGTTCAAAACTTTATATTTGTATTCTGACCTTTTTTGTTTTTTTTGGGGTTTCCTGTGTGTAGTTATTGTTCTTTCTTTCTTTTTTCCTTAACCTTTAAATGCCTTTATCTAAGTCTGATATGTTCATTCTTATATTCTAATTGTAGTTTTCCCTGTATCTACTCTGATTTCTTATACTTTCTTCAGTTTGGGTATAATAGAAGTTTGGATTTGCAAAGAATTTGAATTGTCCTGTCCGTCTCTTGTGCTGCCTGCCCAGTACTGAGGGCACGGAGGTGCTTTTTTTCTTTTTTAAATAAATTAGAAGTCAGCCACAACATTACAAAAGCAAAGTCCAATTCCCCAAAATTTTCCGTTGCCCATCATCAGCTATTACGAAGGGGATTCACATAAAGAATCTATGTTTTTGCCAAACTCTTTCTCTGGAAGAGACCCTCAATTAAATAAATAGCCACAAGCATTGAGGGCCTTCAGAACTTAGATTAATCCGGACGGCGATGGTGGTAGAGAGGGCGGGGTCCGGGCTTATGGTACCAAGGTTTTTTTTTTTTTTTTTGCAATTAACTAAAAAATTGGAAAAAAATAAAACCTTGTTAAAACTTAGATTAACAATACCTTTTTGATTTAATTTCTAATTTTTTTTTTGTTTAAAAACATTCTTAACATTTAAAAAAAGTTACCTTTTTAGTCTCTAATCTTATCTATTAACGAAAAATTACGACACAAAATTACAACACTATTTATTTTTTATTTTTCTCTTATTCTTCCTTTATTTTTCTCTCTTCTTTGATCTCTAACTTCTCCTAGCATTTGTCTTCGTGTGCATCCCTCGTCATGTCTCATGTTCAACCAGATTTAATTTCTGTCTTTGTTTCTCTTTCTCTCAGTGGGGTCTGTCTGTCCTTCTCATTGGCTTTATTTTTTATTATTCATTACCGTGCGGTTCTGGGAATATTCATAGAAGAAGACGACGATAATGGAACACATTTCTTTCCCTTTTTAGAAACTGCCGTGCAGAAAGCCTCTAAATCTGATAATACTAATTTTATGTTATAGTCAGTTATCACGTGACACCGCATCAACATTTTTCATTAACAGTTATAAATTAGACATTTTTAAAAGATTAATAATATTTTTAAACTAAAAATAAATAAAAATAAAATCAAAATTCACCAAATAAAATATTTACCATTAAATTTATTAACTATTTTCATCGAAATAATATTTTAAGCACAAAATAAAGTTGATTAATAAATAGTTAGCATATTCCATTTTTATAAGTTAAAATATAACTTATTTCCCGAATCTCCATTTCAGTAATTTCATTAGTATTTTTATCTGATTCTATAATTATGCCTGTATTAAGAATTTAAATAAAAATGTTAACGAAAAAAAATTGTATAAAATAATTAATTTAAAGAGTGGATATTTAAAGTAGATAGGATCATATAAAAAATATATATATATATATATATTTTATCACCGTAATCTATAAATATAATTATAATTTATCTTTCTTTTTTTTAATTTAAATAATGTCTTTTTATTTTTTATTTTTGTGATAATATTTTTCTTTTATTTATTTTAATTTTTAAATATAATATTTAAATATTTAAAATATCGTAATTACTTTTCAAAATTTTTTTAAAAAAATTATTTTTAATATTTAAAAAATACTTTATTTGATTAAAATTTTAAAAATTTCCTCTAACTTCAGCGTCCCTTGTCCCGTGTTTACCATCCCGTGTTTGTCTTCTCCAGCAGAGCTCCATCGGAAGAGAGCCCAGAGCCAGAAGGAGACACGACAGCCACCACACCTTGATCTCGGCCACCGCAACGATCTCGGCCACCGAAATGAGCCAACACGACGACACGAAGCTTCTCCCCCAACTTAATCAGACTTTTCATCGCGGATCCCTGCCATCTATCCAGGTAATGTCGAAGCCCTTTGTGTGTTTTTCCCATACCAAGATTGATGGCGCGGGGTTGTTGAGGAGCTTCTTTGGTTTATCAGTGTTTCAACAAATGTCAAGGTTTTAATATCATTTCTAAATTTATACATATGCCCGTAGACATAATTTGTTCACCTTCCTAGCTAGGTCATAATCCAGCTGATATTATCCAAGTATTAGGAAGTATCAAATGTTGAAAATTGGCTCTGTACGTAGGAAGCTTAAGAATTAGGAAGCTTAAGAATCAAGTATTAGGAAGTATCAAGTTTGATGAAGCTTTCAGTATTGCATGCGATTCTCACTGGTTAATGACTGGCGAGTTTGGTCTGAGTTTGCTATTGTCTCTCTCTTTTTGGATTAATGGAATGGAAGGAATCAGAGTTGTCAATGAAAAATTAATTAGAATGGAAAAGATAGTCATACTCATTCTTCAGTTCAGATCTTTTACCATGGGAAAAGATTATAATTCAACCTGTGCATGTTAGGGAACATGATGAAATGGAAAGGGAATAAAAGCGTTTTTATAGAATTTTACTAATTTTTTATTTCTAACTTGTTTCCTTTAATTTTATTGTAGTGGATAAAATTGGAGCCTAGAGGTTCTTATTTCATTAAAAGATTCTATATTACCTCCGCATTCCGTTTACTTTTGGAGGGAGCAAGTTAAAAAAATGATTCTTTAGGGATTCCCTTGGTTTGTTTCCTTATTTACTACATGGAATCAAAACAAGGTTTTAAATGGTTCCTTCAATTATTCTCCCTTGCATAGTTTTTAATGGTGTGCTGTGGCATGTGGTTGCATCACACAAAACTCATGATATCGTAAATTTTAAATGGCACGGTGTGGCACGTGGCACGCTCCACATACTCCACATGAATATATGGCCAAAATATCGATTCAGGTCTGTTGTTATTCTCTGATTCTTCTTTCTTCTTCCACCCTTTCTCTTTTTTCTGGCTTCTTTCTCTATTTTTAATGTTTCAAGAGTTCATCTTGGTTGGCACTCTTTCTTCTTCCTCTGTTTCTTCTCTATTTAATGAATTCATCTAGGAAGAACTCATTTTTGCTCATTTTCCAGCTAAACCTATTCGGGTTGCCTCCTGGCAATTATGTGGAAGAGAAATCTTTTCTCATTTTTCTGAACCCCTAAACCCATTGTTATTTTAGATTATATTAAATATGTTGTTTTCTATCACCAGCTGGGTTGTTGTAGTGATGCTTTTATTTTTGTGGGGCAGTACGGTCTTTTGGAAACTGCTACAGTTGCCAACACAAGTGTCAGACATATTGCACATACGTTGGATTTTTGGTTATAAGCATAGTTTTTAGTATTTCCTTGGCTAACTATTATAACAGTATTATGAGGATTTACAAAATCTTTCTCAAACCTTTCAAGCTTATGGCATTCTGCTGTGAATCAAAACTAAAATTTAAAAAATCAAACAACACAACTGGCAAGCTTCTGTGCTTCTGTAATTGCCTACAATGTTTTCATATCAAGCTTGATACAGAATACCACATATACCAGTTCAGAAACACAAGAGTCTCCCTGATTTTTTTCTTTCTTTTAACCTTGCAATGTAAGATTCTATGTCATTTTCATCCGTTTCCCCAGCTATTTAATTTTTTTGAAAGATGGTGATCAAATTTCATAATGAAGTAGCTTAATTTTGCAAACCTCCAGTATGCAATAAATTTTTTTAGCTTTTATCAAGTTCCACAGCCAGTGAACAAGTTCCGTGAACTTCACAATTTGTAGTAAGAAGTTAGGTGAACACTTTTCTGTCAAAAAGGCAAGCAAAATTAACTTTCTTTACTGATCTGGTTCAGTGAACAGCCATGCTATTATAACAAGAAAGTGGACATCATCAGTCTGTTGTAAAAATTAACCTGCAGCCTACATTTTGGACCCTCACACAACCTAAAATTTAGCTTAATTCCTGCTCTTTGCCACGATACCAAAGCAGGGAGAAATTGACTCTATCACCATGAGATCCTTCAAATTGGCCTGTCTCTAATCAAGGGATAAAGCATTAGTATGCTTGCTTCTGTACATTAGTATACTGTAGACTGAAATGATTACTTGCTATGAGTAGCATCTGCTTGTTCCATTGTGATAAGTGATAACATAATATTATGTAGTGCTGAACTAAAATGTCAAATATCAATAAAAATATTTCACTTGTGTATTAAAATGAATGTTTGTAATATCATGCACTCATTTTCTGGTTGGTGAGCCTATTTGGCAGCCCTGCATTCATTTTCTAATTGCTGAACCTATTTGGCACCCTTGCACTCATTTTCATACATGAACTCAATTTTGTCTGGCATGCACTCAAGTCTGATTTGTTGTTATTTTTTTCTTTTTTGCAGGACTAAACTACTGAATCATGTCACAAGATTCAAGCCACCAGAGTTCCAGGAGCTTCCAGAGAAGCACTAGCATATGTGACTATGGACAACAAACTTATCAACTTACTTCCTTTACTGATAACAACTTTGGAAGGAGATTCTTAACGTGTTCGAATTATCAATCTACTAAAAGATGTAATTTCTTCATATGGACAGATCCACCAATGTGTGTGTAACAACTTTTTTTTAATTATTATTATACAATATAGAGTTTACATACATATCATTAATCAAAAAATACGTACAATATATCAAACACATAAAAATCTACATCTTATTTATTCTGGTTGACCAATTCCGGAGATGCAGGTGCGGGTGGTTGCACCAAGCCTTGTATTATCATACCACTTGCTAAAATTATGAATGTAGGATATTACACCACTTGCTAAATTTTTGTCTTAATGTCATGTCACATAATTTTGATTACACTATTATTTCATCACTTTACTTTTATTTTTATTTTTATATTTCCTCTTGGGCTTGGGCTCATTCTTGCCCATTTTCTTTACTTTGGTTAAAATTCTACCTTTCATAATGGATTTGGTCACATTTTCATGATTTTTGGGCTACCGGTTCAATTCCTATATCTTAGTCTAAGTTATGTTTTATTTCTTCATTGGGCTATCTTATTGGCTTGCTAAAAATTCATGTGAAATATAAAAACTCTATATGAAGTGTCCATAGGTGAAAGTTCAATTTATGGGTGGAGATACAAACTTAGTAACTTTTGCTTTTAAATTAAGAAAAATTACCCTAATCCAATCTTCTTGAAATTTTAAGATCTTTACTTACTTCACAAAAATTTATCTTCCTTGTCTAAGAATTTCACCTTTGTTTAGCATGCTTCTTTCTAATATTTCCTCTTAGATTTTCTTTTTTTACTTATTCCATTAATATTAGAATATTTCTATACATACACGTAAGGTGAATAATTTCTAAGGATATATTTTTTTAGATATCTAAAAATTGTCTAATAAATTTTACTTCCTTAATTAAATATTTATGCACCTTTATCAATAAAAGAAATAAAATTAGGGATGTTACTTTGAATACTCTTGTACTTTTATTAATACATGAAACAAAATTAGGGATGTTATAGTGTGAACATGGAAAGCGTCTCTTGTTGAAGCTAAAACAACTACAAAGTTTATCTGCACCTGAACAACTATGAGATTTACCTGCACCTAGTAGAGTAATGGTGAATAGAAATATTGGCAATGGAGAGAGCTCTTGGAAATTAATTTGTCTTTCATCATGGTGTCTTTTGTTGGGTGTTTTCATTGGTTCTTGGATGAACGGCATAGTAAAATTCTGAATGTAGTTGTATTCTGCAAACAATTCACAAACTGTAATAGAAATATTGTATTTCTTAGTTATGAATGTAGTTGTTACAAATTATGAGCTTCCCAATTATATTGTATTTCTGATATCATAAAATCTAATAGAAAATTGTTATCCACTTTCCATTAAACAAAGGAGCCAATAAAATAGAATTAAAAGCCTCTCATTAAATATAAAAACCAATACAAGAGAGTTATCCACTTTTCACTAAATACAAGAGCAAATATAATGGAATTAAAAATCATCCATTAAACACATAAAATAATACAAGAGTGTTATCCACTTTTCATTAAACAGAGGAGCCAATAAAATAGAGTTAAAAGCCTCTCATTAAATACAAAAACTAATACAAGAGAGTTATCCACTTTCCACTAAATACAAGAGCAAATATAATAGAATTAAAAATCATATATTAAACACAAAAACTAATACAAGAGTATTATCCACTTTCCATTAAACAGAGGAGCCAATAAAATAGAGTTAAAAGCCTTTCATTAAATACAAAAACCAATACAAGAGAGTTATCCACTTTCCACTAAATACAAGAGCAAATATAATGAAATTAAGAACCATCCATTAAACACAAAAACTAATAGAAAATTGTTATCCACTTTCTATTAAATAAAAGAGTCAATATAATAAAGTTAAAAATCTCTCATTAAACAACAAAACTAATACAATAAAGGAATATAATAGAGTTAAAAACCTCTCATTAAATACAAAAACCAATACAAGAGAGTTATCCACTTTCCACTAAATACAAGAGCAAATATAATGGAATTAAAAACAATCCATTAAACACATAAACTAATAAAAGAGTGTTATCCACTTTTCATTAAATAGAGGAGCCAATAAAATAGAGTTAAAAACCTCTCATTAAACAACAAAACTAATACAATAGAAGAATATAATAGAGTTAAAAGCCTCTCATTAAATACAAAAACCAATACAAGAGAGTTATCCACTTTCCACTAAATACAATATTTAAAAATATTTCCAAAGCTTCTTCTTTTTTATTGAAAATCTTTTGATAGCTGCCTGAATAGTGGGCATAACCGTATGTTTCAGTCGTTGGTGATGCTGTGCATCACTTCCACGGTTGCCAAATAACTGTAACCACTAGCATCCAAACCATTAATCCTCTCTAAGGTGTTGTTGAATTCCCCTAGAGTTGAACAAGTTGCAGCCTCCCATAATAAATTTTTTAGCCCCTAGCCCTTATGTCCCTGATCCTTGAAGTTAGCATAGAGATGCCTAACATATATTATGTGATCTGCATTTAGCATAAGCAGCTGAAATGTGTAGATCAAAAGAAATACAACATATGAGAATAAACATCAATTAAACAATTCATGTAGAATATATATACAAAACCATAAAAAAAATTGCATTACCTTCTGCCTGTCAGATATAAATGTCCAGTCAAGTTTTGGAACTCATCCAATATCGTGTAACAACAGTTCTAAAAACCATACTCAGGTATCCTTATTCTCTATCTCAACAGTGGTATATGCTATTGGATATAGATTTTTGTTTCCATCCCTCCCAATAGCTGATAGTAACTGTCCTCCAAAAGGAGATTTCAAATGACAGCCATCTAGACCTACAAACCGTCTACAATTAGCCAAAAATCTTGACTTCATTGCTCCTAATGAGACATACATCCTCTTAAATACATGATTTCTTAATGCACCATAGTCAGCAACATGTACCTTCACTGTACTTCTTGGATTGTGGTCAAAAAGGGTTTGAGCATAATCATACACTCTCTTGTATTAATGACTCCACTGCCCATAAATGGCCTTCACGGCCTTCCTTTTGGCTCTATAAACTTTGCATAGTGACACATCAATCTTCAGATTAGCAGTCATCTCTGCCATTATATTAACAACCTTCCAATCCGGATTTCTTCTCAATTTCTCTAGATATTTTTCTACCAAATATGTTGAGGTGATCTGCCTATTCTTATATGTTCTAGAACAAGAATGCTTCGAATACAAGGTTCTAATCTGAAATGTAGTTTCACCTTTTAATTTAATCTCATATATTCTAAATCCATAATTCTTTGCACATTCAACTATAACTTTATCAGGATCAGTCTTCTTCCATTTTAAATCTTTCCCTTGTTTTTTTTTGTGTGAACCTAGGTATCCCCACCCCATTATCGGGATGGGACTAAATCCTGTTTGGGGGTCAGTTCTGGGTGGTTAGGTTCCAGCCCCCTCCCAAAGGCGTTGCAGGGGATTGAACACGCGGTCTGCCCTACCAAGTCCAGCCCCAATCACCACTGGACCAACAACCATTTGGTAAAATCCTTCCCTTGTTGAATGTTCCATTCATGGACTGCAGTTCTAAGATAGCCACACTAGGAAATTTCTGACCTACACTAAAGACAATATTATCCATGTCCTTATCAAGTCTGAACTCATCATATTTTGATGTGGCACAATCTTCGTCACTACTCACTTGTGGAGATATCAATTCATCAAAGGGTGTATATTCTGATTGGACATCGGTATCCATATAATTAACAGGTATGGTTTCTATCATTATTAATTGTTTTGATGCCAAACCTACAATCTTATGAAAATTAGCAAAAACAGGCTCTTCACCTACAAAATATTATTTATGTACAACCATCAATATAGATAAATATTATATAGAATTTATAAACATATTCAAAATTTTGTCATTGTAGCTAAGTAATCAATTTACTTAACAAGTCATAAATCTCTTCATCATTAGTTACCACATCTTTCCAATAGGGGTCATCCTCAGTACTACTGCTATATTCATCATTTATGTAGTCACTATCTTCCTCTACACTTACTTCCTCAAGTTCATCATCTCCTTTTATTGAAACATCATATAAATCACTCATTGTGTCTATCAAATATATTGAAATCTCCATATCCGGCTTATAAATATCATATAACTCCAACATGCTTTCAATCTCAGCATCTGACATAATGTGTATAAGTCCTATATCTAAAGTCTGATACGAGACAAGGTAATGCACCGAGATACTTGCTTTCAACATGAATTTTTATAACTCATGCATAAACTCAAAATATGACACAACATCCCTATCCATAGGGTCTATGGTTGTCACACTACCTCCTATATAATTGGTTCCTTCTATCCCCTGATGTAGTCTGCCACCATAGTGCACAATAAAATTTACATGTGATTTCATTGACCCTGTGTAAAGAAAAAATATGTAATTTCGCAAGTATATATGACATTATTAAATAAAATGAATCCATAATTCAATTATGATTATTTTGTGTCAAAAACTAAATAAAGTAAGTCAAATAGGCATATAAGGTATGATTGAAATGCATAACAATTTTTTAATCTAAAAAAGTAAATGACTTTGTTTCCATCAAAAAATTCGAGCAGGGACCACAAAAAGAATGTCTTCCAACAACACACTTTGGGACCACAAAAGGACTTTTCATTAGATTTTCAATTATATTAATACGTTTTAAATTAAATTGGGGCAATACTAGTAGAGCCATCTGTGACAACAACAAAAAATTTCAAAAACTATAGAATGTCCGTAGCCAGACAACATCAGAATGCCATAAAGGAATTTCTTCCAGCGACACTTTGGGACCACAATAGACACTTTGGGACCACAATAGAATGTCCGTAGCCAGACAACATAGTGTTTCATCACATGCCTTACAATTCTTTTTATAACCAATGGGCCATATGCTACATATGCATTTGATGTTTTGCTACCTGAAGTTTTGCCATCCATTTGTAGAGTCACCAACCAGTGGACAGTGGCTGGTGAAGCTCCTGGTGACTGGGTCGCTGGCTGGTGAAGCTCCTGGTGAAGTAGAGTCACCAACCAGTTGTGTTTTCTTCTCCCTCAGGTGGACAATGCTCCCATTGCGTTTCCTAGATCCAGTGGCGCTCGCGGTGGTTGTTGAAGCTCATGGTGGCTAGGTCACGGTTCGGTGGGTTGCATTTCCTTCTCCCTTAGGTGGCCGATGCTGCGTTTGGGGGAGCAGCGTTTTTGATGTTGAACGAGTGCGATGAAGACAAGAGATGTTGAAGGTGTGCGTTTTTGTCGCTAAAGATGTTATCAGGTTAAAAGAAATTTTTAAAATTGTGATAAAATAAAGTTTTTTTAAAATACGAAAAATAATTTTTTAAAAAAATTTTGAAGGGTAATTAAAACATTTCAAGTATTTAAATATTATATTTAAAAATAAAAATAAATAAAGGGAGAAGATTGTCACAAAAATAAAGAATAGGAGGTATATTGCTCGAATTGAAAGAAATGGGGGCAAATTGCAATTGCACCCATAGATCATGGTAATAAAATGTATTTTCCCCTATAAAAATTACACTTGAAAGTTAAAATTGCATTTTACCCTTTTTATATTATCAAGAAGAATAGGCAAAGCAACTTCGAATTTTTTTAGATCTATATTTTATATAATTTAATTTATTGTCAATTAATAATTTTTTTATTTATTAATAATATTGAAATTATAATATATAATAAAAATAATATTTTTTAAAATTATTAATATCACATATCATAATTTAAATACAAAAAATAGATTAAACATTAATTCATATTTCATTAATATTTTTATTTAATTATATAATTATGCCTGTCTTAAGAATTTAAATAAAATGTTAACAAAAAAAAAATTAAAAGTAGATAGGATTAAATAACAAAATTACACGTGGATCCAAATTGAAAGATGAAATTACATTTTACCCATTTTATATTATCCGCGTTCGAGATGAATAGGCAAAGCAGCCAGGATTTGGACCAATTGTAGTGTTTTAAATCATTCTAATCAGCGTAAACCTCAACTCGAAGCAAAAATCATATTTTGCATCACTAAAAACATGGTATGCCCTGTTCATGAACGAGAACAAAAAGATTCTACGGCATTTTTTGACTATAAAATTTACTCTCATATAATAATAATAGCGAGTATGTTATAAAAATATTAAAAAGAGGAAAAAGAAAAAATAAAATTGTCTAATATCCAGTTATTCTTCTAGACTCTCTCTCTCTCTCTCTCTCTCTCTCTCTCTTACGTTTTAATTTCGGCACGTGAGTATTTAGCACATTGAAAACGTGACTAAAAATGAAAAGGTGCCGAAAGAGAAAGGCTAAATATAAAAGCACATGTTGTAATTACAGCTGGCAATGGCTAATCATCTGTTTTAGCTGACGTGGAAACGTCATGGACCTTACGCGGCCCTACTGTACTATCCAACTTGAAGCATCTGCCTTACCTTTCTCGGCGTTTTATCAAGTTGAACATTTCGCTGGGCCAGGGCGCACCGATCACTCACACTCCTTCAGGTGAGTTTAGTGGGGCCCAACTCGTGCTTGCAAAGTTTCTCGCCAATCAAACGCTCAACTCTGTTCCTATGCAGCCGACATTAATTTTTAGTTTCATTCTAATTTTTCAGAAAAACCTTTTAAATAAATTTAAAAATAATTATTTATTTTAAAAATAAATATAATTTTTTTAAAACTAAAAAATATTATACTATTCTCTTTTATACTATAAAAAGTATATACAAATTTTTTTAAAAAGAAAAAATTTAAATATCTGAAAAATATTTTATAAAAAATAAAATAAAATACCATTTTCATAATTTTTTTAATTTATTGTATTTTAATATTAATTATTTTTTAAAATTAGTTGTGAAGTGGTTTGAAACATGAAGATACCAATTTTACTAACTTAACATTTTAATTAAAAATTAAGAAATTTTTTTTGAGGGAATGATTTTATTTATTTATTTATTATCTTTTTTTATAAAAGATATTTAAGATATTAAGGATAAGTTATAGTTTCATTTTTTATAAATAAATTTATCTACCAAAAAATTCATAAGTAATTAGTTTTTCAATAAAATTCATTTTTAACATAGTTTTATTTTTATTTATGATTAATTTTGTTTGTCTAATTATTTTGTTATTTGAAAGAATTTTTTTTTGACTTTTGAAAAAATATTTTTAATTTAATTTTTCAAAATTTTATTTTTCTCATTTCAATCATACAAAATAATTTTTTTTTAAATATTCTCACGTCAACCTTGTTAATAAATATTTTAGAAAATTTAATTATTTAATTTAACTAAAATCTTATAAGTGAAGACATAATTAAAATAAACTATTAATTTTTTCAATTAAACAAAATATTAAATATTTGTTTAACAATTTACTATTTTACTAATGAATCAATTGATAGAGTGATATTAAAGTCGTTTTATAAAATTAAAAAAAAAAACATTTTCTAAAAATATTGACAATAAATATTTAAAAAGATGTTTTAATATTTCTAAAAAACAATTAGTGGTTTTTTTGTAATTTAAAATAAAATATATCATCATTATTAAATAAAATAATAATAATATAATATCAAACTAAAAAATTAAGTAGTACTTAAAACCATATATATATCAATTAAGTTTAAAAATAAATCTAGACAAAATTTTAACTTTATAAACAAACTTATTTTTCAAAATAACGAAAACTTACAAATAAAAATATATTTTAAAAAATAAAAAATAAAGGATTTAAATTTAAAATATTTTTTAAAATCAAAAGCATACTAAAGATTTGAGTTTGTATTCAAATAAATCAAATATATATATGCTAATAAAAGTTAAAGTGAAGGTTTTAAAAAAATGAGGTAATCTTTAATTAAATGACAAAAAAATAATAGATGAATTAAATTGAAAATAAATGTATCTTCCAACGTTTAATGATCAAAGTGCACTCAAGTTGTGCCGAAACTTATTTCCTAAGATAATTTTAAAACGCACACCTTAACTAACAAATTATTATCTTCTGCGTCCTTAAGCTAAACCAACATAATAATAATTCAACAAAATTAACAAGAATTGAAACATATTTATTACAATTTTTATACTTAATTTATTATTAATAAATTAATTTTAAATAATAATTCAACAAAATATTAACAATAAACATTTAAAAAGATGGTTTCAATATTTTTAAAAAACAATTAGTGGTGTTGTTGTAATTTTAAAATAAAATATATCATAATTATTAAATAAAATTAAAATAATATAATTTTTATAATTATCTTCTGCATCCTTAAACTAAAACTACATAATAATAATTCAATTTTATTACAATTTTTATACAAGTACATTTTCACACAAACTTTAAAAACATGAATTGACCCTTCTTCGTCGAAAAAATTACAGGAAGAATGATCCAATTGCCCAAACAAACCAACATTCTCTCTTACTTACTTAGCTCAAGTAAATTCTGAGCATTTTTTTTTAATTTTGATTTTCTTAAACAAAAAATAATCACCAACTATGAGTACTATGACTATTTGTCGTAGCAGAGTCTGAAGAATCCCCTGTAAAATCCGTCATCATCATCATCAGCTGTTGAAAATCCGCATCCCCAATTGCATCCCAGAATTCATTTCCCGTCGTTTCCATTTCCGTCGTGGAATTCGAATTCCAGTTCCCATTTTCTTGCTCCGCCGCCTTTGCTGGGTGTTCTGCTTTCTCTGCTTGCGAACTCGAACTCAGAGACTTATCGGGGAAAGCAAAATTGAGCTTGGCTCGGGGCCCACGGAACTCTGTAGCTGCTTTGTCGTATGCACGTGCTGCTTCCTCAGCCGTATTGAACGTCCCCAACCAAACCCGGGTCGCCCTTCTCGGGTCTCGGATCTCCGCAGCCCATTTCCCCCAAGGCCTCTGTCTCACGCCCCTGTATTTCTTCTTCGTCGTTGTTGTCGTCGTCGTCGTCGTCGTTCGCTTGTTCCCGCCATTAATCTTCTTCTTCTTCTTTTCCTCTGGGAAAAAATTGCACCCCAGGCATCCTTTGATCTTGCATTCGCCGCAAGTCTCGATGTTCGTCGCCGGCGCTGTGCAGTCGAAGCTCGTGGCGGTGGCTACTGCATCGCAGTACTGTGAGGTCTGCGGTAGGCTAATTTCCTGCGTAAGGGGAAGGTCAGAGGCGGTGGTTGAGACGGTGGTGGAACCGGCGACGACTTTGGCCAGGGCGGAGACCATGAGGGAGAGCTCGTGGTCGTCGAAGTGGAGGGAGGTTTGCGGCGGGGAGAAGGAGGGGGAGGGCTGAGCTTCGGCGGGTCTGGTTCTCTTGGAGGACATGTTGTAATGTGGAGAGTCAAACTGGTAGTGTTGGTTGGCGCGTTTTAGTTTGGAAGACAGTTAAGTGAAGACTGAGGAAGATGGGGTTTGTTAGTTCGTTTATATAGGGTTTGGGAAGTGACGTGGCAGCGGAGTGCCAGCTTTGCACACAATTCGCACACGGTTTTGAAGGGGTTTAGTTGTAATCACGTGGCTTAATTTGAAAGAGTAAGTGGACTCCACCCGACGAAAATAAAGTAGTAAGAGACAGAGAGAGAATATTTTTTATTTTAGATTTTATAATATTAAATATTATCATATACTATATTATAATATAAAATACTATATTATTTAAAATTATTGTGTTTAATATAATAAATAAAAATTATCATAAAAAAGATATTTTATAAAAATTAATAAAATTAAAAACGTTTAACTATTATTTTTACTCTATGTGATGTCTTAAATATATTTATATAAATAAATTTATTTATAGTTTATTAGATAAATATTTTTCAATTAATAAGAAACATATTTTTGTGATTATGTTTAATCTATATAACTAGATCAAACGAATTTATATATTTAAAAAATAATAATATGTAAATAGATTAGAATATTTTTAATATTTAATATTTTATCTGAAATTTAATAATTTAAAATATTATAAAATTAAAAATTAGGTTGGGTCGTTGGATGTGTGTCACGAAGAAAGGAAAGAAAACATAAGGAAAAATATCTTTATTACGGTTGAATGAGAAGCGGCGAAGCGGCCACGCATCAATTTTTTTTATTAAAAAAAATATCTTTTTTTTTTTTTTTTTACTTTGGATGAAACAAATCATTCATTTTCATTTGTGTGGACTCGTTTATTTTTTGGTACATTTTGGGATATAAAGGATTAAAGGCACTGTCTCATCCACTCGTCCTATTTTTTGGTACATTTTGGGATATAAAGGATTAAAGGCATTCTCATCCACTCGTCCTCCCAACAGGTTGCTATTTATGAAACAGTGATCCTTTTGGCTTTTTCGTTTAATAAAGTATCCCAGTTATGAGAGGATTCACACTTTGCTTTCCGCCACTTTCTGTAGTTGTGTATATTTAAATTAAAATTTAAGTATATTTTTATTCTTTTTATTTTTTAAAATATCTCTATATAATTTTTTATAATTTATAATAAAAAATTAATTTTTTAATTTAAATAAATAAATAAAAATTTAATTTTTTAATTATATATATTAATAAATAATACGTATTATATCTAATCATTTATAATTACGTGATTATATAAGTGAATAAATTATTTTAATTTATTTATTAAAATAATAAATTAAAAAAATTATATTAACGTAATTTTTTAAATAAAAAAACAAAAATACAATTAAACTTAAAATTAATTAAATATAAGTTATTTAAACTAAAAGTAGTGTAATTTCAAAATTATTGCAATCATACGTCATCAAATCTTCACTTCCATGACTTCACTTAGACTTTATAAACTCAATTATTAATTGACAGATAAAGTTACCCATACTTTTCTAGCATTAATAGATAAAATGATAATAGCCACAAGTTTTTTATAAAAAAAGTATAATTTTCATATATTTCATGAATTAAAATAACTTAATTTTTTAACGGGCTTCTTGGGTCTGCCGCAGCTCCTCCTGATGGGAATAAGAACCGACTTCTTCGCGGTCTCTCGGGGATCAAATTACAGTCATAGCAAGTTGACTTCTTAAGAAACATATAGTTTGATCGAGAAAGATCCTTTGCCACTGAAAAACAGTTGAACGAGTCAAAGTCCACTGCTCAAGTCTGACAAACCCATCTACGAATAGCTAGAAAACATTTTTTAAATTTAATTTATGAAGATTCCTGTTTCGCTGTTTTTCTACGTGGCTGTACGACATGAATTTGGTATACCAAATAAAGGTCAAACCCCACTGAAGCACAGGAAAAATGTTGAACGATTTCTTGCGCTCTTCAAAAACCATTTTCTGGTGCTTTTTTCGCGTACTCTTTTTCATGTGAGATTTCCCCTTAATGATAGGAATAGGGAAAAACAAATGTCATTATCCGGTTTGAACTCTTTCTCGTTTTGGCATGACTCTGGCACAAGAATCGCGTGATGCCATTAAGTTTTTCTTGACAACAACGTTCAAATGGAAATAAAAAAAATGATTTGACTTAGAATAACTATTTTAAATAAAATACTACATTAAATTTTCAAAGGTTATAACAGGATTAGTTTCTTTCTCTAAGTGGTTTAAATTAATTTTCTTAAAAAAGTGAAAAGTTATCAAAACTATATAAGCAATTTAAAATTCAAATTATGATATGGGCATTTATCTTATAAATATCTAGATGTTATTGTCATTTTCACAAATAAGAAGAATGACTTTGAAAATTGCATTGTTATTTTTATTTTTGCTACAAAGCGAGGAGAGAAGAAAATGGGAAGGGTAAGTGACAAATCTCACGTAATTAAACTCGATGCAGAATAGCAATAGCATATTGACATCTTAGGAAGACTAATTGTTTTTGTAACTGGATTGAAAAGTATGTATCAACTTAACTGGTAAGTGATAGGTACATGACATCCCTAAGAATGCAGGACATCCGGGTGCGATATTCCAGGAAAACCAAGAGAATACAATAACCAAACAAAGGGACGTTAACGCTTAGAAACAAATACTAACCATTTTTAGGCTTTGACTGAAAATGGGCTTAAATAGTATTAGTTGCCATTTCATCCTTCCTATATTTCTCAAGCAAAACCTTTTCTCAAAGCCTAAAACTAACACCATGCTCAATTTGAGAAAATAGCGAAATCAATTTGTGCATTAAGAAAATACTTGTAAGGCTACATCATCTAACATTGCTTAGTCTATTTGGAAAGAGAACGGAACAACTTATTGCTCAAATGCACAAACATAGAAGTAGAATAACAGCGCAAAAAGTTTTTTTTTTCCTTCTTATTCTTTTGTTTGTGCTATTTTTCATTCAACCCCCAGGCTAACCTAGACAGGTTTGGTTGAAGGAAACAATTATACAAAAAATACTATGATTTATACAGCAAAAATATATGAAGTAGAATATGCCGGACGGTCCTCCTACCTCCTTTTTTCCAGCAAACAATGAAGGATTTGAAACTAAAGAAAATTTTCAGCTCTATTCAATTGGCTATATTAACCAATTGATGTCCAGGAAATCCTACAAACATGTCAAAAGCAATATCTAGGTAACATCAATGGGAACAAAGTATACTCAGATTGTCAGACAAAATCACGCACCTAATCATCATCCTCTGAATCTGCAAGAAATTAAAGACCAACTTCTTCAGCAAAATAAAGTGAGGATATACCCAAGATATAATAAGGAGCAGATGCTGGAAATAGTTTGCAAGAACTATAACCATTGGGATGGATGGAAATAATATAATGATTAAGAGTTGAATAATCATAAACATAAATATAATATTGAATTTCAGTCTACTATGATATAGAATTTGTTCAATTTGTTGAACATTGAGGGCACTTGCCTTTTGGCACTGTCCAATTGTTCCTCTAGAATCAGCAAATATGATTTTTAAAATTTTGTTTACTTTCATAAAACATCAATTGCATCATTTATATGACAACTTTCAACTATTATATCAAAGAGTAAGGTCAAATAGCACCAAGAGTTTAAGAGGTCCTGATATCGTGAGCGTAGTATGGGTTTTACTTTTTTGAGTGATTTGAAAAAAAATATGATATGCTTCAGATTTTGATGAACATTTTTTTCTTTTGGATGTTTTTAATATGTGGGACGATAAAAACACTAACTAAAATACATCCTAACAATAGATTGAATTCTGAAGATAAGAACACAAATACATTAAATCTGAATTGATGCAACTGGCTCACCTGATCTTATATCCTCACCAACTGTTCCTCTGTTTTTCAGCTGTCTAATGATCATCGAGCATATGAGTATCCACCAGTATATATGGAACACGAGCAGCATTATGAGCAATGTGTTAAAGAGATAGTATAGTAACTGGGGGTAAACCTCTTGTGGGTTTAAGTACTCACGAATATCATAGCTGGAAACAAAATGATGTGAAAATATTAGAAAATGCCTCCCTAGCCAAAACAAAGTGAAACTAATTTACTAAAACTGAAAACAAACCTTGAAGCTTTAATAACCCAAAATGGAAAGAAAATTAGCCGTAATATGAGCCATGAAATGGCAAAGAATCCAAAGAACACACTAGCACCAAACTCTCTCCCAGAATATTTGAAAACCTTGGCAGCTTCCATCAATACGTCACTCGCATCATGAAGGGCAAGGATTATGGAGCCAATCCTGAAAAAACTGTAAATGCAGTACCTGTCACTTGTCTCTCCAGAATGAATCATATATGGTAATAAAGGCCAATATCTCCAGCAATTATCATTCCCATTTCAGTGTTCTGAGCACATGCAGACAGATTGACTCAAATAAAAAATGCTTAGTTATTGATGACGTGTTCTTTTATTGTATCAACCAACAATTACAAAATTAACATTACCTGGACACAAATGTAATGCCTGCCGCCTGAAATAAGAAGTTGCTAAAACTATAGTATAGGCTTCACTACTTCATGTTCTACTATAACTATGTGCATCCAGAAGCTTCAAGAGCTAACAAGATATGGCACCAAGACCAGGAAACAATTTTACAAAATTATTTTCCATACATTCAAACATAAGCTTCCATACGACATGCACAAACAATGTGTAAAAGAATCGTAAAATCAGAACAATTAATGAAAACAACGTAACAAATGAAATTCGGAAAACTACAATGGTAGAAGGAACATACACGATGCAGGAAAACTAACCAAACTCAGGTATTAGTTTCAAGTGCACTACCTACAATTATGCATCTCGTCTTTGGGAGACAAAACAACTCTAACAGCCTGGATTCCACAAGTTATAGAAGATTTCTAGAGCTGGTTTGAGTTGTGCTACGTGAAAATCAGTAGTAGGCATCCAACATGAGCTACCATGCAACATTATTCAAGCTTATATGAAAGGGTAAGGAACTAAGTCCCAAGTAATAGTCAATTCTTCAAAAGCTAAAAAAGCTAGCGTATTACCTTGTCGCATATGAGAACGCAATCAGGATAACAGTAATAACATGATGAGACATCATCACTGAAAAATCCTTCCTTCGAGTCTCCCATTTCAGAAGAGCACCAATGCTATAGACGTAGAACCCACATTGGCTCATATAGTAAATCTTCAGCGGACTCCTGAGACCAGAAATGAAACAGGAGACTATGAAATTGAAAACGCTATCCAGTATAAGTGCCAAACTCAAATAGGAGTACTAGTATCCTAGAGTTTTTATTTGCATAATGGCAAGTAAACCCAAGCATATATTCTGATTTCAAAATCAGTATCTAATCCCCACTACTACTCATTAGAAAAAAGACGCTCTAAGGACAATTATTAGTTCTCTAGTGGACCATGTTTAGAAACCAATATCAACCAATGAATTCAGTCAGAAGTACTAAGGAGCTAACTAAACTGCAGCATGTAAATGCCATAACTAGATGCATGTCTATTTAAAGAAAGCAGCCATATATTTGCATATAATTTTGACTACTCCAGGAATCTATGATTAGTCATATGCACACGTATCTATTAAAATCAACACTATCTATAGGAACCCTTAAAAGTTTTCGAACCGAATAAGGTGAAATTATCAGTTTCCGATAACTTCTCTTAAAAATCAATTTATCTTTTCCATGTAAGTTGCTGCTATTAAACTCAAGCTTAACACTGTTCATTAAATCACTGAAAATTCGGTATAGAATTGACCTGCATAAGAAATTTTAAAATGTCAAGAAAGTCAGTGATAAAAGTGAGGGACGGTAAGGAGGTCTGCCTAAGAAACAGACACACACATCCATCTTCCATGATATGGAAAAAATTGCATTCACGGAATGGTTGTTGTTCATGATACTATAATATGAATTACTTACTTCAATTCTTGATTTGGCCAGCCACTGAAGTATAATTTTGTATCTTTGAACCAGGGCTCATGGAAGGCGATTTTAAGAATGCATGCTTCAACTGTAGCATAGTAGGTTAGTTTCCACAATGATTCAGAGCATTTTACAATCTTTGCTCTTGTTGCTTTAGTCATCCTTAGACGACCTTGATTGCGCTTCTTCAGCAACTTGATGGAGAGCCTCTGTAAGTAACCAAAAAAAAAAAAAATTAAGGAATTAAAAAAATGAAATATATCTGCTTGAAATATTACATATTTACGTTAATATTTTAATTTATTAAATTCAACAATAAAAGATGGATCATAATTGCTTCCATAAATGTCTTCGCCACAGGCCACCAAAAGGATCAATACACACTGCATGAAACATATAGCAGTGTGTATTGATCCTTTTATCACTGTTGCTCATGTCCATTACTAGAAAACATATAGCAGATCTTGCTAAGATATGGTGTCTGTTTGACAAGACAACATAAGTAGGAAAAGAAAATGATATCTGTTAATGATTAATTACTATATTGACAAGGGGAGATCCTCCTTCTCTTCATCTTTGCTGCATGTAGTCAGCACTTACAACAGAAAAATATTTAGTATATCAAGAGAACTGTGCTTATTTTCTTTTTACTTCCTTCTTTTATTGGTCTGATGAGAAACTAAAGTCTACCAAGAAAACAAATTGCATATTTGCTACTGAACCTAACGGAAGATGAAACCATAAAACAACTCTGTTATTGTCGTTCCTCAAAAGAAGGATCAAACCAAATATATAAAAAGATAGAAAAAAAACGCAAGACAGATCCACTAATTCATCAATTCATAGGCAACAGAAAGACCACAGCACGTATTCTGTCATACACAAGTCAAGAACACTGTTAAATATCAAAGGACCAAAACAAAACTGGGAAGGATGAATGCACATCTGTGTGGCCACTTGGCTACTGGCTACACTGACATAAGCATGAGTAGAATTTGAAATTCAATAACAAGTTGAACATAATCTGATGGGTAACTGTGTATTGATGCATCTGGCTAATAATACTGTAATTTGAAAAAACAACACTATCTCAATTATCGTCATATGCACCGTCGAAGGTTTGACTTACTAAGTCAAACTAATGGACACATGATTCCGATTAACTACCACATTTAGAATCTCATTATTCAAACCTTACCACATTAGAATCTCATTATTCAAATGTGGTAAGGTTTGATTAGTATATACTATTAGTTTCGTACATCTATATTACCCTGAACTCGTGAAGCACTTGTAATCAGCTTAAAATAATGATTCCTATCCTATCCTTTGAACCATAACATCCTTGACTCTTTTTGTCTTTTATGTTACTAATAAGTCGCTCTATGTCTAGAAAATAACATAAAATAAAGTCTTGATGCCTTGCCATATACGTAAATCATCTGGCCTTAAAGAAAACAAATGTCCACCTACAACTCTGTAAGAAAAGCATAGTATCACTGACACAAGTCCTCGCCAGCTAACAGTAATGAAGCAATTGAAGAAATTAAAAAATCACTGAACAAGTCAACTCGAGATGAAAACAGTCACGGAACATGTTGAACTACTTCTAGTTGAAAGATCCTCAAACCTGAAGCCTCATTTGATTAAACTCGAAGAAACTACTAAAGGAAAAAAAAAAAAAAAAAAAGAGTCGCGTCCTCCTCAGTGGAAAACAACAATAATAATTACATTAAGAACAAAGGTCATGCCAAATTCGAACTTGTCATAGACTCTGGAAAAGAACAAGAATCAAGAACGGAGTTGTTCAGGCAATAGAAAAATTCAATTTCAAGAATGAGCAGAAAACAGAAGAATATTTTGGACTATTTTTAGACACTTATAGTTGACAGGTCCACTTAAAGATCCTTAAACCTCAAGCCTAATTTGATTGAACTCCAAGAAACTACTGCTTCGTCTTCTTGCGTTTGAATAAAAAAAAGAGCCGTGCGGAATTCAAACTTGCCGAAGACTTAGGAAAGCAACAAGAATCAAGAGTGAAGTAGTCAGGCAACAGAAACAGCTAATATCAAGAATCCAAATCAGCTTCGGACATTGAAAAATGCAAGAATCTTACGCGAAAGATGAATTTGTTAAGGAAGACTCTGAGGATGACGAAGCCAGCAGCAAAGTAGATGGCGTCGAGGAAATGCCAAGTGTCTGGAACGACATTATCGGTCCAAATGGAATCCATGCTAGAGCTCGAACCACAGCTTGAAAAACACACTTCAATCAGAACTTCAACTAGTTTCAAAAAGATCAATCAACCGTTGAGCGCAAGAATGTCATAGAAATTGACTTCTCACTTCTCAGAGATCCAATGTGCCCTAACTTGCAGGGAAAATGAGACAGAGAGGGCTAGAATATAGAGGCCTTGTTTCTGGTAGGGGGAGAGACAGAGAAAGAAAGAAAGGAGGGAAAGAGAGAGAGTGTGAGCTGGGGAAGTTGCAACAGAAAATGGAGAGGGTTGGGTCAACTATTTATTTTTATTTTTTTTCCTCTCGCGCGCTGTATTGCTCCGCGTATCTTTGAATCTCATGGTTTCGGGCGCCCGATGTGTGGGTCCCGCTCTTCATTCACACGTGGCAACTAACTAAGCGTTGCCTTACTAGTTTGAACTGTACTTTTTTTTCCCAACGCTTTTTCTTCCAATAGTAACGAGACATCTGTTTATTTGAACGTATTATTATTAAAACTCAACATCTTAAAAATAAATTATTCATAAAGCTTTGTGTTTTATCATCATAAATATATATTTCGAATTAATACTTAATACTTAATAATAACTGAAATTTTTATTAATTACTTGTGTCTGAATAAAAGTATTTTTATGAGTATTAAATTTTAAAATAATTATAATTTTTTATTTTTTATACTAATATTTTTTAAAATTTGAATTTTTTGTTTTCTCCTAAAATTTTAAATCATTTACCATTCTTACTAATCAATTATAAATATGTTATATACTTGTATTACCAAAAGATATTGTGTATCATAAAGTGTGAGTTTAATAATCTTATTATTAAATCATTATATTATGATAAAATGTTTATGAAATAAAGTCTTGAAATTAAAAAATTCAAAAATAGCATTTATTACTTTGGCAATAAAATAGAGATTTGTTCATAATATATTGGCTCCATAAAATGAGCTCCAAATGAATTTATGTATGACAAAATTTTGTGAGTTCTTTTGGGTTAAAATGAGAAAGAATAGTGTTTTGTGAGTTCGGTTATATTGATAAATCAAATACTTTACTTAAGATGATATAGTAAAGAAATGTCATCCGTAACAGAGTTGAGTGGCGTGTAAGAGATATTGGACTGAGTAGATAGTACAGCTAATCATTCATGTAACTAATTCCCAAAGATAAAGTTTACTTTAAGGATGAAATTTTCACAGTGGAAGGAGGTTTTTTTTTTAATTAAAAAGAAGATATTTATGATATATAATAAAATAACTAGCATTAGAGGCAAATTACTAATTATTGAGAAATATCGTTTTAACTTTTTTTTCATTTTTTTAAATTATGATTAATAAATTGAAAGATATATATATATATATATATATAACCACAATATTCAATACGTATCAACCCATTAATTTCATTATTTAGATAGTGTTTGATTCAAGGAAAAAAATAAAGAAAAAAAATTTTGTTTAATTTAGTTTGAAAAAAAGGAAGAGAAATAAAAATAATTTTTTTTATTCGATTTATAAAAAAAAATGACTATTATACACTTTTAAATTTATTTTGACTAAAAAATAATAATTTTAAAATCATATTTTTTATTAAAAATTTTATTTTTAACTGGTCTCTAATTTGTCCATTTCACCTTTTTACTAAATTTTTTTTTATTTTTTATTTTATTTTTTTATTTAAATATTAAAATAATTAACTAATGATATTTTCTAAAAAAAATCTTGAGAAAAAAAAAAAATAAACGTCTATTCTTTCTCCCCTCTCCTCCAAATAACTCAACCAAATAGAGTATTTTTAATAAATTTCCTCCCTTCTCCTCGTATTCTCTCTAAATCCCTCAAACCAAACACTCCTTTAAATCTCTACGCAATTATCATTAAAATTATCATAGAATTTGATAAGGTAATAAAACCCATTTTACAAAACCTAATTCTTAGGTGCCTTGAAACTTCATCCAAATTATCATTTTTGGTTTGCCATTTGTCTTTGTTAATCTAGAATATGTGAATAGTTGGTATGCAATGAATCACTTTTATTATGACTCTCCCTGAGGGACTTTAAAACTCAAACTATTGCGTGGAATGTACATTATTACTTGGAATATTGCATTGGAAATATATGAAATATAATGATCAAGTAAACCCAAAATCTGGAATATGGATATTACATTGGAAATTTAAATTATATTATTTTTATAATAACTTTAATTATCATAACAGATATATGCTTAAGTGTCATTTGATATACAATAAAAAATTTTATTTATGAAAAATATAATTAATGAAAATAATAATTCTTAAATATTTTGAAAATCTCTGTGCATTCTTCAAAAATACTCTCATCTATTTTTTTAAAATTTTTTGTTTATTTATTTTTTTAACAAATAACAAAATAAATTATTATTAATAATTTATTAGGTTGACATTAATTTTAAAATTATTAAAAAAATATTAATAATTAAATATATTTTTATATAAAAAAATTTATATAAAATATTAAAAGATAAAATTGTCATTTCACTTCTAATTAATAAATATTTTCACTTTCATAAAAATCACTAATTCTCACCTCTCCATAATAATTTTTTTATGGAGATCTATATTTAAAAATTATTCCTAAAAATTAATTTTTTTTAAATCATAGTTTTTATTTTTATATTAATCAAAGTAATCTTTAATTTCCGAATTAAATTTTTCAAGACTACAAAAATTTCCTTTCTATCAAACGACTATATAGAAGACTAGCCTTAGTAAGCCTATTCTCAAAGACACACAAGTGAGTCCAAATGAAAAACGATGAAATTGGCCCTCTAAGCAACTTCAGGTAGTATTATTGTGGGATTGGCGTCTTCTAAATTTTTCAAAAACATTTAGAAGATAAATTTAAGGGAAAGAAAAATATAGTTTGATAATATTAATATTTAATTAATAAGTAAAATTTATCAATTTATATATAGGTTCCACAAATTATATCTTTTTTTTCTTAAATTTATCTAGTAAATTTTTAAAAAAACTTTAAAATATTTTTGACATGGAATTTGATTCATTTTTGCACGCTATAAATAAAAATAATTTGAATTACATATAAATTTTCATTCTTTATTGTGGAATAAAATTAAACTATAAAAGATTAGATTTCACCTAATTAAGTCAAAAGCTCAAGGGGGCCAAAATCTGTTCGTTGTTGCAAGATTCATGCCCTTCAAAGTTAAATATTCCAAAGAGAAGTCAAGTTAACCTACAAATTTATATAAGTAAGTTGAGCTAAATTTAATTTTTAACTTATAATAAATTATAAGTTTAAGTTGAGACTTGACAATAAATTTGATTGGAGTCAAATTTTGAAATTTATTTTAAATAAATAAAAAATCATCAAGTTTCATTCTTCCCAATAATATTTTAGGATATCTTGAAACTGACTATAATATATTTTTATAGGAAAAATAAGATATGATTGTCCAGCTGAAATGTAATCTAAGTATCCAATATAATTCAAAAAAAATTATTTTAATTTTTTTTTCATTTTAGATGAATTTACCATAATGTAAAATTATTATATAATCAATAATAAATATTTTCTTTATATAATTCATAGGGATTAGGCTAAAAGAGGAGAGATATAAATGACTTGCTTTTGATTAGATTTGAAAATTAAATTAGCTGATGTTGGGATATAAATTAATCTGACACTATTGTAATTTATGAAAAAAATAAAACTCTGGTAGTCAAATTATTAATTAAAGAAATGAAAGAGAAAGTTCCAAACGTATTAATATAAACGTGAATAAATTAATAATTTAATTTTTTGTATTTAAATTTTAAATTTTTTAAATACATGAGTTAATTTGTAAAAATATTAAATTTGTTTCATATTAATCTCTTTAAAAATTAATTGACAATAAATTTAATATTTATAGGTGACTAGTAAAATAATTAACAAGTAATGAGGAAATAATTTATAGATTAATTTATACATAAAAAATTAAAACTAAATAAATTTACATATTTAACACCAAATTATTAATTTTCTAGTGAGAGACACAAGCCCTCACTAACCTGAGAAGAACAATTAAAAAGCTGAAGCCAAAGATGGGTGCCTCAATTTGATCGTGCAGCAATTATATAGTGACACATACAAAATATTATATTTATACAATGAAACTAATAATTTAGCTTTTGTATCTATAGAATTATTCATTTTAAATTTTTTAAATACACGCGTTAATTTATGAAAATATTAAATTATTTTTATATTAATTTCTTCATAAACTAATAAAAAATGAATTTGACCGTCACTAGCAAAATAATTAAAAAATAATGAATAAATAATTTTGTAGATTAATTTATACACACACAAAAAATTTAAAAATTAAAGTTAAATAAAATTATAAATTTAAAGACTAAATTATTAAGTTACTATTAATATTCCTATGAGAGACACAAGCCCTAGCCTAAACACACAATTAAAAAACTAAAGCCAAAGATGAGTGTCTCAATTTGATCATACAAGATATTTGATACATATAAAATATTATAATTTATATAATATACAAAGACATAAAAAATCTAAAAGACACAGAGATAAGATAAAAATTTTAATTACATTAATTAAAAAAAATATGTGGTTTATTTTTATTTAATAGTTATCTTTTAATGTGAATAGTTAATCCTATGAGAAAAAGTGAATTTACATGAAATGGTAACTTTATGTAAAAATGTGACTCTACATGAAAAGACGTCTTTATATAAAAAATGTATTTCTATATGAAAAGGTGTTCATATATCAAAAAGTGTTGTTATATAAAAATATATTTCTATGTAAAAATATGTTCTAGTGTGAAAAGACACAAAGTAGTTATGACAATCATTCATCAATTATAAATACCTTTTTTTTTTATGAAAAGAAAGATATAATGAAACACTCAAAATATTTTTCTGATATAAAGGTCTCTAATTTACAAAAAAATCCGTGATTTTCCATCAAGTACACGGATTGAATCTTGGATAAATTAGACAAATTTTCTCTATTCTGACTTATATCTAGTGATCATGTTTTTAAGAAATTTAATTACTATGACTAGAAGTATGTTCTTTAAACTTCCGCTTTTAATTTATTGTACTTATACAATTTATGACTTATATTTGGTATCAGAACCATGATTTTAGTTTAGTTTTTTATTACATTAAAATTAAAAATGAAAAAATATGAGAATATTATATGTTGTTTGGAGTTTTCTCTTATGGGGCGCTTTCCATGGGATTTGAACCCACATCTCCTTTAGGAATGGTTGTACCTCTTCTTTAACTCAACTCTTAACATGGTTAGGAAAATGTATGCAAAAATTTTATTTAATAGTAATTGTTGACGTTATGAGAGATGTTAAATGTAACTCTTTTTTTTTTTGCAATTTTATTAATCCTTCGTATGTATTTATGACTTTATGCATACTTGATTTTATAAGCATATATTTAGTTTTCCTAAGTAAATAAATAAAAAATATAAACTATTAACATAGAGTTTAGTCAATAATTTTGATGTCATATTTAAGTTGATATTTGTGTAGTTAAATAATAGCCACAGTATTCTTAATTACATAAAATATCAAGTGACATTAAGTTTAGTCATATAAAGTT
The DNA here is from genome assembly GCA_037074535.1 of Gleditsia sinensis. Classification (NCBI taxonomy): domain Eukaryota; kingdom Viridiplantae; phylum Streptophyta; class Magnoliopsida; order Fabales; family Fabaceae; genus Gleditsia; species Gleditsia sinensis. The sequence continues at coordinate 2,937,830 of CM073463.1, forward strand.
AATGACATCAATAATTGTAATTAATTATGGTTATATAATAATTTAACTCTACAGGTTAATTATTATAATTACGCAATTAATGAAGATGGGATAGTAACATTGATATATTTAAATTATAGTTGCTCACAGCCCTAAATAATTATTTATAGATCTCGTTCTAATTCTATCATAAAAAAATTAATTCACTTGCGTGTTATACTCTAAGTTCATAGAAAATATTATAATGACATATTAATTTATTTACATGGGCAAATATTTCATATTTGATTTCATTGCATTAGTAGTAAGTTTGTTATTTATTTTGCAATAGTTCAAACTTTATCTGTCCCAACATTAAATTCCTCAAATATTGTTCCTCTGAGTGGTGATAATTATTCTGATTAGAAGGAGAAAATTCTCTTTGCATTGAGGTGCATGAACCTTGATTTAACACTTTGAATGGATGAACCACCAAAACCCACATAATCAAGCACCTAAAATGAGAAAACATTATATGATCTTTGGGCGCGATCAAATCGTTTGAATTTGATGTTTATTAAGTCTCATATTGAAAAAATTATCCGTGGATCTATCTCTGAATGTGCTAGAACTAAAGAATATCTCAAAGTTATTCATGATCAGTTTGAGGCTTCTAACAAGGCATTAGCAAACACCCTAATGATAAAATTGTGTTCCATGAAGTTAATGGCACCAGTGGTGTACGTGAACACATAATGAAAATGCAGGACATAGCGTCTCAATTGAAATATTTGAAGATTGAGATTTCCGAGTCATTTTTTATTCACTCCATCATTAACTCACTCCCTCCTCATTTTTGACCTTTTAAGATATCTTATAACACACATAAGGATAAATGGTCCATTAATGAACTTTTGACTATGTGTGTACAAAAGGAAGGGAGATTGAATCAAGAAATGATAGAAAGCACATTTGGCAACTCATGATAAGAAATCATTTAAGAAAGGAAAGGGTAAAGCGCCTCTTAATCAAGTTAATAAAGGCTATGTCAATTGCTTCTTTTGTAAGAAGAAATTATATATAAAGAAGATTTGTCCTAAATTCAAACATTAGTTTGAAAAGAAAAGTAATATCTTTTCTTTAGTATGTTTTGAATCTAATATGATTTATGTTTCATATAACACTTGGTGGATTGATTCTGATTCAATAATCCATATTGCCAATACCATGCAAAGCTTTGTAAATCACAAGAAACTGACCAAAAGTGAATGTATCATCTATTTGGAAAACAAGATGCATTCACATGTAGAGGCAGTTGAAATTTATAGACTTATACTTGATTCTAACTTTGTATTAGACCTTGAAAGAACCTTTTATGTTCCTTTCTTTTCAAGAAACCTTATTTCAATTTTAAACAAACCTTGTGGTTTTAGTTTCAATTTCATTGATAATAATTTAAATTTGTACAAAGACAATGTTCTAACTGGTAATGATATTATGGATTATAAGTTGTCTAAATTTCATTTGAATTTCAATTTTGATTGTAGCCTTACAACTGTGCATGATAATAATATTAGCATTAAGCGTAGTATTATAAATGATAAATCCTCTATGTTATGGTATAGGAGATTATGTCATATCTCCATTGATAGAATTAAGATATTAATAAATAATGGAGTCATTGAGACTCTTGACTTTACTAATTTTGGTACTTATTTAGACTGCATTAAAGAAAAGTATACTAACAAGTTCAAAAAAAGTGCCAAGAGGAGCTCTAATGTATTAGAGATCATATGCATTGATATTTCAAGACCTTATGATACGTGCTTTAAATATGGTAAAAAATATTTCATTACCTTTATTGATGACTATTCACGATCTATGTATCTTTACTTACCTTCTAATAAAAGTGAAGCACTAAATTCTTTTAAGGTCTATAAAGTAGAAGTAGAGAAACAATTAGATAAACAAAGTAAGATCGTGAGATGAGATAGAAACGATGAATTTTATAGAAGGTACACTAAACATGGATAGTTACTAGGTCCATTTGTAAAATTCTTTGAGAAAGAATGAATTGTGGCACAATACACAATGCTTGGCTCACTATCACAAAGTAATGTGGCTGAAAGAAGGATCCAGACATTAATTGACACGGTAAGGAGTATTATTAGTAACTCCAATCTCCTATTGCCTTTGTAGAGTTAAGCCTTAAAAACTGTGGCATATGTACTAAATAAGGTTCCAACCAAGGCGGTTCAGAAAACACCTTTTGAGTTATAGAAATATTGAAAACTTAGTTTAAGACATGTACATGTTTAAGGATGTCCAACTAAAGTTAGGGTTTATGATCCACATGAGACAAAGTTAGACTAAAAAACAATCAGCAAATATTTTATTGGCTATGCAAAAAAGTCTAAAAGATATAGATTTTACTATTCATCTCGAACAACGAGAATTGTGAAATCTAAAAATGTACAGTTCCTTAACAATGATGATATTAGTGAGAGTAATCATCCTCGAAACTTAGTCTTTAAGGAATATAATAGAGAATAATCTATTTTCAAATCTTCAAATCTTCAAATCAATTGGTTGTTTTTTATGATAATTATCAGAATTTGATTACTCAAGAACAACCAATATTTAAAGAATCATTTCACTAGGAGAACACCCTTGTAGATTCGGTTATTCAGGATTCTCAAACTGCAGATGTTGATGTAACATTAAGAAGATCTTCAAGAGTCAAAAAACTTGCAATTTCTTCATATTATATTGTGTACCTACAAAAATCTGACATGAATATTGTTGTTGAAGATGACTTTGTCATATTTTCGCAGGCTATGAGTGTAAATAAATTCACATTATAGTATGATGCCATGAAGGATGAGATGAATTCAATGGCTAACAATTAAGTATGGGATTTTGTTGAATTTTTTAAATGGAGAAAGGCCATTGGCTGTAAGTGGATTTTTAAAAACAAAAGAGAGTCTTTAAGCAATATTGAAAGGTATAAGGCAAGACTTGTAGCTAAATGATTCACTCAACAAGAAGGAATTAATTATCACGATACTTTCTCTGTCATTTCTAAAAAAGATTCGTTTAGGATAATCATAGCATTAGTAGCTCATTTTGATATGGAGTTACATCAAATGGGTGTGAAAACGGCATTCCTCAACGAAGATTTAGATGAAGATGTTTACGTAAAACAATCAGAAGGTTTTATTTCAAATGACAATGATCACTTAGTTTGCAAACTTAAGAAATCTATATATGGACTGAAACAAGTTTCTCGTCAGTAATATTTAACTTTTCATAATGTTATTTATTCATTTGGTTTGATGGAGAATATTATAATCAATGTATATATCATAAAGTCAGTAAAAGTAAAATAATTTTTCTAATCCTATATGTAAATAATATTTTACTTACTTCTAGTGATTTGGGATTACTTTATGAAGTTAAACGATTTCTCTTACAACAAATTGACATAAAAGATATGGGCGAAATCTCTTATGTCATAGGCATAAAGATTGAGAAAAATAAATCCCGAGAGATATTAGAATTGTCTCAAGAGGTCTATTTCAATAAAATTTTAGAGAGATTTCGCATAAAAGATTGTTCATCTAGTGTTGCACTTGTAGTTAAATGTAACAAATTCAGTTTTGAACAAAACTCAAGAAATATTTTAGAGAGGGAACAAATGAAAAACATTCTTTATACTTCTACATTTGGAAGTTTAATGTATGCTCAGATTTGTACAAAACTTAACATTGCATATACAGTTGAAATGTTGGAAAAATATCAAAGTAACCTTGGTTTAGATCATTGGAGAGCTGCAAGAAATTCATGCGATACCTTTAGGGAACTAAGAACTACAAGCTTACATATAAACGATCTGATCATTTGGAAGTGTTTGGATATTCAGACTCTAACTTTGTTGGTTGCCTCGACTCAATAAAGTTAACTTTTGGATATATTTTTTTATTAACTGGAGGGGCCGCTTTTTAGAGAAGTGCAAATCAATATTTGATTGTTATTTTTACCACTGAAGCAGAGTTTGTATCATCTTTTGAAGTGACATCGCAAGCTATATGGCTGAAGAGTCTTATTTCTGAACTTGTAATTGTTGATACAATTGTTAAGCCATTGAGAATTTACTATGATAATTTCACATAAGTGTTTTTGGCCAAGAATAATAAGAGTGGAAGTCACAGTAAGCACATTGACATTAAGTATCTAGCTATTAGAGAATATGTTAAAACAAACAAGGTGGTTAACACATTAATACTAAACAGATGATTGCAAATCTCTTAACAAAAGGTTTACCACATGTTTCTTATAAAGAACATGTTGAGTATATGAGACTTAATTCTATTATGTAATTATATGTAATTGAGGTACCCTTGTGTTTTTGTATTGTTTTTTGTCGATTTGAAAAACTCTATTAATTTATATTTGTCTTATCTTATTTAGTTATATATACATATAGTTCAAGAGAATGTCAACGTATATGTTGGTGACTTTGAATAAACATTTGGAAGTTCATTCATAAAAATATGCACCACATATAGTTCTCATTCAAGAGGATTTAGTTGCATTGTGATACATAAAAATAATACTTATTTTAAAAGACTTACTACTATGATTCATGTAATTTAAATTCTTTTATTTGAGTACGAGGATATTATGTCCATTGGAGATTTAAAGATATATCAATATTGAATTGGTATATGTAAAGTGTTTAATGGGTCAAGTGAGAGAATGTTAATTATATTAATTAAAAAAATATATGTGACCCATTTGTATTTGGTAGTTATCTCTCAATGTGAATATATAACCCTATGAGAAGATGTGACTCTACATGAAAAAAGCGATCTTATGTAAAGAGGTGAGTGACTCTATGTGAAAAAATGTCCTTATATAAAAAAAGTGTCCCTATATAAAAAAGTGTCCATATGTCAGAAGGTGTCTTTATATGAAAATGTATCCCTATATAAAAATATGTTCATATGTGAAAAGGTACAAAGTGGTTATGCCAATCATTCTTCAATTATAAATGCCCCTTTTTTTATAGAAAGAAGTATATAGTAAAACATTTAGAAAATATTTTTTTGATATAAGAGTCTCTGATCTACAAGAAAGTATGTAATTCTCCATCAAATACACGGATCAAGATCTTGGATAGATTAGACAAATTTTTTCTATTTTGATTTATATATGGTAATCGTGTTTTTAAGGAATCTAATTACTATGGCTGGATGTTTGTTCCTTAGACTTCTATTTTTAATTTATTGCACTTATGCAATTTATAACTTACAAAAGTATCATGCTTAAATATAATCTAAAGTATTACATGAGATCTAGTACAAGTATTAAACATATACTACAACAAATTAGTAATTTAATGACAGTTGTAAAAATCATCTTTAAAATATAAAATAATAATAATTTTTGTAGTTGTAGTTATTTAGCGACAATTTTTCGTAAACTGTCACCATTTAAAGATATTTTTTTAAAAATCGTTGCTAAATATTATTATTTTATGCATATTTTATAATATAGTCAATTTTTAGCTACATTTTTTCTCATTTTTTCCCACACACGTAATTATACTTTCTTTTTCTTTTCTTTTTTCTCCCCATTTTTCTCCACTCTTCCTTTTTCCTTTTTTTCTGACTTCATTTTTCTCCACATTTTTTTTTCATTTTCTTTCTTTCTCCCTCAGCTTTTTAACTTCTCAACTGATCAAATTGCTACTTTAGTCGATATTTGTTCTCCATCAAAGTGCTTCAATTCTACCCATTCTTTTCTTGTGAACCAATAAGTTTTTTTTTATATTTAGTATATATTTTTTATTTTATTTTTATTCATTTTTTCTTGTGATTTTTGTTATATCCAGATTCTTCCTATGTTTTCATATAGCAAATTAACAAAGGAGTTTTAAATTTTTACATTTTAGTGGACTTGAAATTTTAACAAATAAAATTTTATAGCAAGAAAATTTTATATAGGACAAGAAAAGAGATTTGTTGTTGTGATTGAAGAGTAAAATATTTTATTTTTTATTTTGTAATACTGATTATTCGTAATTTTGTAAATATTGATTTATGCTGAATAAATAATATTTAGTTATACTTAAACAAAATTTTATTATGAAACTTGTAATTAAATACATGCTATTTTGAAATATTTTTTTAAAAAAATAAAAATAAAAATAAATAAATAAATTTTAATAACAATTTTAAAATCGTCACTAAATATTAGTTTAAATACGATTTTTTAAAAATCATCATTAAATTATATTACTAAACTATATTTTAGCAATGGTGTTAAAATCAACACAAAAGCCCAGATTTAGCCACAATATTTTTGCGGTTTTCAAAATTGTTAAGATAATAATTCGATGACAGTTTTTGCATCTATTATTAAGAGGTTTAAAAAAAATTAAAATTATCGCTAAAACTATTTTTTAGTAATGATACTTATTTTGACATTTATATTCAATTCTTAGCGCACTTATCAGTCTCCAATCTCCAATTAATGCTAAATGCATATTCTGACGGTATAATAGACCAAGATATACCCAAGATGTCTCTAGCAACAGTGGATACTTAACTCCATTTAACCTAAATTAACGTAAAATATTAATTTCTTGCCGTGTGGGCACGATCCAACTCTTAATTTAGTCTTATTCTACAAGATATTTTATGAATTCATGAAAAATAAGTCAGGAAGACAATGCATTTTCTTAACCAGCATCAATTGTGTCTTTATCATTCTCATTTGACTAATCTAATTAAATTTATTTAATTTGATAAAAAAATTAGTTTGAACGAATTGAATGAGAATGACGAATTTACACGAATAAATTTTTAAAATTTTCAGATAGATTAAGCATAATATTTTATAAATTTTTTAAAATTTAATTTAACGTAATTTAAAATTTTAATTAAATTTAAATATTATTTAATTAGATTGAACAATCCAAGCGGATCTAACAAAATCTCAGTGATTACTTACCCATGATTGTCTACGTGGCAGGCTTAAGTAAAGTGATATAATAAGGTCAGAGTAAGATAAACTTGTGATTGGCAGACGTTTATAAGGTTTGGAAAAATTAAACACTTGGAGGGGGCGTTTGGCAGAATAAAATGTTTTAAATATTCGATAATCATAATTTAAGAATTAAAAATTATTTTATTTGATGTCAAAATACAAATTATCATTTTTAAGAAATTTTAATTCTTAAGAATGATTTTTTGAAATAGATTTTCATGGAAAGAATATTATGAAATTGGGAATTAGTGATTCTCATAAATATGTGAATACTTATGAAGAATGAAATGATAATTTTTTCATATAGTGTTTATGTAAAAAAATTTTAAAAAATGAATTTACTTATTAATATATTTTTTAATAATTTTATAAAATTAATGTTAGCATGTAAAATAATAAAAATAAAACTAATAAATTATTAATAATTATTATATAAAAAAAATAGATAAAGATAATTTAAAAAATTATACAAAAATTCTTAATTTTTTTTTAAGTATAACCAAACATATGAGTGAAAATTTTTAATTTTTTTTAATAATTTTAAAAATTAACTAAATATATTTTATATATTTTTAAAAATTATTATTTTTATTAATTATATTTTTAAAAAATAAAAAAAATTCGTTTATTTCTTATATTTGATTTTAGAAAATAATTTTTTTAAAAAAATTTATCAAAAAATTTCTTACGTAAGCTGATGAAATTTTATACCATGAATTTTTTTTTAAATATAAAAAGATCATGATAACCTCAATTTTTTCACTTACTTTTTCATTTTCTCTCTTATCTCTCTCACTCTCTATTTTCTCTTATTTTTTCTTTCATTTTTTTAACTTAATTTCTATTTTATCACTCTCTTACTTTATCTTTCATCATTTTTTTCTTATTATATTTGCTCTCTCTTTCCTTCTTAATAATCTTTTATTTTTCTCAATTCTTAATATAAGTGAGCACACTTTTAAAATATTATCAAATTTTTCAATTTTTTTTATTAAAACCAAATTTAAAAATAAAAAATTTCTTTTTAAATATTTAAAATCAACTAATCACGTTTTGTATATTTGAACAATCATCATTTCCAATATTTTTCAAAAAAATATAATTCTCAAAATGAAAAATTACCGCGTACCAAATTAGCGTCTATGGTTGGGTCTTGATTGGCATTCCCGTTGTCAATGCGTCGTGGTTCCTTCTTCTCTGTTTGCTCCCCTCCTCCTTCTTCAGTCAAGGGTCTGAGTTCCGATGTCACCCTTAACGATGTCGTTTTGTGGTCGCAGCTTGTATTAGAGATGCTATGGTCTTTAACTCTTCATTGAGCATAGCCATGTAAGTGCTTTTACGTCTGCGATTCATGGATTCTGGACTATTTTATCTGTTTTCCAGTGACTTATGATTAGTATTGTGGAATTTCAAAGAGCTATTGATGGATGAATTTTACTCATTTTTGTCCAATTTCTGCGTGAGTACTACCAGAAAAATGTAGCAATTTTACGTACTCCACTAACTTTCTTAGTGCCGTCTGTGAAAGTGTTTCGACAGTTTTAGGCGTGCTTCAGAATGAGAAAAGTGAAAATTGACGAGGTATTTGAGTACAATATGAGTCCGGAATCCATTAACTGGAAAAATAAAGAGAAACCAAACTATCCCAAACCCCTCAATTTGGAGGGGTTGGAAAATTAGGGTGTGAGGTGGGGAAGACTGGGTTCTAGCCTACCTCATTTCATTACTTTTTAACCATTCAGACACTGGTTTATGTTTGTATTCCCACTCCACTCTATCCTCTCAAACGAGCCTTATATAAATAATTTTAAAATAGCTTATTCAGGGATTTTAATCTCACTAATGGGAACAACTAAACGCCTCACAGGGTTCTTTATCTAGGTGTAAGTGCTTATCACGTCCAACGTTGAGTTCATATATAAATAATTATGTATGTTATGAATTGTAGTTAAACCTAATTAAAATTAATTTATTAAGTTTTGGGTAATCTAAACTTTAATATATTTGATAGGATATGAATCTCTAATGTTTAGATACTTAAAGAATAATTTCTATTTTTATGACAGGTTGAAATGAAAATTCTATAACAGCATTTTCATTATTCTATTTTTGATATCCTATCATTAAAACTAAACGATTCAAATGATTCTCTAAAAAATTGTTTTGATATGAAGTACACCACTCTAGAAAGCAATTGGTCATTATAGGTTCAAATACACTTTTGCATATTCATATATTGTTTTGTGGTGATCCAACGTAAATAATCCTATATTCTAAGTCATGGTTTTCACCAAAAGAAGCATTCTATCATATGAAGCGTCAATGACACTTAGTAACTGTCTCATTGCATATGTCCAAAACAGGTCCTAGATGGTTTCTTCGGCCTCATGGTAAATCATTTGGAAGTTAAAATCCTCTAAATTGAGATGCCAAATTATGTTCAAAACAACTTGTTTAAGCCTCTGACTGCAATTTGAAAGGAGACAATGGAGCAAGGACAAAATAGCTTGTCAATGAACAGATGCATGATGCTTTTGACCTCTGGCCATTGGATTAGCCAATATCTAGAAAATGATGTTATTTTATTTGTAATTTATCTTAGTATAGAATACTGGCTGCAGGAAAGTAGTGCTGCAACTAAATGTCAATTTAGATGTATCAAACCATTGAAGGCAAGGGCTAAGAAGTTTGTGAGTGATAGAAAATTTTGCAGAAAGCTTAACTTTTTCATGGCTAAGCTATGCCCCCATCCAAGAACGTAATAAAACAGTCTTAATGGTGAATGGATAAGTATCAATGCCAGTAAAATACTTTGCAGACTTAAGATAAATTGCTTAGGTCTATGTTCTAATCCATAAATTGCTGGAATTATAAAAGCTTGATCAAGATGTCAATGTTTTGATTGGCTTTTTGAACTTCATCAAGGTAAAAATCTTGTTATGATTCTCAATGTAAACCCTTGTATATGTGGTTCCTGATCATGAACTACAAAAATTGGACACTTATCTCTTACAATGAACTGCATTCTCTATCTGTGACTTTTCTCTATTGTTTGAAATTAAAATATCTCCTCGATTATTTCATTTTTCTTGTAATTTCAAGTAACTGGCGCTAGATATTCCCCAGACTAATTTTTTTGCTCAAAATTTCATGAAACCTGTCAAGATCGAACATTTATCACTAGGATAAACATTATAATTAATAATAAGAGCGCAACTGTATTTTCTTATAGCTTATCATAGAGCGATGCCATGCACCACAGTTTGAACACAAAAGGAGTTGGTGAACACGGCCATCCTCCAATGTGTCAACAAAACTGTTTGTATAGTGATAATAACTATGGAGTATTGCTTATCTGTCCATAATTAGCATACCTGTTATACTTACCAGTAACTTTCCTTTTATGATATGCTGTAACAAGCTACTGATAATTGCTTAATCTTAATTCTTGTCTGTTCTTCTAAAATGTGGGGCTGTGAAAGCTAAGTATCCTCTATTAGTGCATAAATACCGCATAAATTATTGTAATATCAGTATCATTTTGACATATCATGGTTCTTGGAACCTTTGCAATCTTTTTTCTTGTTTGAGACGTAATTAAGTTCTGATGAATATCTGTAACGAGAATTGGATTGCATATATTTTTGTAGCATTATTGATGCCTAAAGTAGATGGGAAACCATTCTTGCATTCAGCATCATTTGGCATGTGAACATTCTGTCATTCCATATTATGACTACTTAAAGCTACTATTCCAATGAAACCATCTTACACAAAAATTCTTTGAATTTGAAGTAAAATCAAAGCACAAAATGATGATATCTTATACTGAAACTTAATTTTTGTAAAGAAAATGGAAATCGTAAGGATTGAACTTTGAACAACTTAGTCACAGAAATTTTGATTTTATGTCGATGACTATTTTTACTCAAAAGGAATCATTTCCATTTTGCACACAGAAAGTACCTTTTACAAAGAGGGAGTTCTTACATCGAATGATTAGGTTATGACTAAGGATAGCAATGGAGCAAGGCAGGCCACTCCCCTTCCTCTGCATCCCTGTTAGGGGGGACAAATGATTTCAACTCCTCTTCCGTAGGGATAGTGCGGTGTAGGTTCCCGTTCCCATCTTCTGCAAATAGAAAAAGTTGTCATTCCTTATTGTGACCTCTCCTTTGCTATATGAACATGAAAATGGTGTGTTGAATTGTTGATCAATACTTGTTGGAAGAAACTAGTGGCATCAACATTACAATAATTGTTTGGGGGCTTATTTTATGTTGAAATTTCATAGGATTTTATTATCACAACCTTTTTTGTTTTAGGCCAAACAACAACGAACTTTTCCTAGTAGTTCTTTTTGTAAAAAAATAAAGTTTAAGAGGCAGATAAATTGCTGAAGCTTAATCCAATAAAAAATCTTTTGCATTTATGCAATTTGATGTTATCAATTAAGTTAATTTTTATTGGCATTTTCATAATAATTAATCATAACATATGGATCATTGTATGTTTATATTTGAATTAATTGATCTTTTCATTAATTTTAAAATATAACTTTATTATTTCAGTCTTCGAAAGACTCATTTTTTTTAAAAAAATCTCACATTAATATTATTAACATATTTATTTATTTGACTTAACTAAGAGTATAACTACTCATTAAGTGCTCATTGTCTAATTTGATATATTACGTTTCATTTAAAAATAAAGATTTTTTGTTAAAAAAAATAAAATGACGAGATATTTTTTTTTGTCACATTAAATAAAATTTGGCATATCATGTTAAACTAGTTAAATAAATTTATTAACCGGAGCAATATAAAAATAATTTATAAAATGAGACAGTCTTTAGAATATTGAAATAATAAAATTAATTTAAACTTTTAGAAGATGAAAACAACAATTTAATTGAAATTATTTTGTTGATGAAATTTGAGAATAATGTGCAAGAACTCAGATAGATTTATCTAGACGAGAAGCTTGGGAGGTTGAAGTTGGCAACAACACAACACCAAAGGAAAGTCACTTTTCTACGTATTAATGAACAATAGCATTTGATGTGAAAGTCACTTTAGGGGGGCCACTTTGCGAATGCAAAGGCACAAGGGCACCAGTTTGGTCCAATAATGGGGCGTGTACCAATTTGGTCCCCGCCTCCACCAAATATGAACAAGCTTAATTTGTACCCTCTGAAAGGTCCCGGTTCCGGTTCCCTCTGGCTAATGGCATCTTCCTTTTCAGCTCCCTAATTAATAGCCTACACGTGGTACCCTTTTCCACCACGTCTACGTCAACCAATGTGCACTCTCCACCATGCAAATGTAGCCACGTTGCTTCTCTTGTGTTCCTCATACTTGCTTTCGGAGATTTCCGAGATTCAAATTTCAAAGATTAAATATACAAAATCTAGTCTTTAAAAATATTGTTTTAAATAAGAAAATTTCGCAAAAAATATAAAATTGTTTTAAATTAATTTTTATCCAAAAAAATTGCTATGAAATATTATAAAATTATTTGATAAATAATTTGTCAAATAATTTTATAATATTTCAGCTTAGTCTTTCAAACAAAAAAGGGTGAGGGAGTTATGTCAATTTGCCACAATTTTATATTTTTTAAATATTAACTTGTTTAGAATGATATTTTTACAAATTAAAGCTTCCAAAAAGGGTATTTTTCAGATATCATTTAGTATATTTATTCTTGAAAATATTAAATATTTTATTTAATTATTAGATAAAAATTTTATATGTCTTTCTTCAATAATTAATATGATTAATAATTAATCAGGATATTGATTTATTTTTAATATTATAGAACTTTCTACATTTTAGATAATAAAAACAAAATAAAATAGTCATCTATTATATACTTCAATTTTTTGAAAAAAAAAATATATATTGTAGGATTTCCTTTTTCATGGTGATGTAATTGCGATGTAATATTTCATTATTAAAAATTTGACACGTTTTGGAATTTAGTTGAAGGGACCATTGTGAAATTGAACTTTGGTACTATAAGTAGGCTTGAAATTATTGTGGAGGGACCATATGGGGTAGAACAGTTGGTATCAGAAAGAGTAGACTATTGAACGGAATTAGGGTTTAAATGTAAAATGTTAACTTAAACCCCTTAATTCAAATTAATAGGTGAATCCCTTAGATTTAGTTTCAAATGAAATTCAAAACAATTTTTTAAAGACTAAATTAACAATTTAGCTTTTAAATTTTTAAAATTACTTAATTTTAGTATACAAATTAATTTTTAAAAATATCAAATTTATTGTATATTAATTCTTTTAAAAATTAATATACAATAAATTTAATATTTTAAAAGATTAATAAAATAATTAATGTGTAACGAATTAATAATTTTAATGATTAATTAATTTGTACACTAAAAAAATTTAAAGCTTAAAGCTAAATAAGTCAACAAGCCTATATATAGAATAAATTGTCTCAAATATCAAAAGATTATAAGGCCAATTACTAAGAAAACAGAAAAAAAAAAACCAAGACCATTTAGTATAAACCTAGGAAAAAAATCATCAATAACATTCTTATTATAATCATTGCATGCACTACAAATATGCCACCACTTACAATAGACATAATTAATATTATAATAGGAAATCAAGATATTGCTTAGGAAAAGGGAGAGACCATTAGAACTTTAATTAACCTCAATTTAAAAACTAGAGGCTTGGTTGAGTTGGGTTAAGGAGGAGCTAGGGATTAATTATAAATATATATATATATATATAAAGGTGCTGTGGTGGCAAGGAAATAATTGAGAAGGAAGCAGATTTAGCATCTTCTTTGAGACTACTGCTGCCTCCAAAATCTTGCAGGGAGACCATGCAGGGGCACTGGGAATGGGCTATATTCAATTCCCTCCTCTTCTCCCACCACTTCCCACCTGCCAACCAAAATTATTCAACATCAAATAAATGACCCTTCTCATATTGGGAAAAAAAATCCCCACTTTCACAGTATATGAATAAATTAAGAGTGCATAATTTGTTGATATTTATTTTTAAATTTAATTGATATAAATATTATTTATTTTTGAATTTTATATTCTATAATTATGATTTTATTTTGATTTTATTTGATAATTATGATAAACTCATTTTTAAAATAACAAAAATGTCTTCAGTTATATTTTAAAAATACTAAAAACGTCTATTTTAAGAAATGTTTGTAGAAAATATTTTTATTTAAACTCTAGCAACACATTTTCAATCATATTTTTTCTTTTCAAAGAAAATAAAAATAAAAAACATAAATCAAAATATTTTGGTTTTTAAAAGATACAAAGTTTTCAATTGGATTTTCTATGTTAAATCTCTCTAAATTTACAATTTTACTTATTTATTTATTTTTTGTCAATTTAATTCTTGCATTAAATTGAATTATAATTTTTTAGTCAAATTATTAATTGATATGTTGAAAGAGAAAGCATGTAAATAATTAAATTAAAAAATATTATTTTGATTGAGAAAAGATTAGATTAAAGAAAAATGAATAATTTAAACATTAAAATTAAGATTCGAAAATAAGAACTTATATTAACTTATAAGTTCATATATTTCAAAATCAAAGCATTTACTCTAAAATCAATCTCAAAATTTGATAAAAGAAAAATTAATCAGAAAAGTTACCTAAATTTGGTCACTAAATGGTGGATTAAAATCAATATGTTCAACTTGGCCAGCTCATTCCCAGGACAAGAGTGTACTCCATTGCCAAATGGCATAAAAGTATTGGGCTTTGGAGCAACCTGCATGATCCATTCACAAATATTAGCATTTAAAAAATTTAAATAAAAATATAAACATATTAAGTATCTATATTTCATATCTTTATATATAGATCTATTTATTATTAATTTGGTCTTCCTATTATTAATTTTGGAAATTTTATTTAAGAATTTTTCTTTTTCTTTTTTGTCTCAAATTTTTGTATGATTGAGCATCAACTCTTTAATTTATATTCAGCATGGCCTACCTCAAACCTTGAGGGGTCAAAATTATGAGGAGCTGAGAAGAATTCTGGATTATGATGGATGTTCCTAAACAGTGGCATCACTTTCCAGCCCTTTGGTATGAGATATCCTGAACAGTTGATCAAAGAAAACTTCAGGAATCAAAATAGAAAATGCTTTTCAAAACTAAATTAATTTCCTAAGAGAAAGGGATATTTCTGAAACTTACCCTTGTATACAATATCAATCACAGCTTCCCTAAAGGTAAAAGATATGATGCTTGCCATCCTCAGGCTCTCCAATATCATCTGCAAAACAAGATCCTTCAGAAAATCCATCCATGAAATATATAGCTTTGAAAACTTAGATTAGAGTTTTATTTTTGCGGCTCTCATAATTTAGGTAGTTGGGTTTATATTTATTCATGCTTCAAGTTTAAATAACTTTTATACAAGAGAAATATAAAAAATTATAATAAAATTAGAAGTAAATTATTGTTTTGCCGAATAATATTTTTTTTTAAATTTAATTATTCAAATTTTCATTTTCTCATATTATTCAAAAATTATCTTGTCTTAAAAAATATCCCCATGTTAATCCTAATAATAGATATTTAACAAATTTACTTTTTTAATATAATTAAAAACTTACTTAATGAGTATGTAATTTAAGTAAAATCTTGATTTAAGTATTAAAACAAATATGTTGAATATCTGTTAATTTGGTTAAGGTAAAGACTTTTTTAAAATTTGAGTGATCAAATTAAAATTGTATATTTAAAGACAAGCATAACAATTTACTCAAACTATTTAGGGCCTTCATACAATTACATACCCTATAAGTGATTGGCATATTTCTAGTCTGTCTCCATGTCAGGGGCTTCTTCCCTCTTTCATTGGCTTCATATATGGCCATTTGCTCTATCTGCATTAATACAATTGGTTGAAAAGTTAGTATACATCTTATTAATTAAACACTTATGGCCTACATGGATATGGAAAATCTTTTTAGAGCCAAAAAAGGCTCTTACTTTTACGGCTTCAAGAAGCTTCTGGTCGTCATGAAGATACTTGAGAATCCATGTTAGAACACTAGCTGTTGTGTCCTGAGCTGCAAATAGTACCCCAATTACATTATCAGCAATTTGATCATCACTCAGTGTTTGGCTCTTTTCATCTTTGTAGTTCAACAGGTGGCCCAACAGGTCCTTCTCCATCAATCTTTGCTCTTTTCTCTTGCTTATTATCTCACTAATAATCTCCATGATTCTCCTTCTTGCCTTTTTGACAATTCATCAAACATACCACAGACAAAATAATCAGATCTAACTACTCAAAATCAATTACTATTCATGAAAATCATAATATTATTTTTTCTGTTTTCATTTGATTTCGAATAGGATTCAAATTCAGATCTGAGTCCTGAAAATAAATTCAATGCTATTAAGCCAATTGACTCGTTGGTAATCATAAAATTAAACGCATTAATAAGATCTAATTACTTATTAAACACATCAGAAAATAACTGATAATTCATCAAACATATCAAAGACAAAATAATTAGATCTAACTATTCAAAATCAATTACTGTTCATAAAAATCATGATTTTTTTTTTCATTTGATTTTGAGTAGGATTCAAATTCAAATCTGACTCCTAAGAATGAATTGAATACTATTAAGTGAATTGACTCATTAGTAATCATACAATTAAACTCATCAATAAGATCTTACTATAGATTCTATCATGATTATATTAATGATGGGTTGTAAAAAATTTCTTAAGTCAAAGGATGGACTAAATTGAGGAAACGTGTATATTTCATATATTCCAGATAGCAATTTTAGGTGAAAAAAATTAATAGCAAAGAAACGTTATTTCGAAACTGCCGATCCTTACCAAAAAAGCTTTAGGGTATGCAGCTAAAAATTCATCAACATAACAATTTAGTCCATGACATAATCATATTAATAGATTTTCAAATATTTCTGAAATCAACTAACTTGACGGAAACATGGATATTTCCAAGACACAAATTAAATACCAATTTTTAGGCCAAAAAAATGATAATAAAAATAAATTATTTCGACATTACTGGTATACTTACCAGGAGAGCTTTGGAGTATGCAGTTCCCGGTATCTTAGTTGGGAAAGAATTGTAACCTTTCTCTATTATGCAGTAGTTCTCCTTAAGCTGCTCTCTATAATTGCCTTCCAAGTGACCAAACACGGAGAGGATACCGATATAGAAAGAGAACTGTCATGGATCGAAGGAACAATAATGGAGGACCCAGCCACGAGAAAACTTATTAGAAACACACGAATAAAAACAAAACCCAACGCCATGCGTAATAAAAGTGACAAGTAAGCCAAAAGTGAAAAATAACAGAGAGAATCTTGTTTTACAGATAAAAAAAAGCACGCATCTCTAGATAAAGATTGAAATTTGAGAAGGTCGAGTTTTTCGTGGTAACACGCACCAAAGAAGAATGAGGTTGGAAACTAACCTTTTTCATTTCATGAAAAACGTTGATGGCCTGTCCAGAAGAAACCCAGTTTTCCAAAGCAGAAGTGGCTGTGGATTCTATGTCGGGGATGAGTTTTCGGATTGTTTCAGGAGAAAGAGAAGCTTGGACGAGCTTCCTTAGGCTAGTATGGTAGTCTCCTTGGTGATAGAACAATGCGGAAGGGCCAATTAGCTTCTCTTTGCTTTTGGGGTATGTGGGCTTGAACAAGTGAGCATGGGTCACCAGCACAAAGCGAGCAGCCTCTGGGCTAGCCAGCATCACACAGGGACAACCTAGCACGTGGGTTTTGAAGATTTCTCCATATCTAAATAACATAAAATTAAGTTAATTTCCATGCAAAAGAAACTTACAAAAGTATGTTCGGATGGAAGAGAACGGAGAAGAATGGATGGAAGATGAAGGTCTGGGCTAGACCTTTCCTTTGTTTTGGAGATTTTATACATGAGCTGAAAGAGAATGAAGGATTATTTGCTAATCCTCCAATATTCCCCTTCATTTTCCTTCCATTCTCTCTCCTCTCGTTTTCTTCGGTTCTATTTCTCTCTCAACTTCGCAAACATACCCCTAGGAAAGAGAGAGAGAAAGAAAGAATAAGAACCTTTTCTGCTTTGAAGCAAAGAAGACATTGGGATCTTCAGAGTAGAGCTGAAGAGTCTCTCCTATGTAAGGCCAACCCATTGATCCTGGTGGAAGTTTAGCTATGCCTTGGGGTTTATTCCTGTCCTTATTTATTAAGGAAAATGAAAGAAGAATTGAGAGGAAGATGAATATGCATACTAGAATAGCAGCAATCTCCATACACATGCACCACTTTCTCACTCCCTATCTATGAATTTCAGACGCTGAAGAGGGTGAAAGAAAAATGATGAAGTAATGGATGATTGTGCTTGCTATTTGGTTATTCAAATCAATGAATGATCAGGCTGAGACACCCTGGTTTATATAGAGGCAAGACGATGGGGACAGGTCTACCCCATTAACTAGGGGAAAATTATGTGCACTCCTTATGTGGTTGGTATCAATTCTTCAATAAGCAGGCACGAGTTGCCTAACTAGCAAAAAGGATCTTATAAAAACTTTGCAGTTATGTTGTGTGGAATTTAATCTCTCTTACACGCATTGATAATCAACTCTCTATAAAAAAAATATTTAGGGCACATTTGGAAACTGTTTTCAAAACAGTTTTTTTGTTTTTTTGTTTTACGAAAATAAAAAAATTTGTCTGTTGTATTGTTTTTAAAAATTTTAAAAAAAAATTATTTTATAAAAGTGTAACTCAAAAAACAGTTTTTAAGAAACATCATTTTGTTATTTTTCTTGTTTTTGTACAAAACGGTTTTCAATATTTTTCAAAAATAAAAAAAATTATACAAAGTTATAAATAATTTATTAAAATTAATTCTTAACCATCATGCAAATCACACTATTATGTTCTTAAACATTATTTTTAAAATTTACATTCAAACAAGTTTTTTATTTTTTTGTTCTAAAAAAACTATTTTTAACATTATTTTTAAAAAACAATAAAATAAAAATACTTGAAAACACTTTCAAACAAGCCCTTAGCATCCAATTTCTCAGATGAACTTCTGTTTGCCTCTCAGAAAATCTTATTTTCTTACTTAAAATTATCATAAGTGCCGCGAACTTAATAAATATGGGTGTAAAACTAAAATAAAAAGAATACCAAATACACCACCGAAGCCTTGAATAATAATATTATAATAATATATTTTTATTACCATTCTTGAATACTAGAAAAAATTCTTTAATAACGTGGTGTTGACTTATAAAAAGATGTTTGCATAAGAAACTTTATTAAAATTTTATCATAATTAAATTTTTAGGTAATTTAATTTACAAAAAATTAATAAAACAATTCAATCATAAGTGTGTGTGTGCATATATATACGAAATAGGTCATATTGAAAAGAACATTAATAAGTTTACATATTTAATAATTATTAATTTTGTGTATAATTTTTTTCAAAAGGGGCCCGCCTAAAAATTTCCTTAAAGCTACGTAGCATTTCTTCAAATCAAGGATTATGTCACATTTAAAGAAAACTCCGAGCAGTGTATAGAAAACTGTCGAAAATCATCAAAGTCAATGCAGGGAATTAGGAAAACGAGTTCTGGAAAATGACGGCTAACAGAGGGAAGATGTCTCTCCAAGTTCCAGTACCGTCTTTAAATTAAAGCAGTATCAAAATTAAAAGCTCGATCGAGGGTTATATGACCAGTAGTGCTTCAGTAAAAAGTATTGAGATACGTTTGTAAATGAAGTAGATTACATGTTTGTCTTCTAATTATACATAAATAATAATAAAATCATGTTAGTCTAATATATATAATCGAAAAATCTATGGTATTAGGGATGATAATTTTTCTTATTTATGAAGATCCTCATACAGAAATAAGAAAAATTATTTCCTCATGCACTTAGAATATAGAGACGGGCATAGAGATTATACTTTGCTTCACAGAAACTTGCTATACTAAAATTATCAAAATACTCTTGATTTATTCAATTAATTTCGTATATATACGTCCATATTAGTAATTATACTATAATTTATACTAATAAACAATTGTTATAAAAATTTAGAAGTATGAAAACTTACGTAGCTTCCTATACCTCTGCAGAGAATGAGGATGAAAAAAAATGTCTCTTGTAATAATAAAATGGCGATAGAGATGGACAGAGAAATAGCGAGGAATTCGTTGCCATTCTTGTTTATTAAATATTTTGACATAAAAATTAATGCAGAAGCATAGCGTTGAAATAGATTTCATTTTGCAAACTATTTAGGACTTTCAAATTGCTTTAAACGTGAGGATTATCCAGATTTAAAGCGAAAAATATATAGAACGCTTGCTGTAGTGTAGAGGATAAGAGAAGATTTAATGTAATATTTGAAGTGAAGAACCCTTGCCATGTCCTAGGTACTATAAGTGAGGAAGCAGCACAAAACCAGCTTAATAAATATGGTGGAAATTAAACTTGATTGAAGAAAAACATTTATAATTGAATTGATTATTGACATTTTTCTTTATCACAAATTATTTAAATAATTGTAATTTTAGTTTTAGACATTTTTTAATAAATAGTGTTTACATAGGCACTCTAATAACAATGTCATGGTATAATTTAAAGTAAAGGGATCTAAGGATTATTTCTTTCGGTCAAGGTCTTTCACTAAGTCCCTACAAGTGACACTCCAAATGCCTATGTTAGTTTTAATGTACAGAGCAAAAGAAGAAATAGACCAAAAGATTTATATTTGAGAGTGATGGAGGCTATTTAATTATAGAGTTAGGCCAAGAATATTTTGATAATAATATTTGGACAGACGATGACTAATAATTGACTCTACGTTTTATTAGTATGGTTCGTACATAAAATGTCATAAAATGTTTTTAATATGATTTTTAATGCAAATTAAATATGTCATATGTCTATATCTTTAAATGTAATTTCTTGAGGTCAAATTTATAATAAATTCAATTAAAATGTTACATTTTGACTTATAATATTCGGTGAATTTATTAAAAATAATTGACCATATAAGATTTGATTAACTCAGGTACTATTTATCAATAACCACTATATTATATATCTAATTTATTATTCTTAATTAAATGTTAAGCCAATCAAGCTCAATAAGTCAAATCATTAATTGTTCAAAGTCCCAACATCCAAACCTTGACCACATCACTACTTAGCATATACCTTATTATCAAGGACTATAGCTTGACTTAACAACATAGCTTTATCAAATCCCAAATCACTCCGCTTTCAAAGTGGCTAAATGGCATCAAATTAGCCTGTGAAAATTTTCAAATGTCTTCGAATTTGAAGGTTTACCGACTTAAACCCTAAATCTTACCTCTATAAATAAGTTATTTTAACTTATTAATATTAATTTTTGTTCAATTCACTCAACAATAATTCATACTAAATTAACACAACTTTACTCTGTTGTGCCTAGCCGGCCATATAATTGGAAGATCATTCAATGGGTGGGTGGTTTTGGCATGATCGGCTGAGAATAGAAGAGACATCGATCAAATTATAAAAGACATCACGAAGTTGATGAAATAGACATGTCACAAATCCATGGCTGGATAACTAGTAAGGAGACCAGAAATCCAGAGGCTTCATAAGCAATTAGCGTATTCCCTTGTGCTCCAGGATTCGATGTGGTTCACAACTCTCTAACCATTCCTGTGTATCTTTTTGTTTTAATTCACATGCAAACAACTTTTGAGGTAGCAGATGGCACATGATGCTGCATGTGAATGAATATATGGACTTGTGGAAATTTATATTGGTGGTGAAACATTACAACAACCACGCAGGCCATTGAGAAATAAATAAATAAAAAATCTTGAACAATTTTATATGTTTAATTAATAATTGAAACATAGTAACTCCATTTGTTTTAGCTAAACTTAACAGTTTCAGAGTCCAAAATTCTATATATATATTGAAAATAGTATTTCACTTTATTTTTGGATGTAATTATGGGCATAAAATATTTAATAATTAAATCTCTAGCTTGATATAATTTTCTTCACTACTTAATATTTTTATGTAATGATGAGAATATCCTAGAACAATGATAAGGATATTCCTTTCCAAATTGTAACGATAAGAACAGAGGGTGCACAAGGCATAAAAGCCAAAAAGATATTATAAAAAAGCATGAAAAAGGAGATTCGAATATCTTTTTTTAAGTATTATAATTAAATAATATTTAAATTCGGTCAAAACTAAATAAAAAATATTTTTTTATATTTTATTCTTATTATACAGTTTTATTTTTATTTTTAAAATATATACAAATTTCTTTTAAAATTTAAAAAAATGCTACAATTAAATTTATTTAAAATATTATGTTAATTATTCTATTATTTTATTATTTATTTATATGTTTTGTTAAAATATTTTTACAATGTTTTTATTTTCTTCCTTTAAAAAATGTAAGTGATATTATATAAGGGTCTTGTGTTTTTTCTTTCATTTCTATTAAAAAATGTTATCGCTTGATTATTTTTAAATATATTTTAATTACTTTGATACTTTCAATAATTTAACAGTATAAATATTAATAAATATATTTATTTGAAATATATATATATATATATATATA
Organism: Gleditsia sinensis; assembly: GCA_037074535.1. NCBI lineage: Eukaryota > Viridiplantae > Streptophyta > Magnoliopsida > Fabales > Fabaceae > Gleditsia > Gleditsia sinensis. The sequence continues at coordinate 2,960,512 of CM073463.1, forward strand.
TATATATAAATATTTAAAAAGTATAAACAATCTGTGTTATTTTTAATTTTATATAATGATAATTCAATTAAAGACTTAAAAATACTCTCAAAAATATTTTGGAGTCATCTAAGGAGAAAATTATTTTTTAAAATTTTTAAATATTTTGGATGAAAATTTATAAAATATTCATCCATCATCTAAAAATTATGAAAATTTACAAGAATTTACATCTTAATTTTCTAAATGTGTCAGAAATTTTTTGCAAGAATTCAATTTTCAATTCTAAAAAATGTATAAACTAATATTTATACATTAAAAAATATTTTTAATATTTATATGTTTTTTCTTCAAATATATGCACTATTTAATATTTATTGAAAGCAATTAAAATATATTTAAAAATAACTAAATAAATATATGATTTTTAGTATAAATAAATAAAATCATAAAATGTTTATTTAATGTCAATTGTATTTTTTAAAAATAGAAATAAATATAAATATAAACAAATAATAAAGTAACGTAATAACTATTGTAATATTTCAAATAAATTTGATTATAGCACATCTTTTAAATTTAAAAGAAATTTATATATATATTAAAAATATAGAAAAAAAAATTATATAATAAAAACAAAATATAATGAGAGAGTATTTTTCTCTAAAAATTCATATATCAACTAATAACGTTTATCGCCATAAAACTTCAATATAATAAAGAACAAGACATGGTTGAGGATCTCCAAGACCATTATATTTTCTCTCTGCCTAGCTTAGTTACATTGTCCATTGGGAGGGGACAGTCCAATTGGAGTTATTAGATTATCCTATAAACAAAGTGTTTCGTCTTACTATCTTTTATTATAATATTAGTAATTTCACTAAGTTAAATTTTTATTAAATATATATTTATAATTTTTTTTTGTAGTAAAACATTAGAGAATTCTTATAATTATAATAAAAAGTATGAATAATAATAAAATTTTGTTGCCATTTGCTCGCTACAATTTGAAGTACTCAAAACGATGATGCAATTTTTTTTCAGAGATTTAGTTTATATGTTTTTAATTTAAGTTAAAAGTATACTTAAAGTAGTCATAATAAAATTTTTAATTTTGTTATTTTATAATAATGGCAATTTTTTTCTCACATTTTTATAAATAAAACATTTTGGGTGAAATATATTTTATTGGTACGAGACATTATCAAAACTTTTGAGGAAGGAAAATTACTAAAAAAGAATAAACGAAAGTGATAATTTTCTAAAATTGTTTTCCTTTGTTTGGATAGGCGTCGCGAAGCATTTAACAAACAGGAGGCAAGGATTAAAACAAGTGAACAAGAATGGAAAAATACCAGCTCGAAGGGTAGTTTCAGTCATTTACGCAATCTCAAAAGGATTTTAAGGCGAATATAGCTTTGCCGGCGGGTGTTCATGTGCCATGGTGGGACCCCGTGATACGGCGGTGCATTACAGCTCACACACTCTAGGCCGATCTCCGACTCTGCCAGATCGACATGGGCCCCGTAACGTACGGACTAATGCCAGCGTGGAAATTTCCAGAAGGGTATGGTCCACGAGGCGTGCGTGACGTTATGTCTCCCGAGGTCAGGTGGTGCTAGACCCCACAGGTCGCAATCAAGAGTGAGCTGGAATGGGCACGTGTCAAGATCATGGTGGTCCAGGCCCCAGAGAGTTCGGAGACGAGACGAGAAGGAACTGGTACGGTGTGGGGCTCTCCACAAGCTAACCAACAGCCGACCGTTCGATTGGTCAATATGTCGGCTCCCACTCCCTATTTTGTGATGTTTCCATACATCTCAAATTATCCTATTGAAAAAAATTTACAATAAATTAATAATTTCGAAATCCAAATAATATATCTGTTTAAATTTATATTTTAAAATTATCAAATCATTATAAATTAATTATTAAAAATATTAACTCCGTATTATATTAATATATTTAATTATTTATATGTAATAAATTTAATATTTTTATAATTATTATAGGCTGAACTCGAATTTAATTTTTTTTTATTAAAGGTGTAGGAGAGTTTAAAGCGAGTCTATAAATTTAAATATGAAGTGATTAATTTTTCAAGTGTGAATGATTTTTTAATGAATTTTTTTATTTGGGATGTGAATTGCTTTTATTTTTATATATTAAAAAGGTGAATTAATTAAAAGGTATACGTTAAAGCAACTTAAAAAAAAGTTTTTTATTGTGTAAAATATAAACAACTCATTTCATAATAAAATCTCACATAATATAATAAGGGATAAAAAAAGAAATTGAGAAATTTTTTATTTAGAAATACATTATGTCATGTTTCACTTAATACTCAATTCAATTGATATAAGTTTTTATTGCATTTTTAATTATTGAAAAAAATTATTTGTTCAATGTTGAAATTATATTTACATTAATTTTATTATAATTTTGATTACAAAAAGTTGCAAATTTAGCATTAGCAAAATTTTTACGCACCTTCAAAAATGTATTTTGTTTTATTTTGGTTAAAAAATTATGATGACTTCTTAGTTATATTTTAAAATTAGTATTTTATTAGTCAAAAAAATTAAAGTGAAAGTCTCAAAATACATATAAAGGCAATGACTAATTAGAATGCTTATTTTCTTAAAATGTAAAATTTACAATAAAATTATTTTAATTAGTATTTTTAATTATAAATCATTTTTTATATTATAAAAATATATTTGAATATTTTTTTAAAGTAAAAAATTATTATAACTTAATTAAGAGAAATAAATAATAAAAAATTAAAAAAGACTATTCACTCAAATTTTTTTATATTTTTCATTGTTTTCTAATATCAATTATTTTTTTCTCGCTTATTTTATCTTATTATCCTTTCTCGTGTCTTGAAGTATTAATGTCTCATTTCTCTCTTGTAAATTGATTTTTATATTTAATAAAATACAATCAAAGAAAAAAAAATCAAATAATTTTTTAAATCGACAAATTTAATATTTTGAAAGTCCGATCACAATGATAAATATGAATTTTAAGTCTCCTCACTCTCTCTCTCTTACAAACTATAGCATTTTAAGTCTAATCACAACAGTAAATATGAATTTTCAACTATAGCATTTGTCTTCTCTCTCCGTCTTACAACTTTAAAATTATATTTGATAAAAATAATTGATAAGTTAATTAAAAATTAAAAAATTAAATTTTAACTAAAAACTAAAAAATATTAAATTAATTTATTAAATTAAAAGTATTTAATAAAATTAACTATTAAATTAACTGATAAATATAAAATGACATAAAATAATATATTTATATAAAATTTATCATTTTTTGTTAGTAATTATATTTTATTACATAATCTCAAAAAATACAAAATAAATATATCATCTAAAGTCTCACAATAAATTAGCAATATTATTGAGAATATATTTCATCTAAATAAATACTTTTAAATTTTTATTGTTTGTGTCACTATCAACAATATCTAAAAGTTTATCATAGAGTATGTAATTTGTATGTTGTTCGAATATGGTAAAAATAATGTCATCTTGTAATTATGATAGTGTTAAAATTTAAATAAAATAATAAGGATTAAAAAAGAATAAAATTATAAAAACTATCAGTTAAAAGCTATACGCTATTTGAAGTAACGTATGATAAAAAATTATAAACTATTCAGATAAGTTTATTTACCAAACACCTCTAATTTGATCAAATAAACTTATAAATTAGTCAAATAAACTATAAATTAACTTATTTGACTCGTCAAACATACTTTAAGTCTTGTTTTCTAAATATGAATTTATCTATTATTTTAAAAAATATTTAGTATACAAAAAAAATTTTAATTATTGTGAATCATATTTTTTGAAAAATATTATTGATAAAAATGATAATTTTTAAAAATATACGCTATTTGAAGTAACGTATGATAAAAAATTATAAACTATTCAGATAAGTTTATTTATCAAACACCTCTAATTTGATCAAATAAACTTATAAATTAGTCAAATAAACTATAAATTAACTTATTTGACTCGTCAAACATACTTTAAGTCTTATTTTCTAAATATGAATTTATCTATTATTTAAAAAATATTTAGTATACAAAAAAAATTTTAATTATTGTGAATCATATTTTTTGAAAAATATTATTGATAAAAATGATAATTTTTAAAAATATACAAAATGTATTTAGTTAACATTTAAAATTGCTAAAAAAATTTAAGTAACAATTTTTATAAATTTTTTATTTTTTTTGTTTGATTCTACTTAAATTTTTTAAAAATATTTGGTAATTTTTCAAAAATATCTTTATCTCTTTTTCATAAAAATTTTTTATCTATTTTTTAATAAATAATAAAAAATTAAAAAAAATTAAAAAATAGCTATAATTTTTCTCCCAAAACAACAAATGTGACTTTACAATGCCTCGAAGTAGTGGGTGTTGTTATTAGTGGGTCCTACTCACAATGGTGGGTGCTTCGCAATAAAGGGTGCTACTCACCCTATTATCTTCTTCCTGCATAGATGAGAAGGTAAGAATGAAGGATAAAAATATGGTATAGGTAAAAGATAAATTAATCATTTTATTGTATAAAAGAATTTCCAGCTTTATGTGAATCTCCAATTTTTACCCTCATCCAAAGATTTTTTTTGTTATGGGAATGTATTACAAAATTCAATTTTCAGTAATTGAAGTTTTTTGATAATCATATTATAAAATTTTCTATCAAACGAAAAAATTTGACATTCTCAAATAATATTTTTAAGAATCCAAAAAAATTCATTCTGCCTCTTAGGTTTTTGTTTAACCTACCTCTATGACCATCTCACATCAAGTTGGCTATCTATCACCTTCCTTTATTTTAGGAAAGCACAAGAAATTAAATGGATTCTTCTACATTTATTATCTGTTTGAGTTTGATTAGATGACTAATATCAATTTAGTTCAATAAATAAATATACAGGTTATATTTGATAAAAATAATTTATAAATTAATTTAAAATTTAAAAGTTAATTGATAGAAATAATATATAACTTATAAAATTTTAGTTAGTTTAAATTATTTATTCAAATAATTTTATTTATCAAATACCTCTAATTTTATCAAATAAGTTTATAAACTAATCAAATAAAATATAAGTTAATTTATTTGACTTATCAAATATATTCACAATTTTTTGCCATTATTATATAATTTTCTATTATGTTAAAATAATATTTGTCGCCAAGACCGAATAGTTTAAAAAAATGTTGATATTAAAGGATAATAGAAAATGAAAATTTTGGGACAATGCTATTTTAAGTGTTTTTATTAGCAAACATACTCTACTAAATAAATTTTTAGTCATATTTTATGTTTTTAATAATAAAAAAAAAGGAAATAGACAAATCAAAGTGACTCTAAGTTTCATTAACAATTTTGTAAATAAAAAAAAATTTTATATAATTTTTTTATTCATACAAATATCTCCGTACTCTTTAAATTTAAAATTAATTTTATTTAGAGTAACAAAATTGTCTCCCTACATAAATATTTTTTCATAAGTTCAAATTCTTCACATTACAAAAGTCTTTCAATTATTAAGTTCAAATTTACTTACTCTTAAACTACAATCTCATCAATGGATTTTGTATAATTCTTACAAATTTTACAAGGGCTTAATGGAATTTATTCTTAGTTTTATTTCACTCCTCTATGATGTCTTGGTATTCATAAAACTGGCATTTTCAGTGACTAAGTGGAAGGGTATATGGAGAACAACAACAACATGCCGCCCATAATGAAAACAATACCGCTGCATTAAATATTGGAAAGCACTAGCTGTTCGCAACACATTCATTTTAGAGGGATCCGATTAGACGAACACTGCAATTCACACGATGGGAACATCTTTTGTACAATTAGACTAAGACATCTCGAAACCTTATGAATTTTTTTTTTGAAATTAATGATTGAAGAAGAGAGAGAGAATTGTTTTTCTTTAATATAAAAAATATATATAATGAGAGATTTTTAGTTAAATTTTTTAAATTTTATATATAAACAATAAATAATTAAGTTAATAATTTGGTCTTTTAAATTTGTAAATACAACTAACTTTTAATTTTTTTTAAATTATTAAAATTGTTGCACATTAGTTTTTTTAAAAAAATAATAAACTTATTGTTTATTAGTTTATAATATGCGTGTACATAAATTGACAATCTATACAAATCCAAACGAATCCATTAAAAACAAAACTATATTGATCCAATAAGTTTTGATTAACAGATTTAAATTAATTATATTTTATTAAAAAATTGAGTTCACATTAATAAGTTTAATGCAGTTTTTAAAATTTATTTAAATTTAGTCCAACCAATTTGACTGACCTAAGGTGTCAAAGCTTTTTTTTTTCTACTCTAACAATATATATTTTTTTAAATTAAAATAAACTCTATTAATTTGATATAATTTAAAATTTTAATAAGTAAAAATTATTAATTTTTAAATTTAAATATTATTTAATTATATTAAATTTATAATTACTTAAACTTACTCTTAATTTTTAAAAAAATTAAAAAAATAATTTAATTTATGGTAAGTAAATAAATAATTTTTTTACCTATGAATAGTATTTAAATTATGATATATGATAAAAATAATATTTTTTTAATATTATTTTTATTATGTATTATAATTTAAATATTATTAATAAATAAAAAATTAAAAAATTATTTATTTATAATAAATTAAATATTAACTCAAAAAATTAACACGTGTGTTGATTCAAATTTACTTTTAATTCTTAAAAAAGAATTAACATACGTCGCATTCGTATTGTATACTGCAACTCGCTTGCCTGAAGCTGGAATTGCGGGTAATTGTCGGTCACTCATTCGGCGATGGACTTTGTTCGAATCTCGTGGGCGTTATGGCCAGCTTAGTAAGCAACTTTCGGGCCAATTATGTATCAGCTGAATAAATGCATTGCGATGCACCACACCATCATTCTTTTCTATTGTCGCTTACCTTTTCCTCTCGTGTTTCTGCGTCATGCAAAAATTAAGCGCACCCCTTCTGAATTCTCGTCTCTCTCTTAAAAAATTGATCTTCTTCGTTCTCGTGCAAACAATTCTGTACAAAAGGATATTGTGATTAAGATACTAAATTTTGTTTTAAGTCACTGTTTTTGTAATTTTAAAAATAAAAATATTTTGAAATATTTTAAAAATTTTATGAAAATAAAATTAAAAAAAAAACATTTCAAATAATTTTAAATAATATTTTTTTTAAATTTTAAAATTTTTTAACATAATATTAATAATATAAATATATAAAATTAATTTAAATTAATATTTATAATTAAATAATAAATAAATATATTATTATATTAAAATTTTAACTCAAATTTTAATGGTATTCATCAATAATTTTTGTTTTTTGTCAATTTTTTTATATTTTTAATTTTTTTGTGGTCTCTATATTTAAATCTCTATCTGTCGACTATAATTTTATCTCTATCTTTAAGTATTTCTCTTAGATATCTTTTTTTTTTTGTATTTCAATCTCTTTTTTCATTATTTTTGTAATTTTCTCTTTAAAATAAAAAAATAAAAGAAACAATATCATGAAAATGAAGAGAAATAATAGGAAGATGACACAAATATTATAATTTGTGAGAGAAAATAACTTGTATTAAATGTAATGTGACGTTATTTTCATATATTTTTAAATTGTCAATTTTTTTTATTTTTTAAATTAGTTTAATATTTTTTCATCGAAACAATTCGAAATAAAAGTATTTCCATCGAAATAACTCGAAAATAATTCGAAACAATAGTATTTTTATTAAAATAACTCAAAAAAAATTCAAAATAAAAGTATTTTCATCGAAACAACTCGAAATAAGACTATTTTTATCGAAATATTTCCACCGAAACATTCTGTAACATAATAATTTCAATTAAAATGACATAATTTCTTAACAAACACTTTATTTCGTTTTAATAACTTCGTTTGATGTTGGTAATTTCAAAAACGAAAACGTTTCGGTCGTTTTGACAGACAATAAAATAAATTTAATACTCTAGTGATAATTTTATATTTTTCCTAAAACTTGTGTTATTTCTTTATAGTTGTATCCTTTTATGGTTATAGATTTTTAGCTAATGAATTATTTTTATAATTCTTAAAAGATTTTTTTTAATTTGATCTCTTAAATTTTTTTATTTATTTTAATCTTTGAAAAAGGTGTCTTATTTTAAAAAGTGTTTACAATATACTTAGTTAATCTAATCAAAAGCTTCTCTAATCTAATTTGGTATGTTATATTTTATTTAATGTTAAAAATTTGTTCATAAAAATTTCTCTTCACTCCATTATTTTGAACAAAAATTAATTTTTAATTTTAAGTAAAACGTAACAGACCACGTTAAGTCAATTTTTTAATTAAATTAATAATAACAACAATAATAATAATAATTAAATTTTTTTATTAGATAAAATTAATTACATAAATTAAATAACATTACAGTGATATATTATAAATAAAATTAATAAATAAATTATTATTTATATATTTAATTATTTAATTTTTTTAGTAAGACGATCTTTTTTATACATAATAAAATTATTTTAAATAATATTTTATTATTTAAAATTTTAATTAGGTTAAATAATTAAATTTATTAAAAATATTTAATATATTATTTAAATGATTGAAATAAAAAAGTGAAACTTTTAAGTTATGGAACTTAGGAAAATATCTTTAGATAACCAAAAAGCAATGGGTGTGGTTAAATGGCAACCCCCCAGTTGTAAGGTACCATCCCCTATGGAGAGTTTGAGGGGATTCTTATCAACTTTCTTGCACATCTCCATGATTGCCTCTAAAAAGAAAATGGAAAAGAAAAGCAGAGAGGAAATAAAAAAATATAAAGAATAGTCATCTCTCTTTCGTAAAGATCCGGGTAATCTAAAAAGAGAAGTCCATGTAGACATTATCCATTATCCAACCGCCGCATTATCTTCACTTTTATTGTTCCACCACGCTTGCAATAATGGCCAAGTTTTCAGGGTTTCACGTTAATTTTAGGATCCCACAGCTCGCCATGAATCTTTCTTTCCTGGATATGCAAACAGCATAAAACCTAAATCAGTACGGCTCTGCCCCCCCATTCCTATCCTTTTAAATATGCCATGCCATTTTTTTTTATTTGTTTTCCAGATTAAAATTTTAATTTTAATATTAAATTTTATTTAAAAATAATAATTTTAAAATTATTTTAAAATTTATAAATTAATAAAAAATTTATAAACTATACGCTATTTAAAATAATATATAAATTATAAATTTTTAATTATTTTAAATTATTTAAATAAATTTATTTATTAAATACTTTTATTTTAATTAAATAAATTTATAAACTATTTAAATATATTATAAATTAATTTATTTATCTTATTAAACACACTCTTGCTGAATCAATAAATTCATTAACTACGTTAGATGTCATTTTTTTTTTTATTATTAACTCTATCTTACCATTTCAGACATTTTAAAAAAGACATTATTTCAGTAAATAAATTAATAAATAAGTGTCACAGATTACTTAAGAGGGTTTATTATACAATAATATTATTAAATATTTTCATTTTTTTTATTTTAATATTATATATTTATTAAATTATTTTTTTAATACTTTATTAATTTTTTAATTAATTTCTAATTTATGTATTTCATTATATTTAATGGTGTTGTAGTCTAAATTAAATATTAACTATGTAGAATTACTAAATTATAATTTTTACAAAGAAAAGACAAAAAATGAGATATCAAGTGCAAAAAATATATTTTAATAATTTTATATAATGATAAGAGACTAAATATAATGAGATAAATAAATTAAAAAATTAATAATAAAAAAAATTACAATTAAATACAAAAAATTAAGATAAAAAATATATAACTTTCACTTGACAGTTGTTGAGCTGATTATGTGCTTAGCCTTATCTCAACACATTTGTGAAATTGTCCTTTTCAAAATATTAAAATTATCTTTCTTTTTTTAAATGTGCTGAATTTTCAATATTACAGATAAATTTTATTTTATTGAAATTTAATTTGCTTATGGCTGAACCCATTGCTACCGTACAAAAGTTTTGTGAAATTTTCTTTCGGATTAACACAATCATTAGGTTTTTTTCAAATTTGGTACCACGTGATTCAAGATTTGTCATTTTTTGATCCATTAGCATATTACGTCGATGTGTTCTTATTTGGTCAAATCTCAAATTATTTGAGCATGTGCCTCTCACTTGAACTTTAAAATTTCTCAAATTTTATATTATTTTTCTAATTTCTCTGATATCTATCTTAAAATTCTTAATTTCTATTTCCAACTCATTCTCCCACTTTTCATTCCTCAAAAATTTTATATTAATTTTTTTTTACATTTTAACAATACATAATTGTCTCTTTTAAATAATTTTTTTATGTATTATATTTTTTATTAGAGAATAAAATGAGTCTTTGTACAACAATAAAATTGTTATTTTATTCTCTAAAAATTATAAATTTAAATTTTAAAAATAATCCCTCTACTTACAAGAGTAAAATTGTGTATCTCTACTCTCTTTAATTTTCACTAAATAAAAATTTTGTACACTAAGTCGCTCTTTTTTATTTTTTATGTTTTTGTTAAGGAATATAGCAAACACCTAAAAAATCTCTATTTAAATTTTTTTAATTTTAAAAGTTTAAATCTTATGTGAGGAGCACATGCAAAGATTTTAGAGCATTAACAAAATGAAAGCACATTTTCGAGTTATACTATCAAATTTACAATTTGCACATCATCAATTTCTATATTTAAGATTGAAATGGTTTTAATATTCAAAGTTTCATGTCTATTTGTGCTACTTTTCTCATTCCCTACTCTTAGACCCTAAAGATTCCTTTTTTACCAAATAAAAAATAAAAGGCAAAACCAAAATTCATGCATGGAGAAATTTCAAATTTTGAACCATATAATAGCAAAATAAAAATAATTCAAATCACAAAATAGTAAATTATTATTAAAAATTATAATAAATTATTTATGTAATATTTTAAACTTTAAAATTATAACGATTGTTATTTGACATAAGAAGAAGAATTATATTTTATTTTGATATGACTATAATTTATAAAAAACACACACCCTGACTCCAAAATTAGATCTCCTCCCACACAATATTAAAGGCAAATTGCCACTATCTAAGAATGACACATCCAAAATATTTAATTTTTATTTTTATTTTGTTTTTGATGAATTAATATGAAAATTTGAAGTAAAGAAAAGACAGAGCAAGACAAGAAGTTTTATATTATTGCAGGGTTTGACAGTCAATTGGAATGGAAGGAGAAAGAAAAACAAAAGAGGGAGGGAACCATAATCCAACAAAATCTAGAGAATAGAAGATGAGAAGAGAGTGGCTCCAAATAGCAGGTAGGATTAGTATGCTATATAGCAAAAGAAGACAAACAAAATCTAAAAGGATAATGCCCACTTCTTTGACATCCAACTCTATAGATCTCATCACATAGGAATAAGTGCCTATGGCTCTATTTCCCCAAGTCCCAACTCTAGGATGGTTATGTTCGTGTATCTAAATATACAAATTGCTTATAGGAAAAATGATGATGTCACATAATTTACTTAATTATTATATTTGTTTGATAAGTCACTTTCAAACAAAATAAAAAAAATAGAAATATAAAATAAAATAAAATATTACAATTAAAATTATGTTTGGCATAATATAAAAATAAATAAATAAAATTTATTATTTTTATATATTTAATATATCATAAATAATATAAAAATAAAATAAAAAAATTGACAATTTTTTTAAAATAAAACTATTAAAATAATATTATTTTAACATGAAAATTATTTTGAAATATTATAAATAAATAATAATAATATAAAAATTTAAACTAAATTTTATTAATAATATTAATAAAGAATTGAAAATTTTAATTTAAATATGGAAAGAGTATTTTAATTTTTTTTTTAATTTCTATTTCATTTCACTTTTTTTCTTTCCATCACATTTTGGAGGTAAACCCCATCTTCCGTGTAAGATCTGTATTCTCTAAGATACATTTTTTTGCAAATCAAATACAATAAATTGATGGAATGGATTATGAATTTTCATTTTATTAACTTATTTATGCAAATTAAACAGAAACTAAGTGCATAGCCGATAGCTTTTGTAATGATTTATATTAGTTTTTTAATTAAAACAAGTGAGAGAATTAATAGTAAAACAAATTTACAATAATTTTATATTTTTAAAAATTATTTTATTTAAAGTGATATTTTTTAAATATAATTTAGGAACCATTTTATATATTTAACCTATTTTAGTTTAAATAAATATCCAGCCTTATAACTTTGTCCCATTTTCAATTGGGTCCCCATGTTATTTCTAATTAATCCTTGACATCAATTGTGCGCTTGATAAATTATAATGAAACTAATTTAGTAAATACTGAGATAAGTGAATTAGAAATATTTATTTCACATTAAAAATTTAAATCTAAACCTCAACAAAAAATAAATATAAAAAAGAAAAACTAGAAATATCTATTAACAACGGTTTTGCCTTTTGTTATCTAATGCTCCTAATAAATGCTTCTACTCGAAAAGGCAACAAAATCTGGAACTTGTCGTTGTTTTTCTTTCTGGCTGGATAAGATATTTCGTGTTGTTAATAATGTCTCTGGCTGTCTTCCAAATTCAAGTTGGCCTTCCATTCACATTCAACACAAATAGGGGTTGCTGATTTTTTTTTTAAACACATATATTATATCAATTACTTGTTCAAGAAATCAATGAAATAAATTAAATAAAATTATTTAATTAGTCCTTTTTTTTTATATACATATGTGAAATTGAACACGCAACTTTAAATTCAAATTTTTACTCCTTCGACTACAAGTTAATTTAAAGTAACTATTATTTAATTAATTTTTAAATATTAAAAAATTTCTTTAAGAATAAATTTAATCACTGGCAAACTTAATTATGTGTAAATTTAATTTTTGAAAAATTAACAACAACAAAATGAATCCAGAGCTAGTCTGAATTTATTTTTATATTTAGGTCCCTAGTCCAACCTTTATTTAAGACCAAAACTTGAATGAAATATTTTTTTTAAAATTTTTTGTAGGCTTCTGGTTATGAATGCCTATTGGTTCATGTATTGTCCAAGTCACATCTTAGTCTCATTTAATTGGTGACTGACTTTTGGCTCATCATACACACTGCAACTTGCTCTATGATTGGTTCAAAATTATAGACAATGTCACACAGCCACCTCCCTTGCTCCTTTACTCTGAGTTTGCAGTCTTTCTGGGGCAAAATTAGAGACCACCCACCCCAGATTAATGCATCACTTCTCATTTACTATGGGCAAGCATGTGATAGGAGCTCTTCAGACTTAATGCACACATCATTTTCATTTTCATAATTCAAATATGATAATGATTTCCAGTCAACTAAGAATTTAATTTTTGAATTTATAAGTTTATTTAAATTTAATTTTTAAAGTTTTTTCATGTACGCTTTAGCTTTTAAAAGAGTAAATTATTTAATATACTTATTATATAATTCTCTTCTTTATTTTAAAAAATATACAAACTTCATTTAAAACTAAGAATATATAACAAAAAAAATTTATTTTCTTTAATTAATGGTTTTATTACGTTACTTTCTCTTCTATTATAAAAATATATATACAAGTCTCTCTTAAAAATATAAAATATACTACAATTCAATCCAAATATTTCAAAAACCTTTTATGAAAGAGGAAAAAAATACAATAAAATAGCATTTCATTTTCATAATTCAAATATGACAATGATTTTCATTGAACTAAAAATTTAATTTTAAAATTTATTTTTTAAAACTTTTTAATGTATGCATTAGCTTTTAAAAAATTAAATTATTTAACATACTTATTATATAATTCTCTTCTTTATTTTATAAAATATACAAATTTTATTTGAAACTAAGGATATATAACGAAAAAACTAAGGATATAAATGTACAACTTAAATTGTTAGCTTAGTTTTTTTCATATCTCATTTATTGTTGGGGTTCATAAAAATAAAAAATAAAAAATTTCAAGTGACAAAGAAATGGAGGAAAATAATTTCAGGTTGAATTTTGAACTTCTTTTTTTTTTTTTCCTTTGATCTTGTTTTATTTTTGGACTAACTTTAATTTGTTCTTTTTTTTTCTCATCAAATTCATCATAACATCAGAGGAAACCAAAAGATAAAAGTGGGTAAAGAAAAAAAGACAAAAATAACAACTAGAAATTCTGAAGATACAAAAACATTAGAGGATACAAATATAGAATTTCTGTTGCATCTCTCCTTTCATAAAGATTGTTGACTTTTTAAAGAAAAAAAATAGCCACAATTTAGCATACCCGAAGAAGAATTGAAGATAAGAGGCCCAAGATCAAAAAGGACAGAAAGATAAATCCAATCCAAAGAATTTGGCCCATTGTGGATTATAAAGCTTCTTGTCTTCTGCTGAGTTTGGAATTCGACCCATTCTTGTTTCCAAGCCTCTTTTTTTTTAATGTTTTTTAAAAGTAAATTAACAATTTGAGTCAATTTATAAACACACTTAATTTTTAAAAAATAATATAATAAAATAATTAATGTATAACAAGTTGATAATTTTAAAGATTAAAATTAAATAAATTTATAAATTTAAAGAACATATTATAACTTTACTCTCTTTTTATCTTACATACAAAATTTTCGTGTTATTACTTCTTCTTTTTCTTTTTATGATTTCGTGCAAAAATTGTAGTTACATTTATACAGTAGTATATATTATAAAATAAATTGTTGTTTTAATCCTTAAAAGATATACATTTTTAATTTTATCTCTAAAATGTTTATCATTTTAGTCTTCTATAAACATTCTTATTTTTAAAAACTTCCTTAAATTAATCATGTTAATAAATTTATTTACGTGGTTTAATCAAGAACTTAACGCAATCTAGTACCCTACATTTTATTTAATGTTAAGGATTTAATAAAAAATAATTTCACCACTTACTTTCTTGAGCAAAAAATGTCTAAAAATTTTAAGTCTAGTGTATCAAACTAAATTAGATAAACACTTAAATAGCCAGTAAAACTCTTAAATCACATAAGTAACTTTGTTAACAAAATTAAAATGAAATCTTTTTTTAAAATGGGACAATGTTTAAAAGCCTTAAATAAGAAAGTTAAACGGATCAAATTGAAATTGTGTAACTTCCAAAGGTTAAAAAAAATAATTCACTCTAGATTATACAAATATTATCTTGTTTCAATTATTTTTTATTTTGGATAAAGTACAATGAGACTTAAAAAAATATTTCATATTTTTATTAAATTCACAATTTTTTTTTTAAAAATTCAATTATAAGAAAATCTGAAAATGCATTTTTTTGATGTTGGGGAAAATAGATGTAGTCTTGTAGGTCCAAATTGCCAAATTTCTAATTCTACAAGCGAAATGCTTAAATGCGAGTTTTGAAAAAAGGTTCAAATTTTGAGTTGAGCACATCAATTTGACCCATTATATTGTAAAGAATCAAATAGCTATCCCTCTCAACCACACATGCATATCAAAACCATGTGCTAAAACGAGTAAAATTAATCTTCTCATCCATTCAATTTTTCCCCTAAAAATGGGATTAGCATGTTTGTGTTGAAAATTTGAAAAACCAACTTAAAAGAATTTTCTAATTTATTACATGAAAAGCTAGTTATAAGAATACAAGCTCTGCAGCCATTATTTTAAAACAAAAGAGTAAATAGGATTTCCGTTGTTCAAGTTAATCTCATAAGGATCTTCTAAATATCACAATCTTCTTTGGAGGCAAAAGCAGATTTGGTTAACAAATGAAAATTACCATTTAGTCTTCTCCTTCTTCCCTATTCCTTGGGACAGCTCCAAAATGTTTTACCAAAATGTCTGCCACAAAGGGCACCAAGTCCTTGCAAGGGACACCCTTCTTATACAAATCCCCTAAATGTGAATCACTCCCAATTCTCCCCCCCAAGAAAATATCCGCACCTTCACAAGCTTTCCCATTCTCATCCCTTGTCATGCACCCCATGAACCCTATATCAGCTACCTGAACCTGCCCACAAGTGTTGGGGCACCCGGTCCAATGCATTCTCACTGGTTTTGTCACAGCCACTAGTCTTTCCACTTCCTCAGTCACTTTCAAGGCCCTTGCCTTTGTCTCAATTATGGCTTGCCCACAAAACTGGTTCCCAGTGCAAGCCACCAGAGACTTCATGAGAAGGGATGGTTCAGGAGAGAACCTCTCTTTCAAGAGAGGCTCTTTGAGAAGGGCTTCAAGGTTTGAGTTTTCCACATTTGGGATTATGATGTTTTGCTCCACTGTTAGCCTGAGTTCCCCAGTGCCATAGACTTCAGCTAAACGAGCTAGCTCATCCATTTCATCTGCTTGGACTCTACCAACTGGAATGTGAATCCCAACGTAGCTTAAGCCCTCCTGCTTCTGTGGATGTACACCTAAATAGTCTCTCCTTTCCCATTGTTTTTGAACCAGGTCTTTCTGAGATGCTCTCTCTAGATGCTTCCCTGGCATTCTCTTTTCTACCTCTCCCCTGAATACTTCTATCCCCTGCATTTTCTAAACGCTTCAGATTTTCCAAACAGAAAAACAAATTTACAGAAAGAAAGACTACTTCGTCTAGCAAATTCATCCAAGGAAAAAAGAAAAAACGTATGTTATACTTAGTTTTTTTCCGCAGGTACAATGACAGCACAAAAGTTCAAACATAGGACCTTCAGAAAACTGAACAAACTTACCACCAATCTGCCTAGTAACTTAACAGTCCAATTTATTGGATATTAGAAAGCTATGAGGTACATACAATTTAAAAAAGAAGTGGTATTTGTTATTTTATAAGATATATTGAACATTAATACTATCATATTGCGATATTGCTATCCGTATCAGTGCCAATGTACATGCTTCTTAATTGGAAAGTTAATATGATATACTAGCAGTCAGACCCAGAAAAAAAGTTATAATAAATTATGAGTTTCTCTTCAATGGATCGAGTCTGAAAATACAGATTATGTGCATGTTTTACTTGAGAGGAAAGTAAAATTAAATTGAATGATTAATTTACCAGTTCGTCAATCAGCCACATCATTCTTGTTTTCTGTCTGTTCCCTCTGGCGCCAAGGTCTCTGTAGGCCTCAAGAACAGCTTTGCACAGTGGGATTACATCATCTGCAGAGACCCATGCATCAAGTGGAACAGCCTCTGCACATCGTTTAGGACTAAAGAAACCACCCACCAACAAATTGAATCCAAATCGACCACCTTTCTCAGCAGGCATGTAAGCCAGATCATTAATGTGGGGATGCTCGAAAAGATCATGGGACCCCACCACGCACACATTCCATTTCCTTGGCCTGCTCAAATTACAAGGTTACTCATAAGCCATAGATCCCACCAATGCTTGGTTTCCATAGATTTAACGGATAAAATGTTATTATTTATGTACTTTTATTTAATAGTTTAAGCTTTTGAATAAAAGTAGCCTTTGACATAGTTTTAAAGTTTTAATGATGAAATGATCTAATTGTCATCCCCAGGTGTTAAGTGTAGGCTCAACACTTTGGGGTTGAACTATGTATGAACAAAACATATATATACCAATGTAGTACTGAAATTTCATTAAATGAGGGTGACAAGAGTCGAATTATCTCTCAGTCACAAAAACTCTGATATTATATCAAAGACCAGTTCAATTAAGAAATTTAAATTGTTGAAAGAAGGGATATAATTAATTTAATGAATATCTCCAACAAAAATGCCATTTTACTGGGGACTTTCAACAAGCAGGCTTACAGCATACTCTGAAAATGGCACTAGAACTAACAAGTTTGTGGGCTTTTACCTAATAGATTCACCTTTTAAAATGGTATTAGATTTTTTATAACTAACTAAAGTTTAATCCTTACTACCACCAACTATTAAGGGTAGGTTCAATGCTTTTGAACTTGAACCGGTGGAAATTGGCCAGGATTGAATTTCAAATTTTTTAGTCATAGAGACTCTGATACAAGGCTCAAAAATTAAGTTGTTAGAAGAATGATAATAATTGGTTTCATTAATATCTCAAACAAAAAAATGCATTTCACCGGGGACTTTCAACAAGCAGGGTGAGGGCACACTCTAAAAATGGCCATAGAACTTACAAGTTTGTGACGGTTGGGTTGCCAAGCGCATTAGCCGTGATGAAGTGGGACAACAAGTTGGTGTAAGGTCTGGTATCAACAATCTCATCTGGGTCAATGCCTGCAAGAGGGTTACCCACTGGGTTTCTTACATTGTCCATGCCACTCTGGAGACTCGTCAACCCAACCTCTGCGAGGCCTTTAAGGATTTCTGGGACATCAGGTAGCACCACTCCTCGTATTTGCCAATTCTGCCTCGTTGTCACATCAGCACACCCTTCTTTCCCGTACTTCCTTATTACGCTAGCCAAGTACTTTGTCTGGGCACTCGTCGTTACCCCATTTGGAAGTTTCAATCTCATCATGAATCTACCATCTGATCATGGTAAGAAATTGCTTCAGAAACATAAGCTTTTCTATTTGTGAAATATGCATTTATTGGCAAGAACCCAATGATTACTCAAGGCTTTCTACAATTAGTCAATAAATTTATATATAATCAAATTTGTTATATATTAATTTATTTAATAACTAAAATGTAATAAATTTTATTTTTTGAAAAAAAATAACTACCGAAAAAATTAAATTTTTAACAATTGAACAAATAAATTTATATAAAATCAAATTCGCTATGTATTAATCAGTTATTGACAAAAAAATTTTTAGAGATTAACAAAATAATAATGAAAATTTTAAAGACTAATTTATATATTGAAAAAAATTAAAAAATAAAATTAAAAAAATCTTTAAATACATGAACTAAATTATTAATTTACTTTATATTTTACTCTAAATTGTAGCCTAATACATAACAAAACACTTTCTCAATCTTTTACAAAAAATTAAATAGTTAAATTTTTGTGATCTTTAATGTACATTTATGCTCGAATTTTGCCTTTATTTTTGCTATTTTCACTTAAAACTAGGCACGAGCAACACTCAACCATTCGGAATCTTCCAAGAAACTAGTCTAATTTTACGAGGTTCTTTTGAATTTGGTTTCCAGTTGGTGAAAAGTAAACACTAAAAGAATACACGGATAAGGCAATAGATCACAAATAAAAAAGACATAACTAACAAAAACATGTTTTGTAAAACTAAATTTGACAAAATAAAGTGAAAAAAAAACACTTACATGAGAAAAAAATCAATGTTTACGTATTTAGTTTATGTAAAAAAAAAAAATCTATAAAACCAATTTAGTCTACGTGCTATCATTCAAGGAAGAACTAGTAAATGAACTCTGATTTTTTTATTTTTTTTTCATCTTTTTAATATCCACTTCTTGCAATAGTCCAAATCGTCAATTCTCAAAAATCACAACAATAATTCACCTAAAACAGAGTTTGAACTGGGATTTTATTAATGTTAAATTTTGGCTATATTGACATCTCAAGCAAGTTGCTATAGCATTTTCTATCTTGGATTTTCTGAGTAACCAAACAAACCAAAACAACGAGAAAACTAGAAAGGAAAAACAGAGGAACTTGGGAAAGTCAAACTCACAATGATGCTTTCTCCTGTGAAAGAGGCCAAGCCATTTGAGCCTGACATCAATATCATCCTTCGTAATCTTAGAACTCTCAATCTCCTCAAGTGACATCTTTGCCAGTTCTTCTATTCCACCTTCCATGAAAAGCTTCATGGGATCTTTCACCAGCTTCACCTTCTCCTGAGGATTGATGCCTCCTCTGTACTCCTCCTTCAAAACCCAGTACCCATCTCTTTCCTCCACTCTCGGCTCCAACCTCGATGCCTCCAACCCGGGAGCTACAGGAGCATCCGCCGGAGCCGGGGTTGCAGAGATCCATGTCTTGGGGCGAGAAGAGAGTGATGAAGTGGGGTGGCAGGGAGGGGTGAGAAGACGAACAGATAAGGAAGACATTGGAGGGTGTTTGTGTTGGCCACGAGCTTGTGGTTATGGTGATGATGGGAGAGAAGGGTTACCATTTTTGTAGTATGAATGGTTGGGAGTGCAGGAGGACCTTAGCAGTGGGCAAGAGTTTCTTTCTCAGATTAAGGGACCTTTGGGTGGTGCCAAGGGTCGTCTTCTTGTCTGTTTTGTTATTATTTTATTTATTTTAAAAAATTATCGTTACCAAACTATTTTAATATTTTCGGTCAAACTATCAATAATATAAATTTTTTTTTCACAATATTATTATTATTAATATTTATCAAATTTACTATACTTATATTTAATAATTTAAAATATGGGCCAAAATGGATTCAGACTCGTATAACATAATTAACTACAATTTTTTTTTGTGAATCATAATTTATTTTTTTGTATTTGACTTAAAATCAATTTTACTTTAATTTTATTTAAAGTATATGTTTGTGACTTATTATGTAATTATTTTTTAATATTTTTTATTTAAATTTTAATAAAAATAATAATTAATTAATTGTTGATAATCTAATTTATATGTAAGTTATATGGTTTTATAATGTTATAAGACTATTTCTGAGACTAAATAAATAAATTTAATTTTCATTATTTTTATAATCGTGTTTTTTAAATTTAAATAAAAAATACATCAGAGTTTGTTTGATAATTATTTTCTATTATTATTTTAAAAACAAGTTATGAAAATAAATTATTTTTAAAACAAAAAAATAAAAGAAAAAATTATTTTTGTTTTCTATTTTTATTTTTAAAATATAAAAAAATAAAAAAATAATATGTTTTCAAAATAATTTATCAAATAGATTTTTTTTATTTTTGTTTTACAAAATAATTTTTAAACATAATTTTTAAAAATAATTTTTAAAATAAAAAATAAAAATAAAATCAAACTTACTTTCTCGGAGCATTTTTTATAAAATTAATTATGGGTTGATTTTTTACTTTGTGTAGTTTTGGGATCATTCACGGGATGCGGCAACGTGCAAACGTTTGACTTGGAAATGGAAACCCAGAGAAGCTACTGAACCCTCTGAGTGCGAATCTGGGTTGTTGTCTAATTGATTTAAATAGCATTTAATTATAAGTATGATTGAAGAAGATACCAATTAGATTAGAATATTCCAACCTTCTTCATATTCAATTCTTGTCGTTCTAAGCTAATTGTTAAGTCATTACATTTCAAGAAATAAATAAATAAATCAATCAATCTAATATTTAACTTAAGAAGTTGGCCGACTTGTTAAAAGTAAAAGAATACTAAATTTATGTTATTAAATTTTGATTTATAATTTTAAATTTAAATTTGAGTAAAAAAAGATTATATCTAAAATATCATATTTGTGATGATTATAAAAATAAAAATAAAAATTGAGAAGTGTCTTGTATTTTGTAAACTATAACTTATAAATTAATTTAAATTTTATAAATTAATTAAAAATTTATAAATTATACACTATTTTAAATAATATATAATTTATAAATTTTTAATTAGTTTAAATTATTTAAATAAATTTATTTATTAAATATTTTTAATTTAATTAAATAAATTTATAAATTTATTTATTTATCTTGTTAAACACACTTATAATATTTAATAAATTAGAATTTGAGACATATATTATTTTTATATTTTATAATCACAGTATTAATTTTTTTTGGATCTTTTATCTTTAAAAATTGCATAATTTATTTATTTATTCTATTATTATTTTTTATTTGTTGATCTAAGTGTCTATATATGTATAAATAGTAAAAGTTTGAATAAATTAATATTTCAATTTTTAAATGAATTTTTTTATAAATTATATAAAAAATAAAAATAAAACTCATTTGATTTTGTTATACTGAACTTATTTTCAAGATTGACTTCAAATCTTTTAAAAAAATCCAATAAACCTAAAAGTAAAAAAAAAAAAAGGACAAAACTTAGATAGCTGGGTTTCCTTTGATGAATTTGATCCTAATTTTAAATGGAGAGTATACAATCTCTTTGTCATAGGTCATTGACCTAATTCAATTTATTTATTTATTAAGTATTATAGTAATAAAAATTTAAAATGTATTAAATTAATGAAGGAGAGTGCAATTTGCTTAAGCAAAAAAAAAAATTTATAAAAAAAATTGAGTGTATCTACGACTGTCATATGAAAAAAAAAATTATCAGTAATCGAAACAAAAATTACTATTTCTAAATTCTTTATTATATTACAATACTGTAAACTAAATATTTATTTAGGTAACTCACATTTTATATATAAAATAAAATATTAAAGAAACATAAATAATTTTGAATAAATATAAAAAAATTTCAATGTAATATATTTTTAGTAAGATTTGTAAAAATTATATTTACACATTTTATCTTTTCAAATTGAGATAGAAATTTCTCTTAAAATTTTTGAAAAATATTAATATATCTTATTTTGAATTTTAATAATATGATTTTAATTTTTTATGATTGTATTATATTTTTATGAAAAAATTATTTTTATTATATTAACTTAAATCATTTATGAATTGTTAGAGAAATATACGTATAAAGCACAAATTTTATTAATAAAATAAAATAAAATAAAATAAAAAAACTTCCGACCAGAATACCAAACAGAGTAGGTGGGACGAGGGGGAAAAAACAAAAGAGACGAAAGAGAAGAAGAAACGAGAGGGTAAGCCTTTAGAGGTGGCCAAGGGGCAGGGCCTTATCCCCCACCCACCGCCTTACCCTTAAAAGGCAAACCGCCTTACCCACCGCCTCACAGAGGCGGCTTCTCGCGTTATAATAATTTGGGTTACGCCTCTCGCCCCACCATTTGAAAGCTATTATTCACGACGAATATTAAAATAACGGATTAACGCCAACGCAAGTTGGTTCAATTGGTTTTTTAATATAAATATTAAAAAGTATTTTTTTTTTGTTTAATTGATAAAGTATTGGCCTCTTGATGACATTTCAGATACCAAACTTTGTCTGTAGATGGTTCAATTAGTTAAAAGAATTCAATTTAAGATTTTGTATTTTTTTTTAATGTAAAGTTTGAATTTTATCTTGGACTAATAATTCAATTTAGTAGTCAATCGTATTTTAAGATATCTTCTGCTACAATTAAATAATAACGGTGTATTTAATTTATAAAAAATATTATTATTTTTTTATTTTTTAAAATACGTTTAATTTATATTTATATTTTATTATTATATTATTATATTATTATATTTTTATTATTTTATAATTATATAAATAATAAAATATTATATATATAGTGTAAAATAATTAAAAAAGTATTACTCTCACAATTTGTTACAGTATTAAAAATTTTAAAAAATACTTTTAAAAATTTTAAAAATAATTTAAAATAATAATAATAATAATCAAACACATATTTATAATTATTTTTTTTTATTTTTAGTGAAAATAAAAATATTTAAATCAAATAAGTGATAAATAAATATTTATAAAAATATAACAAATCCTTTGATTATTCTTAAAAATTAACTCTATTTAATATTTTTTTTATCAAAATACAAATTAAAAATTATATATTTGATTGTAAGATATGAGGAAACTCTAAATCCTTTTTTTTAAAAAAAAAAATTCATTAAAAAAGAAAATTTGAAGAAATAAAAAAGAAAAAAGAAAAAAAGAGAGAGGGGACTGAGATGCAGCATGCATCTGTTTGCTTGCTTCGTGGCGCTGCGTTTGAGTTTCTCGCGGCGCTTTTACGTACCCCCGGGGGAGGAGTGGGGAGAAATTGAGATTGAAATTTAGACTTGAATTAAGTTTATACTTTTTCTACAGAATTCGAACTTTGTTTTTAAAATGTAATTAATCTCAACCAGTCTCGAACTAAGTTTAATTTTAAAAAAATATTATATATTAATTTCATTTATTTTTTGTGTAAAAAATATATAATTTATAGTTAAAAAAAACTTAATTTTTAAATGTGTATATTATTTTATAAAAAAAATAATTTTATGATTTTTTTTTCTCTTTTTAAAATTTTCAGAAATTTACAATTAACGTCTTGACACTATCTTCTGGATTATTTTGGCAGATAGAAGAAAGAAAGAAAGAATTAAAAAAATTGCAAAGAAAATATAAAATTCAATAATTTTTTTCTTTATTTATATGCTTGAACTTAACATAATAATTTTAAAAAATTTAACTGATATAATAATAAATAAATAAATACTTTTTTCTTGCTAAATCACAAGAACTATCAAACATTAATGGATGAGAAATTTAAAAAATATTAAAAGGTTATGAAATCCCTTTAATAATAGAGAGAGGAAAAAATCATTTATGAAATACCATGCGATTCTATTACATTTTTACCCTACATTATCTAAACAATTCACAAAATAAATTTATTTTTATATCTGTATTCGATATAATATGACTCTTTAAATTATATATAAATATTTTAAATTTTATTGTAGAACAGTGTCCATTCTTCTTAGGTCATGATGTCTAGTTTATAACTTTATATACATGGAAACAAAGTAACTAAACACATAGCTTCTCATGGACAAATGACTTTAAATGTGAAGTCTAATGTTTTGCAAGTGCAAAAATTCCTCTAAAGCTTGGCATTCATAAATCCATGCACGCCTTTTCCATTGCCAAACCCATTCCTAAAACTCTAGCCCTCCATTAGTGCAACTAAGAAATCAAAGCCAACAAAGAGATGCTAAAGATGGTCCTAGATATTCTTATAAAGGGGAATTAGACAAATATGACTTCAAACTTTGCACAAGCATTGCTTTCCAAGTGACTTCTAAAATCCATATCCCCTTTGAAGCTGAAACTATAAAGAGCTTGCCTCTGAGTCAACCCCACAGGATATATTCTGTAAATTTTCAACTCATTGCCTCCTCTTATGCTTTCCGGTCTTTCTGGTTTCCATACTGGTACATGCTTCAGGGATGTGAACTTCTGTAAGACAGCAGACTTCAAGGCTTTCAGAGTCAATTTGCTAGACCTGCCAGTTGGTGTCAGAATAATGAGTTCCCGGCATGAGATCTCGCGAAGTTCTTCTTGAAAATATAGAAACATCTCAAATGGGTAGAGGCATAAAGGATCTATCCTTTTCAATTGGTCCAACGGGATGAAATACAGCACATCTTTTTTTAGGCAATTTTTATACTGTTTTTGCTTGTCAGGAAACCAAGAGCTGCCCTAGAATCCGTTGAAAATAGAGGAGTCTGTAGGTTAGGTCAACCTCTGGGTATACTTGGCCTCACTTAGTGCCCCAAGGTTTAGGCTTAGTATTTGAGTCAAATGAAACTTAAATTTAAACAAGTATTAGGCTTATACAACTTTAAGACCCAGTAAGCTTGGCACCGGCTGGCCCAAAAATATGACTACTTGGACAATAATGGCCTTACTTAAGAAAGTTATACCACATTGATTTTTTTTTTTTACCATTTTTTTTTATCAATTTAATTGTAACAATTGCCAAATTCACTTCAAGGAAGTGCATTTCTCAAATTTAAGCAAAATGCAAATAAAGACGATCCAAGTCCAGGCTTTACTTATTGGCTTGAGTCATTACTTGGGCTTTAATAATGGGCTTAAATCAAGTTGAGTTTTGACCTAAGCCCGGCCCAGCCCATGAATGGTAATAGTTGGAAATGCCTTTAAGCCTAGCATAATAGTAAACTTGTATATTTTAGCTTAAAGTAAGTAGCATACCTCAAGTAAATGGACTCCATCTCAAACCTTCCCCTTTCTCTCACATATATGTGATATACAGTTTCTGAACCTCTAGTGCACTTGCAGGGCCGGTTCTTGAAGTCTGGGCTCTTTTCTTCCTTTTCTCTAATCATGGTAGCCAAGTGAATGCAAAGACGGCAAGATGAATGTACCGCTGCCATATCCACAAGAGCCTTGAAAGAATCAGATGGGCCCTCATACTTCCACCTAATCAACAGATAGCACTAGGTGTATTTAGATTATTATATAGTAGAGAAAGAACACAGAGCAAAAATTTAGTTACATTTAAAATCCTGAAGAAATCAAGATGGCTCCTTTAGAACCAGATAACCCTGATATTATAAAGCCCAATTTTGGTGGTTAAGTCAATATGAGGCAATGTCAAAGATTAAACTGCTTTGATTTTACAAAGCTATACAGTCCAGTTTTGGTGTGTGTTAGGAGTGACAAAGATAATTCATGATCCATAATTCACCCCATCCAACCGATACTTTATCCAATCCATTAAAAATATGGATTTAATCGTTAGAGCCAAATTGGATCCATCTTCTTAATGGATGGATAATGGAGATATCCTTTTGATCTGCCCAAATTAAATAGAAAAACTATCCAAAATTTATTTTTTTATCTTTATGAGTTAATTTTTCCATTGATATTTGTCTCAACTTTTTTTTTTCTATCTTTCTGTCATTTTTCCAAGAAAATATCACATAATCCACAAGAAAATCTCTCATTACCACAAAAAAAACCAAAATATTTAGATGGTTTTCTTGTAAAATATGGGCAGATTGGATGGATTGAATGCCCATCCATATAAATTGGGTCGATGGATGGATAGGATATCTGCCCACAAAATAGGTTATTGATGGATTGAATTTTTTTAAAAACATTTAAATGGATTCTAAATGGGCCAATGGAAATATTTTACCCACTCATTATAACCAATGACAACCAGTCTGATCTGCCCATTTGTCACCCGACTCACCCCTAGTTTTAGGTCAGTGAGAGGCTATGTCAGACATCAATTGATAAAATACTGCCAATCACCAGTTAACTCTCTAAACTGCATGCATGTACAGACATGAACAAGAGAGAGATGCAAAAGACATTAAACGGAGACAGCTTCATTGGGATGGGGGCAACTCCAGAAGCTTCTTTGTTTTCACCATCCTAAGACTATAATTTACCTTAATGACTGGTTATATGCTTCAGGATTCTCTGCTAGGTGTCTCATGGTCTTGGCAACTGACTCAACATCTTCCAGCTTTTTTATATGTAGAAGTGAACCAGGTGAAGGAGCAAAGTCCTGAATATTTGGAGCACCAACAACAACAGGGACAGATCCTACAATAAAAGAGAGATTAATTTCCAGCAACAGCATCATGAGTGAGTTTGGCTAATATTGTAAGATGTTTTAAAATTTGGAGATTCCAAAACTAAAACAAAATGTGCATTGACAGAAAATTGCAATTTCTGTTCTACATATGATAATAATAATATCAATATTAGAGAATTGAAGAATTAGAATACGGTTGGATGGCATACTATTAAATATTTTATGAAGAATTTTTCCATACCAGCAACAAGGGATTGGAAGAATTTTTCAGTTACATAATCCTCCTCGTTGGAATTCTCAAATGCCAAGCTAAATTTATAGCGCTTCAGAGCTTCCACTTTGTCCACTGCAATCAAATAATAAAATTGGAAGGCTTTATTAAAATTTATCAACAAATAAACCATGTGCCTTACAGTATTTTCAACTGCATAATTAAGCTTAAAGGATAATTACATTGATTTACATTCATGTCTAAATGGAGTGAACCAACCATCAAATCTTTCAAAAAGTACATCACCGAAAAAGCTTGGGAGAGACATGGAATTTTTATGCTTCCAAACAACTTCTTTGCCTTAATAGAATTTATTCTTCTATTTAAAATAAAAGGAAAAGAAACCTTGTATTGTTCACCACAGGATATATTTTCAATTAATTATTAATCTATATTTTTTGTGCTGAAATAGCCCCAATCACAAGCTTAGTGCCAGAGCAAATACTCAATATTGGAATTTCTGGAATAATTTGAGTCATCATTTATAAGGTAGAAGAGATGTGATTTAAATTTGAGAAACACTTGATGGGGTGAGCAGCACAAAGAGGTCATTAAAATTCTGACAAGATAATCATCCATTATAATAGGGAAACAAGATATGAATAGGCATCAATTTATCAAATTATTAGAATGTACCTCTTCCATCACGGTTCCTATGGCAACCACCATAAGAATCAATCTTGATGTTTGATTTTTCAAGAGCTTCAAGAGCCTGCAACCGGAAATTTCGAGCACCACAGTTGGATATGAATGCAGCTGCAAGAGAACTTTCAGTTTTTGGCTGTACTGGTGCCATAATGTCATACTCAGCCCAGGAGAAGTATCCGACAGGAACATCAGATGATAGACTGGTTGTCATTATAATGTTATATCCCCTCCTAGTACACAGGACATTAAAATATTAGTTTTAAACTCTGACATATTTTTACTTTTGGAAGCAAAACATTCTCTCCACAAGTATAGATAACATAATGAAACAAGAGATTCAACTGAGGTCTGTATTCTGTACTAGTTATTACTTGGTAATGATATTATTTGCAAATTAACAGCCAGTACCACATTATTCTTATCATCTAGGTTACATTCACAATTACAGAATCCACAATCCCATGGCATTCAACCAGGTAAGTTCAGTTCTCCTGACTACAATACTATTCTATGGAACTATAGAACAATACAAAACCATGAGATCAGGTCCAGCAGCATATAGGCAACAAATGTTTCCTTTGTAATACTATTCTAACAAATTAATGCTTTATGATAGTGCTTACCCACCGTCGTGCCATTGCTATATTGTTCTCTGCATAGTACTTTGCAGATTCCATTGATCGCAGAATGCTAGCTGTTCCAGCTTGTTGAGGTAACCCAAATGCTGCATCAAGTTTGTTACCTGAATTATATCCAAACTGGCATCCCACGGAACATGACTTCCACTCCTGTGTTTAAACAAGATAAAAACTTTAGAAAAAAAAATTAGAAATTTCAGAGAAATAAATAGAAGGGGGCAGACTGGATCACTAGAAAAATTCTCACTTTACAATAGACAAACTCCATGTCAGTAAAAAAATTCATTATAGTCATGTGGAATGAACCATAAATAGAGCAATCAATAACTCACATGGTTCAAGTTCCTAAGTTACTCCAAAATGATTTTCACTAATCAAGTGAACAGGAAATTATAAGAAAAATTATAAGGAGGTCCATTCTGTCTTGCATATTTGACTAATTTTTTACCATCAACACTCAACCAAATATGCATTACCAAAAGATAAACATTGTTACAGCAAAGTAATTCTTCACTAAAACAAAGTGAAGAGATTCGTGTCTATGACCATGCTAGACAACATATACCTATCAGGCTATCACAATTGCAGTCAACTAGCTCATCAATAATTCAACTCTTCAGCTATGCTTATAAAAAGGGGATCTGAAAGAATACTTATACTAATTCATCATCAACTGGCCTTTCTTCTAAAATAGATAAACGAAAGCCTTATTTTTATATATTTTCAAAGAACCATCATACAGCATATACCGAACCAAAAATGAAGAGTTAAAATTCACCAAACCTGCTCAGCTCCTACAACCAAAATAGGTTCCTTCGTAAAGTTCCTTGAATACGTCACAGCATCCTCCCTCTCCAACCATTCCTCGCAGCTCCCAGATTCTGAATTCCGATCACCACCCAATATATCCGTCCCAAAATCATCTCTAGTGGGCAGTTCACGGGAACGGTAGAACAAGTCAGCCCAGGTATCCAACATAGCTGTGTTCTTCGCCATATCCAACCTACCCAAGAAGGCGATCTCTGCAATGACCACAAGGGCCACGAACAGAGGCAATAGATGGGACCATTTCTTCTTGGGCACCGATATACCAGCTGCAGAAATCGGTAGTCCTTCTTGGGTCGCCTCTGTTCTTGAGCCTCTGTGATTTGACAAAATACCCATTAAATTAAATGCTCCCTACAGCCTTAAATTCCTTTCCTTCTCGCCTGTCTTTTACCAAAAAAAACTGGGATGAAAAGTTTTAAAGGATAAATATATAAAGAAAAACAAAGTTTTGAAGAGATAAATGTGATCGGTAACTGAAACAGGTGCTGCTACAGCTCCGATCACAAACAAAAGGGAAAAGGGAAGAGAAAGCAGGGTTGAAATTCAAAGTTGGGAACTTTGTCTCCCTTTGGCTCCAACTGGATAAAAGGAGACCTGAACCTTGACTTCAGTAAGAGACAGAGAAAAGGAAGACTAACGAGACATGGGAAAAACTGATAACTCCGGTTTGATTTGTAAAACTATTTTTTTTTTTAATTTTTTTTTATTTGTAAGTTTTATTATTTAAAATATATTTATTTTATAAAGTTAAAAGTTTGTTTATTTTTATTTTCACAATTAATTGACATAAATGACTAAAATTATTACTTTAATCTTCTATAATTATAATATTATTTTAATTTTATTTAATAATTATAATAGATTCATCTTTAAAATAATAAAAAGTCACTGATTATTTTTTAAAAATATTAAGATGTTTTCTGCTTTTTCTATTTTAGAAAATATTTGCAAAAAATACTTTTGTTAATACTCTACTAAACATTTTTTTAATCATATTTTTTTAATAAAAATAACAACAGAAAATAGACAAATAAATAGTCTCTCATATAATTTTATATATAATTCCAATTTTCATGAAATTGAAATTTTTTTAATTATTTTATATATATTAAAATATAAACAAATTTCAAAATAAAGGGAGAGCATTGCCAAAAAGTAAAGCTAAGACATTATATCATACATGAAGAGGTCGTCTTTGCTTGGGTTTGAAGAATTCAAGTTGTGATGTAAAATAATATCATGACAATAACTCAGTGGGGTTGTTACGGTGGAATTGAAACCTTCTTTTCTTTATTTTCTTTAGGTAATGAGAAATGAAATTATATCTTCTTGATGGAAAAGTTTTCTACTCTGCACATGAGGTCTTTGTATTTTCTTAATTTCTTTGACAGAATTATATAGATAAAAATAAAAAATTACTATTTATTTTATTTTTGTAAAATTTTAATTAAATAATTGAGATAATTTAAAATTTATTTAAGAGTTATCAATAAAGAGGTTGAAGTATAAGGAGATATTATTCTCTAATAATATTTTGCTAAGATTAAATTTTTTATTTATTTCAGTTAATAGTCACTCATTAGTTCTTAATAAATTAAATTAATGCTGATTTTGAAAAATTATGATTTTCTATTTTTCTTCTTACCTTACATTATCTCACATTAATTTTTAAAAAAATTGTGACTCCTATTTTTTCTTTTTGTATTCAACAAATACTATTAACATATTATTAAATCACATTTTTTTAAAAAAATTCAATGTATTATAAAATATAAAATATATTAGCTTCCATACAATATATATAAAGGGAAAAATAAAAATAAAATGTAAAGGTTATAATATTTTATTTGAAAAGAAAAAATACTTGAAAATTTTAAGAATATTTCAATTAAATTCTACAAAAGTTAATATTTTCTAGAAATAGGGAGAAAGAAAGCGAAGGAGACCATGATGGCAAACCTTAGAAGATGTATGAGGGGAAACCATTTCGTGGTGGGTTTAGCAGTTTAGTAGTATATATTGGAGTTGTTAGTATTTCACATAAGAATTTGAGTTTGGCCATCTTTTCTATAGTATTGTTCAACTAATTTGGCTGAGATTATTTGTCTTTGAGTGAACTCACTCACTTAATTGAGGGGCCTCCCATGGAAATAAATAAAGTAAAAATACAAGTTATTATCTTATAGTTTGAGTTTTTTTTTTAAATATTTTTATACAGATAGAATATTAAAAATTTGTCATATATATTTAATTCAGTTAATTTTTTTTCATTATTTAAATAGAAAATTGATAAATTTTTTATTATTTAAATGGACAATTGATAAATTTTTAAAGTCTGATCAAAGTTTTTTTTTACTTTTTTTTAAAATGTTCCACTTGGCAAATTGACTCATTGATTGAGTTTTTTTTTTAATTATTTAAAGTTGGTTTCTTGAGCACAATGGTATTTTATGTATAACTATTGTTAAATATCAAAATGAAAATTTTAAATTTTCATTTAATTTAATTTTAAAATTTTTAAACACTCTCTTCTTTTAATGAGTCACACACAAACTTTAAATTTCTCGTTCAAAATGTTTTTTTGAATAAAGAAAAAAAGACTAGAGACAAATAAATGCAATCCCTCCTTAAATTTCCTTTTTTTAAAAAAAGAACAATAAGCAAAGAGAATAATAATCTTTAACTCATTGAGTCCAAATATCAAGATCTTAGTGGTCTCTAAATAGCATCAATCTTGGGCAACATATTTTCGCATTGATTTGATTATTTTTCACAATTTGCTTCAAACAAATTTATCAATTTTTTTTTTGGCATCAATTAATGAATGTCAAAGATAAAAACACACACCAAGTTAGGAAAAAGGCAAGAATTTAAGAAACTTGGCTCGGTAGAAAAATTAGTAAAAATCATATAAAATTTGAGAATTTCTATTTGAGATTTAACAAAATTAAAACATATGACACTGTTATGCTAATGAAGCAAAACTCCAAAATAATAGAATCAATTTTTGATTATAAACAAAATGAAAATGACCCGATTTAGATTTAAGTAATATGCATTTTCCCCATAAATAAATTTGCTGTAAAATTTTCTGGTGATTTTAGAACGCCTCATAAAATGAAGAGAATGTCTTAAAATTAATCTTAATTATTTTGCCTTCCATGAACTGCTTTGTATCTGAAGTGTTGACGACTTGGTACTCAGATGGGATCGAGGGAAAAACGATAAAATAGTGAACTCTGCGTTGTTATTCAGGCCACGTTCCCCCAGCACGTTACTTCTTCTTTTTTGGGTATTTGGAGTTTTTTTTTTTTATTCTTTAGTAGGATTTGGGCAGTGAGAGAAGAGTACTAATCCAGCACTTAGAGATCTGTCAATATTATTAAAAATAAATACAACTCACTCGAACAAATCTAGTCCTTATTTAAATTTTCCAGTACAAAAGAACAGTTAACTTAGCTCCTACATACCGATACGATCCTATTTCTCTCCTTTCTAAGTCTACTGAAACTGGTATGCCATTTCTAATCAATGTAATTAATTTTGCGAATGTCATCAATACAACATAGAGCTACACTGCAGAAAGGAATAACAAATGGCCTTTCGAAAGGAAGAACCAAAACCAGGGCTACATCTTGCAATATTCAAAAACAATAAAAATCTCAGTGAGATTTTTAGGTAAACTCAGTTTACAAAAAATTCATAGGCCGAGTCAATCATATTATGACACATTTTAATAGAACCCACTTTTAGTATGCTTCCATTCATAATTGCCTACTAATCATTTTACCTTAAAATTTCTCAACCTCACTAGAAGCACATCAAGTGAGATAGAAGGGCGACCAAAAGAAAAGGTGAACCATAGTTCAATATACGTAAAAGATGCCACAACCTACATAATAGAACCTCATGCCTAATCAAAAAGAAATACCGAACATTTCAAAATTACAGAGCTGTAAAATCACTTGGAAGGACGTACAATCGAAGATAACAGTCTGTTAATTCAATAAAATTTACCATGAGAACCCCCATATTGAATTTCTCTATCTTGATCAATTAGAAGCACAATTAGTGTATGAAAAAATAAGGAAAGATAATGAAAGAATGCTCTGTAAGAAGTGGCAAAATGCAAGTGACTTGCCCGGCGTAAGCCTCTCAACAAATTTCTTGAAGAAGCACCAACTGGAATTGTCTCGAGTTCCATCAGCATCTGCTGTAATATGTGATACTTCAATTCTGAGTTGTGACTACTTGGCTACCTCTTAGAAAGTAATGCAGATCAGATTTTGGGACATGGAAGCTCTCTGGGTGTTCTGATAGCAATTCATGTTGTCCTTTCTTTTCTAAGGATGATTTAGTATTACTTGAAAGATCAGTTGGGTAAAATTTTCCAAAAGGAAAAACCTGCACCCAGAAGAGATTTGAAAATGTAAGCAAACAATTGCTTAGTTATCTGAGATGGTTACCGAAGAATAAATTCTAAACATTACTTGATCATTTCTTGAAGCATCATCAGCTGGAGCTGTCTTCAACCTTTTCTCCATAGGCACACAGCTTGATCTAGCTCCTTGATCTTCATCCTTGAAGTTTTGATCAGTGAACTCTACGAAAAAGAAAAAAAAGTTGAAAAGAAGAACAATTGTATAACAATCATAATAAAAACTAGAATCTAAGCATATACATATTACACCCTTATTATCCCCATCCAAAAGATGTCCTCAATCACATAATGCATCTAATAGTCACCTGTTTCAGTTGAAGTGATTTACTTCTCACATTAAGGTATAAAACTTTGAAATTGTATTGTAACAACAAAACTTTGTCAATGCATCATATACAAATTAGACTGCTCTCAACTTACAAACAATAATAAAATAATGGGATTTGTGGTTCATGAAACTTGGTCTGACATGGCTGGCATTGGCAAGGACTTAATTACAACAGAAGAATTAACCGACCCAGGTATGATGGTTTCATAAAAATGCAAAACCATTGCAAACGGTAAGGATAAAAAACTTTGCAAAAGAGGCAATAAAGTATCCAAAATAAAGCTAGCACATTTCACACTGTTTTGCACCATGTAACAGCTTTAACAAAAATAAGACATAAAACCCATGTGTCAAAGCTCAAAATGAAACTTATAGTATGTTTATAAAACCCGTGACATTGGTGTATATAAGTTGAAAAGGAAACTACAGGGAATCTACTCTAACAATTAAAGTTGTTCTTGAATCCCCTGATTCGATAGATTAATTGCTCTATAGATCAAATAGTTTATTTTCACATACACACACAGAGTCTCAGGTTCTGTTTATAACCACAATCACCAACACCTTTGCAATGTTGGTATTCCCAAAATCTATCATGCCACTTCTAA
Source organism: Gleditsia sinensis (assembly GCA_037074535.1). NCBI lineage: Eukaryota > Viridiplantae > Streptophyta > Magnoliopsida > Fabales > Fabaceae > Gleditsia > Gleditsia sinensis. The sequence continues at coordinate 2,995,488 of CM073463.1, forward strand.
TTCATGCTGATATCGTAATCCCACAAATTGTTTCAACCCATGTTGACATAACATTGAAACCACCATCAAGATATTAATGAACCTAAAGCCGTATAGGGGGGGGAAAAACTTATATGCAGATCCAGTCCAGGGAGAATAACGTGACTAAACTGCACAAATACATAATCGTAAAGGTGTGTGTATCAACCCAAGAAGGATTGGATAGGTTGGTTTACTATAAATATATAGTGATTTCTATCTGTAAAGCATTTGTCCTTCTCTAATCTCCTCAGGAACAAGGAATATAAAAGGATAGGTAACAAGCGATTCATTTTGAAAAGAAAGAGTTGTTTGGGCAATCCTTTTGCCAATCAACGGGAAATTTGTACTTTTGTTCAGTGATCAAAGCAGTATAATGTGACATAACAGCAATTAACTGATTAACAACAAAAATCATCTCTCAATATTAATTTCATAATAGACCTGCAATTTAAAGGAGAGAATTATCAATAAGATTTTACTTCAGCTAAGATCAGACTTGATAGGCAGCCTACTCTATACCATGGCCCAAGGTAAAAGAACATTTTAGCCGCATAGAAACTGGGAAAATCTATTAATAGTATGCCACCCCTTTTGGGTGACTTAGGTCACTGTCTCACTGCCAACTCTGGTCTGGCTGCACTAAATAGAAAATCTATTTGCACACTTTGATAAAAGAGAAATTTGATTGTGTATTCTACCTGCAAGAACATGAGAATTAGCTGTGCTCTCAGACGTAGGTTCATTTCTTTCATTGCTAATCTTCTTCCAGCAGCCATCTAGAAACTGAAAGCAATGAAAAATAATAAGGCATATGGACGCACAGGGAAAAGCGCAAAATCGTGAGACATCTCATAATAGAGATGCTATTTGGAATTGATCTCTAACCTGCCCTGACATGTTATGTGATTTTTGAATAGTTCGAGATTTATATGCTTCCTTCAAGTTATTTTGTACTCTCCAACCACGTAAACACATAGAATGGTTCAATTCATTAACAAATGAGGCCTCTAAAGAATTGAGATATAAACTGTGCTGCTGATCTGTCCATTTTGTCGCCTGGTCCTGGTACAGAATTGCCAGATTGAATACAAGATTAGGATTTCCTTGAACGTCAAAAAGAAGAGAAAGGCTTCATCATCATAAGAAAATTACAAACAACCCTCCTAACATGGAATTCATCTTAATATTGTCAATTTCAAACTCTATTATTTCATTGGCAGTCAAATGAAGGAGATATTTAAACTCAAGCAGATAGAAATAACCCCTTGAAAAAGAAATTATTTGAAGGAATATGACCTAACATGGGGAATTGTGAAAGAGTTAAAAACCAAACATGTCATCATTGATATAATTAAAACTAGAGAAAAATACTCTTCCCTCTCCTGTATATTACTTCTATTACATGTACTCCTCTCTATTTTCAAAATACACATAGACCTCTCTTGAAACTAAAAAATGTGCTATAGCTAAACCCATTTGGAATATTCTGTTAGTTATTTTTTTATTTCACTATTTTTTTAACCAAAATACCCTTATATAATGTTATATTATTATATTTACATTTCTTTTCCTTAAAAAAATGCAAGTGACATTAAATAGTAGTTTTGCATTGTTTTTTCTATTTCTACTAAAAACAATGTTATTGCTTGGTTGTTTCTAAATATATTGTAATTATTTCAATAGTTCAACATATAAACATTAAAAATATTAAAATTTCCATTTGGTTGCATTGAAAGAAATCAAAATATATTTTTAAAAAAGATAAAGTGTTTGGTACATTTGTTAAACTATTTTATAAGAATCACCTGTGTATTTTAAGGGGTAAAGTTAAGTGAAAATACTGTTAATCACTGCAGTTAAACATTTAAAAATTTTGAATGTATGGAAGCGCATAATGAAAATTTTTAAAGAGATGTTTTGCTAGGGGAGAGTATTTTCTCTTAAAACTAATATAGGAACTAAATTTTCAATACATATACATTTATGGATCTAACTAGAATGCTAGAAACCTTTCATAAAATCAGTTCAAAACTATGACCTAAGCAAAAGCATTTAAATAAATAATTTATCTTGATCTTTCTTCTTCAACTTTCCTCAAGCCTCTGATGCCTTTTCAAGCCCTTAGATGGCCTAATGAACATTGTCTAGCATTCAGCATACTAAGTTAAAATTATGGGTTCTTTTAGCACCCACATGAATAATGATCTGCTATCATACTCTCAATATGTGTAAATTTTCAAAGTTTCTTCACTAGAACCAAGCTCAGAAATAATTGTCATCGCCTAAATGGTCAACTTGCATATACCCCTTTTAACCCTTCTGAGCATTATACTTATTCTATATATTCCTTTATTCCTTTATATTCAATATCCCATTCTTAATTTCTTATTTATCTTTGCATGTTTAACTCTTGGTATACTACTTTCTGTAATGATTAATGATTATTTTTCTATTGAAAACCTCACACAATGTTTATAAGTTTCACATTAAAGCTTCTTCAAAAATCAATATTTGTTGCAGTATTTTTTTCCAAAAAGCCAGGCACACCAATCTTTATACTGGAAAGTCACAGAATAGATCACATCAGCCAATGAAGGGAAAGTTACATTCAAAAAGTGGGATCCAAATTTAACTTAAAGTTAAGGGAAAACTATCCACTAGGAACTTGGTGGAAATTCAGTGCACATTTTTCAGTTTGTTAAGCAATTTCCACTCCTTCTTTTATTTCTTTTAAAACTCCTTCTAATTATCATGTAACTTAAATCATTTTGAATTGTTAACATAAACTAAAATCATATCAACTTAATAAACAAGCAACTTATGAAAAACAGAACTAATTAACATGCATCTGAGTTGAAGTTCCAAGATTAAAAGCTTATTGGAGAGAATGTTATCATTTGGAAAGTAGATAAAAACCTAAAGTACGTATGCTGGTGCTGAAGAAATTATTAAAAGATTTATTTTATTCAAATTTTAATTGAATTTTCCATGCTTCAATATAGATACTTGAGCAATCACACATAAGGTCTAAACAAATAATCTAAATAAGAAAAAGGTATATCTTTATTTCATCCAAACCACCAATATGATTTTCCACAGACTCATAACAAATCATCCAAGGAGAGAGAGGGAGAGAAGAGTTTGGAGAATCTACCCCAAACAGATATCTTGCTTAGATATAGACAATTAGAAGCGCATTTGGGAAGTCAGAACATACAGACCCAAAAACAATGTTCATTATAGAGCGTCCACGGTCAAACCTTAAAGACGCGAACGGACTCACTCTCTGATCCGGAAGAAGGACAAATGCAAATTAACAATGACATTAGTTAAGGCCATTGGTTGCAAATTTTTAACAGGGTTTCAGACTTTCAGTGACTTCATGATCCTCACAACATTAAATTAATCCCCTTTCTGCTCATAGATATTATAAATGTCGACTCACTTATTTATGTGTGTTCTAAGCATACTAAACAATGCCATTGAATGCATGCAAAATACAATCGCATAGGAACATAGTTGATTACCATAAAAACAAACCCAAAAGCGGTCGAACAATCTGGAAAAGATATTTATAAACATAAAACAAGCAAACTCCGGGATCAACCTTCGAACTTGTAATTTTCCTCCAAAATCACAACCAAAATTATGAAATAGAAAAAACTACAAGGCGCACATAAGGGAGCAGAATTACCGCAAATGGAGCTGCGCAATTATGTGAGATATCTTTGGAGGTATCATCCGCAGTGATGATGGAAGAGTCCGAGTTGGTCCGAGTCAACTCGGTTCTGCAAAGGTCCAATGGCTCCGGATCGGACAACTGCGAGTGAACATTACGCGAGAGGTTCCGCTCCATGTGGAAAGATCGTAGAACAGAATGCGAAGCACGATCGTGAATTTGGAAAATCTGAAAATTTAGCAAAGAATTAAGGAAGAAAAAAAACCAGAAAACCCTCTCTGAACGCTGAAGCACGAGAAGGAGAAGTAAAACGGGAGGGAGACGGTGTCTTGGGGACCAAAGAAGTTCCAGATGGCGTCGCTTTTACACGTGTCAGTACCATCAGCGGAGTGCCACGTCAGCATGGAGATAATATCTTCGGGCAATGTGACAGATATTTTTTTGGGAACTAAAGGAGCAGGACTCGGGTAGGTAGGAACTGGGGATGGGGACACGGATCCCTGTTGTGCCTTGGGTGCTGTGCCCTCAAAACGCAGCTTTTGCTTCGTTTTGAGTTTTTATTTTTTATTTTTTTAATATATTTTTAAAATTTAATTTTTTTTAACATATTATTTAAAAAATTATTTAAAAAAAATTAAAGAAAAAATAATTTTTTATTGAAAAACTTAAAAATTTAATAAAAAAGTAAATATATATTGTTGAAAAACTTTAAAAATTTGTTAAAAAGTTAAATATAAGTATAAGAAGGTGTTAGTATTTTTTTAAAAATTTTAATTTTTTTATTGAATTATTTAAGAAAATATCTTTTATATTTTTCAAAAAATTCTTATATTTGATTTTTTTTAACAAATTTTTAAATATTTTCAATAAAAAAATTATTTTCATCAAATTTTTATATTTTAGATAATTTTTAAAATAATTTATTGAAAATTAAAATTTAAAAATATGTTAAAAATAAATTTTTTTTAAAAAAAGCCCCCCAAAACTGTGCTTTGGACGGATCCGTGCGTCTGGGGATCGGGGCGTGTTCCGCAAGAAGAGAGTCAGATTTTGGCGCGTGCAACTCGTTTGTACTTACACATGGATTGGGCGGGTCCCTGTGTCGTGAAGTCAATTGCGCTGTGAGTTTAGCCGCTTACATCCCCTTCGAGAAAGCGGGATAATCGTTTCATTGATGGATTCGTTTTCTTTAATTTTAATTTTAATATAGAATTATTAAAATAACAGCAATTGATAAGTACTTTTTTTAGTTAAACTATTATTTTGATTCTTTAATTTTATTTAAAATTTCGTTTTTTTTTTACTTGTATATATTTTCTGTCCTCTTATTATAATGTTTATATCACTTCAGTCCTTCTAACTTTTATAATAAAAATTTAATTTCTCTAAAATTATTAAATATATTCAAATAATTATTTTATCAAATTATTTATCTAGTTTTCTGTTAATTACCTACAAAGTCATCCACAAAAATCACTTATCATCTAATTGGACATGTCAGCAACATGAATAAATTTGTTGACTTTTCAAATTGATTGCCGCGCAAAAGTCAAGTGACAATTTAATAAAAAGAATTATTTTGACACATTTAATAATAAAAAATTTAAATTATAATATAAAGAGATTGAATTGACATAAATATTATATTAAGAAGACTAAAAATGTATTTAGACTTTTTTTAAAAATTAACTTTTATGACAATCATAAATTGATCCTCAATCTATCTCTATTTGGTACTTATTTTAATCTTTTTATTATAATTATATGTTAGATAGAAAATAATTAAAGATCTTTAAAATTGTAAATATTTATTACTCATTACACACCAATTTTTTTATTTTAAATATCAATAATTATTAAGTAATTTTAAAAATTATTTTTTAAAAATAGAAGACACTAAAGATACTGCAAGCTTGCATTATGGGCAATTTAGAATTTAATTGAGCTCAATTTGAAAAAAAAGATAATAAGTTCTCATATATTATGAATTTACATTTTTTTAAAAAGTCAACAAATTATAGGTTACAAAAGGATGAGATATTATTATCATGAGCCCTTGGGAGGAATAACTTTATATGATAATGTTGGCTTTCCCAATAACTAAAAAGCATGAGATAGTATAAATATCTTAACCCACTTTTGACCAAAATGTTTTAAAGTGTATTTTGTTACTGTTGATAGAAAAAAAAAAATGAAACCTTAAGAGGTTGATAGCTGATTTTAAAATAATTTTTTTTATTTTATAAAAATAAAAAAATTTATTTGTCGTGTTAATTCTATAATTAATTTTAAAATTTATTTTATAAAAATATAACTAAAAAATATTTTTTTAAAAATACTAATTTATTGTTTTTTTATGTAAAATTTTTTTAAAAAAATTATTTTCACTAATATTAAAATTATAAATAATTTATTAAAATTAATTTTTAATAAATTATATTATTATATTATCAAACATTATTTTTAAATTTTATTTCTAAACAATTTGTTTCAAAACTGATTTTTATAATATTTTTTTAAAATAAAAACTCTTTAAAATACATCTAAACAAACTCAAAAAATCTTATCTTATATAAATTTTAAATTAATTCGAACTAATATAATTATGTCTTAAATAATTTTAATATTAAAAAAATTGTATAAAACAAAATATCATTTTATTAATTTAATTCAATTCTTTGAACGTTTAGCATTAATGAATTTTCCATATTAATATTATTTTTTATTACCAATGCACTGAAAAATATTTACAATAAATATCAAACAAACTAAACATACGATCATTTTTTTTCTTTTTTGGTACCCAAAACATACAGTCATTTGATATTTTTCAAAAAGCGTTCTCATCTCCAAATAAAAGTAGTAAATAACCAGAGATAAATTAGAAATGAAATTTAAAAATTATATTACAACTAGGATGAGATTCTTTCAGGTGCATTCATGGCATCTTAATTATAGTGGTCCCCTGGGTAAGAGCCTGGAGATGATTGCCGCACCGCGCAAGCAACCACTTGGGCCCATTGCTTCAGTCTCGTCTTCTTTACAGCCAAATCATCCCCTTAAAATTTCATCCGTCAGATATATCAGAGACGATCCCGATCATATCAAACGACAGATATCAATTACAGAACAAATATATGAATTAATTACTATTTTAATTCATTAAAATATTTTTAAAAAAATTTACTTCCTTAAAATCTTTAAAATATCTATTGACAAGATTTAATTGAAAAAACAAAATTTTAAGAAAAATTAAAAGTATATAAATCTTTTTTATCACTTGAATAATTATTTACTCTAAAAAAATGGAATAATTACCTGGTTCAATTACGGTGCCGGAACCTCCACCGTCGTTATCGACGACCAGCGACGATGAAGACGACAAGCCAGATTGGCTGTGATTGTACTGTTTGTTAACAGCATGGTAGAACTCCAAAGCCGGGATCGTATTCGACAGTTTCGGGTCGATTTCGGGCGAATCGAACCCGAATCCGAGATCGATGCAGGCTTTTAGTTCTTCTAAATCGTCCTCGGAAAGGCTCTTGCTGAGGCGGTGGCGCCCGCCGATGACACTATTAACTTTTCGCCTCTGCCAAGCTTCCTCCCGGAGCATGTCGGGTGACCAAGACTGCTGCTTGTAGAGTGGCCGCAGCGGCGCGTGGGGTGGTCTAGACATGGTTCAGCTATTGGAGGCGGAGCTTGAGTGGAAGGAGGCGAGTGAGGTTATCCGAACAATTTTATAACGGAGAGCTCCCATTCGCACTTGCGTAATTGCGTTTCCACGGAGGACGAGGCGGACAGATAGTTATAATATTGGTGGGAGGTGGAAGATTGCTATTGGTCGGTGGTTTTTTATTTTTACTTTTTTGCGGTTTTAGCAAGTTGATTTTTTAATTAAAAAATGAAGGAGATAATGTATTTTTTTAAACACTCTGTATTATAAAGGAAAGAATCTTAGGATATTTTTTGTGTGACGATAGTAAAATTAAAATTACTATAAATAAAAATAAAAATTTATTTATCGATAATAAATTAAATTATTTTTTTAAAATTAAATTTAATAATAAAATTTCTTTTATTTTTTTAGAGAGCAGGCAGGATTATTATGGGATATACCTAGCAGTAATTATATATTTGGTAACTATGAAAATAGAAGATTATAGAAATAAAATGATTTTATCATTGATAAATAATTTTTACCTAAACTAATATAAGTTTTTTGTGTGCCTGAATTTGATATAAATATGAAATCATAATTTAAGAAAAATTGGATGCTAATACTGTAAACCTAAATCATATATAATTTCAAAGATAGACTTAGTAGTTAAAAAAGTGAAGTCCTTACTTTAATTATTTGGATTTAAATCTTAAAATTAACATTTTAAAGAAAAATATTATTCTTCTAAATACATTAAACAGACGTGAAAAGTGTAAATTTAAAATTGTTTGATCTTAGTACAGTAAAAAAAAATTTTATTTGAAAGAACTTTTTTCCATTTTTTTGTCTTCTATTTTAAAATTAATAAATTTTTAATTATAATAAATAAATAAAATTTAATTTCAAAATTTAAAAAAATTTTAAATTAAATTATAAATTATTTTTTATCACTTGAATAATTATTTACTCTAAAAAAATGGAATAATTACCTGGTTCAATTACGGTGCCGGAACCTCCACCGTCGTTATCGACGACCAGCGACGATGAAGACGACAAGCCAGATTGGCTGTGATTGTACTGTTTGTTAACAGCATGGTAGAACTCCAAAGCCGGGATCGTATTCGACAGTTTCGGGTCGATTTCGGGCGAATCGAACCCGAATCCGAGATCGATGCAGGCTTTTAGTTCTTCTAAATCGTCCTCGGAAAGGCTCTTGCTGAGGCGGTGGCGCCCGCCGATGACACTATTAACTTTTCGCCTCTGCCAAGCTTCCTCCCGGAGCATGTCGGGTGACCAAGACTGCTGCTTGTAGAGTGGCCGCAGCGGCGCGTGGGGTGGTCTAGACATGGTTCAGCTATTGGAGGCGGAGCTTGAGTGGAAGGAGGCGAGTGAGGTTATCCGAACAATTTTATAACGGAGAGCTCCCATTCGCACTTGCGTAATTGCGTTTCCACGGAGGACGAGGCGGACAGATAGTTATAATATTGGTGGGAGGTGGAAGATTGCTATTGGTCGGTGGTTTTTTATTTTTACTTTTTTGCGGTTTTAGCAAGTTGATTTTTTAATTAAAAAATGAAGGAGATAATGTATTTTTTTAAACACTCTGTATTATAAAGGAAAGAATCTTAGGATATTTTTTGTGTGACGATAGTAAAATTAAAATTACTATAAATAAAAATAAAAATTTATTTATCGATAATAAATTAAATTATTTTTTTAAAATTAAATTTAATAATAAAATTTCTTTTATTTTTTTAGAGAGCAGGCAGGATTATTATGGGATATACCTAGCAGTAATTATATATTTGGTAACTATGAAAATAGAAGATTATAGAAATAAAATGATTTTATCATTGATAAATAATTTTTACCTAAACTAATATAAGTTTTTTGTGTGCCTGAATTTGATATAAATATGAAATCATAATTTAAGAAAAATTGGATGCTAATACTGTAAACCTAAATCATATATAATTTCAAAGATAGACTTAGTAGTTAAAAAAGTGAAGTCCTTACTTTAATTATTTGGATTTAAATCTTAAAATTAACATTTTAAAGAAAAATATTATTCTTCTAAATACATTAAACAGACGTGAAAAGTGTAAATTTAAAATTGTTTGATCTTAGTACAGTAAAAAAAAATTTTATTTGAAAGAACTTTTTTCCATTTTTTTGTCTTCTATTTTAAAATTAATAAATTTTTAATTATAATAAATAAATAAAATTTAATTTCAAAATTTAAAAAAATTTTAAATTAAATTATAAATTATTTTTTGGTACATCTGTGAGAGTCGAACACGTGACTCTAATCTATTATTTTGTTTGATATGCGATAAAAAAAAATAATATGATATTTTATTATTTGATTAATAGATAAATTGAAAAAATAGAAAGATAAGATAAATAAAATGATTAGATTAATTTTAATATAAATTAATTAAATTAATTTTTTAAATAAAAAAATTTAAAAATATATATATATATATATATATATATATTTTAAATTTTTATAAATTAATCTTTACAAAATATAATCAAATTAAATTTTTTAATAATTAAATTAAATTATTTTAATAAAAAAAATATGAAGTTAATATTATTTTGTGATGAAATCTTGAATTTCATCTATTATTAAAAGGAGTCAATTTTTCATCATATGATGGAATGGAATATTTCATAAAAATGTTTCGTTCCATCAAACTAAACGATAAAATCTTACTTTTTATTTCAGATTTTTTTTCTATTCTTGCCAACCAAAAGCATCTTTAATCTCATGTGGCAATTAAATTTTAAATTTTAAATAAATATTTTTTAAATATTAAATTTCATACACTGACTATTAAAATTTATTGCTATTATTTTCTATGCACTATATGACAATGAAAAAAGTGCCCTTAATAATTTCTCATATATGTCACCTATAATTTACTGTTTATTTATTTATTTTTTGGTAGGTGGCTATTTACACTTCGCCACTAAATCACATTTATTGGTTTGCTTGTCTTATTTTTTTATATGAAAATATATTATTTTTAATGAAAAACATGATAATAAATACAATTTTTTTTATAAAAAAAGTAAATTTAATCTACAAAAGTTAAATATATCAAATTAGTTATAAATAAATATTTAAACATGTTAAAAATATTTTTAATAGAATAAATTTTTTAAATATTTACACGTGTATTTATAATAATTTGTGATAAATGAAATCTATCTAATTAAAAACTCTTATCAAACACCAACAGAATTTTATTTTATCTACAAAAAATATAAATCAGAATAGAGAGGATTAGAATGAATTTCCAAATCAATCCACCCCACCCCAATTCTAACTTTCAAACTCCTCCAATATTTTGGAGGTTTTGGGATGACGTGGCTCTTTTTTTATTTTTCCAATTATTGTTCTCTACTTTATTGTCTAAATATGTTTTTTATTTTCCCTTTATTTTGTAAAATTGAAAAGTTATACTTCAATTACCTCTCTTCATTAATCACACTGTAACTTTTAAATAATGTGCAGTGAGTTATTGTCTCCTTTTTAAATTAAAATTTCACAATTGAATTTTTTTTTTTTCACTTTATCAATGGTCATTTTACTCCATTCCATTAATTTTGTTATTATTTTTAGACAAGACTTGGGTGAATTTTTTTAAAAAAATAAAAGCACAATATATTGTGGAATTTTTTTTTATCAACTAACCAGTATATTATTTATTGCTTTAATTTTTTTAATGTGTCATAATTTTATTGAATAATCTCATAAAAATATCTAAAAACTGCATGTAATTTTTTTCATTTTTATAATATTTTCAATTTAAAAAATTAAAAAATGAGCATAAATAATTTGAATTGCTTATTAATAATAATAAAAACTTAAGAATTAGATGGAGTTTCTTAAATATTTATTAAGACATTCCATAATTGAGAAACATAAGCTTCAAAAAAAAATCACATATACCGAGAATTTAAATTAACATTTATTTTTTACCATCAGCTGCGCTCGTGGCCTAATGGATAAGGCGCCTGACTTCTGGGGTTCTAGTTTTTGCCCATGGAGCACAGTGAAGAGGTATTGCTTTATTTATGTGAAATTCAGAACAAGGTGTTGCTTCACAATAATAGATTCTGTTTTTATTTTTTGATTTTTAAAAATTATATTTAAAAATTATTATGTAGAATAAAAGTAAAAAAAAATCGTTTGATAAACTGTTTTGAAAATATTTTATTTTTTATTTTAAAAAAAACAAAAATTGAAAATAAAAATAATTTTTATTTTTTCTATTTTTTTTATTTTAAAAACAACTAAAAATAAAAAACAGTTTTTAAAAATAAAAAACAAACAAATTCATAATTTCTCATCTAGGAATGATATTGCCATGTTTTCAGCTTTTTCATTTTCCAACTTCTGCTTTGTACTCAACACAGACACTGAATTTGGAAATTGCTGATGACTAAGAAATTAAGGCAGTGCCAGTGGTTATGTTGTTTAAGTGCATGTTTAGTTTTACGTTTATGAGGTTTAAAAGTCTGTTTACAATAAGAAAACGAGAGTTTGTAAAAAAACAGCATGTTTGTTTTGGCGTTCTACCATTTTTGCAAACCACAATTATCATCCCAAACACCTGTTTGACAACCGTGACCCAAGCCTTACTTCTGCATTGCTAAGAAGTGCGTTGAAGGTTGAAAATAATCTGCCAATATACTTTCTCACTTTTATCCCTCACTACCTTCTCTTTTATCCTATCCCATTTTTCTTGTTGTATTTTTTTCACTTTTGCATTAATATTCCAACTGCCACCAACCAACCAAGCTGAAAGTGTAGAGAGCAAAGAGCAGATGATTCAAGAGAGTAGAGAGCAGACGATTCAAGAGGGCCCATTTGACAGCATTAAAGACCCCTGATCTAGTGGTATAAAAACAGAGATTGAAAGTGTGAAGATGATATCGCGCCTCTACTTCATCTGCACCTCTGTACTTCATCCACACCTCGTTGCTTCATCACGGCAAGGCGAATACACGACAAACTTCATCGCAAAAGCAGACACAACCATAGTCTTTTCCAGGTTCGTCACTCACTTGCTTGACTTGATTGCATGCTTGAAAGGAGCCATATATGCATAAAAAACATCTCATGTAGTTTTGCTGTTTTACTACTTCTTATAGGTTGGTCTGCACCCGTAGAAAAAACACAAATAGCTGGTACTCTTTCATCAACTATATATATATATATATATATATATATATATATATATATATATATATATATATATATATAAGCACACACCGACCTTGCACCCGTAGAAAAAACACAAATAGTTTTTTTCCCTATGTATCCAACAGTTTGTAACATTCAATGGTTCCACAGATCTTTTTGTGAGCACGCCTCTGTTTGGCACTTGGATGCGGATTTGGGAAGGGCGATCCACATTTGGGGCATATATGAACTCCATGACTCTCATGCCCTTCAAATCAAGAAAGTATCATCAGAATCTTACCCTTGAGAAAATAAAAAAGCCTAAACACAACTTAGATAAAATAAAAAACAAAAAAAGAAAGACATAAGAAAACCCAGAAAGACAACAACAAAAACCCAGAAAGAGAAATAATATAAAAAATAAAAATAAAAAACAAACAAACAGCAAGATTAAGAAGAAGAAAAAAGATAGACTCATTAAGAAAAAAAATGTCCATGTCCAAGACTAGGCTAACGAATCAGATAAAGGAAACCCAACAAACAAAATTAGAGCAAGAATAAGAAAGCTAGATAAATTAAACTCTGATGGAAGTAAAAAGAAGAAGACTTGTTGGTATAACACACCCCTTGCACCTATAAAAAAAATGCACTTGTAGACAAAAAAACATAAAAAATAGTTATATATATATATATATAAACATATATAGTAGCGTTGCTCCCGATTTCATGGTATTTGTTTGATTTTTAATAAATTTTATTTATTATATACTACTTTATTTATTTAATTGTATATTTTATGTTATCTTTTTATTATTTATATAAACATGTATTTGTGTAGATAATAATATATGTTATATAATAATATATCTTAATATGCATCATCTCATTTTATTAGATAATTATATATTTTATGTTATTTTGTTTTACATAAACATATGAGTTCTCAAAGAAAAAAGGTTACTGTGGATTCCCATTCAAATGATAATAAAGTCCAGAAAATAAAAGCCGTGTGGGACCCGAAAACAACTGAGCATTTTATCAAGGCGTGCTTAGAACAAGTCCACCAAGGAGAACAAAATGGAACCACCCTCACGAAGAAATGGTGGAAGACTGTTATTTCTCAATTTAATAGTTTGACTGGACGAAAATATGACAAAAGCCATATGAAGAACAAATGGGATAGCCTGAAAAAGGAATGATTAGCATGGCATAAGTTGTTTGCCAATGAAACTGGATTAGGTTGGGATAGTGTGAAGATGACTGTAGATGCATCTGATGAGTGGTGGGAGAAGAAGCAATTGGTATGTGATGTATTATGGTCTAATTATTATAAGTGTTCATATTTATTTATAAATTGATATTTGTGAAAGTGATTAAATGTCCCTCATATGCAAGAGAACACACAATATGGGAAATTTAGGCATAAGGGACTTCCATTTGCCCACGAATTAACCATACTTTTTAAGGATGTAGTTGCTACCGGACAATTTGCATGGGCACCATCATCAGGTATATTATCCAATGGCCTCGATGAAAGTGATATTGAATATCGCCCAAACTTAGATAATATTTGCTTAGATATGGAGGAAGGATCTGGGGATGGTTGAAGGCCACTAAACGCATGGGAATTAATGAGATGGTTGCAATGTTCTTAAACATGGTTGGCCATAGGATAGGTAACAGGATGTTACAAGAAAGATTTCAACATTTAGGGGAGACTGTAAGTAGACATTTCCATAAAGTATTAATTGCTTGCTTGAAATTGGCTTTTAAATATATTAAGCCATAAGATCCTACATTTCGGTCAATCCCTTCGAAGATTCGAAATGACACACGATATTGGCCATTTTTCAAGAATGTTATAGGAGCAATTGATGGAACCCATGTCCCGTGTGTGGTTAGCCTTAGTAAACAACCAAAATTTATTGGAAGAAAAGGGTATTCAACACAAAATGTAATGGCTGTATGTGATTGGGACATGTATTTTATTTTTGCATTGCCCGGATGGAAAGGCACTGCCCATGATGCCCATGTACTTTCTTATACTCTCACAACTCCTGACATGAACTTCCCACATCCACCTCCAGGTTTTTTTTCTTTCTCATAGTTGAAATAGATTATAATTATTCTCTCATTCTGTAAATATTAATACCTTTTTGTTTATTAGGTAAATTTTATTTGGTGGATGCTGGCTATCCAAGACCAGTTGGATACATTGGTCCATATAAATGTGAGCGTTACCACCTCCCTGATTTTAAGCATTCATCCAGATTCACAAATGATAATGAGATATTCAATTATTATCACTCAAGTTTGAGGAGTATTATAGAAAGAACTTTTGGAGTATGGAAGAATAGGTTTGCAATTTTACGCCGCATGCCTAAGTTTAAATTTGAAACACAAGTTCAAATAGTCTGTGTAACAATGACCATACATAATTTTATTAGAAGGCATAGTAAAACAGATTCTGAATTTAGTCATTACGAAGATGAAAACATACTTGAAGACTATGATGACTAAGTTGTTTTGGATCCATTACCAAGTTTAAACATTGTTTATTCATCTGAAATGGATCGTGTTCGAGACGCTATTCGAGGTCAAATCGTAGAGCATAGGCAAAATAATTAGTTGATTTAAATTGTTATTTTTTTTAATTTCATGCACTTCATTTGTAAATCTAAAATTACATGAATATTTTTAGGAATTATTATTTAAGAAATTATTATTTGTTGAATTTATATTTAAGAATAATTAAAATAAAATACTAAGGGTCAAAGTCAAACAAAGTTACATAACATTACTACCCTTTCTAGTAATTTCATGTCTAAAAGTGATTCTGATATACAATATCCAAACAAAATCAATTACTTCATAATCACTTTTTAGTTAAAGTTTCCAAACATAAATCACGTTCATACATATCTGCTTTTAACCAAAATCAATTATAAAAATTACGTTCACACAAAATCTATTTTGTCCACCGTCAATCCAAACACAGCCTAAAAAGGGCCAGAAATGCGACTCTGTAATTGGTACAATGCCAAAGGAGTTCTTCCAATCTACCACGTTATTGTGCTTAATTTCTTTTAGTAAACCATTATTTTGTTTTTTTACATTCAAATATATATATATATATATATATATATATATATATATATATATATATATATATATATATATATATATATATATATAAATTTAAAGAAATTTAAACTTTTAATTAATTTTAAGTAAAAATATTTAAATCAAAGTTCACCTCTGAAGTTTTGGACTAGTTTTTTTTTGTTGGACAGAAATCTAATGGCATTAAAGGTTTAACATCGAGAGATATGATGAATTAAACAAAAAATTATTTAAATTTAACTTTTAAATATATTAAAAAAAAATTGGTACTACAACTAGAAAAAATAAAAGTAATATATTTTTAAACTATCAGTCTATTAAATATTATATTTAAAAAACTTAAATGTATAATAATAAAATAATAAATAATAAAGAAAACAAAAATACTTCCTTAAATAGATAATACATTATTCAATTTTCTTTGAAATTAATTTTTTTCATTCTTATTTTTTTATGTGAATGTAGAGTTGTAAATATTTAATTTTTTTTATTTAAATTTAAATACAGAATTATAAATTTAAATATAAAATATATAAAATGCCAAAGCTCCACCTCCTCATCAACTAAGAGGAGAGCACTTCTCTATAAAAAGTAAAAAACTATCTTAATAAAAAGAAAATATTTTCTTAAAAATATATATAAAAAAAATCAAAATAAAAGAAATAGAGGACGAAGGGGGTAATCCACTCTTCGAAGCATCTCACGCTATACTCTCTCAAGTTATGGCCAAAATTTTTTTTTTTGACTAGTAAGTTTTGGCCTAATTAAAGAGTTGAAAAATTATATATATATATATATATATATATTGGCAAATAAGGTTTGGTTTACATTCTTCAAGTCCAATCCAAGTGGAGGTTTTCCTTTTTTTCCTGGAATTGTTGCTGGAATAAGTTATGTCTACTTCAGTTAGAAAATTTTTGTTATTGGTTTACTTAAACATGAGACTATTCATATCATAAAAAATCTTGAGATTTAGTTCAAAAAAATTGGGTGACTATGTACTAACCAAACAATAAATATAGGGGTGTAAATAACCCGATAATCCGTTACAAACCGAATTAACCCGACCAAAAAAATAGGCTATGAGTTAGGAGCATCGGGTTATTGGGTTTCAACGGTCTGAGAAGCAGAAAAATTTCGGTTTCCTTCGGTCGGTTCGGGCTGGGAATCACGGAACCCGTGAAAACCGAACCGACCGAATTATGCCCATAAGCACCACGTGCCTCCAGTCCTCCTCTATTTTTTCCCCTAAATCCCCAATCGGGCCAATCCCCTCCTCTTCGTTTCGGCTCTTCCTCCCTTCCCTTCACTCGAGTCTCTCCTCGACTCCTCTCACTCTCTTCTCACTTCTCACTCGCAGCCCACGCGATAACGATGGCAGTTCACGGTCACGGTGCACGGCTGTTGTTGTTTTTATTAAAACTCGCAAGCGCACGAATCTATTGGAGTATAGATTTAGTGGTATGCAAGATCGATCCCACGAGGATTGCCAATTGAGAAAATTTAATTCAGATCCAAAATAAATATTTCTAACTTAGTTGCCAGAATGTTTGTTTTGCGAGAAGAGTATTGAACAAAGCTTGTAAAGAACTAAAATACTGAAATTAAATATGAATGTATTCAAAGTAAGAAACATGCTAAGGTTATGGGATTCACTCTTGGTACATCAAATAATAATAAATTTTAACTCTTTTATTACTCAAATGGAATCCTCACGTAAATGAGGTTCCATTCGGAAGATATTACATTAAACGCGCTTTGGTTTATAGATGAAGTGTATTTGCCTTCTTTTATTGCATTATTAATAGTAAATAAATTTTGTAAAATGGATTCAAGTATACATCGTGCCAATCATATTGTCTACAATAAATCAAGAATGATTCAAGTATTTATTGTGCCAACGATTGTCTACAATGTATCAAGATTTGCACTTTACAAAATTTAAAACAAAAATATACAAACAAAGTCAATAATAATAATATAAAATAGACGGTAAAACCATACATTGAGAAAAGAAATAACAAGAAAATAAATAACAGAGGGGCAATAAAACCATCCTCTAAGAAAGTAAATAACAAGAAAATAAATAATAAAAGTACTGAAAATAAATAACAGAGGGGCAATAAAACCATCCTCTAAGAAAATAAATAATAAGAAAGTAAATAATAAAAGTGCAGAAAATAAATAACAGAGAGGCGACAGAGCCGTCCTCTCAGAAGAAAAATAATAAGAAAATAATAACATAAAAAATAAATAACAGAGGGGCAACAAAGCCATCCTCTAAAAAAAGTAAATAACAAGAAAGTAAATAATAGAAGTGCAGAAAATAAATAACAGAGAGGCGACAGAGCCGTCCTCTCAGAAGAAAAATAATAAGAAAATAATAATATGAAAAATAAATAACAGAGGGGCAACAAAGCCATCTTCTAAAAAAGTAAATAACAAGAAAGTAAATAATAAAAGTGCAGAAAATAAATAACAGAGAGGCGACAAAACCGTCCTCTCAGAAGAAAAATAATAAGAAAATAATAACATAAAAAATAAATAACAGAGGGGCAACAAAGCTATCCTCTAAAAAAAGTAAATAACAAGAAAGTAAATAATAAAAGTGCAGAAAATAAATAACAGAGGGGCAACAAAGCCATCCTCTAAGAAAGTAAATAACAAAAAAGTAAATAAGAAGATAAATACAACATCAAGTATAAACATTAAAATTAAGAGTTAGATAAATTATTATTTTTATACCAAGAGTTTCACCCTTTCACCTTAGCATTAGGAGATTAGTTCTCCATAATCAAGATAAGAAAACAAAATGAAAGATGAAGAAGCATGATAAAACTTATGAAAGAAAGTAAAGATACAAAATGTATAAAGAGAGAAAAGGATTACAAACACTTAGAAATTCCACAAAGATTCCCCAAGCTCCCTCTTCAGCCTTTCTCCCCCCCTTTAGCTCACAATATGTCTCTATTTATAGACAGAACAAGGGAAGTAGGTGACAAAAATGGTGGGTAGCAAATTGCACTAAAGTTGACAATAGTGTTCCATTATCTGCCCCGAAAGTCATCCTGATATATCTCCTTGATAGCCACCGAATCTGCTCATCCAATCAACATAAGAGTTGTAGCCCAATTTCGGCCCTTTTAGTGTCTGAATTTGCTGACCACTTGAACATCAAAGTTGTAGCAAATTATATCTGCTATTCACCTACAAAATTTCGTGTCCATTAGATATGTATTTGTTGAAATATGGCTTAAACACTACAGTAAGGTTGGACTGGACTGCAACAGTAAATATGTTCTGTTTTAGCCCAATTTCGGCCCTTTGGATATCTGAATTTGCTGATCACATAAACATGAAAATTGTTTGAAATTATGTCAGCTATTCATCTACCAAATTTCGTACATAATATATACGTATTTTTTGAGATACGGCTAAAATACTGTAGTAAGATCAAGTTGAAAAGCAAGCAGCAAACAAATTTTTAACATTGAGTGTTTTGCCTTGAATCTTTATGTTTCGATTCTTTTAGAAATGTGGTCATAAATCAAGATTGAATTAATGCATATATCCATTAGGATGCGTCTCAAGAGACAAAAAGATAATGCTCCTTACTCTGCCATCCTTAATAAATTTATTTTGTCTGCTTGATTTATAGACATCATTTCTAAAGAATCACAATTTAGCTTTGATTCCTCCAATTGAGTCAATTTCCTATTCTTCTCTTCATCTATAAGAATACACAAAACTAAAGACAAATAAGGGATATAAATGCTTAATTAAGGCAAAAAGATAAGATAAAAATATTTAATTTATGAGTACAAAACTCATTCATCAAATACCCCCAAACTTAATCTTTTGCTTGTCCTCAAGCAAAACACACAAACATCAAAATTCAAAAGATGAGTGAGTGATGAGTTGTTTTTGGCTTACTAAACATTCCTCAAGGATTTAAAATGTGCAACCAAGGAAAATATCAGAATTCCAAAGTTATGTAAAACTTTAATTCAAATGCAACATATAATTTACTATTGAATCCCAAGTGTGTGTGTGATAATCTTATGACATTGGACTTTTTGCATTCAAATAAATTTACATAATCAAATTTTTAAAACAGATCTTCAGAGTTTTACATTTGAAACTCCATAAGCTTATTTTTCATATCACTCTCCACTAATGTAGACTAATCCTAAAATTTAAGATCATTAGGATTTCCATTAGACTTGTAATGTATGGCATAGGTTAAAGGTGGATAAAAAGATATGAAAGCTCAATTCACTCTATAACATACATGATCATTTAAGTCCTCCCAAATATTTTTGATATTATCATATGAATTCTACCTCCAACCTTATCCTCATCCTTATGTTATATGCTCATAATACTCTCTTCTTCTTTTTTCTCTTTTTCTTTTTCTTTTGAAAAGTACCCCCAAACTTATTTCTTTAGGAGGTTCTATATATATATATATATATATATATATATATATATATATATATATATTTTTTAACTTCTTCCATTCACCCATGAACCGTAGCTTTTCAAATGATCATTCCTGTGAGTGAAAGGTAAAAGTTAGAAATATTTTTATTCAAAGGCTAGATAATAATATAGGTGTACAAGAAAGGATAAATATAGGCTCAAAATGGGTTACTAGGGATGGCATAATGTGTAGGTTGGTTTGAAAGGCTCAAACGATTCCAACAATGCCTAATTCATTTCTTAAATAGAGAGTAGTCTAGAATTTCATTTCAAGTGACAATCAAATAAGTTCTAGAGTTTCATAAGATCACTTAGCATATTTGAATTATATAAATCTTTTCTGAATAAACAATCAATCAAATGTAAAAGATTAAGTGTTCAGGATTTTAGGATTCTCAAGTAAAATATAAGTTACAATTGAGTTTAGGTTCACACATAACACTCAAAACTCATCTATTTTCCTAAGGTTACAAACACTTTAAATTATTTTCATCATTGGTGCTAGTTTTGCCTATTCCCAAATCATCACTCAATTTTTTTTTTTTAAATCTAGGTGCTAGAACCTATACAGAGATAGGAGGCTAGACACCCACTCCTCTTTTTTTTTGTGAAGAAAGAAGAAGGACAAGCACATAACAAACAACAAAAATTGAAAGTGATATTACCTGGAAGGAAATCTAGGAAAAGATAAACCTGCAGTAAACTAACCAGAAAAGAAAAATTTATTCAATCAAATAAAAGGTGTTACAGATGAAGATACAAATCCAATTTGTGCTTTTTGCGGTTGTCTGTTGTCCAATCTATTTGAGCTGTAGCTTGATCAGGAATATGAACATATGCTTGTAATGCATCAATCAACTCATCAGCATTCGAAGCCGAGATAAGAATCTGTCGTGCTGAGTGTGAGATAAACCTTTGTTCTACAGTTTGATCAAGAAAAGACAACAAACCATCAAAGAAATTGTTAACATTCAACAGACCTATGGGTTTATGGTGGAGATTCAACTGTGCTCAGGAAACTATTTGAAAAATTTCTTCCAAAGTACCAAAACCACCTGGTAAGGCAATGAAAGCATCAGCGTTGCTCATCATTCTAGCAATGCGTTCATGCATAGAGGCTACCCTAAATTCTTCTCCAATTGTTTTTCCAATGATGTTTGATACAGCTAGAGCTGTAGGAATAATACCAAGAACTTGGCATCCTCCTACATGTGCAGCTGTAGACACACACCCCATTAACCCATGACTACCTCCACCATAGACTAAATGAATTTTTCTCCAGGCCAGTACAATACCCAAATTTTGTGCTGCTTTAACATACTCTCCATCTTTTCCAAGACTGGAACCACAAAAGACACAAATATTTCGAAATTGACGAAATGTGATTCCTTCCATACCTGCAATCACCTTAACTTTGAGTATGAAGATAAAGATAATAATATGTGAATTTATAGAACTCAGATAAAAGCATACTTACAGCAGCTATGCGAATAAGACGGTGGCATAATTACAATAGCCATGTGAGTAGGCCGATGGATGACAACTAAATTAAAGATGAAAAATTCAAAAATAACGGCACGCATGCATATGTACAGTAGTTGTGATTGTGGCTCACATCTTCCTCTGGTTTTACGTCCAGTAACGGCTTAAACGCCCTCTAAGGGTCGAGGATATGCTTCCCATCCAATTTTCTTATAAATTGGCAAACAGGGTCTTTTAATGTCAGATTCCCAAGACTGTATCGTTTTTGTTCTTTTTTAAAATGGGGCCATAAACCAACAATTTCGATTTGCACAGATCCACTAGGATGCGTCTCAAGAGACGTTGGATGAAACTCATCATCCAATGACTCCTTACTCAAATCATCTTTAATGAATTTGATTTTATCTTCTCGATTTACATGAACCCATCCCAAAGAATGACAATGTGTGTTACAAGTTTCACGTCCATATTTATGGCAGACACCCATTCTTTTAACTCTACGTTTTTTAGCAAAACTGCTTTTTCCTAAACCAGGCATGTAAAAGATGTAACCATTTGCAGACTCACCTGCTAATCGTACCTTAACTTCAATTAGCCAACGAATATCAGCAGGTATTCCCATTATCATCATCAACCTTAATCTTTCAACCCGTGCTTTATAAATTTTCAACAATGCATTGGGTGGAAGAGAAGGAAAATGATTTTTCAAGTTTGCAAGTATGTCTTCCATTCTTAATTCAAATAATTTTTTTTTTTTTGAAAAAGTTCAAAATCAACAAAACCAAGAAAAAAGAAAAAAAATAGCAATTGAAAAGAAAATATTAATGAGGGAACAAATTAATGCAAACTAAAAAAAAAATCTTACCTAAATAGCGTGCGTAGCAATTAAAGGAAGCAAATCAATCCTGGTAGACAGGATCACGCAGAAGTGCCTCCTCTACCTCTGGGTTGCGTAATTCCAAAAATGATTTCAATCTTTGACCATTGACTTTAAATACATCACCATTTTTGGGATTTTCAATCTCTACTGCATCATGTGGATAAACAGTACGAACAATGAATGGTCTTGACCACCGAGAACGCAATTTTCCTGGAAATAAATGCAAACGAGAGTTATATAGAAGAACTTTTTGACCTACATTAAATGATTTTCTTAAAATATTTTTGTCATGAAAAATTTTCATTCGATCCTTGTACAATTTTGCATTCTCATATGCATCATTCCTTATTTCTTCCAATTCATTGAGTTGAAGCTTCCTGTGGGAACCTGCTTTGTCAAGAGCAAAGTTAAATTGTTTGATGGCCCAATAAGCTTTATGTTCTAACTCAACAGGTAAATGACAGGCCTTGCCATACACAAGTCGGTAAGGAGACATTCCAATAGGGGTTTTAAAAGCAGTACGATAAGCCCATAAAGCATCAGAAAGTTTCAAAGACCAATCTTTTCTACTTGGGTTAATCGTTTTTTCCAAAATATTTTTAATTTCCCTATTTGAAATCTCAACTTGACCACTAGTCTGAGGGTGGTATGGGGTAGCAACTTTGTGTGTAATGCCATATTTTCTCATTAACTGCTCAAAATGCTTATTACAAAAATGTTTTCCCCCATCACTAATGATAGCCCGTGGTGTGCCAAACCTCGAAAAGATGTTTTCTTTCAAGAATTTTACCACAATCTTGTGATCATTTGTTTTACATGCAAGAGCCTCTACCCATTTTGACACATAATCCACACCAACAAAGATGTATAAATTACCAAAAGAATTAGGAAAAGGACCCATGAAATCAACTCCCCAAACATCAAATATCTCAACAACAAGAATGGGAGTTAAAGGCATCATATTCCTCCGTGAAATACTGCCCAATTTTTGACAACGCTCACAAGAACTACAATACAAATGGGCATCTTTGAACAATGATGGCCAGTAAAAGTCACATTGTAAGACTTTTGCAGCAGTTTTTTTAGCACTAAAATGACCTCCACAAGCATGATCATGACAAAAAGAAATAACACTAAATTGCTCACTCTCAGGAACACATCTCCGAATGATTTGATCAGGACAATACTTAAACAAGTATGGATCTTCCCAAAAGAATTTCTTTACTTCTGTTAAAAATTTTACCCGATCTTGCTTACTCCAATGTGTAGGTATTTGACCTGTGGCAAGATAATTAGCAATGTCAGCAAATCAGGGTAACTGAGAAATAGACATAAGTTGCTCATCTGGAAATGAGTCTCCGATAAGCAAGTTATTATCACCCGATTCAACTATCAGTCTAGACAAGTGATCAGCCACAATATTTTCAGATCCTTTCTTATCCCGAATTTCTAAATCAAATTCTTGCAACAAAAGTATCCATCTTATCAAACGCGCTTTAGCATCCTTCTTAGAAAGAAGATACTTAAGTGCAGCATGATCTGAAAAAACTACAATTTTAGATCCTAATAAATAAGATCTAAATTTGTCTAATGCAAATACCACAGCTAGTAACTCTTTTTCTGTTGTAGAATAATTCAATTGAGCATCATTAAGAGTTTTACTAGCATAGTATATCACATAAGGAAACTTTTCTAGACGTTGACCCAAAATAGCTCCAATTGCATAATCAGAGGCATCACACATGATTTCAAATGGAAGATTCCAATTGGGTGGTCTAATGATGGGTGCAGAAGTAAGAAGGGATTTGAGCTTCTCAAAAGCTTGAAAGCATTTTTCATCAAATATAAAAGGTGCATCTTTGGTAAGTAAATTACACAAAGGTTTGGAGATTTTGCTGAAATCTTTGATGAATCTGCGATAAAACCCTGCATGGCCTAAAAAAGAACGTACCTCTTTCACTGTCCGAGGAGGTGGAAGACTGGAAATCAATTCAATTTTGGCTTTATCTACCTCAATCCCCTGATTTGACACAATATGTCCCAAAACAATTCCTTTTTTAACTATGAAATGACATTTTTCCCAATTCAAAACAAGGTTTTTTTCCTTACACCTAATTAAGACCAATCTTAAATGGTGTAAGCATTCCTCAAAACTAGACCCATGCACAGAAAAATCATCCATGAATACTTCCAGAAATCGCTCTACCATGTCAGAAAATATGCTTATCATGCAACGTTGAAATGTAGCAGGTGCATTGCACAATCCAAATGGCATTCGACGATAGGCAAAAGTTTCGAAAGGACAAGTGAATGTAGTTTTTTCTTGATCCTCGGGTGCAATGGGGATTTGGTTGTAAC
This sequence comes from Gleditsia sinensis, assembly GCA_037074535.1. Classification (NCBI taxonomy): domain Eukaryota; kingdom Viridiplantae; phylum Streptophyta; class Magnoliopsida; order Fabales; family Fabaceae; genus Gleditsia; species Gleditsia sinensis. The sequence continues at coordinate 3,020,368 of CM073463.1, forward strand.
CTGAATATCCATCAAGAAAATAATAATATGCATGTCCAGCCAACCTTTCTAGCATTTGATCTATAAAAGGAAGTGGAAAATGGTCTTTTCTTGTTACAACATTCAACTTACGATAGTCAATACAAACACGCCACCCAGTTTGTACTCTAGTGGGAATTAATTCATTATCCTCATTCTTGACTACAGTAATGCCAGACTTCTTAGGAACTACCTGAACAGGACTGACCCACGCACTATCAGAAATCGGGTAAATGACACCCACATCAAGAAGTTTAATCACTTCAGCTCTCACAACTTCTTTCATGTTTGGATTCAGACGTCTTTGTGGCTCTCTTGAGGTTTTGGCATTGTCCTCCAAATGTATCCTGTGCATGCAAATTGATGGACTAATACCTTTAATGTCTGCTATTGTCCACCCTATGGCTTCCCTATGCTCATTGAGGACTTTTATGAGTTCAACTTCATGTTTTCTATCTAGGTCTGATGCAATGATAACAGGTAAGGTCTCAGCAGGTCCTAGAAACACATATTTTAGAGAATTTGGCAAAGGTTTTAACTCTACCTGAGGTGGTTTCTCTATGGATGGTAATAGGACAGACCCAGAAGATGTAATTGTCTCTGTTTTAACTTTCCATTCATTGGTATCCATCAATGGAGTAATCTCTAACAGGGAATTTATTTCATTGATCAAACAGTCCTCATCTATGTCCATGTTGAAGTAAGCCAAACATTTTTCTAAAGGGTCATCATCAAAAGAACTCAAAAATGAATCATCAGTTATACTCTCAATCATGTTGACCTCACATAAATCACCAGCATCCACAGGTTGACGAGAGACATTAAAAACATTAAGTTCCAGAGTCATATTTCCAAAAGATAGATTCAAAATTCCATTTCGACAATTAATGATCGCATTGGATGTTGCAAGAAATGGTCTACCCAAAATGACTGGAATTTGTGTCTCTGTATTCTCAACAGGTTCAGTATCAAGAACAATAAAATCTACTAGAAAGTAGAATTTATCAACCTTAATGAGCACATCCTCTATGACACCTCTAGGAATTTTTGTGGACCTATCAGCTAACTGAAGGGTTACTGGTGTAGGTTTTAACTTTCCTAACCCAAGTTTTGCATACACAGAATACGGCAACAGATTCACACTTGCTCCTAGATCAAGTAAGGCTCGGTTAATCACATGGTCACCTATAACACAAGAAATTGTAGGACAACCGGGATCTTTGTACTTGACAGGAGTTTTTTGTTGAATTATGGAGCTCACTTGTTCAGTCAAAAATGCCTTTTTTGGAACATTAGTTTTCCTTTTCACCGTGCAAAGATCTTTTAAAAATTTTGAGTAAGCAGGTACTTGTTTGATAGCGTCAAGAAAAGGGATGTTAATGCTTACTTGCTTAAACACCTCTAAAATGTCACTATATTGAGTACCTTTCTTATTTCTCTCAAGTCTTTGTGGGAATGGAGCTTTAGGGGCAAAAGGAATATGTTCACTTTCATTCTCACTTGAGTCATTAATTTGTGGTTCATGCTGACTCTGTTCTTTAGTTCCAGGCATGTGAACTTGATTATCAATCACTTTTCCAGATCTAAGGGTCGTTACAGACTTTACTTCTTCATTAGGATTTGTTGATGATCCTACTTCAAATTGACCCTTAGGATTAGGAATAGGTTGACTGGGAAATTTTCCTTTCTCTCTCTCTCCTATAGCATTGGCTATTTGACCCAATTGTGTTTCAAGCTTTGAAATAGATTGAGTGTGGGATTGTAAAGCTTGTTGAGTTGATTGCATGAATTGCTGTAGAGTATCTTCCAAAGAAGGTCTTCTTTGTTGTGATACTCCGAAAGGAGGAGCATATTGAGGAACTGGAGGATATGAGTTAGGAGGGGCAAATTGTTGCCCACCTTGATTCATTGAAGGTTGATTTTGCCTCCATGAAAAGTTTGGATGATTCCTCCAATTTGGATTATATGTAGGTGCAAAAGGGCTGTCTGATGATTTTCCATGAAATTGAAGAGAATTGACTTGCTCAGAGAATGCATCTTGGTAAGCTGGTATAGATGGACAAGATTGTGTAATGTGAGATGTACTAGAACATAAGGCACATGCCTCTATCCTAGTATTGGTAGAAGGGTTCAGAGTGTGGCTTAAAGTTAAAGCTTCAACCTTTCTAGTCAGGCTAGCTAAGGCAATTCTCACATCTGTGTCATCACTCACCTCATAAATTCCTCCCTTTTTGTGTGTTTGAGACTTCTTATCCCTGGAATCTATGCAGTTCCAATGTTGAGAATTTTCAGATAAAGATCCTAAGGATTCCCAAGCTTCTCCCTCATTCAATTGTAAAAATCTCCCACCATGCATGCTTTGGATCATTTGACGGTTTGATGAAGTTAAACCATCATAGAAATATTTCACCAATCTCCAAATTTCAAAACCATGATGAGGACATTTTAAAAGAAGATCATTAAATCTTTCCCAACATTCGAAAAATTGTTCACCCTCTTTTTGGCAAAAATCAGAAATTTCTCTCCTAAGGGCATCAGTTTTAGAAATGGGAAAAAATTTTGCCAGAAACTTATTTACCAATTGATTCCAACTAGTAATAGTTCCTGTAGGAAGGGAATTCAACCAGGCTTTAGCTTTATCTTTTAATGAGAATGAAAACATTCTAAGCCTAATTGACTCATCATTGAAATTTTGAAAGCGAAATGTTGAACAAATTTCAAGAAATTCCTTCACATGCATGTATGGATCTTCTCTTTCCAAACCATAAAATGATGGTAAAAGTTGAAGTATGGCTGGTTTGAGTTCAAAGTGAGTTGCAGTAGTTTGTGGCAAAACTATGCAAGATGGAGTATTGGCTATGACAGGTGAGAAGTACTCCATAAGAGTTTTCTCATGCACAACTTGTTCTTCCATTTTTGATGATGTCTCAACAAAGTCTAATGTTCTAATTTTTAAATCAAAGGGTGATCCTAAACTTTTCCTAACTAAACGCTGATCTTTATCACGTTTCCAAACACGCATAAACTAAAAGAAAAATTATAAACAAATATTTCTAATAGCATATAACACAATTACAAAAGAGGATAATTTACAACTTAGTAACATATATATACAATGTTAACTACAAGTAACAAAATGCAAATACAACAAAAACAATCACAAAATTTTGCAACAAAGAAATTTTTTTTTTTTTTACAAAGAAAATTTTCTATACAAAAAATAAATATTCTAAATAATAACTAGTGGAAGAATTTTACTTACCTGGATCTAATTAGCTTTTCCGTTGGAATCCCCGGCAACGGCGCCAAAAACTTGTTGTTGTTTTTATTAAAACTCGCAAGCGCACGAATCTATTGGAGTATAGATTTAGTGGTATGCAAGATCGATCCCACGAGGATTGCCAATTGAGAAAATTTAATTCAGATCCAAAATAAATATTTCTAACCTAGTTGCCAGAATGTTTGTTTTGTGAGAAGAGTATTGAACAAAGCTTATAAAGAACTAAAATACTGAAATTAAATATGAATGTATTCAAAGTAAGAAACATGCTAAGGTTATGGGATTCACTCTTGGTACATCAAATAATAATAAATTTTAACTCTTTTATTACTCAAATGGAATCCTCACGTAAATGAGGTTCCATTCGGAAGATATTACATTAAACGCGCTTTGGTTTATAGATGAAGTGTATTTGCCTTTTTTTATTGCATTATTAATAGTAAATAAATTTTGTAAAATGGATTCAAGTATACATCGTGCCAATCATATTGTCTACAATAAATCAAGAATGATTCAAGTATTTATTGTGCCAACGATTGTCTACAATGTATCAAGATTTGCACTTTACAAAATTTAAAACAAAAATATACAAACAAAGTCAATAATAATAATATAAAATAGACGGTAAAACCATACATTGAGAAAAGAAATAACAAGAAAATACATAACAGAGGGGCAATAAAACCATCCTCTAAGAAAGTAAATAACAAGAAAATAAATAATAAAAGTACTGAAAATAAATAACAGAGGGGCAATAAAACCATCCTCTAAGAAAATAAATAACAAGAAAGTAAATAATAAAAGTGCAGAAAATAAATAACAGAGAGGCGACAGAGCCGTCCTCTCAGAAGAAAAATAATAAGAAAATAATAATATAAAAAATAAATAACAGAGGGGCAACAAAGCCATCCTCTAAAAAAGTAAATAACAAGAAAGTAAATAATAAAAGTGCAGAAAATAAATAACAGAGAGGCGACAGAGCCGTCCTCTCAGAAGAAAAATAATAAGAAAATAATAACATAAAAAATAAATAACAGAGGGGCAACAAAGCCATCCTCTAAAAAAAGTAAATAACAAGAAAGTAAATAATAAAAGTGCAGAAAATAAATAACAGAGGGGCAACAAAGCCATCCTCTAAGAAAGTAAATAACAAAAAAGTAAATAAGAAGATAAATACAACATCAAGTATAAATATTAAAATTAAGAGTTAGATAAATTATTATTTTTATACCAAGAGTTTCACCCTTTCACCTTAGCATTAGGAGATTAGTTCTCCATAATCAAGATAAGAAAACAAAATGAAAGATGAAGAAGCATGATAAAACTTATGAAAGAAAGTAAAGATACAAAATGTATAAAGAGAGAAAAGGATTACAAACACTTAGAAATTCCACAAAGATTCCCCAAGCTCCCTCTTCAGCCTTTCTCCCCCCCTTTAGCTCACAATATGTCTCTATTTATAGACAGAACAAGGGAAGTAGGTGACAAAAATGGTGGGTAGCAAATTGCACTAAAGTTGACAATAGTGTTCCATTATCTGCCCCGAAAGTCATCCTGATATATCTCCTTGATAGCCACCGAATCTGCTCATCCAATCAACATAAGAGTTGTAGCCCAATTTCGGCCCTTTTAGTGTCTGAATTTGCTGACCACTTGAACATCAAAGTTGTAGCAAATTATATCTGCTATTCACCTACAAAATTTCGTGTCCATTAGATATGTATTTGTTGAAATATGGCCCAAACACTACAGTAAGGTTGGACTGGACTGCAACAGTAAACATGTTCTGTTTTAGCCCAATTTCGGCCCTTTGGATATCTGAATTTGCTGATCACATAAACATGAAAGTTGTTTGAAATTATGTCATCTATTCATCTACCAAATTTCGTACATAATATATCTGTATTTTCTGAGATACGGCCAAAATACTGTAGTAAGATCAAGTTGAAAAGCAAGCAGCAAACAAATTTTTAACATTGAGTGTTTTGCCTTGAATCTTTATGTTTCGATTCTTTTAGAAATGTGGTCATAAATCAAGATTGAATTGATGCATATATCCATTAGGATGCGTCTCAAGAGACAAAAAGATAATGCTCCTTACTCTGCCATCCTTAATGAATTTATTTTGTATGCTTGATTTATAGACATCATTTCTAAAGAATCACAATTTAGCTTTGATTCCTCCAATTGAGTCAATTTCCTATTCTTCTCTTCATCTATAAGAATACACAAAACTAAAGACAAATAAGGGATATAAATGCTTAATTAAGGCAAAAAGATAAGATAAAAATATTTAATTTATGAGTACAAAACTCATTCATCAACGGCCTTCAGCTTGATGATTGCAGTTCACTAGTAAGTTTCTTACCTTCTTCGTCCCTGTATTTTGTTCAAATCGGAAGCCCTAATATCAGCTTTAGGTAATCCGAAGCCCTAATCTCAGTTTCTTATGCTTTAGGTAATCTCAGCCCTAATTGTTTCTTACATTCAACTTCTCCATTTCATCCTTCGGGTAATCTGAGGATTCTGAGCCCTAATTGTTCCTCACGTTCAAGCTTCTACATTTCATCCTTCAAGTAAGCATTTCTGCTCTGCATTTGAATGGTTGGTGCTCCATGCTTAATAGCATTTCGAAATTTAGCTGTCCTGGGGCCAAGTGATCAGTCTAATGCATTAATGTTGATGCTGGTTGTGTAATAAACTCATGGTTTGATGATTTGTCAACTTTGAAGCATTAATATAAACTTTTAACCAAATTTCCTGTAATTTTTAGCATAATGGGATTTGAAATGTCAGATGGAGTCATTGAGGAACTTATACTGGAGAAATTCTTCTATAGAATTAGTCTACTAATTTTGATAGAACTACTCTAATAAAAAGCAGCCATTTAGAGGTAGAATTAGTCTATTATCTGATATGTGCTTTGCTTCTCATTATTTCTTATTCATTTAATCTATCTAAAATTAGTAGATCAAGTTTGTATGAGAATTTTTTAGGACATGAATTCTTTGGCATTCCAATTAAGGCTAAAATTCCCTGCAAGAATAGGATGAAATCATATCCATTTGAAGAGACTTCTTAAGAGCATAATGATAACATTATGAACTAATATGATTGATTTTTTTTTAGTAGGTTAACATGGATTCCTCAAATTCAAAGGAACAAGAGACAGTAGCCTCTACACTAAAATCTCCTGTTAATCCGAAAGGAAAGGACAAAGTAGATACTTCATTATCACTTGATACAGAAGTTTCTAAAGTTGCTCCCCCTAAGAGGCAAAAAAGGAAGCCCTCTGCTAGTGGATCTCGAAAATCTTCTGTAGCATGCGATCACTTCACCAAATTACCTGATATGGCAGAACCTACAGCTCAATGTAACTATTGCAGAAAGAGGTACATGTATAATCCTAAGACGCACGGTACTTTTAATTTAGTAAGCCACTTGTCTAAATGTTCTAAATATCCTTATGCTTTGGTGAATGATCCTAAACAACAAGTGCTTGATTTTGAACCCAAAAAAGATGGTGGGGGAAGTAATATGGTAAAAGCACCACAAGTTTATGATATTGAAGAGTGCCGAAGGGCCATAGCTATTTTTGTTATCACTGATGAACTGCCATTTAAAATAGTTGAAGGATATGGATTTAAGTACCTTTGTAGTAGGTTGCAGCCACAACTCCATATTCCTTCCCATGTTACTATAACTAAAGATTGTCATCAATTGTATTTAGATGAGAAATTAAAGCTTAAAAGTTTCTTACAGTCAAATTGTTCTAGAATATGTCTCACCACTGATTGCTGGACTTCAATTCAAAATTTAAGTTATATGGTACTTACTGCACATTTTGTTGATAATGACTGGAGACTTCAAAAGAGAATTTTGAACTTTTTTCCTATTCCTAATCATAAAGGGGAAACAATTGGAAGACATATAGAACTTTGCTTGAATGAGTGGGGCATTGAAAAAGTGTTTACGGTAACTGTGGATAATGCTAGTGCAAATGATGTGGCAATATCATATTTAAAGAAAAGAATGAAGACAATGAATTGTTTGGTTTTGGATGGTGATTTTATGCATATTAGATGTTGTGCTCACATTTTTAATTTGGTTGTTAATGAGGGATTGAAGGAGATGCATTCATCCATTGCATCTATTCGTAATACTGTGAAATATGTTAAATCTTCTCCCTCTAGACTTGCAAAATTTAAATGGTGTATTGAACAATTAAAAATTGCATCTCAATGCCTTGTATGCCTAGATGTTCCAACTAGGTGGAATTCAACCTATTTGATGTTAGAGGCTGCTGAGAAATTTGAAAAGGCATTTAATAGGTTAGAGGATGATAAAACTGCCTACATTGATTATTTTGATGATAAGACAATTGGTCCTCCTTCTTCTGATTACTGGAATAATGCTAGAATCTTCATACAGTTCTTGAAAATTTTCTATGATGTGACTTTAGAATTGTCTGGGTCTTTATATGTTACTTCAAATAGGGCCTTCCCTCAACATGCTTTGATTCAGAGTGAATTATTGCACTGGAGTACAAGTGATGACTCTTTGTTGAGTTGTATGACAACTGAAATAAAGAAGAAATTTGACAAGTATTGGGGAAAAGTGGAAAATATAAACCCCTTATTGTTCATTGTCAATATACTTGACCCAAGGTACAAGCTTGCCTATTTGAAGTGGTCATTTGATGATATTTATGATGCAGTTGTATCTTACAATATGATTTGCAAGGTGAAGTCTGATTTGCAAAAATTGTATGAGTGGTATCGCCAATTGTATAACCCTAAGGGTGCTTCAAATGTAGAGAAACAATCTTCAATGACCATTGAGAATGTAGTTGATTCTGCAAATAGAAAACCTGCACAAAAAGCTAGAGAGGCTGCTTTCAAATCCTATTTAAGGGCTAAAGATTCCATTGAAACTAAAAATGAAGTAGAAAGATATCTAGCTGAACTTTGTGTAGATTTAGATGATTCTTTTGATGCTTTAGAATGGTGGAAATTAAATGTATCTAGGTTCCAAGTTCTTTCTATGGTTGCTCGAGATGTGTTGGTTATTCCTATGTCAACGGTAGCTTCTGAGTCAGCATTTAGTACTGGTGGCCGTGTATTAGATGTATTTAGATCATCTCTCTCTCCAAGAATGGCTGAAGCATTCATTTGTACTCAAAATTGGTTGAAACCCAATTTGTTTCAATTTGATATTAATGATGTAGATTTTGTCGAAGAATTACAATAATGTGAGCAGCTTGAGACAGGTAAAATACTAAATATTTGTTTTTATATATTATGACTCATTATTATAATTTATTCAAATAAGTATTTATTATTTCTATTTTAAATTGTTTGCAGAACTTGCAGGATCTACTTCTAAATAGCAACACTTGGAAAAATCAGAGGCCCATGCTTATTGGTAGTGTCCAGGTGTGCTGCTCTGCTCATTCAATATTCTTATAATTTTTTTAATGTTATAAACCTTATTCTTCATGTATTTTTGGTTGCAGCAATCTTCCCAAATGCATTACTCTTCAGCTTCAGCTTGATGGATTAGCAATTATCACTTATCAGGAATTGATGAGCCTCATTCTTAGGCCTTTGTTGGATTATTTTGGATATTCATTCCTTAGTTCAAAAGTTGTATTTCATCAAGATGATTATGGTTATATCACATTATTCTTTTGAATGTCTTTTAACTCATCAGAACTAATATTTAGTAATTGCTATTAATATCATGTTGCTTTGATCTTGGGTAGTTGTATACTTGTATTATTGCTTTTGAGTTTTATGTTTCTAATTGTTCACTGTCATTTGCTTGTGAGCTTGTCCAAGTTATAGGTATGTTGACCTATATAATTTTCAATTCTTTTGGGTGATAGAGGTAATGAACATATCCAATTTGTAGGTATTTGTTTGTGAAGCACACATGTCCTGAAAAATGGTGTTGGTAAATATATGTGCAGGAGCAGGACAAGCAAGGCCGTTGAACGCCTAAACCTTACAAAATAGGCACAAAATGTGAGAGTTAATGATGTAAGTTTCTAATGCATAATTTCATGGATCCTTTAGAACTTGGTAGTTTGCTAATGTTTCATGTATTGATTATATATTTAGGATGAATGCAACTATATGAAGACATTCTGATTTCTGATTTCTGAACAATGGAGAATGCATTGAGACTTCAAGATGTGAGAGTTAATGAATAATGATGTAAGATTTTAATGCTAAACTTAACCTTGCCCAAATGCTAAACCTTTATGGATCCTCTAGCTCTAGAATTAGGTAGGTTTGCTAATGTTTCATGTATTAATTATATATCTAGGATGAATACATCTGGAGGAGGGAGACATGCTGGATAATGGACATTGGACAAGGCATTGGAAATGGAAAATAAGATAAATACTTCGGCTTCTATGCTAAAGACTATGAGAGGATTAGACAAGGAAACATTTATGGGCATGTGACTGGTAGGATGCTGGTAAGCTCCCTTCAGTGTTTTGTTCTTCTTGTTAGTGCACACTTTTTAAGTGAATGGCTGCTGGGAACTTCTATAGTGTTGTTTGTTTATTGATGTTCTGTTTTTTAGTATCAACGCTTTATAGTTGATTGATTGTTATAGTTGACAAGGATGACAGAATATGAAGGCTGAGTTCTGTTCAATAATTTGTTATGAGATTAAGGAAATTAAAATAAGATTGAGTCTTGTGCTTTTGAAACATGCTGTTTTATTTAATATTTATGGTGGTTTTCTATTTCGACAAATTGATTGCAAATTTGCAATCTGAATTGTTTGTTTCTTCATTGTCTGAATTACTTCTTAATTATTGTATTCCAATATGCCATAGCTGTTCATGAGCTGTCTTAGATGAAAAGACATTCATAAATCATATATTCATATGTGTAATGTGTTGATTTCTTTCTGTTTAGGTTTCTTTGTTTGTGAGTAAAGTTGCTAGACTATCAATTTCTACATTTCCATTTAGTTTGTGGATAATAAATAACTCTTTAATTGATCATAGAGATTACTCTAAAAAAAATAGTAAAATCAGTTGTTGTGGAATTATTCATAACATTTTTTTTTTGGAATATCTCTTCAACCTGCCCAACCCAAAATTTTGGAAAACCCAAACTTAACCTTCATCACCCGAAACAACCCGACATGCTTCGGGTCTCCTTATGCTTTGGTTGGTTTCGAATGGGTAAGACACAACCCGAAAGGTGTTCATTCGGGTTGAAATTATCCCTCAACCCGACCGAACCCGACCCGCTTATACCCCTAAATAAATACTGAGTATTTCAACTACTGCAAAGATCAAAAAATTAATTTTATTTACCTTTTTAAGATTTTTAAAATTTATATTTACATCTTTATTAATTTCAATTTATAAAAAAAAAATTCGTCTTATCTATAAAATTATTAATAAAACTTATACTTTATATATTTTTTCTCATAAAAACTTGTAAATAATTTAATTTAATATATTATAAATTATAAAAAAAAATTGACACATATAAAAATTTGAAATATGAAATGTTAAAAGATTTATAAACTTTGAAATTTTTTTTAATCTCGACCTAAAATAAAAAAAGCGTAACTTTTGATAAATTTAGAAAAAATTGAATATAATTTATTAAAAATAATCCCAAAAAGTATAAAATATGCACGAGACTGGTAAAGTGCTTCTCGCTAGAGGATGACAACGTGTCTGAGACTCTGTGTGGACCAATAAATATAGCTCTACCTATTTTTATTTTTTTTCTAATTAACAGGAGGGAACCGTACCAAGAAAAGAAAAGAAAACTAAAATCTTGCCCATAAAAATAGAAAAATAATAAACAAAAATCATCAATCAAATTTTTTTTTAAAGTAGATACATAATTTAATATTTACATTTAAATTATTATATAATTTAAATTTTAAATTTACTAAACATTAAACAATTTTATCATTTTGTTATCTCTATACTGATTGCTTACTAACATGACTTATTAAGTGTATATGTGACATGTTAAATATCAACTAATTATAAAACATCAATGTTGAATTAGTTTTAAAAAAAATATATAATTTAATTTATAAATTTATTAGGTCCCTACAATTTAATTCATAAATCTATTAAGTACTTATAATTTAATCCCTAAATTTATTAAATTTTTACAATTTAATCTATTAGTTCAAGTACTCGTGATACAATTTAATTTTTAAATTTATCAAATGTGAAACAACTTAATCTTTTCGTTATATACATTTTAATTATTTACTGATGTGATCCATAAAATTTTATGTAGAACATTATATATTAATTAATCATGTTATTTTAGCATTAACTCATCCATAAACTTTCAAAATAAAGTTATGCTCTCAACTTTATATAATATTGTTTGCTGTAAGTTGTTGAATTAATTATTGTATTCATTTTGTGGGCAATGAAAACTGTAAAAACATTCAAAGAAATGAAAGATCACATTAAATATATTTATAATTTAATGTAAAATTTATTCATTTAATCAATTATTTAACAGTAGAATAACAATATATTCCATAAGTTAAAGTATATTTTTTTTTTGTCTCGAAAGAAATATATATATATATATATATATATATATATATATATATATATAAAGAAAAATGATCTGCAAGAAAAAAAAATATCTTATTAGAAAATACAATGACATTTAAACATGATCACAAAAATTAACTAATACATATTAATTAAAAAAATTCCAGCATCAAATTATCTAAATTAGAGCAAAAACTATAAAAACTATCATAACATTGAGTAAGAAAGAACTAAGAACATTAAAATAATGTTTATTCTTGTTACAAAAAATATGTAAAGTGATGGACTAACCATTACTACAGTTGTTAATATAATTAATTTTATAATAACTTTCTTCTTATTAATCATAAAAAACTTATTATCAAAAACTTGATAGAATAATAACAAAAATTATCAATTCTAATAATATTATCATAATACATAACAAGAAAAAAATATTGCCAAATTTTCATCATACAATATCATAAATTAAATTTTATTATTAATTTATTTTCTACGATCCACATTGATAAAACTCAATAAATAGTCAATTATCATTGTATTTTCAATGAACAAATGAAATAAGAAAAATGATATTTTCTATAATCCTTATTTTCTTTGGCTTAAGGCTAAATCATTGGGTATAAAAAATAATAAAGATCAACGGAGTCCTAAAAACAAGGCTTTAGTCATAGTATTTGGATTTTTTGCAATATTGTAGATTAAAGTTCAAAAAAGAAATTTTCTAGAGAAAAAGTAATTTTTCGGCCAGGGGGAGGATAGAAAATGAAATATTTTAAAGTTTTTTAAAATTGAGTTAGTTCTAATGTGGTATGATTAGTTAACATTTAACGTGTTACGTAAACACTTAACAAACTACATCAATAAATATTTAATGTGTTACGTAGACATTTAACAAGTTATATCAATAAGCAGTTAATATACTGTGGAGATAATGAAAGAACAATATTATCTAAAAGAACAATATTATCTAAAATTTAATAAATTTTAAAATTAAATTGTATAATAATTTAAATTAAATTATTAAATTATAAAAATTAAATAAATTCAATGAATAAATTATATATATATTTTAAATTAAATTAATATTAATGTGACATAATTAATTAATATTTAACGTGTTACGTTAACATTTAACGGATCACGTCAGTAAGTAGTTAGTATAAAAATAATAAAATAATTAAATTATTTTATATTTAATAAATTTAAAATTTAAATTATAAAGATCAATAAATTTAATAACTAAATATTGTATTTACTCAATTTTTTATATCTAAGTATAGTTAATCATCGCCCCCGAGAGTTTCGGCATTTTCTATTATTTTGAGTAGAATTCCACGTGCTAGCAGAATGGATTGTCAAATTTCTTTCTGTCAAAATTCCAATTTGTTTTTGGCCAAATTTAAATAGTGTTTTTGAGTGTAGTTTTTTTTGGTGTGTGTAGCTTTATTTATAAAAATAAAGATAATATTTTAATAAATAATTTTATTAGTTTCACAAAAAAATGATGTTACTGCATAAAATTCTAAAAAGATAAAAATGTTATACTAAAATTTTAAAAAATTAGTACTAAAATATCTTAAATAAATTTAAAAATAAAAATTAATGGTCAATAAAATTATTTTTATTTTTATAACACTACATCTCAAATATTATCATTCTACAAAATTATACAAATTTAATAAAAATAAAACATTAAGTTTCGACTGTAAAATTATCTAAAACCCTATTTAAATTTGACAAAAGAAAAAGCTATATAAAAGAAAATTATATTTTTGGCTAAAAAAACTTTATAAAAAAAAACAAAGCTGCGTCCAAAATGTCATCGTTTCAGGCACAACATGATTTGTTTTACTTTTTAACCCAGCAATGGATACTCTTCTAATATTATTGTACAGCAGCGTATTGAGATGCGTTGATATAAAATTAAAGATAAATTTCTTTATAAATAATTTTATTAAACAATAAGTTTCGTGTTTAAATTTTTTTAATATATTTTTGTGTTAATTTTTTAAAACGTTGTTGCAGTTTTTTTTTATATTTTCAGTTATACATAATTTTTTTTTTGTGAAATTAATAATTTATTTATTAAAAATATATATTTATTTTTATAAATAAAGTTACACGAACAAAATTGCACTCAAAATACTATTTAAATTTGGCCAAGAAAAAACTGCACACAAAAAATTTGGCAAAAAGCCAAAAAAAAAAAAAAAAAGCTGCACAAAAATTTGTTACAGTTTTGGCCAAAATATAATGCAGCGGGAAACACAAAGCTGTGCCGCCCGCTCAGATACAACATGATTTGTTTTACTTTTTAACCCAGCAATGGATTCTCTACTAATATTATTGTACAGCAGCGTACTGAGATCAAAAAAATAATTTTTTTTTATTAAAATAATTAAAATATTTTTAATTTTAGAATTATTTATGTAAAATAGAGTTATCAAAATAAAATAAAATATTTATTAAAAAATTATTTTATTTCGATTAAAATTATTATATTATAAAATATTTCGATAAAAATATTTTTATTTCGAGTTATTTCGATAAAATACTTTTATTTCGAGTTATTTGAATAAAATACTCTTATTTTGAGTTATTTCGATGAAAATATTTTTACTTCAAATTTTTTCGATGAAAATACTCTTATTTTGAATTATTTTAATAAAAATACTCTTATTTCGAGTTGTTTCGATGAAAAAGTACAAAATTAATTTAAAAAACGAAAAAAGTAGAATCACATCACATTCAACATTAAGTTATTTTCTTCTACAAATCACAATATTTTTATCAATTTTTTATTCTCTCTCTTCATTCTCATGACATTACTTTTATTAATTATTTTCATTTCAAAGAAGGAACTACAAAAATAATGAATAGAGAGGAATATAACTAAAAAATATATCTGAAAATAGAAATAGAATCCTAGTCGATAGAGAAAGATTTAAAGATAGAGGTCACGAAAGAATTAAAAACATAGAGAGATAAATACAAAAAAGAGATTGTTGTTGAATACTACTGAGATTTGAGTTGAAATCTTTATTGTAGTAGTATGTTTATTTATTATTTAATTATAAACATTAATTCAAATTAATTTTAACATAATTTTATATATCTATATCATTAATATTATTTTAAAATATTTTAAAATTAAAAAAAATTATTGTTTAAAATTATTTAAAACGTTTTTTAAAATATTTTCTGTTTTTACAAAATTTTTGAAATATTTTAAAATATTTATATTTTTGAATCACCGAAACAGTACCTAAATATAAAATTTAGTACTTTGATTATTGAGATGCATTGATATAAAATTAAAGATAAATTTATTTATAAATAATTTTATTAAACAATAAGTTTCGTGTTTAATTTTTTTTTAATATATTTTTGTGTTAATTTTTTAAAAATTTGGTACAATTCTTTTTTATATTTTCAGCTATACATAATATTTTTTTTTGTGAAACTAATAAATTATTTATTAAAAAATATCTTTATTTTTATAAATAAAGTTACACAAACAAATTTGCACTCAAAACACTATTTAAATTTGGCCAAAAAAGAACTGCACAAATTTTTTTTGGCAAAAAGCCAAAAATAAAAAAAAGCAGGCCAAAAAAATATTGCAGCGGGAAACACAAAGCTGTGCCGCCCGCTCAGGTGTGCCTTTTTTTAAGCAAAGCAGATGATCCAAACCCGCTACAAGTCTTATTTCTTCTTTTGCTGCTTCAGGTTTTCTCTCTCGCTTCCCTCTCTAAATTCGCAGTTTTCTTGCCCGATTATTCGGCATGATTCATTTCTTCTAGAATGATCTTCTTGATTAGGATATTGAATTTTCCCTGCAGTATTTATGTGGGCCATGGCGTAAATTAAACCAGCATTTGTTGTGTGTTCCCGCAAATTTTGACAATCAAGCTGCTCCATTATTACTATTTGAAGATTATTAGTTTTGGTGAGGATTGTTTAATGGCTCCCGAAATACTCCAATTAGCTTCACTAGTCATTTTTACTTGTTTTAGTACTAATCTTCTTCCTTAACCCTTTTTTGGGATCATAACATTAGTGTGAACTTGCAGGTATTGAGTTCCCTGCTCTTTCTTGGCAAGACTCTGATTATATACCCCAATGAAAACTTTGCTCATATTCGGTTCTAATTAAAACAATTTCTGCTTAGTAACCCGTTAACGTAAACAATTTGGGTGCAGTGGTGTTTTAATTTAAATTATATTTTTTCTATTATAATTATAGATTTTAATCTTGCATCAGCTTTCCTGGCCGGCACCTTATAGCAGCTCTGCTCCTGATCTAGCGATTTTAATTACTATTTGTTAGCCCTCGTTGCTTGGCTCAACCTGTTTCTGAATGAACATGAATATATATATATATATATAGACACACACACATACACACATACATATATACATATATTTTTAGTTTTCATTTTGCTTGTTCTGGAGGTCGTGTGTCTTTTCCTTGCTCGTGCAATGACTGCCTCTCTTGCTGGGCTAATGGCCAGAGCATCCATGCTTGTAACCTTGTCATATTCACAACGATGTTAGCAAGATGTTTGTGGGGCATTTTTGTGTTTAAAATGTTTTTACACCATTTATGCAGGATCTTCTTGATTTTGTGGTGAAGTGATGGCTACCCCAGAGAAATCTACGTCAATAGTGTCTTCAGACTCCTTGGAACAGAAGGGAAAAGATATGAGTAATATGGCTGAATCAAATGAGAACTTGCTTCAATATCCTTCAAACCAGCAACTTTGTAACTCTTTGAATGGCCCAGTGGCTATCCTTTGGGATATTGACAATTGTCGTGTCCCAAGTGGTGTTTGCCCTGAAGATGTAGCTGGCAATGTAATAATGGCTTTGCAGGTGAATCCAACAACTAGAGGACCTGTGAAGATGTTTTCTGCTTATGCGGACTTCAACTTCAAAGACTATACCAATAAACTCAGAGTGGCCTTCCATAGAACTGGTGTTAAACTCGTTGATGTTCCCAGGGGGAGAAAGGATGCGGCTGACAGAGCTATCTTGCTTGACATGCTCATGTTTACCAGTGACAACCCTATTCCTTCCTCTATCATGTTGATATCTGGAGATGTTGATTTCGCTCCAGCACTGCACACTCTTGGTCGACTGGGACATACTGTCATTCTTGTCATTCCTCCCAGGAGGGGTGTTTCACGTGCTCTTAGGAATGCAGGTAAATTTGTCTGGGACTGGCATAAGATTGCTCGTGGAGAAGGCCCTGTGGCTCTAAGGTACCATATCAAGGACAATCTCAGTAGTGAGCTGGTAGAGTTGCTTGAACTTTCTGGCGGAAGCCTGCTTCAGATCCAAGTTGGAGGAGAGTATCAGAAACATTTTGGGAAGCCTCTCAGGGCAGGCGGCAAACTAGCAAAGATTTTCGGGAAGAGGGACGACATCTTCGCTGTAAAAGGGATACGGCGTGAAAAAGTTGTATCTCTCCTAAACTATAAATCTGGCCCAAGTGCAACCCCTTTGAACCAGGCAAAAGATGATAAGAAAGGAAAAGGGGTTGAGGAAGAGAATGTCGATGAAAGTGCAACCCCTTTGAACCAGGCAAAAGATGATAAGAAAGGAAAAGGGGTTGAGGAAGAGAATGTCGATGTCACTTCTGGTTGCCCTTCGGGAGATACTTAAAGTAGCTTTTTGTTTTTGTAAGAGTGTATTTGAGAAGTTAAATAAATTAATTTATATTTATTTTATTAATTTATAAATTTATTTAATTGTGTTTAGTAAATAAATTAATTTAAATAATTTAAGTTATTTAAAAATTTATAAATTATATAAATTTTCAGTTAATTTTTAAATTTTAAGTTAATTTAAATAATTTTGTCAAATAAAACCAAATATTTTTTTTTCTATCAAATGATAAAGAGTGTGTTTGGCAAGTATAATAAGTTAGCTTATAGCGTATTTGACTAGCTTATAAGCTTGTTTGACCAAATTAGAGGTGTTTGGTAAATAAGCTTATTTGAGTAGCTTATAGCGTATTTTCATATGCTACTTTAAGTAGCGTATAGCTTTTAGCTGATAGCTTTTATAATTTTATTCTTTTTTTATCCTTATTATTTTATTCAAATTTCAACACTATCCTACTCACAAGATATCACTATTTTTACTATGTTCAAACAACATTCAAATTACATATCCTATGATGAACTTCCATATATTATTGATAGTGACACAAAAAATAAAACTAACAAATTATATTTTTATATTTTTTGGGATTACATAATGAAATATAATTACTAACAAAAAATGATAAATTTTATATAAATATGTACTTTTATGTCATTTTACACTTATCAACTAATTCAATAGCTAATTTTACCAAACACTTCTAATTCAATAAATTAACTTAACAGCTTCCAGCTATCAGCTAAAAATTAGCTTTTCAACTTTCAGTTAGCTTTTCAGCTTTCAGCTAGTTTATCAGCTATTTTTGTCAAACATAGTCAAAATGTATTATGTAAGATTTCACGTTTCACTTCTTTTGTCTTCAGTACTAGTCTTTGATGGAGGGGAATGTGGAGCGAATGAAACTGATTCATGGTTTGAAATTCACAAGCTCTAACTTGAGATCATAATGATGTGACACTTCTGTTAGAGGCTGAGAAGGGAGAAGCATGATTAAAATCTGTCACCACAATCAGTTTAACGTCGTAGTAAAAAAAATCTGCAAATGGTACTATTCTGAACAATATAGGTAGGAAGGGCGTAGTGTATTCTGACCTGAAATATGGGCAGGGCTGGATTCGTTGTCTTATAACTTGCAAATTTGGTAAATTTGGGTTGTTACCAAGTATAATAAAACTATTTCTTCACTTAATATCTTAAACTTTTGAATTAAAGCAATTTTCACGTACACAAGAGACAAAAAGTCTAACACATTGGGGTTGAGTGTGCATATATACATTGTAGAGGCCAGCGGGATTTCGTGAAAGGTTGTCGCTGAAGAGGGTGGCAGGGATCAACGGTATATCAGCAGAAGGAAGATCCTGGAAAAGAGTCCAAGAATTTATGTATTGCAACTTATGAGACCCCGCTATTTCAACAATAGTAGCTTATAATATTTAACTTGTCCCACGTTCATATCAAATGAATCACCGTTTACACTTCAAATTATGATTTTGTTACTTTCTAGTGTCTTGTATTCGTGTTATTATCGATCATTTTAGACCGCAATTTACTTAAACATTGAGTAATTCTTATGCCTGGAGCTTCCACTTTAGGAAAGACGTCTTGCAAAGAGGAAGTAGCATGTCAATCAAAATTGAAAATGTTGCCCATGTTTCTTTTCTTTTTTGGTACATTGGAGGGAGTCGAACACGCTGAATCAGACCGGTAAAATCGAATCGAACCGATTAAAAATCGAATCAAACCGATTAAAATCAATTTAGGTTGATTTTTTTTTAGAAAACCGACCGGTTCGATTCCAAACCGAACCGAATTATATATATTATATTAATTTTATATAAGTAAATTTAATTTTTATTATATTTTAAAAATATTTTATATATATATTTTTTAAATTGGCCATCTCTATTGAAAATTAATACAAAAATTAAATATTAATCTTTAAATCCAAACAAAAATTTGAAATTGATACAAAAATTAAAAAAATAGATTAAAAAAATCAAAAAAATTTGACAAATTTTTTTTTTTCAAAAAATCGAACCAAACCGAACTACTGTTTAGCGGTTCGGTTTAATAGAATCCAAGTAGACCTATCAAGTCTATTTTTTTTTAATATTTTGATGATTCAGTTCGATTTAATTAAGCCCTAAAATCGAATTTTTGAACAACCCTACCCATCCCTCAACCACTTGAGCTAGCCTCAACCGTTTTAGCAATTACATGCCAATAAAGATAATCGAAGCAAAGAAATTACAATATATCTCATCTCTCCAAAAACGTTAACATAGGGACACTTCTACACTTATCCCTACATCTAAGCACGTTCACAAAATTTTAAGTCAGTACATGAGAAAGTTCCCAACAAGTTGTGCTGATGATGAACCTAGTGATTGTCTAAGACAGAAAAAATATTCCAAGGGGACAGCGGGGAGCCTGTCTCGAGTAAAAAGCTTCTACTGCAATATGACCGACATGTACCTGAAGAAGAAGCCAGAGATCTTCCATCTCCTCTGGGTTCATTTCTGTGTACTTTTCCCTTGCTTCTTTCGCCAGTCTGCAGATTTTCTTTATATTCTGCATCTTCAACACCTTGTAGAAACCCACTGTGCATTGGTTCTGAAGTCTCATAGAGAAGAAGCCTAAGGACCTGTTTTATTGAAGGCCTTGCCTTGCCTTCTCTCTGGATGCACCATCCCACTATAGAGACTACTCTTTGGAGCTGATACAAATCAAAAGATTCTCCCACATTGGGATCTACTAACTCCATCAGTCTCAATTATGTGCCCATTCTACTAAATTCTTATTATATTGAATGGCTGGTCTTCCAGTCACAATTTCCAATAACAGCACACCAAAACTGTAAATATTGCTTTTTTAAGTGAGTTTCTTGAGTAACCACATATTCAGGGTCCATATAACCTGGAATGCATTTTATTTAACATCTAGACTTCAGCAATATCAACAAAAATTCCTGCTCATTCAGTCATTCCCAAGAAAGAAACAAGAAGCAAAAATAGAAGAAAAAAGCTAAGTAGGAAAACATTTTATACCCCGGATATCAGTGTTTACCAGTTCGAAGCATATGGAAACATTTTTTTATGCATCGGCAAGGCCAAAATCAGCTAACTGCGAAATAAAGTGATGCAGGAAAAAGCAATTTGTCCACAGCATCTAAGGGGGCAACTTTAGACCTGCATTATTCACATACTATAAAGCCCAGACACTTATAAAAAAGAGCTTATCTCACATATGTCAAACACCTGTATAATACACAACGTAATAATTCAAATTTTTCATCTCACAATGTTTATATTGTGTCCTCTATCCGCGTTAGTACTCATGCTTTTAATTCACATATAGCTTCTTATCCATTTTACACTGTTTAGAACTATCAGCGACTTTAATAATATGATATATAATTAACAAGCAAAACGCAGGCATGCAATTTGATTCTGAGAATTACCAACCTTTGCAACAAATTTCTCATCCAGTAAAATGTTGCTAGACTTAATGTCTCTGTGGCATAGAGGAGGATCACAATAGACATTAAGGTACTCTTGCATGTGCAACAAAGAATGAGAAAGAGAAAAAAACCCACAAAACACAAAAAAGAAAGAGAAATGATTTGGTACACCGTCGGTGGATAAGTTTTTGTCTACTAACGGTGTCCAGATCGTGCCATGTGTCAAAAAAATACTGTTTATGACACATGGTACGATCTGGACATCGTTGGTGGACCAATTTAAGTATAAAATAAATAACAATCTATCATACTCAAGAATTTACCTGTGCATTAGCCACGTCGATGGCAATTTGGATTCTAGTTCGCCGATTCAGAGGTGTTTTACCAGGGCAGTACAAACATGAGATTGAAATCAATGCAAGGCTGAGCTAAGATCCCATAACCACACCAATCTCCTTCACAAAATTTCTAATAATTATTGTTGGAATCCAGGGCTCGTTTGGAGCGTATAATAAAAGACATATGGTAGAATAATTTATTTTATTTTATTATTATTTTAATATTTAATGAATCAATAAAATATAATAATAATATCAAATTTATTATCTTATCTTAATTTTTTAGTTAAAATTTATATCTTATAAAATTATCTGGATTAAGGACAAAATAATATATTTTACTGTATCATTCCAGACTCTGAAATCATCTCTTAGAAACACTCCTCCTCTTCACCTTCAAGAATGTTCGTCGTCCCTCATTTGAGAAGGCTCATCATCCCTCGCCTCTTTATATTTACATCTAACTATGTATATCCTTATTTTATACTTTGTTTTTTCAAGTTTATAATTTACTTTCTGTAAGTTTCCTAATGCATTTAGATAAAGTCTCTTGAAAAAGGTTGTATCATTAATTATAATTTATATATGGATAATCCTTTAATATATTGTTCATTTGGCTAATTTTATCATTTTATATAATTTATATCATATTCTACTATTATTTGATTTGTTCGAAACACAAGATAAGATAGTATAATACTTATCTTGGTATGCATCAAACACTAGATAGGATAAATGCTATCAGGTACATATTATATCTTACTTTTATCCAATATGTTATTATATTCGACTTTATCATATTTTAATTACCAAACGAGTCTTAAATAGATAAGGTCTACAAACTCTAAAAGTGGCTATTATTTTAAGTAAATTTATTTAATATTTATGTTATATTTATTAAATTTAAAATATGTGTAAAAATATAAAAAGAGGTGTAAATTGATTTTTTTTTATGGCAATTAGATTTGTATTTTAATTAAATCTGTTTAATTAAAGATAGACTATTTATGTCACAAACTCAAATTTAAAAAATTATAAAAAAATTTCTTACAATCTAAAATTTTTGACATAACCAAAATTTAAATATCCTTTTTTCATTTTATTTTTATATTTTTGTATTACGATAAAATAGTGTGTTTGGATAAATTTATATTGAGGCACATATTTATAGACATATAAATAATATGATTTTCTTATTTAAATGGCATTAAAAAAATGTATAAATATACTACAAATTTGTACAAATAATTTGTCAAAGAGACTTCATCCTCTAATACTGATGAACATAAACCTGGAGTGTAGATTTTAAGTTAAATATGATAAAATATCCTCTCATCATATAATTATTGTAGAAAACATAAAAAAAATTATTAGCTTCAACCCGAGACACGAATAGATATATTTTCTTAACTCTCACAAATTAAAGTTTAATTATTGAAGGCAGAGTGATATAATAATTGAATTATGAGACAGTTAGCAAACATAAAATCAAGCTTAATGAATGATTTCTGTTCATGTTTCCAAACAGAAATAAATATTTATATATATTTTTAACTAAGCACAACATTATTAAATTTTAAAAATCGCATATTATATTTTTTATTTAAGTATATGATAATAAATCACTAAAAATGCATTCAAATTTTATTCTTTTTATCTTGACTAGTTGTCTTGCAATCTTTTTTTTTTTCTAAATAAATTTTATTAGCGTCCATAATTCTTGACAACGATACATAATTCTAATTCTAATTCTAATTCTACTTCCACTTTTAATTGATACTTTGGTTTTTTTAACAAAAATTGAAATGTACACAATAATAATTATAATTTTATTTTTATTTTTTTGAGATAAAAATTAGTATGATAATACTTTTGCTGTACCAAAAAAATTACTACTAAAATAATATTTTATTGGTGAAAATAAAGTGAGAGAATGAGAATGTGGTTCCCATTTTATCTAAAATTGTGTTTGGTTGAGATAATATAAAAACAATGAAAAATAAATTATCTTGTATGAGGGAATAGTAATCGCTTTCTAAAAATGATAGAAAAGAAAGAAAAGTTATGGAATGAGAATAAAATAATTTAAATAATTTTTTTTATTTGAATTTTGTTTATTATTAATAAATAAAAGATAATAAATAATATTTAAATTATTTTTAAATATTATTAATATTTTTAATAAAAAATTTATATCACTAATTATTTATTTTATTTTTTATTTATAATATTTTTAAATAACTATTTAAGTCAAAATAATATTATTTTAAAAAAAATATTTCTATCTTTTTATCAATTTTTTATTTTATTTTTTTTATATCATATCAAATATAATTTTAATAAAAATATTTTATTTTATTCTATTTTATTTTTAATTTTTATTTCTATTCCTTCATTTGTCATCAACCAAAGATCTAATTATATAAGTTTAGATTGGAGTTTAATTTATATTTTTTAAAAGATATGAATTTAAAAAGTGAAAAATTATTATAAAAAATAAATTCAATCTATGTTATTTGAATCAATAGAAATTCATGAGAATTTTATTAGAATTTTTTTGATTAGATTAGTAATGGGCTATGAGATTACAGATTGGAAAAGAGGAATGAAGGCTGGATACATCTGCTGATTAATGTTTCGCACGAACGAAGGACGATATTACCAAGTCCCAAATAAAAACAAAAAAACAAAAAAAAGGAAGGCCAATATTAAGAAATATTTTAATTTAAAAATTTATTATAATCTCTGACATAATTTGAAAGTCATATTTTAACTCCAAATGTTTTCGTGATGCTTTAATAATCATTAATTATGGTGACACTGATTGTATAAGGTATTGCGCTGAAAATTATAATAAAATTATTTATATATTTCATTTTACAATGTAATTTTTATATATGATGGTATAGAATTTTAATATTTTAATTTAAGTAATATATTAATTATTGTTTATAACACCTTTTAATTACAAATAGATAGACACTAAATAACCAATAATTAAATTTCCACAAGCTAATAAATTATATCAATACATTCAAGAATTAACTATAATTTTTGAACAAGTTAAACTACAAGCTCTTGAGAAAGATGATGTTATCATATTAAAAAGATTTACTAAAAAAAATTATAAATTTATAATAATTGTATAATGTATCTACAAGAATATGACTATAATATACAAGGTGAAAATAATTTTAAAATCTTTTCACAAATCAAGAATTACAAAGAATTAAATTTATAATACGATGTTATGAAAGATAATATAAATTATATGAAAAGCAACGACATTTGAGAATTTGTAAAGTTGGCTAATGGAGCGAAGACTTTGAAACCAAGAAAAATTTATTAGGCAATATTGAAAAATACGAAGCGAGACTCATTGCTAAAAGTTTTATTCAAAAAGAAAAAATCAATTACATGAAAACTTTTTCTTATGTATTTAAGAAAAATTTATTTCGCATTATTTTAGTTTTAATTAATTGCCAAGGCTGGCTCAACACTTACTTCCCCTAAAACAAACTTTAAAGAGAACCAGTTTTAAAACAAATAATAAATTTTGATTAAAATTATTATATTTTTATTTATAATTTATCTTTCATGTTTTTTGGAATGCAAAATTATTTATTAAATTATTGTAATCAATTTCATTTAACAATTATTTTTTAATCGATAATAAAGTTAGTCAACTTAATCTTTATTGAAATATTGTCGATCTTAGATAAAATTTTATTAATTTTAATTTTGAAAAAAAATTTCTGCTGAAGCAATATTTACAAAAATTATTAACACACATATCATTTGATTGCATATTTTTAATAACCAAATTTATCAAAAATAATATCTCATACCAAATAATCATGGTTAATAAAAACTCAAAATTTGTAAGTTCTTAAGTTGCTAAACAATTAGTTTTACTTTTTTATTTTATGTTCAACAAAGCATCTTTTATTTGAGAAATTTGAAATTTTAAAATTTTTACACTTTCAATATGACTTTTCTCAATGTGTTTGTGACAACGATTTAAGAGTTAAGTTAGAGATATGATCTTGTAGAATTTTTTATCTTTTAATAGCTGAAAAAAAATATAGTATATATATGTTGTAGTACTCCAAAAAATTAGTTTTGTGACAACAATTAGCCACAAAATACCAAATTTAGATCGTGACAACTATGTGGAGTATAATTCATCTAAGATTAATATCTAAAAACTTTTTTTACACACCTTGATGTTTTCCTTTCATATTAGACCCATTATCATAACATTATTTTCTTAGGTTACTAAAAACAAATCCAACAATATTTATTTCATTTATAATATCATCAAAAAGACATTTTCAATTGTATCATCTATTTTTAAAAATTTTAAAAAATATTCAAAAATTGAAATTGGAGTTGAAGAAATATTCACACATCGTAATACAAAAGACATTTACTCTTAATGATTTACATAAGGAGTACAATCAAGTATGATTGAAAAATATTTTGTAATGATAATTTTTTTATAATTTTTGTTTTAATTTCATTTGTTAGCAAATTTATCAATTCATTTTGTATTTTATAACCAAGGTAATGATTATAAATTTTATTATCTTTAATTTGAAAAATGTATTTTTGTATTATAGAATCAAATTCTACAATAATTTCAATTAAATTTTAAAAATTTCTATTATCTTCTCAGTAAATTTTTTAGTTTGTTGTTAAGTTATTTTTTTTCAAAATTTTTAACAATTTCAATAATTCTAAATAACACATTTTTTTTAATATTTTTGATATCTATTTATTTATTTTTAAATATGTTTGTCAAATTTTTTATTTCTTAATAATTTTATTTTTAAATTAATCCATGAATTCATATTAAGAGAATGCTAATTATTTATCTCACCACTCTTCAATATTTTACTATTATTTCTTCAATCCCTACTAAATATAAATATTACACGATTTTACTTATCTCATAATTTTAACATCTTAAATAAGACACGATAGTTTAAATATTAATGTACTAAATATAAATATTTTATATGATGCTTGCCATCCAACATATGAGATCAAAATAATGATATACGAAATGCCTTCTCACATTAGGTTTAATATAACAGCCTAAGAATTTTATATCTTAAAAATTTTAACAAAGTTAAAATTTTAAACATATAAAATTTCACAATTTTGGATGATATAATATGTTACCAAAATCATGTCATCTTATTTCTCCTCCTATTTTGAACATCACTAAATATCTTAAATATCTTTTAATATTTAAAATACTAAAATAAATATAAAAATGTAATAAAAACTTTTCATATTTATTCATTAAGATAATGGTATATAGGTAATTATTTCTTAGTTATTTTAATCAATTGGTCCAGTGACACAAATTCCAAAGCATTGTTGGGGCTTCGCTTTATGCAATTAAGGTTTATTTATATTTTGTTGAAATGTATTATTAAATTTAGATACATACATGAATCTAGTAATTGGTGCCTTTATATAATTTAAACAATAATATTAGCAATAATAAAGAAACGAGGATATGTTTTTAAAATTAATCTAATTAAGATATGATTCAATGAATCGTGGTGATGAATAATTCATTTATAATCATAATTTCAGAATACCCTTGTTATATATTTTAATATTTATCTCTTTCAATTTTTTTTTAAATTATGTTAAGCATGAATATTTTGAAAGATTAGTACTTAAAACGATGGGATAATATTAAGAACTCAATCCGAATCGGCCTAAATAAATAACTTTTTTTTTTACCTTGTTTGATCTTAATTTTACTTAACACACAAATTCATCTAAAGATATTTTTACATTTGAAAGACCTTTCGTTGTCTTCTATTTTAAAATTAATAAATTTTTAATTATAATAAAAAAATAAACTTCAAATTTCAAAACTTTAAAAATTTTAAAACTAAACTATAAATTCTAAATATACTTTTAGACTTTCAAACTTTAATTAATAAACTTCATACAATAAGAGTGTGTTTGACAAGTCCAATAAATTAGTTTATAGCGTATTTGACTAACTTATAAGCTTATTTGACCAAATTAAAGGTGTTTGGTAAACGAGTTTATTTAGGTAGCTTATAGCGTTTTATCATACGCTACTTTGAGTAGTTTATAACTTTTATAATTTTATTCCTTTTTTATCCTTATTATTTTATTCAAATTCTAACACTATTATACTTATGACCCTTAACGCAATTTATTGATCTTCAAGTTTTTTGTGTGCACTTTTCTTCTACTAATCAAGCGACACTTCCCAAAAGTGGGTGGATTTATATTCTTATAATAATGATGAAAAATAATCACAGAGTAAAAGAGAAAAAAAAATTAAAACTAACAAATTATATTCTTGTATTTTTTGGGATTACATAATGAAATATAATTACTAACAAAAAAATGATAAATTTTATATAAGTATGTACTTTTATGTCATTTTACACTTATCAGCTAATTCAATAGCTAATTTTACCAAACACTTCTAATTCAATAAATTAGCTTAACAGCTTTCAGTTAAAAATTAACTTTTCAGCTTTCAGCTAGCTTATCAGCTATTTTTGCCAAACATAGCCTAAGAGTATGTTTGCCAAGTTAAATAAATTAGTTTATGTTATGAAATAACTTAAAAGTAGAGAGAGAGAAGTAAGAGAGAAACAAGAAAATGAATTGTTCTTTCCATTCATGTATGAGGGGGTATTTATACAAGTAGATGAGAGAGTCCTAGTAGTGATATATAGCTATAGGATAACTCTTTAGTGATAATTATCTTCTTAGATAATTACTAGAATAATATCTTATCAGATAAGATAACCGAAAGATCAGGATGGTGGACATCCACACAAGATATTCATAACACTCCCCCTTAGATGTCCATTCCTTAAGAATGTGTCTCGTTAAAACCTTACTAGGAAAAACCCTGTGGGATAAAAACCTAGTGAAAGAAAAAGAATACATCATTCTTTTAAGACGTTATTAAATAAATATGACAATATCATTTGATATTCTTAAATCTTCGAACTCCAATATTATATACCAGCTTCTCAAATGTTGTAGTAGGAAGTGCCTTAGTAAACAAATCTGCCAGATTATCACTAGAACGAATTTGTTGAATATCCACATCACCATTCTTTTGAAGATCATGAGTGAAAAAGAATTTAGGTGATATATACTTTGTTTTATCCCCTTTAATATACCCTTCTTTTAATTGGGCAACACATGCAGCATTATCTTCGTATAAGATCGTGGGGATCATCTTTCTAGACAAGCCACAAGATTCTTGTATGTGTTGAATCACAGATCGTAGCCAAACACATTCTCGACTTACCTCATGTAATGCTAAAATTTCTGCATGGTTAGCTTATGTGGCAGAGATAGTTTGTTTCATAGATCGCCATAAAATTGCGGTACCCCCGTATGTAAACAAATAGCCTGTTTGCGATTGTCCATTATGAGGATCGGATAAATATCCTGCATCTGCATAACCAATCAACTTAGACTCGAGTACATTTGAATAAAATAGGCCCATATCCATTGTTCCTTTAAGATAACAGAGTATATGCTTAACTCCATTCCAGTGCCTTCGTGTAGGTGAAGAACTATATATTGCTAATAGATTAATAGCAAATGATATATCAGGTCGAGTATGACTAGCAAGATACATTAATGCTCCGATTGCACTAAGATATGGTACTTCAGGACCAAGTAGTTTTTCATCTTTTTTACGAGGTCTGAAAGGATCTTTGTTTACATCTAATGACCTCACAACTATTGGAGTACATAATGGATGTGATTTATCCATATAGAATCATTTTAACACTTTTGTCACATAATTTTCTTGATACACAAAGATGCTATTATTTAAATATTTAATTTGTAATCCAAGGCAAAATTTAGTTCTTCCAAGATCCTTCATTTCAAATTTTTTCTTTAAGTAATTAACAGTTTTTTGGAGCTCTTCAGGAGTTCCAATAATATTTAAATCATCAACATAAACTGCAATTATGACAAACTCATTTTCAGATCTTTTTATAAAGATACATGGACAAATTGGGTCATTTCTATACCCTTCTTGCAACAGGTATTCACTAAGGCGATTATACCACATATGTCCAGATTGTTTTAAGCCATAAAGTGATTTATTTAATTTGATTGAGTAGTCTACTTGAGAACTGAAATCGTATGCTTCAGGCAACTTAAATTCTTCTGGGAGTTTCATATAGATATCATTATCAAGTGAGTCATACAAATAGGCTGTAACAACATCCATTAGACGCAAATCGAGCTTTTCACGTACTGTCAGATTAATTAAATATCGAAAAGTAGTTGCATCTACCATAGGTGAGTATGTTTCCTCAAAATCAATTCTGAGTCTTTGCGAAAAATCTTGGGCAACAAGTCTTGCCTTATATCTCACAATTTCATTATTTTCATTTTGTTTTCGCACAAAGACCCATTTGTATCCAACTGGTTTTACATCTTCAGGTGTACGGACTACAAGTCCAAAAACTTTTTGCTTTTCAAGCATGGTTAGCTATGTTTCAATTGCGTCTTTCCATTTTTGCCAATCATTTCTTTGCATACATTCCTGAACAGACTTTGGTTCATGATCCTTATTATCGTTTAAAACATCGCGCGCTATATTATATGCAAAATTATTGTCAACGTTGACCTTTTGTCGGTTCCATCGTATTCTATTCATAACATAATTCATTGAGATCTCTTTATTTTCACAAATTTTAGGTACCTGAGTTTCTTCTGAAACTAAAACATTAATTATGTCTTGAAACTCTTCTGAAGTTGTTAAATCTTCGATTTGACCATCTTGATTCTTAACTCCTTTTCTTTTTCGAAGATTTTTATCTTTGGAACCAACGGGCCTACCACGCTTCATGCAAGTCTCAGGCTTATTTGTAATGATGGATTGTCCGACAGGGACATTAATTTTAACTGGAGCATTAGCAGCTGGTATATGTGATTTAATAATTCTTTTTGAGTCAGTAAATACGTCTGGCAATTGGTTGGCTAAATTTTGCAAATGAATTATCTTTTGAACTTCTAGTTCACATTGTTTTGTACGAGGATCAAGATGAGTTAATAATAATTCATACCAACTAATTTTCCTTTTCAGCTGCTTATTTTCTCCCCCTAATGTTGGAAAAACTGATTCATCAAAATGACAATCAGCAAATCGAGCTGTGAATAGATCTCCTGTTAATGGTTCAAAATACTTTATTATAGAAGAAGATTCATATCCAACATATATTCTCAACCTTATTTGAGGACCCATTTTAGTGCATTGTGGTGGGGCAATAGGGACATATACCGCACATCCAAAAATTCTTAGATGAAAAATATTTGGTTCCTGATTAAAAACCATTTGTAATGGGGAGTGTTCATGATAACTTGTTGGCCTTATGCGAATTAATGATGCAGCATGCAAGATTGCATGTCCCCAAGTAGATATTGGGAGTTTTGACTTCATAAGTAATGGTCTTGCAATTAACTTCAGACGTTTAATAAATGATTCTGCAAGACCATTTTGTGTATGAACATGTGCTACAGGATGTTCAACATCAATCCCAATAGACATACAATACTCATTGAATGTTTAAGAAGTGAATTCACCAGCATTATCAAGGCGTATTTTTTTAATTGAAAAATCAGAAAAATGTGCTCGTAATCTAATCAATTGCGCAAGTAATCTCGCAAACGCCAGGTTACGAGATGATAACAAGCACACATGTGACCATTTAGTTGATGCATCAACTAAAATCATAAAATACTTAAATGGTCCACAGGGTGGGCGTATTGGCCCACAAATATCGCCTTGTATTCTTTCTAAAAATGTTTGGGATTCACCCATAACTTTGATTGGTGATGGTCGAATAATCAATTTTCCTTGGGAGCAAGCGGAACATGAGAAATTATTCGATTGAAGAATTTGCTGGCTCTTCAATGAATGTCCACTTGAATGTTTAATTATTTTTCGTATCATAATTGATCTGGGATGGCCTAACCGGTCATGCCAAATAAAAAAGTTATTATGATTTGCAAACTTCTGGTTTGCAATAGCATATATTTCAATTGTATTTATATATGTATAGTACAATTCAGAAGAAAATGTAGGTAACTTTTCCAATATGCATTTGTTACCTAAGATTGTACTTGTAATATGAAGATATTCAATATTTCCTTCATTTGTTGTCTCAATGTGGTATCCATTTCGACGGATATCCTTAAAACTTAATAAGTTTCTAAGGGACTTGGAGGAATATAAAGCTCTGTCAATATGTAGTTTTGTTCCTCCAAGTAACATTATACTAGCTCTTCCAGAGCCTTCAATTAACTTTGTACTACCAGATATAGTACTAACATTAGCTCCTTGCATTACTAATTGGGAAAAATACTTTTTATCTTTGAAAATTGTGTGAGTTATGCCACTATCAACGAGACATATCTCTTTATTAGTGATGTTGGTATCAATAGAGGAAACATTCATTCTTGTTTGAAAAATAAAATAAGAATAGTCGATATGAGGAAATAGTACATAAAATAAAATAACAACTTTAAAGAATGAATTGTACTGAAAAAGAAAGAAAGAAGGAAACCCTAAAATTTGATGTCATAGAAATTATACAAATAACTTATTTTTGAACACTACTATTACCAATTAAATGATCAATTTTTTCATCAGGATGAGTAAAGAAATCTGTAACATCTAAATGAGTTGTGTCAATATAGCCATCATTGAGACTATCTTCCTCAAATAAATTGGTCTCTATCTTTTTCTCTTTAATAGATTTTTGGTAAAGATCAACAAGATACCTTGGTGTACGACAGGTATGTGACCAATGTCCTTTGCCACCACAGCGATCACATGTATTTTCAACATGTTTACTATTTTGTAGACATTTTTTCTTTTCATTTTTGGCCTTATTATTTTGCCACTTCTGGTGGGAAGCTATATTCTTGGAATAACCACCACGACCACGTCCACGACTACGGACAAAGCCACGACCACGACCACGACTTCGACCTTGAAACTTTCCATAGTGGTCATATGTTGCTACATTCACTTCAGGGAATAGAGCAGTGCCAGTTGGACGGGACTCATGATTTTTTATGAGAAGTTCATTATTTTGTTCAGCTACAAGAAGGCAAGAAATCAACTCAGAATATTTCTTGAATCCTTTTTCATAATATTGCTGCTGCAGGAGCACATTGGATGCATGAAAAGTGGAGAATTTTTTTTTAACATATCATCATCAGTGATTTTTTCTCCACATAACTTTAATTGAGAACTTATTCTAAATAATGCAAAATTATATTCGCTTACAATTTTAAAATCTTGTAAGCGAAGATGCATCCAATCATATCGAGCTTTTGGAAGTATCACAGTTTTCTAGTGGTCATACCTTTCTTTTAAAGAACTCCAAAGAATAATTGGGTCTTTTACAGTAAGATACTCATTTTTCAGTCTTAAATGCAAGCAGTGGCGGATCTTCGTGAAGACAGGGGGGGCGGTCGCCCCCCCCAGAAATTTTTTTTTTTTATAAAATTTTGAAATAATTTTTCAAAATTTTAGTTAAATATATATTTTCGCCCCCCCTAAAAATATTTTTTTATTTTATATGAAGTTTCGCCCCCCCTGAAATCTTGTTCAAGATCCGCCACTGAATGCAAGTGGTGGCGAAGGAAGATTATGGCTCTAGCCTTATCTTGGTTAGATGCTTTATTTCCTTCTTTGATAGTCTCTCCAAGGCCATTTGCATCTAAATGAATTTCAGCATCTAACACCCAAGATAGGTAATTTCTTCCAGTAATGTCAAGTGCTATGAATTCGAGTTTTGCAAGGTTCGACATTTTAAAACTATCATGAAATATAATGCTAGTCAATAAACATTCATAAATAAAGTGAATAATTTCAAATAAAATATATGATAATAAAAACATGTAAATTTATGATAGGCTTTTGCTAATAAAAACATATAAAAACATGTAAATATTTGCTACACTTAAACCATTGTCCTTCAGGGAAAAATTTGAGGCAAATGAAATTGTTGCTGTCACGGCCCCAAATGATGGAACACATGACCGGCACGGCATAAGGGTTTCCCCCTAGCCGTAAGCCTAACACATAGCATGCACAAACATTCAGCACACAATCCAGAGTACATAATAAATATAACTGGCCACATATGCCACATCCAATATCAGAAAATACTGTATATATGTATATATATATATATATATATATATCTCATGTTATCTCATGAATCCAACATTCTGATTCAACTTGGCCCATGGCCTCATAATATTCATGTGATTCTACTTGGCTCAAGGCCTCATAATACCAACATTGTTGTAAAACATAAAATCATTTTCCAAACAACACATCAAAATACGCAAGAAGCGAGGATCCTGCCTGTATGTTCATGGAGATACTCTAGACATATTTAAACTAAACAAACAGTACAAAAGAGCCTTGCCCAAACTGGGGCTCACCAACACTATCTTCAGCTTCCTACGAAGATGTAGCTGGATCAAAGTCTCTTTGACTATCTGTGGGGAGGAAACAAAAGAGGGGTGAGATTACCACATCTCAGTGAATGAGTAAATCATACTATAATTGAAACAGGGCAAACCAAGCACGAATGTTTCGCAATGGGTTTAATAATTGAAATCCAAATATAAAGATAACAATAGAAATATTAAGCATTTAACCATAATTTATTGAAAGAATGCTAAACAGTTCAAATGTATGTTCAAAAGATAAAACAGGATTAAATCAATAACCATAAGCAAATCAATTATGTATGGTAAGTAATAAATGAAGATATTTATGCAATAACAATGATGAATGAGCTTGTTTAGAAATATTTAATCTTTAAGAAAAATGCATCAGTTTATTGGAGGTCTTTCCTAACAGATCTATCATCTCCCCCAAGCACACAGCAAGGGTAGGGTAATCACTGTAGGCATAGACATAAGTCCACCCTAAATTTCCCTAAGCACATAGCAATGGGTATGGCAATCACTGTAGGTGAAGACATAAGTCAACCCTAAATTTTCCCAAGCACATAGCAATGGGTATGGCAATCACTGTAGGCGTAGACATAAGTCCACCCTAAATCCCTGTGTCTTAGGCAGTCATATGCCCGTCACAGTATCCTAGGCCGAAGCCTTAGCATGATCATGGTGCACTAGGGCTAGCACTACCTGCGGCTAGCTAACAGTGATCTAAAAGAGTCCCTTCAATAGAAAACATTTGAAATATGCTATTCAAAAAGTTTAAAGTAAAACATTTCAATAACATTGTAATAAAGCTATAATTCTCCATCTAGCTCTTTTCATGCATAAAATTCCGTTCTAAAAATATATCTCATCCATGAATTCCCATGGAGACCTTTATCATCATAAACTTTCCCTTTAAACATATCGTCCGTAGACGTCACATAGATGCTCATCATGCATCAAATCATTTCATGGCTAACTTAGTTAATTTCTATGACTAAGTTCGCATTTCTATAAATTTAGCTCAAATGGAGAATTATCAGCCTAGATGCTTGCCCTGCATACCTAGAGTTCAACTAGGATTTAAATTTATAATTTCTAACATGGTTGGAATATATTGGTTTCCAAAGCGGTAAAACAATTTAGCATACATTCCAACTAGTTAAAATCATACGAGAGAGTTATAAATCAAATTCTTAAAACATGCGCTATAGTATGAAAAACCCACTCACCTTACTAGGAGTCCAACAACGAGAATTTCACCTTGTGATGGTTCAACAACCTAGAAAACATAGACATAACATGAGAATTGAAAAACTCTAAACGGCACTATTCATGCCGAAAAACACTATTCACTCGCCGGAAATACTATTCACGCCGAAACCTAAAAACCCTATATTTTAGTATAGAAACTAATTCTAAGACTATCAATGGAAAGAAATTCGGTAAAACGAAGCCTAAAACGCGTTTAAACGGAGTTTTACCTTGGAGGTTACTATTCATACGATTTTCCGGCGACAATCCGGTGACTTTCTGGCGAAATTGATCGGTGGGATTTGTAGCTCTCCTTCCCACGAGTCCAACGGTACCTTGCTTGCTCAAATCGGACATCCGGATGATGAGATATCTTAGAGAGAAGTTTGAGAAAAATTTTAGAGAGAGAGAGGAAGGTCCAGCAATGGAGGAAATGAAGGAAAAAGGAGGGGGGACCGCAAAAAATGCCTCTCTGACGAATTTCGCCGCCGGCGAGCTCATTCTTGCCGCAGCGAGATTGCTGGTGCGCGATTTTCGCCGCGGCGAGATCGAAACCAGAAAAACTCATGCTCTCGGGAAAATGCTGCAGCATTCTCGCCACGGCGAACATCATTTCGCCGAATTTGACAAAATGTACAACATGAAAGTTGTAGCCCTTTCTCTTAGCTTTCCGTAGCCACTTGAATCATCTAATTTGGAGTTCATATGAAGGAGTTATGTATAAAATAGTGAGCAAAGGTCCAGACCACACTATGCTGCGGTTTTTATCTCTTATCACTATAATATTCACCGAATTAACAAAAGTTCCCAACATCAAAGTTGTAGATATATATCTTATCTTTCAATAGGAATTTGAATCATGTGATTTGGATTTCATATGAGAGAGTTATGCTTATATGAGTGACGAAAGGTCAGAAGAAAAGGTCAGAAACGCTCTAAAATTTTACATTGTTCTCAACTTCCTTGGTTCAAATGATTTGTACTTAACCTTCAAAGATTTGAGTTATTACAGTTGCAGTCCTTCAGGGACATATAGCTGCAGTCCTTCAGGGACATATAATTGCACATAAATTTGTGCAGTTCTTCAGGGACATATAATTACACATAAATTAGTGCAGTCCTTCAGGGACATATAATTTAGTACAGTCCTTCATGGACATATAGGGACCTGAAATTGTTGCGGTCCTTTAGGGACAAACTAAAATAATAGAATTTGCACATAAGTTGGTATAGTTCTTCAAGGACATATAATTTGGTACAGTCTTTAAATGATATATAGGTGTAGTCCTTCAGGGACATATAATTTGGTGCAGTCCTTCAGGGACATATAATTACACATAAATTGATGTAGTCTTTCAGAGACTTATAATTGCACATAAATTGGTGTAGTCCTTTAAGGACATATAAGTTGGTGTAGTCCTTTAAGGACATATAAGTTGGTGTAGTCCTTCAAGGACATATAAGTACAGTCCTTCAGGGACAAATAATTTGGTGCAGTCCTTCAGGGACTTATAGATGTAGTCCTTCATGGACATATATTTTGAAGTAAGAGGAAGAGAGATTTAAATTATATATATATATATATATATATATATATATATATATATATATATATATATATATATATATAAATTGATGTGGTCCTTCAAGGATAAAATAAATCAATAACAATATAATTATACATAAAGATTACTAACCTTGTAACAAGAAGTAGAGCGTCGTGCTAATAACGTGTTATGAAATAACTTAAAAGTAGAGAGAGAGAAGTAAGAGAGAAACAAGAAAGTGAACTGTTCTTTCCATTCATGTATGAGGGGTTATTTATACAAGTAGATAAGAGAGTCCTAGTAGTGATATACAGTTATAGGATAACTCTCTAGTGATAATTATCCTCTTAGATAATTATTAAAAATAATATCTTATCAGATAAGATAACCGAAAGATCGGTATGATGGACATCCACACAAGATATTCATAACAGTTTATAACTTATTTGACTAGTTTATAAATTTATTTGACCAAATTAGAGGTGTTTGGTAAACAAACTTATTTGAGTAGTTTATAATTTTTTATCATACGCTATTTCAAGTAACGTATAGTTTTTAACTGATAACTTTTATAATTTTATTTATTTTTTATCCTTATTATTTTATTTAAATTTCAACACTATCATATTCACAAGATGACATTATTTTTACTATATTCGAACAATATTCAAATTATATACCTCATAATGAATTTTTAGATATTGTTGATAGTGACATAAAAAATAAAAATTTAGAGACATCTATTGAGATGAAAGAAATTCGTAATAATATTACTAATTTATTGTGAGACTTTAGATGATATATTTATTTTGTATTTTTTGAAATTATATAATAAAATATAATTATTAACAAAAAATAATAAATTTTATATAAGTATATTATTTTATGTCATTTTATATTTATCAGTTAATTTAATAGATAATTTTACCATACACTTTTAATTCAATAAATTAACTTAACAGTTTTTAACTAAAAATTAATTTTTTAACTTTTAATTAATTTATCAATTATTTTTATCAAACATAGCCTAAATATTAAAACTTTTAAGATATCAAACGTTGAAGCTATTATCATGTTTATTTTGATGAATTTCCATCGGTGTCTGACATTGAAAAAAGTGTACTTAATAATTTCTCATATATATCACCTATAATTTACTGTTTTTTTTTTCTTGGTAGGCGGCTATTTACACTGCGCCACTGAATCACATCTATTGGTTTGTTTGTCTTAATTTTTTTATATGAAAATCTATTATTTTTTTAATGAAAAACATGATAATAAATACAAATTTTTTAAGTAAAATTGATTTACCAAAAATAAATATATCAAATTAATTATAAATAAAAATTTAAACATGTTAAAAATATTTTTAATAAAATACATTTTAAAAATATTTACATATGTATTTATAATAAATTGTGATAAATGAAATCCATCTAAAAGCACTTATCAAACTCCAAAAGAATTTTATTTTATCTACAAGTTTGTTTGGAGGTTGGAGCCAGGTGAGAAAAATTAATAAACCAGTATTTGTATGGTTAAAAAATAATTGAATAGAGAGGATTACAATGAATTTCCAAATCAATCCACCCTACTCCAACCCATACTCTGACTTTCAAACTCCTCCAATATTGGAGGTTTTAGGATGATGTGGCTCTTTTTTATTTTTTCAATTATTGTTCTCTACTTTATTATCTAAATATTTTTTATTTTCCCTTTATTTTGTAAAATTGAAAATTTATACTTCAATTACCTCTCTTCATTAATCACATTGTAACTTTTAAATAATGTGCAGTGAGTTATTATCTCTTTTTTAAATTAAACTTCCACAATTGAGTGATTTTTTTTCTTTTTTTTTTGTCTACTCCATTCCATTAATTTTTTTATTATTTTTAGACAAGACTTGGGTGAATTTTTTTAAAAAATAAAAGCACAATATATAGTGGAATTTTTTTTATCAACTAACCATTATATTATTTATTGCTTTAATTTTTTTAATGTGTCATAATTTTATTGAATAATTTCATAAAAATATCTAAAAACTGCATCTAATTTTTTTCATTTTTATAATATTTTCAATTAAAAAAATTTAAAAATGAGCATAAATCATTTGAATTGCTTATTAATAATAAAAAAAACTCACTTTATTTTACTTGTATTTGATTCTTTTCATAAATATATATAAGTTAGATGGAGTTTCTTAAATATTTATTAAGAAATTCTATAATTAAAACGTAACGATGATAATTTTTTTAAAAATTAACCCTCATAGTATTAATTACTTCAGAAAAAAATCACATGTACCAAGATTTTAAATTAACTTTTATTTTTTACTGTCACCTGCGCCCGTGGCCTAATGGATAAGGCGCCTGACTTCTAATCAGGCGATTGTGGGTTCGAGTCCCACCGGGCGTGTTAAGTTTTCTTTTTCTCTAACTCTATTGTTCTTCCACGTGTTGTAAT
The DNA here is from genome assembly GCA_037074535.1 of Gleditsia sinensis. Lineage (NCBI taxonomy): Eukaryota > Viridiplantae > Streptophyta > Magnoliopsida > Fabales > Fabaceae > Gleditsia > Gleditsia sinensis. The sequence continues at coordinate 3,059,491 of CM073463.1, forward strand.
CCCCCGGTCCCATTCCTTTTTGTTATTTTGTGTTGTCGATTCGAAGGGTCCCACTTTTTCTCCTCACATCACCAAGAAGCAAACACAGAAAATCTGGTAATCTTCCCTGATATTCCCTTACGATCACCTGGAATTTTTACTCTTCTTCCTGTCATGGCGTCGTCTACTTCCAATTCTACAGCCTCTACTCCTCTTTATTTGAGGGGTTCTCGTACCCTTCACAAACCCATTAACCCTTTTTACATTTCTCTTCGCCAGCTTAACCCTACTGTAGGTGCCTCGTTTCCTTTCCCTTTGCGGAGGACCCAAAAGGGGCATAAGGGTCAAAACCCAGATCTTTTACCCAAGATTCAATGCATGCGAGAAATTAGAGGTAATTCCTTCCTGCAATCGGAAGTGTTTGAATCTATGCTTTAATTTAAGTTATACTTCTGGGGTTTTAGTTTTTTCCCATAGAGCACACTGAAGAAGTATTGCTTTCTTTATGTGAAATTCAGAACAAGGCGTTGCTTCACAGTAATAATTTCTCATCTAGGAATGATATTTCCATGTTTCCAGCTTTTTCATTTTCCAACTTATGATCATGAACTTCAAAGAGCATTAGATGTTGTACAACACGAAGAACTGAACTAGTTCATGTTGCTCTTGGATCTTGGTTTTGGTGTCATCCGGGTTTTCTGTAGGATGCTGCTTGTGGGTCTTGATTCTATATCTTGTATTCAATATGCTACATATGAAATCTTGGAAATGCCAAGCACCGGACAGCTGCGACTACTATGCTATTGGTGCTAAGGAACATGAGGGAAGCTGTGTGTTACAAGTGCAACATACAGACTGGTTGCCTTGTGATAATCAGAGGTTATAAACTGGAAACAGGATGGATTAAATTTCTTTCATAATGCTTTCCTTGCTACAGAGTTTAATTGGTTATAAATAATATATAAACCAGTCGTCTGACTTGTTCTTTTGGGTATCTAAGTGGTTAGTAGTTAAGAAAAATTTGTTGTATATTTTGTTCTTCCACATAAACTAAGTTGTTTGATTTGTGTGTTTTAGAATCAGATTCTCATTCTTCAACTTTAGTTGGGCTGTTTGTATGACTGACATAAGAGTTTGTATGTGGCTATAGGAAAGTGATACCTATGGATTGATTACAAAGAGGAACATTGAGTAAAATTATAAAACTTGTTTTGAAGTTGGAGAAATAAGCTTAATCCACTTCCTTAAAATATCGCTGGAGAAAAATTCTGGAAAAATTAGACCTAATTGTTGAAGTGGACTTCCTGGATATTAGGAAATCATTATCTGGTTGAAGTCTCAAATCTCAAAAGGCAGGGTTTTAGTTTATTTTTCTCACTCTTTCAGAGAAGTATCTAAATACAAAAACAATAAGGGGGCAATCTTTCTTTCTTTCTTTTTTTTATAAAAAAAAACAAGAAAACCATTTAGTTTATGCTTTTTTAAAACAGTCATGCTAAACGTGAGAAAAATGAGCTTGGAAACTGCACATGAAAATATCAAGGATGTGGCAATAGTTCTTGGTTTGAGTTGCTAGTTTTACTTGCCCTTACAAATGATGACTACTTTGCTTTACTCCCAATGCTTGAACAAATTGTTTATCAACCATTTACTCAGATTTTGTTGTCTTCTATTTATTTGGATCTGCTGAACAATTCATTTCTCATTCTGCTTCTGAACTTTGTTAAATCTAAAATTCCCATGCATATATTTCCAATATTCCCCCCCCCCCTTTTTAGGACTTTGAAGCCACTTTGATAACTTTGAACTGTCATTAGGTTGTGTCATCTAAGCAACCAAAATATTGAAAAATATGCTGACAGGTTTTTCTTATTTTCCCCCATCTTATTGTAATAAAGTATTTTAAACTGTACATCATTGCAATGTCTGGGGTTTAGATCATATAATTCTAGGGTTGCCCTTTTAGTAGTTCTGAATGATTGTGCTCAAGGTAGTCAAAGGTGGAAGGTGCTCTCAAGGCACTAGATACCCCTAGGGCCTTGAGGCTAGATGCACTAAATTAAGGAAAATGGAACTATGAAATGTGAATTTGAGATGTCATTTTATACTGTGGCTTGAATTATTGCACGCACTTCGAACTACGTGAGGTTGGGTTTGTGTTGAGCTATGCCTTCAGTTTGTTGTATTCTCTATGACTTCAGTTACTGTATTCTGGCTTAAGTAAGGGTTTTGTTGAATTATGACTTCAGTCAGTCAGCACTCACTATGGTTTCTTTCAATTTGTATCTTTGAGATGTCATTTTGTTCTGTGGCTTGAAAATTGGACGGTCTCCTAACCACGTGAGATTGAGTTTGTGGCAGCCACACCAATTACCAAAGGCTACTGGGAAAATTCCGTTCTGAAGAGTGAAACCCCTGTCCTTGTGGAATTCTATGCAAGTTGGTGTGGCCCATGCAGGATGGTTCACCGGATAATTGATGAGCTTGCTACTGAGTATGCTGGCAGACTTAAATGCTTTGTACTCAACACAGACACTGATTTGGAAATTGCTGAAGACTATGAAATTAAGGCAGTGCCAGTTGTTTTGTTGTTTAAAAATGGCCAGAAATGCGACTCAGTAATTGGTACCATGCCAAAGGAGTTTTATGTGGCTGCCATTGAGAGGGTGATGAAGTCCTAAACTTGGCTTGCTGCTGACAACTTCCTGGCAAAGCAGAAAAACGCTCGACCATGCGAGTCATGTAAATTTTTGGCCTAGTAAGTTAGGTTGGCGAATTATTGGATTGCATACTTACTTCCATCGTAGGTTCAAGACTGGTGAAGTATGATACCCCTATCTCTATAATCTCCTGAGAAGTATTGTATTCAGCTTTAATAATTTTCACAGTTGGAACTTGATTGTTGTTTTTTTTGGGGGGGGGGTACAATTTTATTGCGCTCAATTTCTTTTAGCAAACCATTATCTCGTTTTTTATGTTCAAAAATATATATTATTTAAAAAAACTTGAAACTTTTAAATTAATTTAAAATAAAAATGTTTAAATCAAAGTAGGCCTCAGGTTTGGGCCTAACTTTTTTTTTGGACTGGCATGGGCCTAACTAAAGAATTAAAAACTTGATTTTTTTTTGCAAAAAAAATTGGTTTACATTGTTCAAGCCCAACCCAAGTGGAGTTTTTCTTTGGGCACTGTTGTTGGGTTAACTTTACGGACGGACTTGTCTAAAAAATAAAATCATATGGACTTCAAATTTTTTTTCTTTGTTGGTTTAGTCAAAGACAAGACTCTTCATACCATGAAAAAATCTTAGCTTCAGTCCTAAAAATTGGGTGATTATTGACTAACCAAACGTTCAATACTTATTTCTATCAGTGGAAAGAACAAAAATAAATATTTTTCTAAAAACTTTTGAAATTTATATTTATACTTTCTTTAATTTTAATTTATACAAGAAAATTTTTTACTCACAAAACTGTCAATAAATATTTTTTTTAAAAAAAACTCATAAATAACTTTATTTAATACATTATAAATTATTAAAAAATATACTTAGTATATATAAAAATTTAAAATAAAAATATTAGAGTAATTTTTTAAAAAAATTAAAAGAGTGTAAATATAATTTTTTTAAAAAAAATTTATCTTACTTTAAAATCAAAAAATATAAATATAATTTATAAAAATTTATAAAAAGGTGAATATAATTTGTAAAAAATAATTCAAAAAAGTCTAAAATATGTACGTAACTGTTAAAGTCCTTCAAGATAATGAACACGTGTCTGTGACTCTGTGGGGACTAACAAATATAGCTCATTTGTCGGGTACCTTACTCTTTTTTTTTTTTTTTTATAAATTAACAGGAGGGAACCGTACCAAAAACAAAAAAGGAAAGTAAAATCTTGAAGGATTTTTTTTTTTTTTTTATCCATAAAAACAGAAAAATAATAAATCAAATTTGTTTTATGTAAATATAGTTCCTCCTGTCAATTTAAATCTTGAGGCTTCATGGGCACCTAAAAGTCTCAGCATTTTCCTTTCCCGTCGGAGAAGAATTCCACGCTGCTAATCTTGTTCCTTCTGCTTCTTCTTCTACTTCAGGTCTTCTCTCTCTCTTTTCCCTCTCTAAATTTGCAGTTTTCTTGCTTGATTATTCGGTAATATTCATTTCTTCTAGAATGATCTTCTGGGTTGGTCACACTCTTGCTTCTTTATCAGGATCTTGAATTTTCCCTGCAGGATTTTTGTTGACCATGGCGTAAATTAACACAGCAGCTTTGGACTCAATATTAGGTGCCCTTCTTCTTGTTTGTTGTTTGCTCACACAAATTTTGACTCAAGCTGCTCCATTATTACTATTTGAAAAGTATTGGTATTTGGTGAGGATTGTTTAATTGCTCACGAAATACTCCAATTAGCTTCGCTAGTTATTTTTACTTGCTTCAGTACTAATCTTCTTCCTTACGCTTTTTTGGGATCCTAACATTAGTGTGAGCTTGTGGGTTGAGTTCCCTGCTCTTTCTTGGCAAGTCTCTAATTATCTACCCTAATGATAACCATGTATGCAATAAAAATTAAGCAAAGCTGAAAACTTTGCTCAGATTCGGTTCTAGTTAAAACAATTACTGCTCAGTAACCTGTTAAGGTAAACAATTTGGGTGCAGTGGTGTTTTAATTTAAATTATATATTTTCTATTATAATTGATTTTAATCTTGCTTTGTCAGACCTAAATTTGGTCAAAATATTTTTGTTTCTTTTTTTGTCCTAAATAAAAATGTTAGGTTGAAGGTTGTTGTAAGAAGTGTTAGAACTTGCATAGGACAAGTTTCTTTGATTTGGGCTCTTAATGTTGGTCATAATATAATTTTAATCCAACGTTGGCCGTGGTGTAAGGAGAGTTGATAAAATTCATTGTGGAGTTCTATAGCTTTCAATTAGTGTGGGGGAGCAGGAGCAGCATTAAAGCGTCATAGATCATTATAATACTCTGAATATAAACAAGTTCGGCAATGTTCTCATTATTCAGATCCCTTATCATTGATTGATATATGTTAAATGCATGGACTAGATAGATGAGCATTATAGGGGAGAATGGAGTTGAAAAGTCACTTTATGCCTTGATTTTTATGTCTTTGAACATCATTCAGGGTCAATAATCTCGTCCTTACAGTTGTCTAATTATTGATTTGGATCGTTCTATCTGTAAAGTAGATCAACCTTGCATCAGCTTTCCTGGCTGGCACCTTAGCAGCTCTTCCCCTGATCTAGTGATTTTAATTACTATTTGTTAACTCTTGTTGCTTGGCCCTATATCTGGAGTATTGAGACTCTCAACCTGTTTCTGAATGAACATAAAAAAAAAATATTCTTTAGTTTTCATTTGCTTGTTCTGGAGGTCTTGTGTCTTTTTCCCTTGCTGGTGCAATGGCTGCCTCAGTTGCTGGGACAATGGCCAGAGCATCCATGCTTGTAACCTTGCCTTATTCACAACGATGTAACAAGGTGTTTTTGGGGCATTTTTGTGTTTAAAATGTCTTTACACCAATTGTGCAGGATCTTCTTGATTTTGTGGTGAAGTAATGGCTACCCCAGATAAATCTACATCAATAGTGTCTTCAGACTCCTTGGAACACAAAGGAAAAGATATGAATCATATGGCTGAATCAAATGGGAATTTGCCTTTAAACCAGAAACTCTGTAACTCCTTGGATGGCCCAGTGGCTATCCTTTGGGATATTGAAAATTGTCCTGTCCCAAGTGGTGTTCGTCCGGAAGATGTAGCTGGTAATATAAGAATGGCTTTGCGGGTGCATCCAATAATTAAAGGACCTGTTATGATGTTTTCTGCTTATGGGGACTTCAATGCCTTTCCCAGGCGACTCAGAGAGGGCTGCCAAAGAACTGGTGTTAAACTCATTGATGTTCCCAATGGGAGAAAGGATGCTGCTGACAAAGCTATCTTGGTTGACATGTTCTTGTTTGCCCTTGACAACCCTCCACCTTCCTCTATCATGTTGATATCTGGAGATGTTGATTTTGCTCCAGCACTTCACATTCTTGGTCAACGGGGATATACTGTCATTCTTGTCATCCCTGCTGGGGTGGGTGTTTCATCTGCCCTTAGCAATGCCGGTAAATTTGTCTGGGACTGGCCTAGCGTTGCTCGTGGGGAAGGCTTTGTGCCCCCATCAAAGGCTCTGATGCCTCCTCGTGTGGGTCCAACTGAGGTTGCTGGATATCAAAATGAAGAAGAAGCTATAATTTATAGAGGAATCTCACAGAATTATCATAACTCCAGGGTTTCCTCTGTTGTGTCACAATCTCTGTCTGAATACAACAGTGGCACATTGAATGTGTCTTGCTTTCCAACTGCTTTGAGGTCACATAGCCTTCCATCTGGATTGAATAATGTTTCAGCAGGACCTATGTCTTCTAGTGACCAAAATGAATACCCATTGTGGGTTCAGCCTGGGGATTTAAATGGTCTCAGGGGTCAGCTGGTAAGGTTGCTTGAACTTTCTGGCGGATGCCTGCCTCTGACCCGAGTTCCAGCAGAGTATCAGAAATATTTTGGGAGGCCTCTTTATGTATCTGAATATGGGGCATTCAAACTAGTAAACCTTTTCAAGAAGATGGGCGATCCTTTGGCTGTAGAAGGGAAAGGGCATAAAAAATTTGTATATATCCGAAACTGGAAAGCAGGCCCAAGTGCACCCCCTTTGAATCAAGCAAAAAAAGATAAGAAAGGAAAAGGGGTTCTAGAAGAGAATGTGGATGTTGTCACTGCTGGTTGCTCTTCAGATGAGTTCTCAGATGAAGAAAGAGTAGTCACAGAAGAACATGACGAGAGAATTAGCACAGGAAAGGGCCACCAAGGGAGAGTGGCTAGATGTGAAATTGATGACTATATTCTTGATCAGTTCAAGCACGAACTGCAAGAGATTCTAGTAAGTTATTCTTGTCGAATATTCTTAGGTTGTTTTGAGGCCATTTACCAGCAACGGTATAAGAGACCTCTGGAATACCAGAGATTTGGTGTGGACAAGTTAGAGGATTTATTGGAGAAAGTGAGTGATGTGGTAGTATTGCACGAAGAACCAGTAAGCAAGAGGATGTTCCTGGCTGCTGTGGGTGGTTAGAGAACTTAGGCTAAAGACTGATATATCTTTTAACCTTTCCAATGTGTTTAACTTCAATATTTACGCTTGTTTTCTCTGCTAGCCTCCTCCCTTTTCGTTACTTTTTTTCCTCTTGAAGTCTTATGAAGATGATTTTCAGGGCACCTGTGCGTTTTTATCATCACCTGGTCCTGCATGGATTTGAATCTGGTTTAAATTTTCCTTTTGTTGCTTATTCCTAGTCTCTGCAACCAATCAGCCACTTACACTAGTCAGGAGATATGTATGTAAAGTAGCTTCTTGTTATATATATATATTTTGAATGTCATCTTTATATCAGGTGAAGTTCTATTTATTTATGTATTCAATCATTAATGTTTCTCTTCTTTTCTTACATTTTGTTTTTGTCTTACTTTCTGTATACATTTATTCTGTAAATGATAAATTGAATTATGTAAGATTTTGCGTTTCACTTCTTTGTCTTCCCTCCTAGTCTTTGTAAGATTTAAGTTATTTACATGAATATTTATTGGGATGATGATTTCTCATTGTTGAACCACAATCATGTTAGGGTGCTCTATTTAGAGAGTTCAGTGGGTTGACTTTAGCGGGATCATGTGGTGTGCAAATGCAAGATCTTGCCCTATCTGAGATGGGAGTGCATTTGAGAATTGGAATATGGAGGAATGTGGAGGGAATGAAACTGATTCATGGTTTGAAATTATGAAGATCTAACTTGATATCATAATGATTTAGCTATGGCACTTCTGGTAGAGGCTGAGAAGGAAGAAGCAAGATTAAAATCTGTCACCACAATCAGTTTAATGTTGTACAAAATCACTGCAAATGGTCCACTATTCTGAACAATATGGGTAGGGAAGGGTGTAGAGTATTCTGACCTCAAATATGGGCAGGGTTGGATTTCTTGTCTTATAACTTACAAATTTGGTAAATTTGGGTTGTTACTAAGTTTAATAAAATTATTTATGAGCTTTTGTTTAATATCTTAAACTTTTGAATTTGAAAATTTGCATATATACATTGTAGAGGCTGGTAGGACTATGTGGAAGGGTGCCACTGGAGAAGGGGTGGCAGGGCTGAACAGGAGGTCAGCAGAAGGAAGATCCTGGAAAAAAAAGTTGAAAAATTCATGCATTGCAACTTATTAAACCTCAATTTTCAATAATAGTGCCGTATAATATCTAATGTGACCCACATTCATATCAAATCAGTCACAACTCAACATTTCAAATTACAATTTTTTTGTTTTCTAGTGTAGTATCCGTGTGTTAGTATCATCTGTTTTAGACTGCAACTTATGTAAACATTCATAGAGTTATTCTTATGCCTGGAGCTTCCACTCTAGGAAACGTGTTGAAAAGAGGAAGTAGCATGTCAATCAAAATTGAAATTGTCATAGGAAGTGGTATTACTATGAATGTTGCCCATGTTTCTTATGTTTTAACCTTTTTAGCAATTACATGCCAATAAGGACGACGGAAGCAAAGAATTTACAATACGTTTCATCTCTCCAAAAATGTTTAACATATGGACACTTATACAGTTATCCCTACTTCTAAGCACATCCACGAAATTTGAAGTTAGTATATGAGAAGTTCCCAACAATTTGTCCGGCTGCTGCTGATGAACCTAATGATTGTCTCAGACTGAAAAAATATTCGGTGGGGACTGTGGGGAGCCTGTCTCGAGTAAAAAGCTTCTACTGCAATATGACCGAGATGTACTTGAAGAAGAAGCCAGATATCTTCCATCTCCACTGTGTTCATTTCTGTGTACTTTTCCCTTGCTTCTTCTGCCCGTCTGCAGATCTTCTTTATATTCTTCATCTTCAATAGCTTGTAGAAACCCACTGTGCATTGGTTCTGAAGTCTCATAGAGAAGCCTAAGGACCTGTTTTATTGAAGGTCTTGCCCTGCCTTCTCTCTGGGTGCACCATCCCACTACAGAGACGACTGTTTGGAGCTGATCCAAATCAAACGATTCTCTGACATTGGGATCTATTAACTCCATCAATCTTAATTCTGATTCCATGTAAGGCTGTGCCCATTCTACCAAATTCTTATTATCTTGAATGGCTCGTCTTCCAGTCACAATTTCCAATAATAGCACACCAAAACTGTAAATATCGCTTTTTTCGGTGAGTTCTTGGGTAACCATATATTCAGGATCCATATAACCTGGAATGCATTTTATTTAACATCTAGACTTCAGCAATATCAATGAAAATTCCTGCTCAGTCAGCACTTCCCAAGAAATAAACAAGAAGGAAAAATGGAGGAAAACAGTTGAGTAGGAAAGAATTTTATACCCGGAGTTCCCCGGATATCAGTATTTACTGGTTCGAAGCATATGGAACCATATTTTGATGCATGTGCAAGGCCAAAATCAGCTAACTGCAAAATAAAGTAATGCAGAAAAAAGGAATTAGTCCACAGCATCTAATGGGGCAAGTTTAGATTTGCATTATTCACATACTATGTAGTACGGACACTTATAAAAAGAAGCCTTGTTCTTGTCTGAGACACTCGTATAATATACAATATAACACTTTGAATTTTGTCATGTCACTATGTCTATAGCATGTCCCAGGTCCTTGTTAGTACTCATGCTTTTTTATTCACATATAACTTCTTATCCATTTTTACACTGTTTAGAACTATGAGCGACTTCAATAATATGATATATAATTAACAAGTGAAATGCAGGCGTGCAATTTGATTCTGACAGTTACCAACCTTTGCAACAAATTTTTCATCCAGTAAAATGTTGCTAGACTTAATGTCTCTGTGGCATAGAGGAGGATCACAATAGAAATGAAGGTACTCCTGCATGTGCAACAAAGAATGAGGAGAAAAAAAAATTCACAAAACACAAAAAAGAAAAGGAATAGAAGACAATTTTGATGAAGTATAAAATAAATAACAATCTATCATATTCAAGAAATTACCAGTGCATTAGCCACATCGATGGCAATTTGGATTCTAGTTCGCCAACTCAGAGGTGTTTTACCAGGGGCTGTACAAACATGAGATTGAAATCAATAAAATCGATGACATGAGAGTAGGGGCTATATAGAGGAAACGAACTATTTCCTTGATCATGGTCTATAATATGTCAATGGTAGTATTTTGTCACTTAATGTATAGATTATTCTTATTTTTAACTATAAAGCATGGACACTTCACAAAATATGTTGTGTCCCTGTCTGACATGTAATCAAACACTCATACTAGATATGACACAACTCTTTAAATTATATATAATCACTTGTGTCACAGTGTCCATGTTAATATCAATTGCGTGTCCGTCTCAATGTCCGTGCTTCTTATATTTTAAATATTGCTGTAGCAACTGAGTTAAGAACATATGCTTCCAAGAATTACAAAAACACAGAGACAAAATATACTGCTTGAAAAAGCATATAGATATTGAGACTTGAGAGGCATACAATGAAGATGATCTTTCAAGCTTCCATTTTCCATGTACTCGTACATCAGAAACCTGCCATAAGACGTGCAGAAGGGTTTGGTTTATAAGTATATGATGGTCAAAGAACACAAGCAGGCACACACACACAAACAAGTACCTGTCATGTTTTTTAATGCAAAAACCTTTTAAAGCAACAAGATGCCGGTGATGCAGCCGAGCAAGAAGCCCTATTTCTCTGCAAAACTCATCCTCCCCCTGCTCTGATGCTTTGTCCATCCTCTTTACTGCTGCCAGAAAACCATCACTAAAACGAGCTTTATACACTGTTCCAAACCCCCCTTGCCCAATCATAGTGCTGAAATTTTCCGTTGCCTTCTTTATCTCCCTGTAGTTGAATTTTCGGAATGTAGATGAAGGACCTGCATAAGGTCCCCCGCCCCCCCCAACACACACACACACAAAAGAAAGAAAAATTATATAGATTTCATTTGCCAAAGCTATCTCCAAGAAAGAAAATAAGAAGAATAAAAGCTAGAACCATACCTTCCTGAAATCTCCATGTTGCACAAGGAGGTAAGGATTTCACAGAGCTTTTACCTAAATTATCAGGCCTCTCTATCTCTCTGCTTTTCTGACGAATTAAAACTATCAAGACTATGAGCATCATAACCGCAACAGCTGTGACGGCAATGCCAATACCTGGAATTAATGTCAGGTGGTATGAATGGTGATTTCTTCTAAGGGGTACACCTAACACTAATTGACTTGGGCTATCAGCAACCGGTTGACTTGGAGAAGCCTCAGGAGTTGGCAAAGGGGTTGGCTCTGAAGCTAGAATCAAAAATGCAATAACATGATCAGTCAAGTTTTACTCTATTGATTACAATACACGGACATCAATATGCATGTTATAAGAATATTCAATTGGGTGGGGAAAATCAAAGAGCAGTTATGTCAAACATTATTGGTTGGAATTAGACTTTATGGTGTTTTCCAGGTATAATTTAATTCTACTGTTGCCTATTCTTGCAAAAGCAAGATCCTGGGCATACAAACAACAAAGAGACTTGCACAACCATGCTTCTCTTTACTGAGAGGCAATGGTGAGGAGAACAATCTATAACAACTGAAGTAGACAATTCATCAAATTTAATTAGCTTCACTCCAGTGAGAAAAGTGAATAACAAGTCTCATGCATACACTTGTTTATATGTCTTTGCATTAACAAATGGACACAGTCACACACTCAGAATGCCAAAAAGAGAGTGCATAAGAACAATTCTCTTACTATTACTGTTCTTACCAGTAGGCACAAGAAGACCTTGAACCCCAAAGAAACAGCTCGCAATTTCAATGGTAGATATTTCATCAACCTGGCTTGCCAGTGCAGCAAAAGTGGCATCACGGCACCTACTCAATGTGATATTATCTTCAATACCTATTACATTATGGAGGTAACCAATGCTAGCATTTACGCATTTCTTGCATTTACTTTCCTCTACAAGAGGCACCTTACAATTTTTGGTGACCTCCCCAAATCTGGGAGATTGCAGCATCTGTGTGACAGTAGTTCGACCCTTACACTCATAATTCACCGGGATTTTTGTCCCAAAACCACAGAAAACATCTGCATTTTGTGGAACTCCATAAAGTTGCAAAGTCTCAGATATGGTCTGGAGGCAGATGTCAGAAGCATTTGGAGCAACCCCTAGATTGCTTGTCACATTTGCAAATCGAGCAACAGAAACTGCAATATTCGCGTTAATGTAGCGGCAACATTTGTTTCTGTCACCTTGGTTGGAGCAGATAGAGGATGCCAGCGTAAAATTTGAACCATTTAAATCCAAAGGGCAATCTGCAAAAGCAGCAGAAATATCATATCACTAGTCTCATTCTAAAATCCTTCACCCGAGTACTACTAGTACATTATAAAATTTGACTACCTCCTACATACTGAGGAAGATAAATGAGAAGGTAGCATTAAAGATTGAAAATAGCATGACTTCACATGACTTTAGATATTCATTTTCACTTCATAACATTGTTATTATAAGACTGCAACAAGTTCTAGGACTTACATATCATCCTTTGAGAAACCAAATTAAAGTAGGACATGCCATAAGCTCATCAGAATACTTCCATTAAATATATATTATTTACCAATAAAAAGTACAGCAGAAATATAAGACATATAGGGGTTTCAGCAGACTCACTCAATCACTACTTTAGATGATATGTAGTACAAATGGAACCACACTTCATATGCAAAACTACGGTCCACGAACTTTATAGTTATATGAGCACCCTAAAGTAACTGTTATTTACAGGGCATGTAAATTTCAGTATGTTGCTATTCTGATACTTATGTTACCAAACTCTCTTCATGGCTACAAATCCATTAAGATAATTCTTCCAGCCTTTAAGCAAACCTTCACAAATGACTCTAAGTTCAGACTTTTATTAGGTTATAAACACAAATGGGTAAGCAATCATAGTAATTGCAAATGTGCAAATGCGGCAGAAATATCAAATTTAAAAAAGTTTCACATAACCAATGCTATTCGTTCCCAGCTTCACCATTTCTTACCTGCGATAGGTCAGAGAAAACGACCACAAAATTGGGTTTTATTATAAGAATCGAAAGGAAGCAAGAAATCAATGCATTTCTTTCTCTACTCACTCCCAGAAAAGGAGCAAGCCAAGAGGATGATAATAAAGCACAACTAAGAAAGGAAAGAACTTTTCAATGAACTAACCGGCCATTATTACAGGAAGCTGCATTCCAAGAAATGCCAACAATCCAAAGAAGGAAGCAACCCCGACGAGCATGGTTGAGTTGAACTTGAACGAGAAGAAAGTTCAGGGCAGATGGAGAAAGAAGAAAAGGGGTGTGGAAGCAGAAGGAAAAGCTTATATTACCCCATATGGGAGACACCATTAACTGCTCCCATGAAGCATGAGATGGTACAAACAAGGGTTGAGGGAGACCGGACGGCAGCTATAACTCTCTCTGTGTGAGAGACTAGAGTGTGCGTGCGCGCGTGAGAGACTTGAGAGTGCGTGTTTGTTTGACCCTGAATGACCCGCTACAGTCTACAGAGACTCAATAAATGCAGGAGGTGGACCCAGCAAACCTCATTGGGGTTGCTTCTCTGGGGTCACCTTCATCAGCTTTAGATTCCAGAGAGCAGAGGGCATCAAGGCAAGGCCTGAGATGTCACACCCTTTTGTGGTGAGATAGATACCGGAACCATCCCAATCCCCTTCCCAAATATTCTAACAATTGTTGTTTGAATCTAAATGGACAAGGTGTACAAACTCCAAGTGGCTATCATTTTAAGTGAATTTATTTAATATTTAAAGTTATATTTATTAAATTAGAAATACGTGTAAAAAAGTAAAAAGAGCTGTACATTGAATTTTTTTATTATATTGTAGCTAGATTTGTACTTTAATTAATTATGTTTAATTAAAGATAGATTATTTATGTCAGAAATCAAATTAAAAAAATGTATAAAAAAATTTCTTACAATCTAAAAAATTTGACATAACCATTTATTTTGTTATTTTTTTTATATTACAAATAAATAGTGTGTTTGGATAAATTTATATTGAGACACGTATTTATAAATATATAAATAAGAAAAATAAGTTGATCAATTAGATAATTTATTTATTTATTTATTTATCAATAATATTTAAATTATAATACGTGATAAAAATAATATTTTTTAAAATTATTTATGACACATGTCATAAATTTAATATTATTAATAAATAAAAAAATATTTATTAAATCAAATATCAAATATTAAATAATATAATTTTTTTATTAAAATGACATTAAAAAAATGTATGAATATACTACAAATTTGTACAAATAATTTGTCAAAGATACTTCATTTCTAGTTTAAATGTGATAAAATATCCTCTCATTGTGTAATTATTGTAGAAAACATAGTAAAATATTGAATAAACTAATAATTTGATTTTAAAAAATTCTGATTTTATAAATTAATCTATAAAATTATTTCCATATTAAATATTTTATTAATTTCTAAAAATATTAAATTTATTATATATTAATTATTTCAAATTTTATATATACTTTAATTACTTTTTTTATTCACGTGCCAAAAAAAATCCTTCCAGTACAGGACATGCATATTGAATAAAATGAATAAATTAAAGGATTGGTTAGAAAAATTATTAGTTTCAACAGATAGATATATTTTCTTAATTCTCACAAATTAAAGCTTAATGATCGAAGGCACAGTGATATATTAATTGAATTATGGGGCGGTTAGCAAATAAAAAATTAAAGCTTAATGAATGAATGATTGATTGATGTTCGTGTTTGCAAAAATTAACGTGTTTCAATTCTGGGAGTTTAATATTAATGCAGATTTGGTTGTTTTTTTTTTTTTTTTGGACGGGCATGCAGATTTGGTTGTAGCATTATCGTTTAGGGAGAAAGCGACAAAAAAAGGTCACAGGCTCGAGAATTGGCTCCATTTGAAGGCTCTCTGTGGGGCCTATGCGTGTTGTGCTGTGCGAGGTAGCAGCAGCCCACGGAAACGTGAGATGGAGACTCTGAACTGGATCATGTCTTTTCTGGCGATGACCTTTCTATGCGAAACGTTTTTTTTTTTTTTTTTAGAATTTATGACGTAGAGTTTAAAGTTTACAAATATTTTTGGACTTTATTTGAGTTAAATAATTTTTTATTTGGATGATTTTGTTGTTAGTTTTATTAAGACAGCATTTTTTAAGTGGATCTTAATGTAAATTTGAGAAATTATTAAAAAATATAATTGTATTTTAACTAAATATTTTAAATTTTATGTGCAATATTTTTAAAAAAATTATTAGACTTAACATTTTTACATGTAATATTTATAATGAATATAGTCCTTATATTTTAAGCAAATTTAAAAATTTATAGAACAAGTTACCAAAAAACTCAACCTTTTGAGAGGTAATTTTTTTTTTTTACAAATAATTTTTACAAGAAACAATTATGTTTGAATTGTCGAAATTTTATAAGAGAGTTCTCACTCTTTTACTTACAATAATAATTTGTTTTATTTATAGGACTCGAATTTGAGATCTTTATTTAAGAGACGTCGAATATCTGCTATTCGTATTAATCATTGTTGGTAGAGATAAAATTATTCTATAGTTAAATTGAGTTATTTTTATCAAAATTTATTTATATTTATAAATATACTCAAAATTTAACATAAGTTAATTGTAAAAAATTTAATTTCTTAAGAGGAAGATCGAACAATCTGTAAACTCTATCAAAATTTAAAAATAAATAAATAAAATTGCATGTTTTTCAAAAATATTAATCTCAATTGATACACAAGTTGATTTAAATACATTCTTATTATATTTATTAAAAATTCAATTTTTTTTTACTATCATAGATATTTGATATTAATGTTTTCCAGAGTTCTTGTATAAAAATTAAATTTAAATTGACAAAATATTAATATAATTTATTTTATTAAGTGAGTTAACTCTATTTTAATAATATAGAGTAAATGGGTACTTTGGAAATGTTATAACCAATGCATTAATTATATTTAAGAAAAAAAAATTAAAAAATATATATATTTAAAAAGACCATCTGCAAGAACTTCGTTTGGCATTTGTCCTGCAAAGCGGATGAATGTTGGGGAATCCAATTAACAAATATTGGTATAGATTAGTGTACCCAATAAACAAGATTGTTTGGGAAAAAGGAAATGCCAACGACATAGGATTGTATCCCAATGACTATTTTTTAAGTATTTAGTTTAATATTTATATTTTTTTAACTAAGCACAACATTATTAAATTTTTTTAAAAATGGCATATTATATTTTTATTTAAGAATATGATAATAAATCGCTAAAAATTTATTATTTTTTATCATTTTCTTAAATAAAAACTAGTAATTATAACTTTAATTTTTTGACGTAAAAACTAGTCTGATAATACTTTTACTGTACTGGAAAAAATACTTACTACTAATTATATAGGTCCAGACTGGAGTTTAATTTTACATTTTTTTTAAAGATTTAAATTTAAAATCTGAAAAATTCTTACAAAAAATAAATTCAATTTATGTTCTTTGAATCCAGTTGTATTTGTAGAATTTCAAATCCATATCCAAGTCATTGCCTCGTTGGATGTGTGTAGTCCATGAACCAGAGCCCATCACTGGGCATAATGCTTGGATCCAAGCCCAAATCTAGGTATGGTTCGGTTTGATTATGAAAAAAATTAAAAGAAAAATTTTAAAATTTAAGTTATATACAATACATAAATTTTATAATTTTTATATTCAAACATTTTTTAAAAAAAATTTAAAAAATTTTAAATAATTGAAAAACTAAATTAAAACAAGAATTTTTTTTAAAAATGTACATTTACACTCTTTCAACTTATTTAAAAACTATACTAATAACTTCTTTTATTTAAACTTTTTCATAAATACTAATTTAAATTTTTCATACTTTTTTTTACATTAAATTGAATTATTTATGAATTAAGAGTAAAATATATAAATATACGTTTTATTAACAATTTTGTGATTGAAATTTTTTTTTTGTATAAATTGAAATTAAAAGAGTTTAAATGTAAGTTTAAAAAATCACATAGAAGGTGAAGGTAGTTTATTCATAATTATAATATAAAATTATAATTATAAATATTTAAATTAAAAAGGACCAAGATTGGATGTGGATATTTTTGGAGTAATTTTAATTGGAGATCCTCTTTTGCGAAGAAGATTTTCAATAGCGGTTGCTTCGACAACAGCCTACGGCATCCTTGCATTATTATTATTATTTTATTTAAGCGGAGAACCACGTTCATTTATCATGAAAATTACAATAGATATAAAGGTTACTAAATAGAAAATAAAAGTAAAATAATTGTAATTTTTGAATATTTAAAAATACAAAAAAATTTAATATTTTAATTAAAAAAATAAAAAAATAACATATTTTTTAAATTTTAATATATCAAATATTATATTTTAATATTTAAATACATAATTAATATAATATATATATATATATATATATATATATATATAATAAAAAAGGGAAGGAAGAGTCTGCACGCTGAAAGCGGAAAAGGACGAGGCTGCAAGGTGATACGAAAGAGAGAGGTTTGGACGCGGCGCATCCTGGCATTATTAGAAAACATCAAATTCATTCCTGCTTACGTTTGGACTATCCCTTAGATTTTGGCCCTTCAATCCCTTCAAAGGTCAATTGCCCATAAAATTCTATCTTTCAATTCCTTGAAGTAGGCCGTTTTGTCTGTGGCCCTGCCTGAAATCAATCTTTGAACATATAGGCCAATTTTAGGAAAGCAGCCGTTTAGCCTCGGTGCGCTGTGTTTGGACGCCGATGTGAAGGTGTGGTTTTTGTTTTTCTAGAGTGCGTTGCTCTGTTGTATTTTTCTCCTTTTGTACTGTTTTTGTAGTTCCTAAGAGCTAGATTTGGGACCAGCTCCTCAGGTATCTTTGTCTCTTTGATATGGGCCTTGGGTCTGTTCTTGAATGTAGGTTTCAGCCAGTCCAAGAAGAGAAAGAAAAACATAATTACAGCATCTGGGAAGTTTCATCTTTCAACCACATGCCTAACAAACAAAGGATATAAAATAAATTCTTGATAATAAAAGAACAATTTTTTCATTATTATAATTTTTTTTATTATGCCCGCACAAAAGAAAACAATATAATTGATAATAAAAGAAGAATTTTTTATTTGAAAATATGATATTCTATTTCTACCGTTTTAGAAAGGTATAAATATTTGCAATTAATATAATTATATGCAACAATTCTAACAAGCATTTAGTATAAAGATTATTTCTAGTTTTATGAAAATCTCAATATGAGAAAGTAGTATTTGATATAAATTTTTAAAAATATATTATTAGAAAATTAATATTTTTAAAAATAATTTTTGAACAAAATTTTTTTTATTTGAAAAATTTCCTTACAATATTAAAAAATAAATATACATTTTATTAATAGTATTATTGTAATAATAACAATTTTTTTTTTTATCCATTCTCACTTTCTCTCGGAGCTCTCTCTCTCTTAAATTATAACATTTTCAATTATACTCAAAAAGTTAAAACACTTTATTTGCTTATTCACTTAAAAATAAAAAAATAAAAAAATTAGATAAAATATAATTTTGAAAAATATACAAAAAATTTAAATACAATCAAACATAAGAATATAATATTTCTAATAAATATTATTTAAAAAATTTCAACAATCTTAAAAATTAAGCAAACATATTTTTTAAGTTTTTAATATTTATTATTTTATCAATTCTATTTTTCAATAAAAATAATTCTTAAAAATAAAAAATTTCATCGTCCATCAAAAATTCCATTATCAGGTAACTTAATAATAAAAGTGTGTATGTCTCGTGTTATTAGGTTTATTAATATACGTGAGAGAATTTTTATTTTTATTTTTTTGTTGAGTTAGCAAATTTTTTAACGCTAATTTGTTCAACTTAAGTATGAACAGGTCCAAGAGTCCTATTAGATAGTGCCATTGTTCTAAGTGATGTTAATGCACACTAATTTGATTTCTACCCAATATCTCTGATATCAAAAGAAATAGTATTTTTTTTAAAATTTTTTGATTAATGTATATATTTTACAATTTTTTTATTTTAAAAATATACATAAATTGTTTTAAAATTAAAAATATAGAATAAATTTTTTTTCCTCTCTAATTAATTTGTTTACTACAATACCCATCTTTCTATTATAAAAATTATATATACCAATATTTCTTAAAAATAACATAATATATTATAAAAAAAAAGATAATAAAATAAAATTTTCTCAATTTATTTTAATTTATTATTCTCTGATACTAAATATTTTTTTTAAATAATTATGAAGTAGTTCAAACTATAAAAATATTAATTTTATTAGTTTAAAAACTCGGTTAAATTTTTTTAGAGTGATCTTCTATTTATGTATTTTTATTTATTTATTTTTCTTTCATGAAAAATATTTAAAATATGTAAATTAAGTTGTAACGTTTATTTTTTATTTTTAATAGATATTTATATATATATTTATAATAAAAGAGATTAATGTATTATAAAAAAATTAATCTAAAGAAAAACGAATATTTTATTTTTAATTTCAAGATATGTTTGTATATACTTTTTTAATAAAGAAAGAGATAATATAATAAATATATTAATTAAAAAAAGAAAAATATTTTATTTTTATTTTTAAAAAAAATTATATATAATTTTATAATAGAACAATTTATTCTAAAAAAGAAATACGGGCAAGCACCAGAGAGGAAGAGAGCCGTTGAGCAAACGAGCGGAAAGTAGGTTCAATTATTAGATTATAATGGGTCGGGTCCACTGAGAAATGTTAAAATCTTGTGGACTAGGATTTGCTCTGTTTTCACAAGACTCATTCTAGTCCATTTGTGTGTGGATCCCTTATAAAGAAATGTCTGCAAAGTTAGATTTTTGCCCACTGCTTTATCAAATATAGATTGGCTAATCCAGTTGTAAAGTGAAAGGTAGATTGAGTTGATGGAAGTTTTGAGCAAAACAGTTAACTCCCCAGCTAGCTTTTCCACCACCCCTTCTAACTAATATCTATTTAGGGCAAGGCTGGCATTCACAAATAGGTCAAGTATTTATTTTTAACCAGAGATTTTCATGATTGGAAAAAAAAAATTAAATTCAATTTAATTTTTTAAAGAGTTTAAATTTAAACTTAACAAATTTTTATAAAAAACATTAAAATCAAAGTTTGACCTTGTCCAAACTAGATCCTTCTCGAATAATTTTAAAAGTGGACTTTCCATACTTGGGTTCATGCATTTAAGAGAAGTTATTTTTGTATTTTTTTAATATAAGTATAAAATGTTGAAGTATAAAATATTATGATATTTAAGTTTCAAGAATAATTTCATATAATATTATGTTATATTATTTGGTAGTTAGAGTATTGTGATATAAGATATTAAAGTAAAAGATATCATGAAATTTAAAAGCTTGTTTGCTTTACTTATTTTTAATTTTTATTTTTAAAAAATATTTCTTAAATTTTTAAAAAGTTAAAAAGATGTTTTCATAATTTTCAATACTATAGCACATTATAATAATGATATTTTTATAATTATTTCAAATTATATATATAATATTTTACTGTTTATATTATTAAAAAGTGGTAAAAATAAAATATAATCATATAACTAAAAAATAATAAATAATAAAAATATAAACTAAACGTATTTTTAAAAATATAAATTAAAAATATTTTCATAAATCAAACACACCTTAAGATTTTTATATTTTGGTATAATTAGTATTTTATAAAAAAAATAACAAAGTTAAGAGTATGATTTTAGAATATAATACAATATAACACTTTAAATAGAGTTATCTTTCTGTATCTTAACATCTTAAATAACATATGACATTTTGAATATCATGTATTAAACATAAACATATCAAATTATGTTTGACATTCAGAATATGATTATATATCAAATGTCTCCTCACGTTAGGTATAATATAACAACTAAAGATTTTCATACAAACAATACAATTAGTATTTTATAAAAAAAATAATAAATATAAAATTTCATAATTTAAGTCATTCTTTGTTAATATTTTTGATCAATTAATCTAGTAATTGGGGCACAAATTCCAAAGCATTATTGGGGCTTCACTTTATGCAATTAAGGTTTTTTTTTATATATATATTTTTTTGGATGAGATATAAAATGTATTCTTAAATTTAGATACATACATGAATCTAGTAATTGGTGGCTTTATATAATTTAAACTTAATTAAAGAATAATATTATCAATAATAAAGAAATGAGGATATGTTTTTAAAAGTAATCTAATTAAGATATGATTCAATGAATCATGGTAATGGATAACACATTTATAATCATAATTTTAGAATATCCTTGTTATATATTTTAATACTTATCTCTTTCAAATTTAAAAATAAATTAAGATTTAATAAGTTGCATTATTTAATTGGAATTTTCATTATTTTCCTTTAAAATAAAAAAAAAAGGAAAATAAAAGGGAATGACAGGGAGAACTGAAGTGAGGAGTATTAGTTGGAACATATGGGGAGGGAGAGAAACAGCGTGTGCGAGGGGGAAGCAATGTGCCAAGCTGTAGCGCCAAAACGTTGTCGCCTTGACCGAAGACCACAGGGACACAAGCTAGCGTGCCTCCTGGTGCGCTCTGTCCTTTCCTTCTTCCACTCTGCTTCATATTTTTCTTTTTTCTTTTAAATTTAAAAAATATTTTTGTATTTTTTCAATCTTTAAATATAATATTTTTGCTTCATTTAATAAATAAAAAAGATGCAATCAACAAGAGATTCAGAGTGATTTATATTGTAAGAATTTGTATTGACAGTGAATTCTCTTTTAAAATTTTTTAAAAAATCTTATGAAATTTATGTTTTAATATATTTTTCTTGAAAAAAATATCAAACATTTTATAAATATAGATATAAAATTTAAAAAATTCATATATATCACTAAAGGTCTAATGAATAATATTTGATAATGAGTTTTTTTTAATAATTTCTAATAAAGAATCAAAATCTATTTAAAAAGAAAAATAAAGAAAGAAAGAAGGACGTAATTTGATTTTAATTTGATAATTTCAATAAAATCTTAATATTGGATAGTTCAATGTAATCTATTTATTTATTTATGAAATAAAAAAAATATCAATGTAATGGAATTTGGTGATTATTATTTCATTTTATGCCTTAATTTGTATAAGTTTCAATTAATTTTTCTGTTAAAAATAAATTATTCATGTAGAAAATAATGAATTCAAAAATATTTCCTATAAAGTCGCGTCTAATCAAATATTATACAATGGCACGCTTATTTTCACTGTTAAATCAAATTTTGATAGTAGTAAGTAATAATTTAAATCGTACCTATTTAATTATAAAATTGCTAGTACGAATTTTTTTTTTTCTTTTTAGATTTGTTGAGAGGTCCACACATAGACTATTGGGAACCATAAAAATAACCATAAAAGTATTTAAGATAAATTACAATGTAAGCAATCAAAAGCATATAAATTACTCTCTTAATTTTTTTAATTTTCAACTAAATTTCTTATTTTAATAACTCAAACTATTTTACAATCATTTTAAAAATAAATAAATAATATTAAATAATAACAAATTAAAAATATTTACAAAAATACTATTTTATTTTATTGTATTATTTATTTATCTTTTATAATTTTTTTAAATTTTTAATAGATATTTGTGTATATATTTTTCATAATAAAAATGAAGTGTCATAAACACATTAATACAAAAAAAGTTTTTAAAATAAAAAAAACATATAACAGGTGTATTAATCAAAGATAAGAAGTAATTTATTTGTTATTTTATTATAAAATATAAATTTTTAATATAATATTAAGAGTATCATATACTAAATTTTTTTAAAAAATTAAATACAAACATCTTTTTTGACAACTATTTTTTTATAAAAAAATATTTGATCTACTGACGGTAGATAATTTTTTGTCCACTAATAATATTTAGATTACGAACATGACAAAAATAGTATTTATTAAAATTATTTTTGTCACATGATTTAAATATTGTTAGTGGATTAAAAAAATATCGATAAATTAAATACTAACTTTTTTTTTATATATACGCCATCTGTTTAAAAAATTTATTTATTTTTTAGTTGGACTGGTACCTTTTTTTTTTTAATCCTATTTAGTTAGTATCAAGTTAACGTCTAAGAAAACTAAATATGGCCAAGGATCTAATCTGTCTATACATAAATAATATATGATGTGGCTGTGAGTAACTGAAGGACGTGTACACAAAAAGGGACCACTCGTTCAGCAGCCACTGTGTAAATGTTATCCGCACGAAAGTTGCTTTTGGCACCCAATTTAGAAAAAAAGAAGTGGACGCCACAACCTGGAATGGACCCCACAGCATTCCCTTTCAGTTTCCCCATCTTTGACCTTTGACTCTCCCCACTCCATCATTTTTGCCCATTGCCTTCCAACCTTCAAACCTAATCATTTTACTCTTTAAACTTTTTTTTACAATCCCCCACCCCCTCTGTTTTATCCTTTATTCCACTTCTCCTCTTCTTGTTTTATTTTTCTTCTATTTTCATCCCTTTCAATTTAAAAACGTAGATATTATTGATTGAATTAAATTGAACTTCATTTTGTACACCACTATAGTTTTCGAAATAGATTTTTATTTTTTAAAAATAAAATTACATATTTACATATAATTTTTATTTTTTTATAATTTAAAATTTGACATTAGCAATGCTAAACTACCCTTCAATCTCTAAGAATACCGCTCCAATTTTAAAAGAATTTTTGAAATTCGCTTTTTGAAAAAACTATTAATCCAATTCACAAAAATTACTTTCTTCGAGACCATGGCTTTCCACATGATTTCAAAGAGATTGTGACTCTCAGTGGAGGCTTTCTATTTTCTTTTTAACTTCCACCAAAGCTTTCTAAAATTATTAAAATTATCTCTTGTCATAAATAGTTTTTCTTTTGTTTGAATATCTAATATATTAAGATCTCTCAATTACTAAATTTAAATTTATTTTAAAATTAAAGATGTAATTTTTAAATAAAAAAATTATTTATCAATTACTTATTTATAATTTTCTATATAAATAATAATTTGTATGTAAAAATTAATACAGTAATTAATCATAAATTTAATGATTGAATTGATTAAATTATTATAAAACATGACATAAATAAATTATTTTTTTAACTATTTAGTCGATTCCCTTTCTATTCAATTACAGGGAAGGATCTAATCAGCCATTAGGCAATGATAAAGTTTTTTCCTTTGCAAACCAAAGAGCCAATTAGGGATCGAGCTGAAAAAAAATCAAGAAAAAGATAAGGGATGAAAAAGAGAGCCAAGGAAAAGTTAAAAAGAAGAAGATAAAATTGAAAGCGAGTGAATTGCTTTTGTTCCTTGAAATAAATAAAAGAAAAATTTACTCAAAAATAAATAAAGGAAAGGCGAAGGACTAATAAGCAAATTAAACCAATAGTAAATGAAGCTCAATGAATGGAGCCACAATTAAGTTGATGTACTGTCGACAGGAGGGTAAGATTTTAGCCAGCAAATGTGGGACCCAAAAGTCGCAAATGTCATTTGACCAATCCCTTTCCTGATTACTTCTCTCCCTTTCTCTTCGTGGGTGCCCCCCCAACCTGGGTTAGGTTCAAAGTTGAGATGTCACCGCACGTGTGGGCATGAGTCAGAGATAAGGGCAGGTCCTAATGTTGTTGGGTATGTCCCTCTGTTCCATCACTTATAAGAGTAACCAAAGTCGAACATAGCTAAAGAGAATTTGCAGAGCCTCCAGATTTGGAGGTTTAGAGAGACAAACATCTTTGAGAGAGAAAATGCTTGGTAGTTTAGAGCCGTTGGATTTGGGAGTTCATATTCCTTACCATTTCAGCTGCCCCATCTCCCTCGAGTTGATGCGCGACCCGGTTACCATATCCACGGGTCAGACGTATGACCGACCTAGCATCGAGTCATGGATCGCCACCGGCAACACCACATGTCCCGTCACGCGGTCACCGCTTTCTGATTTCATGCTCATCCCCAACCACAATCTCCGCCGCCTCATCCAAGATTGGTGCGTCGCGAATCGGGCTTTCGGAATTGAGCGGATTCCGACTCCCAAACAACCCGCTGACCCACGGATGGTTCGGACCTTGTTGAACCAGGCCTCGTCGGAGTCGGGTTCAGCTCAGTCTCGCCTCTCCGCTTTGCGTCGTCTCAGAGGGCTCGCTCGTGACTCGGACAAGAATCGTTCTCTCATTGGCTCTTACAAGGTTCGCGAGATTCTACTCCGTATCATCTTCCTTGATTCTTCTGATTCTTCCGA
Organism: Gleditsia sinensis; assembly: GCA_037074535.1. Lineage (NCBI taxonomy): Eukaryota > Viridiplantae > Streptophyta > Magnoliopsida > Fabales > Fabaceae > Gleditsia > Gleditsia sinensis. The sequence continues at coordinate 3,085,016 of CM073463.1, forward strand.
GTTGAAGCATGAGTCACTCGCGCTTCTGGTGATGTTCCCACTCGCCGAGCCGGAATGCGCGTCAATCGCTTCTGATCCGGATAGAATCAACTATTTATCGCGTCTTCTGTTTCATCCTTCCACGGACGTCCGAGTCAACTCAGCGGCATTAATCGAAATCGTCGCTGTAGGGACTCATTCGCCGGAGGTCCGAGCTCAGATCAGCAATGTTGACGAAATCTACGAAGGAGTGGTCGACATTCTGAAGTGTCCGATTTCGTACCCTCGCGCTCTCAAAGTCGGGATAAAGGCTTTATTCGCTTTATGCCTGGTGAAACAAACCCGACACAAAGCCATCGTTGCCGGTGCACCGGAGGTTCTCATCGACCGGTTAGCCGATTTCGAGAAATGCGACGCAGAGAGAGCTTTAGCTACGATTGAACTGCTCTGTCGAATTCCGGCGGGGTCTGCCGCATTTGCAGGGCACGCGCTGACGGTGCCATTGTTGGTGAAGATAATACTGAAGATATCGGACCGGGCGACGGAGTATGCCGCCGGAACTCTGCTGTCTCTGTGCTCGGAATCGGAGCAGAGACAGAGAGACGCCGTGGCGGCTGGGGTGTTGACCCAGCTGCTATGGCTGGTACAGAGTGACTGTACGGAGAGAGCAAAGAGGAAGGCGCAGCTTTTGCTGAAGCTTCTTCGGGATGCGTGGCCACAAGATTGCGTCGGAAATTCTGACGATTTTGCATGCAGCGTAGTGGTAGTACCGTTCTGACGAATCTGCTTCTTCGGCATTCCCTTGGAAACTTCTAATTTTGTCAAGTGCAAAAGAAAGAAAGAAAAAAATTAACATTAAATTATCTATTTTAGGCTTAGAATTAGATTGGTAAATATGTGTAATCTTGTATGTAATTTTTTCCCTTCTCCTTGTATGTAAGAATTAGTGAAAGAAAAAAGAAAATTAAAGAAGCTAATCCAAAAAGAAAGGGTGTAATTTTGTGAAGATTGATGAAAAGTAGATCTAACTTTTTTTTAAATCTATTTTTTAATTTATTTAAATATTGTAATTCAAATTTTTTATTTTCTATAAGATAATTTTAAAGATTAACTGTTGTTGACTAATTTGTACATATGAAATATATTCAAGTTAATTTTAAAAATAATTTTAAGTTGAATATAACTTTTTTAAAAGTTTATTTAATATAATTTAATTTTTTTTAATAATTTTAAATTTTAACTAGTAATTAATGTTAATTTTTTAAATTAAATATTATTGAAATAATTTAATAAATTTTACTAATAATTAGACCCACTGTTTAGAGCGACAACTTAACAGTAGTGAGACATGTAGGCTAACACGGGTTTGAATAAGAGGGACAGGATAATATGATGGGAATAGATGAGGCGGGTCCCACTTCTCCAAGAGAGATACTTTTGGTAAGGTAGGACCATCTGTAAAATTTAGAAGTATGTATTTGTCATGTATGATTTAAAGATATTTATTTGTAATCTTACGAGTCAAATGATAAAACATTTTGAACAAGTCAATAATTGAAAAGTTTATATGATATCAAAAGTAGAGATAGATATTATTTAATTAATTTAAATAATTCAATAAAATAAATTTATCTTAAATGAATGGAAATGATAAATTTAGAAGGTAAATTTTCAAAATAAATTTAAATTAATTCGAGTGAATTAGTTGTAGTTTTTTAAATATCACTTGATATAATTTAAATTTTTTAAATAATTCAAAATTTTGATATAATTCGAGTATTAATTTTTTAATTTCATAATCAATTAAATTTTTTTAATTCAAAATAAATGTTATTTATTTTGGTTAAATAATTCAACTGATGTCTATGTTTAGTTAAAAATTTGAGTCTAGAGAAAAATAATTACAATAAAAAAAGACAACTTTAATATTTTAATTGAAATTAGTTTAAAAGTGATTCTACTATTTTAAAGTTGTAATTTTATTTAATAAAAAATAGTAATAAAGATTGATTATTTCAATAGTGCCAATAACATGTTTGTGATATGAAGAAGACAAATCTGTCAATTCAACTGATTATCTCTAAAAATTATTATTTCTCTAAGAGAAAATATTCAACTAATTTTTAGATATTAAAGAATCTCTTTAAGGAGGATTTACCATTAAATAAGTTGTAATTTATTATTATTATTAATCCACACTTATTTACGAGTGAAATTTATAGATAATATGGTATATTTAACCAACACAAAAAGGAAACTATTAAAAAATAATTGTTGTGTAAGTTCATTTTATATAGGCATCACATGTTGGTGGGAATAAAACCATGGAACCCTTTTCCTTGTACTGTGGTGGCTACTATTCTGGTGCTACCATCACATGCCTAACCCAACTTTGTTTCCGCTCCACTGTCACTAGCTCCTGCCAATTCAATTAGTCTTTGAAATCCTGCTTGAGATTTTTTGGTACATAAATCCTGCTTGAGATTTATATCCCAAAACTGTTGCCCAGATTTGAATCCCCCTCCGTCCAAATTGTTTTCAGAAAAGTTGGCACCTAATCATTACATAATCACCTTAATTCGTAGCTTTTGAGAATTAATGTTAGGTAATTGATTTTTGTAAATTTGAATAGTTTTAATTAGTTTAATTCATTTTAAAAGTAAAGAGTCAAAGAAATGGATTGGCCATCAAACTCATTCTCAATCGGATTAATTGAATTAATTGATTTGTTTCGAGTTTTAAAATAAAAAATTAAATAAAAAATATTTATCCACCTTTATTTATATTACTAATTACAACTTCTCCCAATCTAATAATAATTACAATATTTCTCTTAATTTAAGAATCTATTATAAATAGTACTCAAAGTTATACAAATACCCTTCTCCCTTATTCTAACAATTTTAACCAAATTATTATTTGTTTTCCTAATTTATTTTTAATTTTATTTTAAAAGTAAAGAGTCAAAGAAATAGATTGGCCATCAAACTCTTTCTCAATCGGATTAGTTGAATTAATTGATTTGTTTTGAGTTTTAAAATAAAAAATTAAGAAAAATATATTTAAGTTATACAAATACCCTTCTCCCTTATTCTAACAATTTTAGCCAAATTACTATTTGTTTCCTAATTTATTTTTAATTTCATTTTGTTCCCTTTAACTAAAAATATTTTTTCTAAAATTTTTTAAATTTAAAAATAATCATCCTTTATATCCTAAACTATAGTTTAATTAAAACAAAAACAAAAAAAAAATTTAAATCTAAAATTCTAAAATCCTAAACTCTAAATTCTAAAATTTAAATCATATAATCTCTAATCTTGAACATCAAAACCACAAAACTCTTAACACCAAACTCCAAATCACACTGCCTCAAATTTTAAATTTTAAATGCTAAATTTTAAAATATCAAATCTCTAAACCCTAAGTCTCAAATTCCAAACTCTAAAATCACAAATCATAACTCCCAATATTTCAAACTCTAAATCACAAGTCTCAAAACCTTAAATTTTAAATCCTAAATGCAATCTCCAGACCAAAAATCTCAATCCCGAAACCCTCAATTTTAAAACCCAAAAATGCCAAACCCTAAAACCCCATACTCTAAATTTTCAACTCTGAATCTCTAAATTTCAGACCTCAAATCTTAAACCTCAACTCTAAACTCTAAATATCAAAACCCTAAAACACCAAATCTCTAACAACAAAAACTAAAACATTAAACACGAAACATAAAAACCCTAAATTCTAAACTCCAAAACCTTAAACTCTAAAATTTCAAACTCTAAACCGTAAATCTTAAACTTTCAAACTAAAAATCTCAAACTTCAAACCCCCAAACCCCAATCATCAAGACTCTACTCAAACTCAAATACCAAAATTCAAAACTTCAAACCCTAAACTCCAATTCCTAAACCTCAATTGCCAAATGTACCATAAACCATAAACTCTAAACACAAAAATCATAAAATCCCAAAACTTAAACCATAGCCATCCAAACTCCAAGCCCCAAATACCAAAACCTTATACCTTCAAGTCTAGAAAAATAAAACTCTAAACCCTAAATTTTCAAACCCCAAATCCCATAACCACAAGCCAAAGATTTTTAAACACCTAAGCCCAAAACTCTAAACACCAAACCTCGAAACCCCAAATCCTAAATGCTTAGTTTTTAGTGTTTAGAGTTGGGGTTAAGGTTCAAATTTTGAGGGTTGAGGTTTGGGGTTTAGGATTTAGAGTTTAATATTTTAGATTTTGAGATTTGAAATTTTTTGGTTTGAGATTTTGTGTTTAGGTTTTAGGATTTTAGTTTTTGGTATTTGAGGTTAGGGGTTTTAGTGTTTTGATATTTGGAGTTTAGATTTGGGGTTTAAGAATTGGGGGTTGAGATTTAACGTTTGAAATTTAGAGGTTTAGAGTTTGTGGTTTGTATTTTTGGTGTTTGGAATTTTTAGATTTATGATTTGGAGTTTGAGATTTTGTGGTTTGAGGATTTGGACTTTAGGATTTTAGTTTTTGTTGTTTGAGATTTAGGGTTTTAGAGTTTTGATGTTTGGAGGCTAAGGTGGGGTTTGAGCTTTAGGATTTTATTTTTTGTTGTTTGAGGTTTAAGGTTTTAGATTCTCGATGTTTGGGGGTTTAGAGTGGAGTTTGGGTTTTAGGATTTTAGTTTTTGTTGTTTGAGATTTAGGGTTTTAGAGTATTAATGTTTGGAGTTTAGAGTTGGGGTTTGGAGATTTAGGGTTTAAGGTTTAGAATTTAGAGTTTTAGGATTTGGAGTTTAGAGTTTGCAATTTGTGGTTTGAAATTTAAAGTTTGAGGTTTAGAGTTTAAAAATTGCATTTGATGTTTAAAGTTTGAGATTTTGAAATTTGAAATATTGAGAGTTGGATTTTGGAATTTTAAAATTTGAGATTTAGGATTTAGAGTATGGCATTAAGGGTTTTTGTGGTTTGAGTTTTGGGATTTTGACATTTAAAATTTGAGGTTTGAAGTTTTATGATTTAAATTTTAGAATTTAAAATTTTAGGATTTTATATTTTTAAGTTCGAAGTTTAAATTTAAGAATTTAAAATTTATGATTTAACATTTTGAGTTTTAGAGTTTAGGATTTAGAAGTTTTTCTTTATTTTATTTTATTTAGACTATGATCTAAGATATAAATGATGATTTTTTTAAAGTTAATGGATTTTAGAAAACTTATTGTTAATTAAGGGACTAAAATAAAATTAAAAATAAATTAAGGGAGCAAATATCAATTTGGTCAAAGTTTTTAAAATAAAGAAGAGAAGTATTTGTGTTATTTTAAGTGCTATTTGTAATAGATTCAAAAATTATGGAAGACATTGCAATAATTATAAAATTGAGGAGAAAATTACAATTGTTAGTATAGACAAGAGAGCGTAAATCCATTCGTTTCTAAAAAATTATCCTCTCTTAATTTTTATTAATCAACATTTAATACTCTTTCTCCATTTTCTTTTAACAAAATTATTGAGGATGTCACAGGGCTAGCCTCAAAAATTGAAGGACTTGCGGTTCGATAAGATATCTTATGAGAAACGTAATATTTCTATTAGTTTTATTAAGAAAAAATGGACATAAAGTATTAAATATTCACTAATAAAAGTTAAAGGGAGTAATTTTAAATTTAAAGTTAAAAAGATGTTTGCAAATAATAAAAAATTAAGGAGAGTATTTGTATTTTTTTTTCTTATTAAAAAATGATTTTCTTTATTTGGGACTTGATATGATCTCAATTCAGATTTCATTTTTTTAAATAAAAATTTGAAATATTTATTAATTGAAATCCTTTAAAAATTAACAAAATTTAGTTTGTCTCTAATCAACTTTATTTGGTACTCTATTTCTATTTTTTATCTTTAATAAAGAATTGTAATAATTGAGAAGTAACATTTCAATTCAAAAATATTGTTGGCAGGTTAAAATTTCACTTAGATGGCAAGGGTGAGATATAGCTGTTGTGTTTCCACATTTGGGGAAGTAGAAGCACTGAAGAGTCAAACTCATCATCATCACATCTTTTTCTGTGGTTAATTGGATGCCATCATTGAGGAAGAGGTTGCTAATCAGGAAAGTTAGTGGTTCACCTTCACACTTTGATTCTATTTTGCAGTTTCTGTATTAATTAGCATCTTATGGAAAGAATCTAGTGTGATAGAGAATTTGAGATATAGTTTCTGTTTTTATTTTCATTTTTTAAAAAATATGACTGAAAATATGCTTAGTAAAATTTTTAAAAATATTTTCAGAACATATTTTTTAAAATAAGATGAAGATAAAAAAACTTATAAAAAATATTTTTAGGATTTCTAAACAATAATTAGTGCCATTTTTTGTAATTTTCAAAGAGAATATATCATAATTATTAACTAAATTCAAAACAATATCATAATTTCAAGGACTAATTTGGGATCTAAAGTTTTAAACTTATTTATCTTTTACCTCAAAATTTTTTAAAATACACAAATTAGTTATTTAAATTATCAATTTACTATATTTTAGTTATTTTGTTACTTTTTGAAAGGATTAAAATACAATAAATTTAATATTTTTATAAATTAACACATGTAAATTCAAAAACTAAAATTAAATTGGTTTAAAAATTAAACTGTTAATTTAATTTTTTTATTATCCCATAAATTGAAATTTGGTTAATTGAAAATAATGATAATGAGAATAGATTAGTGGCATGGCTAGATTTGGTGTCAAATGGGACATTTGAGGAATTTGAAGTTCCGTCATATAAGTGACTAAAACTTTTATTCAATTTCATTTTGGAAAGTGAACTACTGCTGTTAATGGGCATTCTAATTTCTCATTTGAAATTCTATTCATAAAAAGGTTTGAGTATTAAAAAAAATCAATATACTTATACTATTTAGGACTTATACAATACAAATTTAATTTAATTTTTTTATGATAAATTATTTTATACTTAAATTGGAAAATTAATATTCTTTACCATCCTATATATGAAATTAACCTTTTTCATACAAAATTGATTGATTTGAATTCAATTTTATAGTATCATAAACTATATATATTTATGATTATGTTTATGTTAAATAATATTTTCATACATAACTTGAAATAATTAAAAATAAAAAATATAAAAACTTTAAACTTATCTTATGAATTGTATTTTAGAATATTAATATGGTCGGATATCTTTGGATTCGGATATTGAAAAAATGACTCAATACTGGCCAAATGCCATTCCTATTTTTTAGAGTCACATTAAGTATGAGATTAAGAGTGTGTTTGGTAAGTTAAATAAATTAATTTGTAATCTATTTGATTAATTTATAAAATTATTTGATCAAATTGAAAGTATTTGATAAATATATTTATTTGAATAATTTAAATTAATTAAAAAATTATAAATTATACGCTATTTAAAGTAGTGTATAATTTATAAAATTTAAATTAATTTATAAATTATTTTTATCAAATATAATCTAAGTCTAAAAATTTTATGTAGACTCTAGTTCAATAAAATCAACAGAATTGCTCTATGTATTTTCAACTGAAGAAACAAAAACATAGAAATTAAGGTGCAATATGAAAAAGCACAAAGTTTAATTTTAGTATCATATTTTTAAGAGAGCCATAGCATAATTTCTCCAGCTGCTTGTCTAAATTTTTCTTCCACTGAAAATGCCTCTGGAAACTGATTCGAATCTCTATTTGCCTGCAAGATTCACCCAAAACAATCCTAAGTTATAATTAAACCATATTCTCATTAATTTCCACTGCAGAGATAAGATCTATATTGGATAAATAATTCAATTTTTAGATAATTAATTTCAAGAGTAAATTAAATTGACTTTCTTTAACCTCTTATAGTTCCAATTTATACAAATTTTTTTCCCATTCATAAAATTATTAAAAAAACTTATACTTTATACACTTTTTCACTTAAAAACTCATAAAGAATATAATTCAATGTAATACAAATAATCAAAGTGTCAAACTAATGTTTATTAAGAATTAGAATAAAAAAAGTTACTGTAGATTTTTTTTAAAATTAAAATGTGTGAGTTAAGTCTTATAAACTTATCAAAAACTTCTAGTTTTAAATTTTAAAAATAAAAAAAAATTAATATAATTTATTCTAATTTCAAATAATATGAATAGAAAATGAGAAACATTATTAATGGCTGAAGTATTAATGTCAAGTTTAGTTAAACATTATAAGCTAACCTTAATTGTGAGGATTTTTTAGCCTTAATATACTAAAAGAAGGTTCTATTTTATTTGGTTCATTAATTGGTTCTAATTAATATTTGAATTTGGATTTTTGATAATGAAGATGATTCTATTATCATCAAGTCAATTGACTCTCAGAGGCTGTTTGGTTGAAAGGAATGAAAGGAGAGGGAAAGGTATGGGAGATGAGGGAATTTTTTAAATTTATCTTATTTGATTCAAAATTTTAGAGGGGAGGAGAGTGAAAATTGAGCTCTAAAATTATCTCTCCTCCCAAAATCTCTCCATTCCAAAAATGAAGGGATTTAAAGAAAAAAAAAATTGTGACAAAATTACCCTTAATTTTTTTTGTTTGTGGGGACAAAAAGCCAAGGCCAATTACAAAGGGCTACCATAGCTCTGACTCATGGGGGGGAAAGAATTTTTATTTATTTATATATTTATATTAATTTTAATAATTATATATGTAAAAAAGTACAATAATCCTTTTATTTTATTTTTCTTCTTCTCTTCTTATAAATCAAATAATTTTTATTTTTATTTTTCTTCTCTCTCTCTTTCCTCCATTAAAATCTCTTCCCTCCCTTTCTCTCCCTTGAACCAAAGAGCCCCTTATTCTACCTTCTATTTACAATGTCATATAATTATATTAATTAAATGGATTAAAGCTGGTTAATATTTTATTGTTGAATTCTATCTCAACCATTACTGGGAAAAATATTTAACCCATGATTGTCCATTATCAGTGTTAAAACCCAAATCATAAACTTCGGGTTTCAACTTTTTATTATTATATATGTTAATTGAGATTAGAAAAAAAATCTACTAATTGCAAACCGTAAATCTTCTTTTGGGTAATTAAGCTCAAGTCTTGATTCTAAATTTAATATATTAACTTAAAATTGAATATAAGAGTGCATAAAACTAAACAAAATTAAATCAATTCAAAATTTTAAAAAACTGATTATAAATAATTTAGATTGATTTCTTATCAATGAAAATTCATCAATTCAATTCATTAAAAAAAAACTCAATCGAATCAAACGAATTGACCATTGATGTACATATATATTTTATTTAAATATATTTATTATATATTTTATTTGTTAAAAAATTATTAGACTAAAAATTTATTTAATAAAAATAATTTATAAATTAATTTAAAATTTATAAGTTAATTTAAAGTTTATAAGTTATACGTTATTTAAAATAGTATATAATTTATAAACTTTTAGTTAATTTAAATTATTTAAATAATTTTATTTATCAAACATATTTAATTTAATAAAAAAATTTATAAATTAATCAAATAAGTTATAAATTAATTTATTTATTTTATCAAACACGTTCTGAATTGAATTAAATTATTTTTAATGAATTTGATTCTTCTCACTTGAACTAAATTGATATATCTAAATTTTTTTTATAATTTTTTGTAATCAATTTAATTTGATTAAATATCAAAAGTCAATTGAATTGAATCGATGTATATTCCTAATTGAATACAGAGTCATGTAGAATGAGAATAAAAAACGCTCAAGAATGCTGGAAAAGAATTAAACTCAATAATTATGTATAAATAAATGAGATAAAGTAATAAATCAACCACTATATGCAATTGGACGTACGTATATACACATATATAGGTAGGATGAAAAAAAAATTGACATAACAAAAACACCCAACCAAACAAACTAAATGGTCATCAAGGATATCAATAACTAATTAATGTCTAAGTAACCCGAAATAAAATTACTAATATTAATTAAAAACTCAAATTCTCAAATTAAAAATTTTAATTTAGAGAACAATAAAAACAATTAATAAATAGATAAAGAAGCATATATATGCATCACTAATGTAAAAAAAATTTTTTTGGAAATGCAAACTTACCTGTGCTTGAATCATATATAAGCTTCGATTACTGCGAGACGAAATATGAGCAGACAAAACCTCTAACTCGTGCTTCTGAAGCACAAAGCAGATGGCGGTGAAGAGGCATTGCTTCTTGGGAGAGCAAACACTGAACTGAGCTTCGTCCCCACAAATGTTCAACACGACATTTGAAGAAGCCCACGTTTGAAATCCCACTTGGTATTGTGAAATCGAAGGATTTGAAGTGGCCATGGTGGTGGTGCAGCTGCAAGATCTCTGATCAGCCATGATGGCCTCCCTTGATGGTTCATTCCCAAAAGTGGACACAGATTGGAGTCTTTCTACCTTTTCTTTTTGTAGCTTTTCCAGAGTTTGCTCTAGGGTTTTGATGTAGCTCACTGCTTCATCCACAATAGTTGACTTGTCAACCTACGCAAGAAAAAGAACATATACTATAGCACAGTCAGTTAATGAAAGAAATCAATAAAAATTCATCAAAATAAATATGTCAGTAAATATTTCTATCGCAGTTCATTGATCCACTTGTGTTTTTGAACTGACTCTCTTAACACATTCAATTAATGCATTATGCATTATATGTTTTTATAAGCAATTATAAAAGTGAACAAGGAGCAAGCTTACTTAGACATAAAAGTGACTGGTGAAAGAGTTTACCTCTCATACAGTGGTGATAGACACTCTCAAAGGAAGAGAAAGAAGAACGTTGGAAATCACTTGGACGCCACCCCTATCGCATCAGGTGAAGTTTAACATGGATGGCTCAATGCAATCGATGAGATCGGTAGGATGTGATGGTGTTCTAAAAAACGCGAGAGGTGAATGGATCGTAGGTTTCTATAGAAGAATCGAAGCCTGCGATATCCTATGGACAAAATTATGGAGAATTTGGACAGCACTAAGTGTGGCCTGAAATCTAGGGTTCAGAGATATTATAATCGAATCAGATTCTAAGGAAGCAATCGAGTGTTGCTCAGAAGCAAGGGCCAGGAGAGCACGAGGTACGTGGCTCATCGAAAAAATTGAAAAAATAGTTGGGAGAGAATGGAGGATTTGCTTCAGGCACACCCTCAGGGAAGGAAACCTAGCAGCAGACTGGATGGCGAAGAAAGTCCTAAACCTGAATTTCGAGATACACATGCGAGATTATCTGCCAGATGAAATGGAGAGGATTTTGGCTAATGATTTTGGAGGTGGACTGAGTTATCGGTCTATGTTTGTTTAGCCCATGGGTTCTTTTCTTACAAAAAAAAAGTGAGTGGTAGATTGAATTAGTTGAATTACTCAACTCGATTGAATAATATTTGAATTTAATTAAATTTTTTATATTATTAAAAAAAATTAAATTATATTAGATTTAGTTGATTATGTCAAGTCTAAATAAATTTAAAATTAAATTCATTTAATTAATTTATTTGTTTAAATATAAAAATTTAAAAATATTTATCTGTATAAACTCATGAATCCGATTAGATTTTTAATTTATGTACACCTTTAACAAGAAATACATATGTAATTATAACATGCGGGGGACAAATTTTAATTTCTTGTGCAACTTAAAAAGCCTAGAAAAGGGGGGATATTAAAGTTGATGGCCAAAATGGGAAGAAACTATTTTTGGGGTTTATGGGCATTAACTTCCAATTTTGCTTATGTTGCAAGGTACCATGAATCTTCATATGATGAGGATACTAATGCTATAAACAAGGAAAAAACAAGGTACATGGATAGCTAGAGGGATTGGTGTCCTCTCTTTCTTCTCTAACTTTCCAAGTTTGAAATTGAATGAAAAGCTAAAAATCTGACGTGTTCAACTTTTACAGTAGCTCAAAAATTTTGCCAAGATGATGTCATGTCATATAAGGAAGGATTAATAAGAAGGGAAAAATGTAAAGTAAATTAACAATTTCGTCATTAAAATTATAGATTCATTAAATTTTAATTTTTAAATTTTTTTAGCTTACGATTTATAACGAATTAATAATTTTATAAACTAAATTATTAATTTATTCAAAAAATTATATATCTTTTCAAATTTGAGTTATTAATTAACTTTTAAAGTCTCAAATTCATTAATGAAAAATAAATGAAAGATATTAAATATTCACTAAAAAGGATAAGTTTTGACTCTCAAAATTGAAAAATTGAAAGTAGTATTTGTAAATATCCTAAAATTGAAAGAGGAATAAGAAGTACTTAAAAAGAAAATAATAGGAACTGAACATTATTGAATTTGGTTTGGGTACCTGTAATATTAATTAATTCCTTAAGATGAAGCTTAATATATAATTACTTACCTTAGAAGGAAGGTGAGGAAGCAGAGCATGAAGAGTGGAGAACATGTTTCTCATCTTCCTCCTCCTTTCTCTCTCTGTCCATATGTGTATTTCATGATCAGATTCACCACCTTTTCCATCCTTCATCCCTTCCCCACCATTAATCCTCCTCTTCCCTCGGCTTCGCTTTCTCTCTTCTTTCTGCACGTTCATGACTGCTAATTTCTCTTTGCTTTCCCCAGCAGATTTATCAGAAATGGAGACACCCCACGACTGGTTTTCTTCTTCTTCTTCAGACATGACTAGCTCTAATTAATAATCCATGGAAGAGCTTAGAAAGAAGAAGAGAGAGAGAGAGAGAGAGAAGAAGGCGCTTATATAAAGACGGAAGAGTGAAACTAACAGAAATATGATGAGGTAATTGGGGAATAATGGAACAAAATACAATCATAAGACCAAAGCAGTTACTAGGCTTCCAAACAAAGACTGATAGCCTGGAACAAAGGTTTCTTCTCTCATCTCAGGGCTCCACTTCCCTAATAAAACCTCTCACCCATTACATCTTTTTTTTTAATTAAAATTATTTGGACAAATTATATATATATTTACTTTGCTTTGTGTGTTTGTAAACAAAGTATAATTAATCGAAAAAAGATTTGGTACATCGTCGGTGGACATTTTTTTGTCTACCAGTAGTGTTCAGATCATACCATATGTCCAAGACAAATTTAAAAAGTATTGTCTTGGATACATGACATGATCTGGACATTGTTGGTGGACAAAAAAATATCCACCAACGATGTACCAAATCTTTACTCTAATTAATCATGTTTCGTAACAAAATTTGTTGTTATTTGGCGGTCCAAATCATATTCAAATTTGTTTATATTGGGAATGAGTAAACTCTTAACTGTCCTCGTAATAAGGGAAAAAGGATGTGGGAGCGTTATAAATGTAGGAAATTATTAATAATGGCAATTGTATTTTTTATAATGGAATTATGAAAAATATATTTTATTTTAATTTTATTTTTAATGGAATTATGTAACTCTTTTGTAAGTCCAGAGTATGTTATCATATTTTTATTTTATTAAAATACTCAACAAAAGGGTGTGTGTTTGCTTTTAACTCTTAAGTAGTGTTCGGGTCCCTTTGATTTTTCTAGTTTAGTCGCCATTTACACCAGACTAATAAGAATTTTATAAAGAAACCCAAAATTATCATATTTGTACATTCATTCAAGACTAATATTAACAAATAAAGACAGAATAAATAAATTTTATAATTTTATAATATATAAAAATTAGAGACAAAAAAGTAATATATTTATCAAATTTTAATATATTAAATAATATATATCAACAATATATATACATAATTAATATAATATAAAAAAAAAGTATCAAAAGAAAGACAATACATCTCTTAAAAAATTTACAGCTTAACGTTGTAAATATAATTTTTTAATTTAAAATTAATATATTGAGTTCAATATTGTAGATTTGAATAATAGAAATATATATATTAAAAATTCTCTTAAATGGAGAATTTTTTTTTTATATAAAAATAAAATAAATAAAAAAACTTTTAAAGAAGAAGAAAAAGGGAAGGTGGGGATCCTCTCTCGAAGTTCTGCTGCACTGCTCCTGCGGCGGCTAAGTTTCCTACAACGTCGTCCTAGTGGCTCAGCCAAGGCAACACGCAAAGTGGCCAAGTGAAACGGCTTTATTAATATTGCAAGAACCATTTTTTTTATTTTTACTACTTTAGGCACAATTCATGATATGAGCGTTATTTATGAAAAAGCAATTAAGTGTGTGTTGTTGGATAAACGTTTGGCATTCTTTTTGCTCGCCAAATGCCACTGCCATCTTCAACGGATGCCAGTGCATGTAGTTAATTTCAATTAAAAAAAATTAAATTAATTAATGAGATATATATAAATATATTAAAAATAAGTTTTATGAGACATTCTTAAATACATTAAGTGATAGAGAATGAAAAGATAAAGTTATTACTTATTTTATTATTCAATATTAGTATAATTATCTTTAATATTTATGATATCATAAATAATTATATTAAAATAATTTTCTGATTAATTAGAATTATCGTTTTGAGTGTTTTCAAAAATAATTTTATTATATTAAGATAGATATTATTTGAATGAATGGTATTGTTATTTTTTAGTTTTATTTTATTAGAGCTAAGATTTAAATTTCAATATTTAATCAAGATTATGATTTTTAATTTCAGTTGCTTATATATATATATATATATATATATATAGCTTTAAGAATAAAATAGTTACTATATTATTATTGACAATTATTATACAAATTATTTTTCTTATGTTCTGCATCTCTTAATCCAATTATAGAAAGATACATAGACATGCATGAGAAGCACACTTACTAATAGAATTCAACTTTTACAAATATTTGTTTGATTAACTTGGTTTTAAAATTTTGGATCCAACTCTAACAAATTTATTAACCATGTCTACATTAGAGTTTCTCCCTTGAGAATAGGAGGTTGAGTGTTTCATTGCATCTCCTAGAATTTAAAACTTCACCCTACAACCAATACACCTCATGCTTTAATGCAATTGGTTTAGGCATTTTGTTTTTTTAACCCAAAAAATGGAAAAAAAGTACAGATTACCTACCATTTTTTGGCCCAAAATCAAATTTTAACAAAAATAATCACATTAATATTAAAATAATGAACAATTTTATAGAGTTCTTATATTATTACTAGAATATTCACCGTTTTATCATTCACTTGATTTTGTTAAATATAAGATTGAAAATACTACGATATAGTTAACTGATAACTAAATAAAGTAGAAAAGGTTGAATAATACACTCTAAAACACGAGAGACAAACTGATTTCGAACCAAATTATGAGAAGATAAATTGTAATCTATCCAAAAGCAGGAAGCTCTAACTCAGGTCACTTTGGGAGATAGTTCAAACAAGCATTAATTGTACTCTACTGAACTAAACTATAATAGTCTATCTACATGCATATCTAGTAAGCAGCTGAGGTAATCTATCATATCATCCTCTCAGTAAGAGAATCAATACTAATAAATACCAAACTCGAGTACATTTTTTATGTTTGTCATGAAATTCCACAATAAAAATATGACATCTGAATATTCTGTTAACACTATATAATTGACTCTTTTAAAAAAAATTCCCTACATATCATGTTTTATTGTGGAATCTCGAGGCAAACATTTAAGAAACTTTTCCTAAGTTTTTTCCTAATAATAAAGATATAATGAAATAAAGTTCACGAGTTTCTATATCATAAATGAACTGTAATTATCCATAAAAGACTGTATAAATAGAAAATTTCTATTACTCACTCACCAATTTCTTCCCTCCCTATTTTTTTTTTTTTTAATGTTTTGAGTTTCCTACCCAATAGATGGAAAGTCATGTCCCTCTTTAAAGAAACAGCAAGTTCAACTGAAAAAAGCTTCAGATGGAGCCAGAAATGGCAGAAGGATAGAGTTTCTATATCATGTAGCTAAGGCTGTTGTTTTGCAAATGGGGCATAGGTTCTTCTGCATTAGCCACTGCTTGATGCAGTTGATGTGGAATTCATGTCCACAATCCAGTGAACCTACATCATCTCCATCAGCATATTGTTCCTGCCATCGTTGGAGAACAAGATAATTACAGTCAGCAACAAGGTTATAAGAAGTTACCACTCACAAGCACTTTTCTAATCGTTTTCAGCCACTGCAAATATTTACCTGACAGATACAGCAAGGTTCCAAATCTGTAGAAGACTCGGTCATGACAGACACAAAGATTCGCTGTTTCATCAACTTCATAATGATATCTGCGCTCAATCCAGTGTTCACGTTCCCTATGCGCTCCTCCAATGCCAGCAATTCCTGAAATAAAACCCAGTTACCGCTAAGGAAAATAACAGAAAGCCAAATTTCTGATGGTAGGAATACAACATCTTTTCTTAATAATAAAAAAAAAGTTGTTAGGTTTGAATTCTCAACATATATATATATTTATATTTATATTATATATATATATATATATATATATATATATATATATATATATATATATATATATATATTCTTTTTACCTCATAAGACATGTTATCAACATCAAGGCGCATGTCTCTGTGCCTGTCATGCATTTCAGCCATGCCATGATATAGGAAAGGGTCAAAGAGCAAATAATCCTGAATCACAAATGTCAAGGCAAAAAAGTTCTTAAGTTAGGATTCTCAATGATCAGCAAAGAGTATCACAAAGTCCAACTCAAAGATTGCCTACACAAGCTACCAGGCTGGTGTTTGAATCATAAATGGTATTTCTTTTGCAGCTTATCTATGCAAACCAGCAATGAAAATTTGAAAAGGATCTAAGCGCAAAATGAGGTAGGGTTATATCTAAAAACATGTACACACCAAAAAGATTACCACTATTTTTGCCTAAGTTTTCACTTCCCCTCACAGTTCAAATAATGGGGTCAAGTTATGATAATTGCTCATCCACTAAAAGGGCGGCCCTGGTGGGATCTGGGGAGAGTAGATGTACGCAGCCTTACCCCACAAGCAGAGAGATTGTTTCCAGGATTTGAATCTGTGACTTCTAAGTCACAGAACAGCAACTTTACCGTTGCGTCAAGATTTACTCTCTATAATTGCTCATCCACTATTAGGTCGAAATCCTAGAACAATTTAGTTCAGAAATATATTAAATATGGGAAGGCCACCATCTGAACTTAACTGAGCATCCAATCAAATCCCAAAATTTAAAACCTTAACTTCCATGTGCAGTTATGTTTCACTAGCCACAAAATCCAACCAACTATAGTCTTTAGGTGGCAGTAAAAAACTAGCATTCCAAAACCTTGAACTTGATATTGAGCATAATATTGTTTCCATTATACTCAACATAAATAAAAGCACAACCACCTCAAGAAAATACTATAACTTCAAGGCTATCTCATCCACATAAAAGCATAGAAAGTTGTAGTAACGCTAACTAATCTTTTCTGTCCTTAGATGAATTCCTTACTAAGATGAAATAAAAGGAAAATGACAATCATGCACATTTAATACATCATCAAGAGCAATCAAAAAATGATGATAACTCCTCCAACATTGATTTCACAACACAACATCTGGATGTCATCAACAGTATAGATATAAGATTGTAAGCAAAAATTCATACCTCAGCTCGTAAGTTCTCTCCCCTACGCATTGCATTTAAGACTTGACGAATCTGGCACACAGAGCAACATATACAGTTAATTCAGGTAGGACTACCATGTCACAAAATTGTAACTAACTCCAAATGATTAAAAAGAATTCACGTTATCAAAATGCATGTTAATTGGCTGCAAAATACAAGTAGCTCTATTGAAAAGGACATTTGAAAATTAGGAAAAGATTGGGAAGCAAACAGAAATTAGATGACAACATCAGGTCAAGAATGATGCTCAAGCAATGATACATATTTCCAGTCTTTTACTCCAAAATGCTTGTGATTGTGAGAAGAATAATTTTATTGAAAAATCAACATATCTACATTGCATGGCCTTTAAGTGATAATGTAATATACCCTGTTAAAACGAAAACTTAATAGCTATAATACCTCAGATATGAGTCGCCGTCTCCCCTCAATGTCAACAGCTAAAGTCCGTAATGAATGGGGAGCACTAAGATCATCACCTCTTCTCGCCATCAATGATGCTGATCTTGGATGTGATTGACGGTTGCTCGTATCCTGAGTAGAGGAAGGAGTACCAGAAGAAGATGAGGCAGAATGACCATTATGAACACCAGATACTGAGCTCATTGATGGAAAAGAGGACCAGGGACTGAACTCTGATAATCTTAGCTGGTTCTGTGTTGGGACTTCATGGTGAACAGTCCAGCTGGGATTAGGCAATGAGTGGACACTTAAACTGGATGCAATCCAAGATGGAGGAGGTAAGCCTCCAGAGTTGTTCACATTACCTGATGACATATGCCAATTTGAAGGGTCATGTCCTGAAGATGCAGGCACAAGCATGGGGTGCTCGGTATTGTCTCTTGGGAAAATTCTTAAGTTTAATTCTTCCTGAACATCTCTCTCTGGAGAGTTATAAGAAGTAGATGAACTAGCCCCTCTTGAACTAGCAGTTTCACTCCAAGGAAAAGGATGTGTGTTTGTTGGCAAACCAGGGATGCGCATGGCATGTGACTGGCTCTGAGGAGCACTAGAATTGGCTGCTGTTACTCCAGCTGTTAACCTCAATTCCAGAGAATCATTAAATGGGTGAGAGCTAGGTATTTGTCGGGAGGAAGATTGATTAAAATGCCAAGATTCCTGATGCTGCACATAATTCATCCTCCTATCAAAACTTCTGAGAGGCCTGTCCACATTTCCCATGACACCTATCAAAGGGAATGAATCAGAAGTTATTTGCCTCTCCTCATTTCTTGGGTTTTGCTGTACAGGAGGATTAGTAATAGGAATATCCTCAGATGATCTAGAAACATTTAAACTGCTGGAAGCATTAAGGTTGGCAGCCCCAGTAGGACAGGTCCAGCAACTGTTTTCAGCATCTAGAAAATAGCTTGAGCTTGCCCCAGTACACAGCTGGCCAGAACTACTTTCAAAGGCCTTTCTCTTGCAGGAAGAACCCCAATTTACTAAAGAAGAACTTGAACTACCATTATCTCCCCCAGCCATGTAACCAGAGTTTCTGGATGAAGATCCTACATGATCACATGAAGCACTGCCAAATGATGCCTGCTCTCTATCTAATCCACAAGCATTGAGGTTATTATCACTGCTACAAGCTTCGGTTCCCTTCCCACGATTAGCAGAATTCACAATGTGACCCATATTTAGAGTCACATTCTGGGTTGTACGATTGGAGCTGGAACCTTGAAAAAAGAAAGGCTGAATTCTGGATTGATTCCCATGTAAATTACTATTTGAAGTAACAGGAAAAGTTACATTATTTGGTTCAAATTGCCTTTCTTCTGGTGTGAGACCATCCTCAGCAGGAGCACCACATGAAGAAGACTGGCCATGTTCTGCTTTTAGCCCATCATTGACTTGGTTGTGGAGATTCAGGCCGGAACTAGGTTCACCAGTATTCCATCCACCATAACTCTGAACATTAGAACCAGTGGCACATAAACATGCAGCCTCGCCAGAAGATCCCAAATAATCTGACAACCGGGTATCTACTGCATTTTGCATGTGGTTCAAGGAAGTCTGCTGATTCATATCAGTGCCACTAGAACTAGGCTCCTGCATCAAACTAACAATTGATGTAAAGGACCCTATAGTACTTCTGTGACCTTGCATCAGAGTTAATCTATCCCACCCAGTATACTACCAGAAAATCGGCTTCTCTACTGTCAAGCTGCACAGAATTATCAGCCAAAAAAAAAAACTGTCAAGCTAATCTGAGGTGCACCCAAAATCATAATATAAACTGCACAAAACACCTTTGGCCTTCACACAAGATCCTTGTATGTTTAATAGACACTAGCAAAATTTAGATTTTTTTTTTAAAAGCAAAAGTAGATTATAGATAAAATATAAAGACAAGAGAATGAAGGGAAATGTTTTCATAAAACTGCTTTAGCAACAAACCAATAAGACATAATGAGACCAAAAATCTCACAAGGAAGTATTTTCCTTTGACAAATAATGTCTGATTGAGTGCTAAGCACTTATATTCTGGATAAGCAGACTGAAAAAAAAGAAAAGGAAATGGAATGAAAACAAATTTGTTACAGGCAGCTTGTCACTGAAGAAACCCTAGTTCCTTGCGATTATGTTGCTTGCTAAATATTTTTACATCAGTTTAAAACCATAAATAATATATATTGAACAAAATAACTTAGTGAATTGGCAAATTCCTCATTGGTGCACACCTGATTTGTCATGCACATAAAAGAAGGAAAAATAACAATACAAACATGACCTTAAATGCAATTGACAATGATTTAATACTTAAGATACTTAGAAAAATGAAATGTGCAATGTGATACTGGATCTCACAGCGCTATCCACAAACGCAGAAACCTTTACAAGCAAATTGATAATTTTTTTTGGGGGTGTAAAATGACATAGTCTTAATAACAAGTAACATATTACTATGAGTATAAATAGACAGGAGCTTATGGTGAACCGGTAAAGGTAAATAGTAAGAGTAATGAAGTGTACGGTGAGAAAACAAAACCATGTATTAAGATGACCATAATGTCTTGATGCATTGCTCTTGCTTCCCACATTCTCACCATTACCAACGATAGCAACGATGCAACAGTCAATGTCAGCATCCTTACACAACATGCTAAGATAACCCGTAAGCTTGGCAATAATCATCGCAAACTTACGAGTAGCAAAAGAAAAAAAAAGCCTATGTCATGATCGCCCAGGCCATTAAGCAATAAAGCTTCACAATGACCAATTCTACGTTTCCGGGATTTCAATATCAAATCCAACTGCGAAACTAAAATCAGCCGAACCCAAACTACATCTAGTAGTAAAGAATTAAACTTTCAACAAAAACGGTATGCCTTCGAATCAATTGTATCTCAGAAGGAGCGGAAAAGGGGAAAATAGCAAATTTGAGGACAAAAACCTAGGGTCGAAACGACACTCCACCCCAAACCAACGAATGGGAAATTTTTTATCGTAGATGCTTGTTAAAAGAAAACTCAATTCACAAATCTCTCTACAAAGATGATTGAAAAAAAAAATTCTTAAGAATCGTCACGATAAGCATTAACGAATAAAATTGAGTTAAGATGGAAGCAAAAGCATTGGAGACACCGAAAAAGGCGAAATAACCTGAAGAGGATCCCCAGAATCCAAATGGGTCACAAGCAGAATTGAAGGCGTTTCTGCTTTTTCTCTCTGATTCTTCCCTCTTTCAATTACATAAGGAGCCGAACAGAAGGCGACAAGGGAGTGAGAGGATGAATGAGAAATTAAGGGGGGCAGAGAGAGATTAAAGGTAAAGAGTACAAGCACAGTAATCTATAATCTCTAATTTAAGATCAGAGGGAGGGAGATAAGAGAAAGAGAGAGAGAAGAGGGGGCGCTTTGGCCCTGGGGTTCGGTCGTGAGTGGTGGCCTGTGAGGCGCTATTCGTCGTACACGTATCTTGCATGTAGCGATGACGGGTCCCACGTGAGGTAAAATTATGGTGCAGATTGCGAAATTGGATTTCTTGATTCAGAATATTCCCTCTAACCTATGCCCTCAGCAAAATTAGGAAATCAAAAAGGGAGAAACTTTTAATGCAAGAAAAATTATTATTACTAATGAATAAAAATAATTTCTATTCTCTTGATTTTTTTTATATCTTTTAATATTATAATAGATGGATGCTTTTTTATATTTTCATGATTATTTTATAAAGCACTATATTTATGTTTTGATTATTTGTAAAATTGTAATTATTTTTTTAGTCATATATATTATTATTTACTTCAATTATAATTAATTTTTATATTTATTTTTAATTAATTTAATAATATATCTAGTTTAACTATATATATACTATTTCATAGAGAAGCACATAAATTATGTGAATGTTCTTTTTCGTAATTAATTATGTTTTGATTATCTCTTCATATAACTAATTTTTAATTATTTATTTAGCTATACTTTTATTTTATTTATTTTTATTATCTTTATTTTTTATTTTATCTATTTATGCTTAATTTATTTTTAGTAGTTTATTTTTTAGGTAAATCAAAATTATAAAAAAATTAAAATACAAAATTATAGTATGAAATATAATGATATGTCAAGTCAATAAATAAAAAAATTAATTTCATAGATTAATGAATTTTATATATTTACAAGTTGTACATCCTCGCCTTGAATAATATTAAATTTTTTATATATGTAAAGTTTATAAATAAATAAAAATAAAATAAAATAATTAAATTAATTAAAAAATAAATATGAATATGTGCTAACACATTGGTCAATTCACTTTATCCCTTCAAACACTTTATCCATTCTATTTTAAAGCCCATTTTCTTTGCTATAGAGAACAAAAATGGCCACTTCACTAAGTCATATGTCTTACATATATCATGCTGGAGAACCATTTCACACTTCTTACTTTTTTATTATTTTTCAAATAATGTATAATTTCATATTGTGCTATTAGCATATTATCTTAAATAAGTCTTCCTTTTATGTATAAATGTACATTAATTTACATTGATAATTTTTTCTGTTAGTCTGTGCATTTTGTTGACCATCGCCTTAGATAAAATTTTATAAATAACTGAGCATAAACTAATAGGTCTCAAGGTATTTAACAATAAGGACAATATTTGTATGATTGATATTCTGCAACATTATGTTATTTTAAAAAAATTTACAGATTGCTAGGAAGATATCTTCTCCAACATTAATGATACTGGTGGTCTCAACAACCATATGTTCATTTTACTTATGACCTCGGATGGAAATTCATCGAGTGCCTCCACTACATCTCGAGAAGCTGTAGATGAAAAGAGGCTTTGGAAATAATTTAGTGTCACATCTGCTACATCCTCCCTTCCTTCCTGCCATACTCCTTCATTTTTAGCACTTTGATAGAGTTTCTAGCCCTTCTTTTTACAGTTTGAGCATGGAAAAAATGGGTATTCTTTTCCCTTTTCCTTAGCCACTTCATTCTGGCCTTTTGTTTTCAGTATATCTCTTGTTCTCTTTAGGCCATGGCCAGCTCTTTTTCAACTGAGCTGCATCTGCGTGCATCAAATGGCAATGTTTTGTTGATTACAACTAATTTCTCCTGTCATTCTTTAATGAGCTTCCTTGAATTTGAATAGTTACTTTTATTCCACTCTATAAGTATGTGTCTACATCTCTTAAGTTCGAAAAATACCTAAAACATTTTTGAGCCACTAACTTCCTCTTTCCAAGCTTTTTTTAACGAGTTTCTTGACTGTTGAGTTGTCTTTCTATCTAGCATCAAAGGGAATAGTTACTTTTATTCTACTCTATAAGAATGTGTCTACATCTCTTAAGTTTGAAAAACACCTAAAACATTTTTGAACCACTAACCTCTTCTTTTTAAGCTTTTTTAACTAGTTTTTTGACTGTTGAGTTGTCTTTCTATTTAGCATCAAAGTGAAATAGGTGTTTTGGTTTGGGGTTGTCTTTGAACGTCTGCATCAGGATGGGATTATGGTTAGCTGCAGTTCTATCTATGTGTCTTGTGATGCCATCTGGATAGTTTTGAAGCCACTGCACATTTAAAGGAAGTCGGTCCATAACTTATTTAATATTATGATTACCCTCTCTTCTTTTGTTTTAGGTGGATTTCTCTCGTTTTTTCTTTTGTATATTCCATTAATCATTTCTCCTGCATAAAATGATAATGCTCACCTGCTATTGCATGATGAAAAGGTACGCCTCCTTTTCTTTACTCCCTTGTAAGATCTCATTAAAGTTTTCACCTATCACTTGGGGTTTGTTAATAATAGCAACAATTTTCCCCCTTTTCGTTACTGCCATGTAAGATCTTATTAAAGTCACCACCTATCACTTGGGCGTTGTTTTTAGTAGCAACAATGTTACGGAGAATTGAGTACTAATTGCTTGGGATATTCTGCTCATGTGAATGTGCACTCCTATAAATTGCCAATCTAGACTCAACTCAGGAACACAGCATTTCACCTGAATGAAGAAATTATTAGCATTCTCAATCTGCAAGTCAGATTCTTTTTTCTACCATATATAGAGATATACCACCTACTATATATACCAACTAGATCCACCGTAAAAGTATTCAAAAAATCACAATTTATTGTTGTTTTTTTTAACTAGAATACTTTGTTTCAATTATAAACACCAATATGGAGAATGACAGGTTCTTCACACCTTCACAGTTCTATGTCATTATCTTTATTGAGGGGGTTAAGGCTGTTTATGGCTAACTCTCTCCTTCATGGTTATTTTTTTTCTCTTTTTGGTCACTCCTCCTTTAGCAGTTTCAAGCATTCTTTTCACTCGAACTTTAATATTATCAAGTTAAAGCTGCATATTACCTCCTTCTGCATTTAAATTCCGTTCACGTATAGTAATATTTTCGGCCCAGCTGATCTAGCCAATTTTTTTAAATTCCTATGTGTTATCTCATTTTTATTTTCCACTCTATCTTTTGCTCCTGGGTTGTTTTTGTCATCATGTACTGCCTTTTGCCCCTCTTTTATTTTCTGCAGTTCCTCCTCATTGGCTCTCAATCCTTCATTTTCCTTATCCTCGAGAACCTCCATTACTTTACGTGACACACCTATTTGTGAGCTCTTCAATATGACACTCTCTCCTGTAGCTCCACTCCTTGAGATGATTATGTCATTGTCATCCAACTCCATCAACCCATGGTCTTTATTTATTTTTTTCATCTGTTTTTCTTCCTAACATTCTTAATCCTTCCTTCCCATGGGAGTCCTTGTTGGAAATTGGTTCTGTGCTTTTTCTTGAACCCCAATGCCTTTCTGTTTTGTTTCTCCTTTCTTTCTCTCTGTTCCTCCTTTCTACTGGAATTCATTGATAAGGCTTCCATTCTTTTTGTTATTCGCTGTTCCGCTCTATTGCTTTTTGTTCCTCGCTGGGTGCTGTTACAGGGTGGGGCATTTCTTGTTTCTTTGGTTGCTCACTTCTTCTTCCTCCTCCCTGTATAGCTCTCAGCTCCATGCCATAACTTTCTTCTTCATACACACTTTCAACTTGCATTTACAGCCTTCGAGCACCGTTTCTATTCATGGCTGATTATACCACAGTAGCAGCAATAGGTTGGGAGCCTTTCGCACCTAATATCTATCCATGCTTTCCCGTTGAAACCACTATTAATATGCATCCCTCTACGCAGTGGCTTACGTAAATCAATCTGAGCTCATGCATTCACTGTTGTTCCACTGCCTTCCTGCATATTGAAACATCTTGCATCCTTGACCTCCCCCATCTTACTCCCTATTAAAAATATTGAGCCTAACTCTACTCTCAAGACTCGAGTTAAGAGAGAGAGAATTGCCTTTACTTATAAGAAGCACAATTTTTAGACATCCAGTCCATGTGAAATTTCAACACACTCCCCTCACGCTAAGAGCTGAACATCTGGAACGTGAAGTTTACTAGAATGAACATCTGAGGGTAGACCACATCATGAACTGGAGCAGACTCTGATACCGTATTAGAAATATTGGGTTTAATTTCTCTCTTAAAACTTGAGTCATGAAAGAGATGATTGTCTAAACTTATAAAGAGCACAATACTTAGACATCCAGTCGATATGAGACTTCAACACTCCTCAACACATTATCCATTCTTGTACTTTTGCAAATGCTTGGTAGACCCACAAATTGCCCCTAGAACGGCACTTGCAGGTGAAGGTCTTCTTCTTATGAATGAAACCTTTCATGCCACTCCTTTAGCACCATTAGTTGGTTCTTGTATAGCTACGGGTCGTTTTTAAGAATCTTCCTCATCTCTACTAGGTCCTTTAAAAACATTGGATAGCGGTTCTTTTGTATCTCCTTCACTCTAAAGCCTCTAGGTTATTCCACACAAATTTGAGAATGTGAGTTAGTGTGTTCAAAATGATGGGTTTCTCTGTAAAAATCTTGCACACTAGGCAACCTTTTGTTACGTTGATCCCTTCCATCAGATCTGCCTCATTAAGTTGCACTATTATTTTCTCTTTAGGTTCGTATTCATCCTCTACCTTTGTTATCTCGTTTACATCTACCATGTTGATTATGTTTTCAAACCAAAAACTTTTTTGTCTCAAATATTTTCTAAATTTGTCTCAAATCCATCTTAATTATTCCTTAATTTTTTTTAACAAAAAGACTTAATATTTGAGACGGTAATTATTCCATCTCAAATATAGTTTGAAACTGAAATTTAGTAAGATTAGAGACGTAGTGACATGTATTTGCAAAAAGAACTTAGAAGTTGTTTGCATTTATCGTTTTTTTTTTGTTTCGATACGATTTTTTTGACCTTTTTTTTATATAAGATTAATTTTATTTAAAATATTAAAATTATTATTTTTTAAATATTTTTACGAGTTTAAATTCAAACCCCTAGAAGCATTGAAGGGCAATCTAAAGGCTCTATGGTAAAGGATGCCTCTAAGGGCTCTGAGGGTATCGCACGAGGGGGTATCTCCTACATAGATAGTCTATTAGGTTTCAACGGTACTTCCAACAATGTGGAAGCTACGAAAGTTTCAGAAGAATCAGAGGGCTGGTATGAGGATGACTCCAATGAGGAAAGGTATGGACACATCTGAAATCTTAGATGGTCCCATATTTCCTGTCATGGAAATCACAATAGAAGAGCGTCACAATTATTATAGACAGTGGAAGAAATCACTAATTATAAAATTAATGGGGAAGAAGATAGGATTTAGATTCCTAAAAGACAGACTTGCCAGAATGTTGCACCCTTCAGGAGAGTTCAATCTAATAGATATCAGTAACGAGTATTTCGTGGCCAGATTTGCTGAAACAAAAGATTACAGCTATGCGTTACACGAAGGTCTTAGGATAATTTTGGATCATTACCTGATAGTTCAGCGATTGAGACCGAATTTCAACCCATTGGAGGACAGTTTTAGGAAAGTGGTAGTCTGGATTAGAGTCTCCTGGCTATTGATTGAGTACTACAACAAGCACTTCCTATGGCGACTTGGTGACAAAGTGAGTAAGACGCTTAAGATTGACACTCATATGCTTAGGAGAAGGAGCTCAAACATAGGGGCTGACCGAAGAGTAGAAATAGGGAAATTTGCTTGAATTTGTGTTGAAATATATCTCCGCAAAAAGCTTATATCAAAACTCTGCCTACGTAAAAAGCTCCTTAATGTAGAATATAAAGGCCAACACTAGATTTGCTTTAATTCTGAGAAATCTGGTCAATGACAAGAAGACTGTCTTGTAGCGAATGAGGCATCCCAGAATTTGGAAGTTTCAACGGAAAAGGTTTAGGAAAGTAACCAGAAACTTCCAGAGAGAGATATTGATGGATTTCAAACCAGGAACACTGATTTTGGCCCTTGGATGTTAGTTAGGCGTCTAGACAAAAAGAGATTTCCGAATTCAGGGACCATCGATAAATTGGAGAAGAAGACAACAGAACCTCCTCAACTCCTGCTAGTCTCGAGATTCAAAATTCTGGAAGACATTTCTAACCTATCTGACAAGCCTGAACAAGACGAAAAAATTTATGAGGGTGACAACAAAAACAAAGAAATATCAGCTGACAAATTTTTAGCTAGGAATAACAGAGTGTCAGAGAGCAGAGGAAAGGAAAAGGTTAATGGAAGAAAAGAAAACGTGGAAACAATCTCACAAACCCCAAAAAAGACTGTCACGCAGAATAAAAAAGCCCAAACCTACAGCTCCCCGGCCCAAAGGAAAACTCCCTCAAAAACAAAGGTCCATATAGGCAAAGAGTCAAATGGACCAGAAGCAAGATCCAATAAAGGGAAAAAGGCATAATTCACCCAGAGTGCCCTTAGTGGACCTCCAGAATAGGCCCTGTTTTACAACCACCATTGGCATGTAGAGGCTTGTCATTGTCCCTCAAGGGGGGAGGGGAAGAATCGAGCTCGTCTGAGGACGCCCACCTAAATCCAAGGAGCACAAAGGAACCCCCCGACCCCAGACCCTTATCGAGCAAAGGTCGCCAAAGGGAACCATTGGCTAATGATAGCGAGTGGACCTTGCAGGAAGGATGTGGAGCATCCAAAAGTCACAGCGTTTTGCTATAAGGTTACCCCTTCTCTTCTCTGTTCTTGCCTTATGAATTGTTTTGTTTGGAATTGTAGAAGGGCGGGAGCCAATACCTTTCCCAACCTAATCAAAGACATGATTCACCACCATAAGCTTGACATTATAGGATTAATGGAAACAAAAATCAGTGGTAGAAAGGCAAAAACTGTCATTCACAGAATTGGATGGTCGAGTGCATACATAGTGGAAGTAGAAGGCCTCGCTGGGGGTATTTGGACTATATGGGACGCTGAGTCAGTGGATGTTAATGTGATCAAAGCCCACAAACAGTTTATTCACACTAAGGTGTACATCAAGAAGGAAAGACGATGCTGCCTGATGACTTTCGTATATGGAAGTCCTATTTAAAGTAGAAGGAAGGTTTTGTGGGAGGAGTTAAGAGGTCTAAATAGTGGGCAGAATCTACCTTGGCTTATCTCAGGAGATTTCAATGTCTATAAGAATGCTAATGAAAAAAAGGGCAGCAACTATATAAACTAGACCTCGATGAGAGAATTCAAAAATTTCTTTGTGGATTGCTCTGTGATTGATCTCGAATTCAAGAGGGCTAAATTTACTTGGGAGAGGGGTGTTGTCAAGGAGAAGATTGATCAAGCATTATGCAATATGCAATGGCACTCTGCTTTTTTAGAAACAGTAGTTCTTCACCTTCCCCCGATGAAATTTGATCACAAACTTTTATATCTAAGCCTAAAGCCTAATAACTCGAAATCCACCAGAGACGGTGTTCAGATTTAATGTTGTGTGGTTGCTAGACAATTCTTTCAACTAGGTTGTCAGGGGCATGGACAGATCAGGCTAACTGGAAGATAGCCTCTGAATCATTTAAAAAAGAGGCAGTTACGTGGAACCACGAAGTCTTCAATAATGTTTTCCAGAAAAAAAGAAGAGAAATCCTTAGAAGGCTCTCTGGCATTAACAGAGTGCTCGACAAAAGGATTAACCCCCACCTACTGGATCTCAAGCAGCAACTTTGAAAAGATTAAGAGATGACTCTGCTGAAAGAGGAAACTATATGATTTCAAAAATCATGGTGTAATTGGCTGAAACTGGGAGATCAAAACACAAGATTTTTTCATATATCTACAATGGTGAGAAGAAGGAGAAACAAGATAAGAACCCGAAAAAACAAGAACAGGGACTGGACGCAAAACAAAGATGAATTAAAAGGAATGGCTCGAAACTTTTTTTCTCAGCCTGTATAGCCATGATGGGCTAGACTACACTCCACTGCCTATACGCAGATGCTTCCTAAGAATTAGTGCGGAGGACTTCAACGAAATACAAGCACCTTTCACGGATGAGGAAGTTAAGGAGATTTTTTTTAGTATGGGGGCATATAAAGCCTCGGGTCCAGATGGTCTACATGCCCTCTTCCTCCAAAGTTAGTGGGAGGTGGTAAGTCCAACGGTTTGCAAGTTGATCAGAGACATATATGATAACCCGAGTAGAGTGGAAGAGATAAATCAATCTCTACTTGTGCTCATCCCAAAGATCGAAGAACTGGAACGCTTCAAGGACTTCAGACCTATCGCATTATGCAATGTGGTGTTCAAAGCTCTAACCAAAACCATTGCCAACAGAATCAAACCCTTCATGGACAAGCTGATAGGTCCGTGGCAAAACAACTTCATCCTTGGCAGAAGTATCAACGACAATGTCATTATAGCCTAGGAAGCCATCCACTCCATGAGAAGTAAAAAGGGAAAAAAGGTGTGATGGCAATTAAGGTATGATAGGCTAAGATGGGATTTCATCGAAGACACCCTAAGGGATATCAATTTTGGCAACCATTTTGTGAGCCTTATCAAATGTTGCATCTCCATGGGATCAATGAGTATTCTCTGGAATGGAGAAGCCACAAAATCTTTCAACATGACAAGGGAGATTAGACAGGGAGATCCATTCTCCCCATACCTCTTCATTATGTGCATAGAGAGGCTTGTTCAATGCATAGAATGGGCAGTGGATTACAAGATGTGGAAACCGATTAGGCTAGCAAGAAATGGTCCCCTTCTCACGCATCTCTTCTTCGCAGACGATCTCATGCTTTTTGCAGAGGCTAACATGGATAAGTGAAAATTAATTAAACAATGTTTGAACTCATACTGCTTAAGTTCTGAGCAAGTGGTGAGTGATATAAAAACCAAATGCTTTTTCTCAAGTAACATTAACCACACGAGAGCAAACCAATTTAGTTCAGAACTGGGATTTAGCTAAATTGTTGATCTAGAGAGATACCTCGGAATGCCTCTTCTCCACAAAAGGATCAACAAACGCATATTTAAGCATATCTCTAATAAAATCTGCAAGAGGCTCAGCAGTTGGAAGACTAACACTCTTAGTCTGGTGGGTAGAATCACGCTTGCAAATAGCGTGCTAAATACGCTTCCTTTTTACTCCATGCAGACTGCCTTGTGGACTATGTGATGATATCTGCAGCCCAAAAAGTAATGGGGGCCTGGGCTTCAGAAACTAAGGCCTATGAATGACGCTTTCCTCATGAAAGTGGGCTAGAACATGATGCAGAACCCAGACAAGCATTGGGTGCAGGTGTTGTCATCCAAATACAAAAAGAATCTCGAAACTCTTGATCCATCAAAAAGGAGGAAGAATTATTCGAACCTCTGGAAAGGAATGCAGACAATCTAGAAAGATGTAGAAAAGGGAACGGTATGGACTATTGGAGATGGCAATAGAACTCATTTCTAGTTTGACGAATGGATCCCAGGGTGTGATAAACTCATCTAGTTGGCTACTCTACCTATCCCGGAGGAAATTTTGAATTGGAAAGTATCTGAGGCGATTACCAGATCAAGGGAGTGGAATTGGAACAAATTCCAACATCTTTTACTGGAGAATGCCATTCTAAAAATGAAAAACGTCCAGGGCCCAAGAGAAGAGTTAGGTTAAGATGCATTAACTTGGAAGCACAACAATAGTGGAATTTTCACTAATAAATCTGCCTATGAATCGTTAAACTCCGATTCTGGACAAGCCAACTCGAAATGGAGGAACATATAGAAGTGGCTTGGCCCCCAGAAAATCTGTACCTTTCTATGGCTGATAGGGCATGAAAGTCTCCTAACTAACAAACTAAGATTCACGAGACACTCGAATTCTTCAGGGAACTGTTAGATATGCAGAGCTGCTCAAGAGTCAATCTTGCACTACTTGAGAGATTGTGATCATGCCAAGACCCTTTGGATGAGGATGGTCCATCACAGATGTAACAGCTCCATTTATGTAACAATTTTTTATTTATTTAACATCATGAAGTTATTACCTCATCTTAATTCACAATAACATTTATTTAATTATACAATACTAAGTTTACACTCACATCATTAATACAAACATTTGTACAAGACATACATACACATATAAGCCCTAATCATCCACATAGACTATTTTCGGGCCACTGGTGCGGGTGGCGGCATCTCCGCCGGAATCTCAGTCACTTCAACAACTGATATGTCCACAATAATAGGTATTTGCCCAAGATAGGGCACCTCGATCATACGTACGGCAATAACAAGTCTCATTGAAAACAACTGCATAGCTAATTTTCTGAACATGATATAGAAATATAGTGAGAATTAAATCCCAGTATGTTCAACAATAATTCATCATCAATATAGTTCATCACGTCATGTTCAGCTGTATAAACTACAGATAATATCTTTAGGTCACATGAATGCACTTTATCATACACATGAAAATTGTACAGTTATGACATGTATGGCATGAATAACTATTTTTCGAATTTCATATGATGGCTATCAACTTATTCTTCCTTCCAGCTACCCCGGTCAGGGTGAGTATTCTCTACTTTTCGGTACGGACTTATCTCGCTCCGTCTGACATGGCACACTTTCTCTTTCTTTTCTCATGAACATAATCATAACCGTTGGTAAGGCGTCCCCTACTGGTGCACCACACGGATTGCCACATGACCGTGCTCATTTCTTTTCTTTTCATATTAATAGCCGAAAATATAATTCCAATAACAAGTATGTTCATTATATTCTCATGCCATAATTTATCAAAACATAATCATTCTCAAAATTCATTGGTAAACTAAAATTATGCCATTAATATAATCATTTTCTAATTTTTACTTTATAAAATATGTCCATGTCAAAATTTCACACTAATACCTAGATAACTGGATAGTAATTGTAGTCTGTAAACAGCGCACCAGGAAAGTTCTCAGGAAAGAGAGGTGGGTCACTAATGGACACGCTTAAGTACCAAGTCTTTCCTTGCCAGAGTTTTCTTTAGACATGCACTTTTCACAAATCACAAAATTTTTTTTTCAGTAACTAGAATAATACTTTTCTGATGTGGAAATACTGCAACTACGAAGCATAGTAAGATTTTTCAAATAAAACCGGCACTTTCAAAACTTCTTGAAAATTTTATATGAGTACTAAGGTAAATTCCATGTTAAAAATTACACACTTAAAATGGTAGTAAGTTCATGCAATGGCAATAGCTAGGGCATACACTAGGCATTTATTATTTTTATTTATAAAATTACTCTTCTTTCTTGAATATTATTTTCATCTTTTCATTTTCTTTATGTCTAGGCATTTAGTCATTTTATTTTTACTTATATAATTTTCAACACATGTTCTTACAAATTTTATAGAGTATTTTTCCTCAAATTGATTTCTACTATTACCCTATAGTTTAAAAAAAATTCATCTAGGATAGAAAAAATATTGAAAATAGATTTTACTAAGTTTTAACACAGCCTTTGTTTACAAATCAGAGCATAACTCTCTCATTTTAACTTCGATTAAGATGATCTTAGTGTCTATGAAAAGCTAAGACAATTATCTAAAACTATTATGTTAATCATATCAACAAAATAGTAAGATATCGTGGTGTTATTACTCCTTTAAATTTAGTATTATTTCTTCCCGTGTAGGTTCTGACCTTTACTGACTAATTAGACCATATCTCCCAAATTTGAACTCCAAATTGAGTTATTCCAGTTGGTAAAAATCCATGAGCCCTATATCTATAATTGTTATGTTGGCGTGCTATTTTAATTCCCTACAGAATATTCCCAGAAATTCAAAAACTAAAGTTTAATAACATATTATTTCTTCTCGTGTAGGTTCTGACCTTTACTGACTAATTAGACCATATCTCCCAAATTTGAACTCCAAATTGAGTTATTCCAGTTGGTAAAAATCCATGAGCCATATATCTATAATTGTTATGTTGGCGCGCTATTTTAATTCCCTATAGAATATTCTCAGAAATTCAAAAACTAAAGTTTAATAACATATTATTTCTTCTCGTGTAGGTTCTGACCTTTACTGACTAATTATACCATATCTCCCAAATTTGAACTCCAAATTGAGTTATTCCAGTTGGTAAAAATCCATGAGCCATATATCTATAATTGTTATGTTGGCGCGCTATTTTAATTCCCTATAGAATATTCTCAGAAATTCAAAAACTAAAGTTTAATAACATACTCTTCCCTGAATAAATATTTTCTGACCTCTGCATACTAATCGGATCATATCTACCTCATATGAACTCCAAATTGCATAATTCCAGTGGCTAAATTTCCATGAGACATAGATCTATAACTTTTATGTTAACCATTTATTTTAATTCCTTACCGATTTTTCCCAGAATTTTAAAAATAAAAGCTAAAAGTTTTACCGCCCATAGCTATACCTATGCAGAACTATCTAAACCAGCCTAAGTATTCAAATATACATCACATGCATGATCAATATGTAACATGATGAAGCAACATTCATGACCAATAATCAAAGTGTTAAGATCAAAATCCCATATAAATATTACAAATTTCAAAACTTTTCTTCAAAAAGAAATATTGTTAAACTTACCTAAAAATCTCCCTAACTCACTTAGTGAATTGGTTTTCTTGTTTGCTCTTGAAAGAAGCAGCAAGACTCCTCCCTTCCCTTAACTTTTCTAGCAGCTTAGGTGAGAGAAGGAGGGTGAGTTTTTGATCCTCAAGGATAAAGAAGAAAAAATGGATTCAAGTGGGGATTAAGGTAACTTACCTTGAGTATTTAGCTTTCTAAACTTCTCCTTCTTTTTCCTTCCTTTCTCCTCCTCTCTTTCTCTCCTTTCCTCACTCTACCTTGCTTCTATTTCTCTCTCTTCCTCACTTGGACAAAATTAAGATGTTATGGGGTGGGTTTTGCTTATATAGACCACCAAATAATTCACCTTTCATGATCATGGATCTACCTTATCACAATTAAGATACACTTTGTTGAATTTTTAGAAAATAAACAACTTATGTTCTTGTCTTCCTCTTCCTTAGTCAAGATATGCATAAGAAAAGGAGATTTGCAATTTGAAATTTATGATGATATGTTCTTAAGATAAGGGACAAGGTCCCTTTAATTTAGGGATTTATTTTCATTTTCTTTTGTTTTAAACAAGTATGATAGGTTTACCTTTTTAGGTGACAAAATTCTAGCCCTTGAATTTTCATTATTTGGTTGATATTTTTTGTGTGGGATCGGAATGTTTTGTCCTAATGCCAAGTATTATCATACTACTTGCTAAAATTATGAGTGTAGGATATAGATGTTTTTGTCCTAAAGCCTTGTATTATCATGCCACTTGGCAAAATTATAAATGTAGAATCATACCACTTACTAAATTTTTGTCTTAATGCCATGTAACCTAATCTTTATTATTATTATATTATTATATCATCACTTAATTTATTTTATTTTATTTTTCCTCTTGGGTTTGGACTTATTCCTACCCATTATGGGCTTATTCCTACCTATTTTCTTTGCTTTGAATAAAATTTTACCTTTCTTGGAGGGCTTGAACACATTATCATAATTTTTTGGGCTATTGGTCCAATTTATATATCATAATCCAAGTCTATGTTTTATTTCTTGTTTAAGTTATCCAATGTGGTTGCTAGAAACTTATGTGAAGTGGAAAAATTCTATATGAAGTGTCTATAGGTAAAAGCCCAATGTATGGGTGAAGATGTTAAACTTAATAATTCTAGTTCTTGAATTAGGAAAAATTACCCTAATCCAATATTCTTGAAATTTTAAGACCTTTACTTGTTTCTAAAAATTTATCTTCCTTATCCAAGAATTTTACATCTCTTTAATATGTTATTTCTAATTTTTTTTTCCTATTAGGTTTTTTCTCTTTATTTGTTTTCTTAATGTTAGAAACATTTTCTATGCATATACATAAGGTGAAGAATTTTTAAGGATTATATTTTTCTTAGATATCTAAAATATTGTCTAATAAATTTTATTTCGTTAATGTACTTTTAACGAAATTAGGGATGTTACAACAGACACTGGAGAAATTTTTTCAATTGTAATACGCAAGAATGGCTTGAATTGAATTTGTCCCGTAATTATGGGAAGGAGGATCATGAAACTTATAACTGGAGAATCCCGTTCGGGAACACGGCTTAGTGCTTATGGGTGAAGCGTTGTGAACTTATTTTCTAACCTCTTCCCCATAAAACATCTGACATGTTGTTTGTATACCTATCAAGAACCAGCGAATGCATGCAATGGAGTGACGCTAGAAAGAAGCTTCAGGTAAATATTCCGCGACTCATGAATTACTAGATTCCTCCTCTAAGTCCACCAAATTCAATGTAGATGGTTCTCTGAATCATCTAAACTTGGCTAGTTGCGGTGGAGTCCTCAGGGACCTTACAGGAGCTTGGATCACAGGCTTTATGAGAAAGTTGGGTACCTACAATAGTCTAAGAGCTGAACTTTGGAGAATCCTCTTTACTTTAAGCATTGCTTGGAAAATAAATATCAGATCAATCATTATTAAGTCAGACTCCCTTATAGTTGTTAACATGTGTAACAAGGGTTGTGAGGATTCACACCCCTTGTGCAGGTCTGATCTCCTACATCAAGTGTTTCATGGAGAAACATTAGTTAATCTCTATCTCCCACGCGTATAGGGAAAGTAATAGAATTGCGAACTGAATGGCAAAAAGAGCACTTTGAATGAAGAACGATTGGCAAAATTTTGACAGACATCCCATTGGGGTTGAGAACTTACTGCTGGAAGACATGAAGAGGTTTAGTTCTCCCCGGCCCGGGCTCCTTTAGTCCTTAGGACTCTTTTCTTGTACCAAAAAAATTCAAATATTATAGAAATACATCAACCATTGAATACATATAACAAATTTATTTTACATTTATTGGTTGAAGAGAAAATTGAAAAGAAACAAATTATATAAGGAGTTTGTATTAATGAATAATTTTTTGTCTACTAATAGTATATACATCGTAACACGTAATAAAAATAATTTTAAAAAATATTATTTTTATTACGTGTTAATTTTGAACATTATTGATAGACAAAAAATTATCTATCGACGATAAATTAAATTATTTTTGAAATCTAACATTTGGCGAAGGTTGACTAAGTGGCAAGAGTCTAGAGCATTTCACAGAAAAGTTTTATAAAATGTACTCACCACATTCAATTTATCTCCCATCATCAATTATATTAATACATATAAGAGTCCATAGATAAATATAATAAAAGATAAATCAAGAATAAATTTTTTTATAAACAATTAGATAATTATATTTCAATATTTAAAAGTTGAACTTAAGTCCTTTAAATTTATTTTTTATTTATCTTATAATTATAACTTATTTTAAAGTAGCGTTTGGTTCACATAAAATTTTATTATCAGAAAAGTTAAATAGATATGTTTAATTAGCACTCATCTTTTTAGAAATATTTAACAGAATTTCTACCAGAATTTTATTCACATATTTTGTTGATACAAAATATTTCTAAGAATGTAATGCATTTTACAAAATATCCATTTTTGGTTTTTTAAGTTCTTCAAAAATTTCTGCAAAATCTCCCCTATAAAATAGATATTCTCAAAATACAACAATTTCAAAACAACCAAATAAAATTATCTACAATTCTTGTATATCATCCAATACTCAAAATCAATCTAAATTAAGATAAATAAAATTAGAATAGTATACTTTAATCTAGAAGTCAAATTTAAACTTAATCTGAATCAAACTCAAACTAAATACAATACTCAAACTTAATCTGAATCAAACTTTCAAAAATTTCGATAGAGTTTCTCCTATAAAATGGATATTCTCAAAATACAACAGAACTAAATCTCAATCCTTAAAACAAGACATACATTATAGTACAAAAGACAGTAAAAACACATTTCTTTTACCAAATAGTTAGGGAGCATACATTACAATTATTGCAGAAATAGATAATAGATACACTATTGATCACATCTCAAATCTATCTCCAAATTTTTTTTCCTATCCAATACTTTTTCAGTAACCAAATAAATCATAAATTGTTGATCACATCTCAAATCCAATTCCAAATTGTAGAAATAGATACACAATCGCAAAAACAGAGAGAGAGAGAGAGAGAGAGAGAAAACCATGTCCAAATAATGTTAATGAGGGACAACAAACGAAAAGCATCTTTTCGATGATGTACAATCGTTGATGAAGGTAGAGGCAGACAAACAACGATGTGATGGCAACGGAAAGCACCCAAACAATGATGGCAATAGAAAACAAAACAACTGCAATACACACTCGCAATACACAATCCCAGGTCTAATGAGATATACTAACCAAGACGAAGATGATGGCAAGGGGTGAACACAATGCGATGAAGTCTCGATGGCAAGGGAGGAACGCGAATGTAAGGAAAGATCGGTCTGCGATGCAATGAAGTCTCGAGCCAAGAAGACCGTTCTACAATGGCGATGAGTTCTCAAGCCAAGAAGACAAAGGGATTAGCCTGAGAAAGAGGGTATTCGGTGCAATTGAGGTTCACAAGAAATTAGCCTAGGAAGGAGGGTATTCGGCGCAGATATTTGCAAGGGATTAAGGTTTCTTAGTATTCGAAAGTTTGCTGAAAATTTTTTATTTCCACCCTCACCGTTGAGAATAAAAATTTTCCACTCCTTTCGTTAGATAGAATTTCTGGGAACAAAAAGTTTTTATAAATAAATTTGTATTTCTGAAAACAAACATGAAAATATTTTTTTCCCTTAACTTTCTTAAAAAGGTTAAAAGTATAACATGTAACAAACATAGCTTAAAAGGAAGATCATAGGAATACTTATATTTACGAGACAATTAAACAATTTTTATATATCTTTTTTTTGGTTCGTATAAATATTTTTATTTTTTAAAATATAAAATTAAGTTTACCCAAAATATTGAAATTGTCTCGTACTTATTAGCGGCTGATTTTTTTTTTATGTATATTTTGTGTATGTATACATGGAGAATGATCCATCCCCATTGTCATCCCAGCAAAGCCAAATTCTGGATTTTTATTTTTGGGCCGTTGCTAACTTCTAGTAATGGTAGTACAAGTACTGGGCTCGGAGTAACAACTGAACTCAGATCCAATATGTAATTTATAGTAATTTTTTTATGACATTTTTACCAAATAATATTTTTGAATATTCTAATGTTCCAGATAGATGGCCAAATGATCTTCTCATAAATCATAATGCATACAAACAAATCTCATCTTACTCAAATAATCTATACAAGTTAAGATTGTGTGTTTATCTATGGCGAAATTTAAAATTATGGCAACGCTTGAAAGTTTTTTCATTTAAACTTTGAATATATATAATTAAAAGAAAATATTAATTAACATTTAATAGAATGAATTATTATTCACAAATTTTTAACCCAAATGGTAAGTAAACTTGAGAGGTGTTTATAATATTAGTTGTGTGAATTTGCAAAAATCAGTTATAAAAATGTGTAATTTCAACGTTTTAAATGAGCTTAGTTTTATATTTAAATAGTGTAAGAATATTGTTAAAAATAAAAGAAATATTTTTTTAAAATTATTATCATT
Organism: Gleditsia sinensis; assembly: GCA_037074535.1. Classification (NCBI taxonomy): domain Eukaryota; kingdom Viridiplantae; phylum Streptophyta; class Magnoliopsida; order Fabales; family Fabaceae; genus Gleditsia; species Gleditsia sinensis. Next base: position 3,124,133 of record CM073463.1, read on the forward strand.
GATAACAATTTAATAAGTAATGAAATTGGCATTAAAAGCGTTGAATCTTGATTGGACTCATATTTGAACTGTCAAGAAAAACTTGAATGCATATTTCAATTTAATGCCCTTAAAAAGTCTTCATTATTGCATAGAATTTTTGTACTTGCGGTGCTAAAATTTTATACATTGAATTTGTGTTTTATAATATTTTCAATTATATATAAAAAATTATTTATACAATAAAATAAGTGAATTAATCATTAAAATTTATCACTATTTATTATTATTATTATTATTATTTGGTGTTGACAGAGGAACCATTTAATAATTTAAGAGTAAAGAGTTACTATTGAAAGACTTCCCACAAAAAATGTTAAAAAATTTGAAGCTTTTTTTTTTAAATAAATAAATTTGGATAACATAAATAAAATACATGTTTCTATATATTTCCTGTATAAAGTCTTCTTTATTGCACAGATTCCAAGAACTCTACTATCAATCTTGCCATGAAAAACACATAAACATATTATATTCTGTGATTTTTTTTTTAGGTTCATTTATTTCTGATTAAAAAATAAAAATAAAATTGTGGTTTATTTTTATTCATAGTCCTATTCAATTAACAGTAAAAAATAATTCATAATTATTTTTGTCCTTGTTAAAAAAATTTCTTTACAAAGAAAGTAATAATTATGAAAATATAATATTAAATAATTAAAAACATATAATTTTAATTTGTTGGGTAATTAATAATTTTGATAGTAAATCCAAATGATATCTTTGTTTTAAAAATTGAACACAATTGATGGGTCTAACCATAGTTAAATTAATAGTAAAATATATAATATATTTAAAAAAAATTCATTTATTAAATTTAAATATATTAAAAAATAATTAAATAATACATACTAATGTATTTAAAATTTTATCAATCATTATATTATATATATAAAAAAAATTTCATATTTTTACATGATGTAATATTAATACTCAAATAATGTCATTATAACACTATTTTTGAACACAAAAAAGTATAATATACCATTAATATTTAAAAATTAGTCAAAATAATATTATTTTTGTTCTTTATTTATTTTTTACTTAATAATTTTAAAAGTTAGTCCTTGTAAAAAATCTTCTTTACAAAGAAAGTAATAATTATAAAAATATATAAATGATGGAAAATATATTAATTTGAATTTCCATTTGTTGGCTAATTAATATCATTTTAATGGTAAATCAAAATGGTATATCTATTACCTCAGCCTTACCTCACACGTGCGAGAAGAATCTTCCAATACCAGTAATTCACTCACGTGCCTCCTGAAATAGAAGCTTCGTCAAAATAAATGTATACATAAGACTAATCAAACGCCAGGTGTGTCCCTGTATTTCGCTCGTTACTGATTCACCCGCCACAATACCTCGATTTCCGAGAAGGAAAATCAAATCCCCCCTCCCGCTTCCCGACAAAAAGGAAATGGAATCCCGGAAATTGGCAGCTTTACTTTCCTCCCTCATCTCTCAGCTTCTCCTTCTCATCCTTCTCCTTTTCCCTTCTGCCGATTCTAATTCCAATTCCAACTTCAACGCTTTCCCTCTCATCTACCATTTCCATTTCTCCCAAGAAATCACTGCTTCCCTCTCTATGGCATCCTTCTCCAAGAAACGTAAGCGCTCCCAACCGGAGTCGGACCCCGTTGATGAGGCCGTCGGCGAGGAAGACCCGGGTGGAATCGGGTTCGTTGCTCGGAGCCCCGACTCGTTCAAGAACTGTTTCAAGATGACTTCTTCCACCTTCGAGTGGCTCGCTGGCTTGCTTGAGCCATTGCTGGAGTGTCGCGACCCAGTTGAGCTATTTCCTCTGAATCTCTCCGCCGGAGTTCGGCTTGGTATCGGCTTGTTCCGGCTGGCCAATGGCTCCGATTACCCCGAAATCTCGAAACGATTTGGGGTTTCTGTGTCGGTGGCGAGGTTTTGCGTCAAGCAGTTGTGCAGGGTTCTGTGCACCAACTTCCGATTCTGGGTTGCGTTTCCGAACTCGAACGAGCTCGAATCCGTATCCCAAGGCTTCGAAGATCTTTCTGGGTTGCCGAATTGCTGTGGTGTGATCGACTGTACAAGGTTTAAGGTTGTCAATTCCGAAACACTGTGTGAAGATTGCATAGCAGCCCAAATAGTGGTCGATTCCTCTTTACGAATTCTGAGCATTGTCGCTGGATTTCGTGGCCATAAGAGCAATTCGAGAATTCTCAACTCCTCCACTTTGTACAAAGACATTGAAGAAGGGAAGCTATTAAACTCTTCTTCAGTTTCCATAAACGAGGTAGCCATAAATCAGTATTTCATTGGAGATGCAGCATATCCTTTGCTTCCATGGTTAATGGTGCCTTTTGTTGAAGTTCTACCTGGTTCATTTGAAGAGAATTTCAATGAGGCTCATAACCTTATGCGCATTTCAGCGCTTAGAACGATTGCCAGCTTAAAGAATTGGGGCGTTCTAAGCCAACCTATAAAAGAAGAACTGAAGATGGCAGTGGCTTATATTGGTGCGTGTTCCATTCTACATAATAGTTTGTTAATGAGAGAAGATTTTTCTGCAGTTTCTGGTGCGTTTGAAGATTACCAGTTTCAGCATCAGAGTATTAAGGACTATAGGTTGGAGGATAATTCAACTACTAAGAGTGCTTTAAGTATACGAAGAGCCTTGGCTACAAGGGCAAAGAAAAGCCACACTTCAAATTCATAATAGATCTTGGTTATTTGATCAGGTGACAACATGAACATAAGGATTGCTTCTGGAGATTTTCCAGTCAACTGTTCCTGCTCTATACAACATTGAGACAAGTAATTGAATTCTTTCCTGCCTTTTTTTTTTCAGAAAAAAAAATAAGTTATTAGAATTTCGGAAAGAATTAAGAAATTCTTTCTCCTATTTTTACCAATTTTATGCACTTTTAGCTGGAAGAAAAGGGGAGGTGGTAAATTCTCATTGATGCTTGAAGATTAATTCTTTTTTGCAGCTTACATTGTTCCTCGAGTGCACTCCAAAATGTAAATACTATCTTTCGAGCACAAATAACAAAATCGTTCTTTTGTTTAGCTTTACATCTACAAAATCTCAGCTTCTTGGCGAAAATGTGGATATTCTTAGTTTCTTACGATTCTATCTTCTTGTCTTTTTATTCTAACTTTAATCCGAAAGAACCTAATTTGTATTTTTGTGGTTCCTGAGAACTAAAAAATCTGACAGTTAGCTGTTGAACCATAGATTGTTTGTTGCTGGCTTTCATTTGATTAACATCGACCTCGCCGCAGTTGCTGTTCTTTTTAGTATTTCTATTGCCCATGTGGAAATCAGTATAAAAAAAAGCCATACTTACCTTATAGTTGGTGCAGACAAGGTATTATATGGTTCCATAAGTTTAGTTTTTGGGTCATTCTGGTTTGAGCTGCAAACTTCAACAAAACAACAGTGCAGTACGATTGTAACATAGAATGCTTGAATTATAGTTTTAATAAAGACAGACTTCAATATAACAGCTACGGAACCTCAGAAATGTGATAGAAAGATGTGGGTTCGTACATCTGCTATGAGGCAGCAAGAGTTTCAAAATTCAATTGGCAATGAAGTATATTACGCTTAAAGGCTGTCTATGGCTCTAGCTACTGAATAGAGGAATTACTCATGTTAATTTTCTTGGTTTTGAACTCTAAATACCTATGATTTCTTTTACATTCAGACACATTTTCTTGTTTTTGGGAAAGAATACTATCCGCGGTTACTTGAAAAACAAGTAATAAGAATTGCCACAGCTTCTTGTCGTCTTTATAGTCTGCAATACTCGCTCTTTGCTGATCAACGTCGTTGTTTCCCTTACCTATCTAAGGCTGATTTGATGTGGCAGAACTGGTTATAGTTCTACATTACGGTTTTGTCTTCTGAGTTGAAATTTTGTAATATAACAAATGGAAACGTGAAGCAAAATAGCAAACAAGCCCAGGGTTTGTAAGTTGTTTGTCACACTCAAACTTCTGTTATCTGTGAAAACTACTCCGTGTTAACAATGTTCTACCTACAGGAAATTGACTAGATTTTCAATACCGCAGTTAAATACTAGTCAGCTAAAAAAAATTTCCCCTTTTGATGGCCAAATTTTAACTGGGATTATATCTGATCTTCCAAAACTAGGCATTGTTAACAATACATGAACATTGTTGCTGTTGAAAGGGTATCTTACAGATTCTTCTATCTTCTCTACTTTTGCAGCAATAAGGAATATGGAAACTTGGTTGTGTGTGATGGTATTGGGGGATGGAGAGTGGTGTAGCTGTAATTAATTTTATAAAAGCAACATTGTGGTTTGGTAAGCTTGTTATGCCTAACAATAAAAATCTTGTGCTTAGTGTATTCTTGATTGGTTCATGGTGCAAGCAACTGCCAAAAGCTATATAATGGAGTTCCTTTGAGGTCTGTATTAACCACAAGCAAGCCTATTAGCCAAAAAAAAGAAAAGAAAATCACAAGGCTTTACCTGTACTGAACAAGGAATGTAAATAAAGGGTAAAAACAAAGCTGTAGGCCAACTAAGCAACGAATGCTTAATTGAATGGCTCTTCGAAGCTGCAAGAGGCAAAGCCCTTCTGCTCTAAAGGGTTTGTTGTGGTGGACTAAAAAACCCTTCTCCCTTTAAAATACATAATGTTATAAGGACATTCAGGTTTTTTTCTTATAATACAACATTTTAGACATTTAAATTTAAATAAATTTTCTCTAATCTCTCACTGTCTCTCTCTTTATATATATATACATGTTATTCTTTTTTGTTATTAAAATATCACAAATATTTTTAAAAAATAAAAGTAAAACATTTTTATATTTCTTAATTAATAATTTTATTACACCATCCTTTTTTTATTAAATATATATATATATATACAAATCTTAAAAATAAAAATGAAATACTCTATTTTGCATTGATTAATATCTTTGTTACACAGTATTCTCATCTATTATAAAAATATACATTAATCTTTTTTAAAGAATTAAAAAAATAATATAATTTAATCTAAATATTTTAAATGCTTTTTATGAAAAATAAATAAACAAACAAACAAATAAATAAAATATCACTCTTTTAAATTTTTTGTTTTCGATTTTCAAATAAGTTTTTAAGTAAAAAAAAATTGATATTTTGATAATTTAAATTATTTTAAAAAGAAATAATTGACATTAAAAGAAAAAAAATTAAAAAAAAATTGCAAGAGTGCTACATAATTATATAATAATAAGAAAAAAGAATCTAAGTAGCCCATCAAATTTAAAAGAAGTTCCTTATACAAAAATATATAGTTAACTACTTTTTCCCTAATGAAGACAAATATTAAGTTGTGGTATGGTAATTTTGCACCTAATAATAATGTGTATGCATTTCTTTTTTGGGTATTATAGTCAGATAGTGTCTGTATCAGTTTAAATATTTCAATTACTTTATTTTTTATTCAATTAAAAACAAGTTATTTACGTTAAAATTAAAGGATTTATAAATAATAAAAAATTCATGCAATCTGACTTGAAAACAATTTGAATTTGTGATTGTAGGTCTATAATGGCAATTTACAATATCTTTATAGAATATTTAAATTTTTTTAATATAAGATATTTTATTTGAATAAATAAAAAATAGAAAATCATTTATAATAAATAACTATCTAAATAATTTTTTAAAAATAAAAAAATTAAATTACAACAATTTATTATTATTTTTTACATTTCAAATATCATCAATTTAAATTTATTATATTAAACACGTAGACAAGAGGAGTAAAAGTATATTAATAAAAAAAAGTCAAAAATACAAATTTATAATTTTGAGTAACATTGTATACTAGATAAAACTAAATAACAAAATAAAAAGAAAAAGAATTAGAGTAAGAAATGAGGAGTAAAATTAAAAAGTTGAATAAAAAAGTTGCAAATGTTTAAAAACCAAACAAAATTTCTTAAAAAATTAAAATAAAAATAAAACTATGAGAGAAAAAAAATAAAGGAGTCAAACAGCGATTGTACTAAAATGGCCCCCAAGAGATTTTTTTTCCAAAAAAGAAGGAAAGGAAAGTCCTCGAAGATCGTGTAGGTTAGGAATAAAGTGGGTTCAATTTTAGTGGGCGTTGATCACAAAGCAAAGGGCGTTTCGTCTCCTTCCTTCCACAACCATTCTCTCCCTTCGAGGTCAGTTCTTCTTTTTCTTTCTCTCAGCCACTTAAAATTTTATATAATTAGCCATCTCCACGTCTTTGACTCGAAGCAACTCATCCTCTCCTTATCCTTCACCTACCCTCGAGTTTTTGTTGAAAAATGTTTTTGCTCCTTATTTTTCATGATTTTGATTAGTTTTTTGTTGGGTTCAATCATCGACTATATTTAACAAAAATAACTGATAAACTTACTAAAAACTTAAAAATTAGTTGAAAATTAAAATATTAATTTTTAGTTGAAAACTGAAAGCTGTTAAACTAATTTATTGAATTACAAATATTTGATAAAATTATTTATTAAATTAGCTGATAAATATAAAATGACATAAAATGATATACTTATATAAAATTTATTATTTTTTGTTAGTAATTACACTTTATTATGTAATCTCAAAAAATATAAAATAAACATATTATATAGTGTCCACAATAAATTAATAATATTATTGCAAATTTCTTTTATCTTAGTAGATGTCTCTAAATTTTTATTTTTTGTGTCACTATCAATAATATATGAAAGTTCATCATAGGATATATGTAATTTGAATGTTGTTTGAATATAGTAAAAATAGTGACATCTTGTGAGTAGGATAGTGTTAGAATTTGAATAAAATAATAAGGATAAAAAAAAATTATAAAAACTATAAGTTAAAAACTATACGCTAGTTTAAGTAACGTATGAAAATACGCTATAAGCTACTCAAATAAACTTGTTTACCAAACACTTCTAATTTGGTCAAATAAACTTATAAGTTAGTCAAATACACTATAAACTAACTTATTTGACTTGTCAAACATACTCTTAAGCTAAAAATATCCTTTCATTATATATATATATTATTCTAATTATTAAAAATTATTTGTAATTTGTAATTTGAATATTATCTAATTTATTAAATAATATTCAAGTTAAAAAATTAATGTTAGAATTAAATTTAAAATTTAAATTATCTAAAATTGAATTTAAAAAAAATAAAAAATTACGCTCAATTTTTAAAAATTAATTCAAAATTATTTAAAAAATTTATCTGTGTGAATCTGTCAATGTAATTTAATTTAATTTATTTAAAATATTTTTTAATTAAATTAGCTGAATTATAGTTCCCTGCCTCGCATGCATTTACTTGCAAATGAATCTTACATTAAAAACCTAAACTATACCACAAACGTACCTTTCTGAAGTTTGGTGAACTAAGATAGGAATAATAATAGAACAACATGGCCGATTCCTCGTCTCTGTACGCCCAAACTACTCTCATTACTCACCAACCTCCTTCGTAATTTCCTTTTCTATTTTTGTTATTCTGGTTTTCGACTCACCAACCTCATACCAAATTCTTACGCTATTTTCCAACCGTACTCGTGTATGGGACCCCCATATCTCTCCACTATTCGTGCACACATGCATCCCACGGTACCACGTGGGTTTATTATTAAAAAAATTAAATTTTATATACAAATTTATTAAATTTTACATTATATATTTTCTCTAATGTTTTCGCTTTAACTATTAAAATAAGATAACTATATGTTACAAATAATTATTTTAACGAAAAATCATATTTTTATTTTTATATTTTTTCTCAAAACTCCATCACACCATTTTTTAATTAATTCTTTCTATTTCAGATAAATTAATTTTTTTATGAATTACAATATTTTTAGATATTTGTTTATAATTGATTTAATTTATATTTTTAAAAAATAAAATTTACCTAAAATTTGTTTTCGATACCCAAAAGTTTATTTTTATAAGTAAAATAAATTCACAAACAAAAAAGTAAATTGAGATCAGTGGACCCGCCATCCACAGGCCAGGCTCACGCATTACAAAGACTTCACCAACCCCCGACCGTCGGCAGCCGGTTCAACCAAACATTGCTTTCCAATTCCCGGTTCAAGCCGGACTCTCCCTTCCTTATATGCTACCATCTTCAGCCATTTTCTTCTTCAAGCTCCGGTTAAATTCTTGAACGCAGAGCAGAATCGAAGAAGATAAAGGAAAAGGTTACATAAAGATCATAGTATTGGAGTAATGGCTACCAACGGAGATCACAAGCAAACTGAAGCTGGAAGGCATCAAGAGGTTGGCCACAAGAGCCTACTTCAGAGTGATGCTCTCTACCAGGTACTCCAAATTGAAGCTCTTTTATAATCCAAAAGAGATTGTGTCTGTGTTAGTGCTGGTATTGTTTAGCTTATTGTTGGATTATGATCTGCAGTATATTCTGGAGACAAGTGTTTACCCAAAAGAACATGAAGCTATGAAGGAGCTGAGGGAGTTAACAGCAAAGCACCCATGGTAATTTTCAAAGTTCTGAAATTTGATCCATTTGGGTTTGTTTTTCTTTCTGGGATTAGAATCATTAGATCACAGTTTGGTTCGTTTCTGGGATTTTTTTTTTTTTAATGATTGTGGGTATGTGAAAATGTTTACTGATTCGTTGAACGAAACAAAAAAAATTGACAGGAACATCATGACAACCTCAGCAGACGAAGGGCAATTCTTGAACATGCTTCTTAAGCTTATCAATGCTAAGAACACCATGGAAATTGGTGTCTACACTGGCTACTCCCTTCTCGCCACTGCTCTGGCTCTTCCTGAAGATGGAAAGGTACCAAAACCAGAGTTTAATACTCTGAAAGAATCTTCAAAAATAACATATAGACAGTTCGTATTTTCTGTCCGACTAAGATAAGAACCTGAAACTTAAGAATTTTGGTTGTACTTTGTCCCAGATATTGGCGATGGACATAAACAGGGAGAACTACGATTTGGGTCGACCGGTAATTGAGAAAGCCGGGGTTGCCCACAAAATTGATTTCAGAGAAGGCCCTGCTCTCCCTGTTCTTGACGAACTCGTTCAAGACGTAAGTTTCTTCATAAACTCGCGAGGTTTCTACATCCTCAACTACGTTTTGGTATTTAGAATGTCCGAAAGACACCAATTTATTTGTTATTTGTTTGTTTGATGATATTTTTTTTAAATATTTAGACTTTAAAATTAATTTTTTGTATGTTAGTTATTAAAAATATAAAATTTATTATTTATTTATTTTTGAAGTGATTAATATTTATAAGTTTGATATTTTTTAAATATGAAAAAAATAATTATTCTATGATGAATTAATAAATTAAAAAAATAATTTTTATGATTATTTATGTGAATTTAATTTAAAAATAAATATAGATAAATTTTGAAGCATTGAACTGAAAGTGGATTGAAATGCAGGAAAAGAAGCGTGGGAGCTTCGATTTCATATTTGTGGATGCAGACAAAGACAATTACCTAAACTACCACAAGAGGCTAATTGAGCTAGTGAAGGTGGGGGGCTTGATCGGCTACGACAACACATTGTGGAACGGCTCTGTGGTGGCACCAGATGATGCGCCGCTTAGGAAGTACGTGATGTATTATAGGGACTTCGTGTTGAAGCTGAACAAGGCTTTGCCTGCGGACCCCAGGATTGAAATCTGCATGCTTCCTGTTGGTGATGGAATCACTCTCTGCCGTCGGATCAAGTGAGAAAGTCACCATGATTGATCATTCTAAATAACAAACCGCACAAGAATTCAATCAATCTATCAATGGTTCCCCCCCCCCCTAAATTTCTATATGTAATTTTTATTTTGATTTGTGAAGATCAGAATCCCTTGCAATATTGTAAAAGGTCTAAAAAAAAATAGAATTTTGCCTGTTTTTAATTTTTAATTTCCATTGAAATAATTATTGAAAATGTGTTTGGTAGAGTTTAATTTTTTTTTTTAAAAAAAAGGATAAAAAAAGAAAAATTTTAAAAGAAATTTTTATTGTTTTAAGAAAATAACTAAGGGTATTAGTGTAATTTTAAAATATATTTTATCATAATTATTAAACAAAATCAAAATAATATTAACATCAAATTCAAAAATCAGATCATGTCAATTAAATTTGAAAATAAATAGGAACACAATTTTAACCTCACAAAATAAAGAATTTTTCAAATAATGAAAATTTGTAAATAAAAATAGAGAATGAAAAGTAAAATTATTTTTACAAATCAAAGCAAGCTAACAGTTCTCTTTCATTTTTTCTTCTTCAAATTTCTATTTTTTAAAATAAATATTATTTATATTCCCATTTTCTTTTCCTACCGTCCTCGTCACCTTGTTTCCAAATATATAGAATAAATAAAATAGAAAAATAATATATGGAACTACTTTGTCGTTATTTAAATAATTAATAAAATGGACAGAACGATAAAAAAAACACTTGAACAAAGAATTTGAATTATTAAGAAATGTCATGCCCCACCTGTTTGTTTTGTTTAATTTGGATCTGATTCGAACCCAAATTAGCTAATAATCAATTCTTTTATGATTGGAATGGAATGTGACTCCTCAATAATTAAATTCATCAAATATTCATAAGAAAAATATAATATAATACTTTTTGAGAGAGGAATTATAAATTAAAGCTTTACAGGTGTACATAACTTTACACTTATTTTCATTGAAAACAGAAAATATACAGAAAATGTATTTGATAAAGTTTTAAAAAATATCTTTTAAAAATAAGATGAAAACAAAAAATATTTAAAAGATATTTTCAGTGTTGTCAAAAAATAATTAATGATATTTTTGTAAATTCAAAAGAAACTTTATTATAATTATTAAATATAATAAAAATAATCTTGTAATTTTAAAAGATAAAACTCAAAAAAGTAATATTTATGATTATCTATACTAATTTGATTAAAAGATAAATATAAATAAATTTTTAACTTTACATAGCAAACCTACTTTTTGAATAATGAAAATAAATTTTTAAAAATAAAAAATAAAAAAAATTTTACAAACCAAAATTATTATTACTTTTTTAAATATACTAAACATTAAAAATTTAACTAACAATTAAATTTTTTTTTATTAAATAAAATTGATTATATAGATCAAATACTATTACAATAATATATTATAAATGAGATTAACAAATAAATTATTAATAATTAATTTTTTTTAAATAATTTTATCAATTATTTTTTTAATCTTTTTTTACCTTTAATTATCAGATTATATTCTATTTAATCTAATTTTTTAATAAAATTTTTGTATATCTTATATACATATAATCAAATTACCTTAAATAAAATTCTACTATTTTTTTAATAATAGATAGTACTTTAGTATTTATTTTTAATTATATTCTTTTTAGTAGGTCCACATATTTAATGTAATATTTTCATTCATGTAACATTAAATTTATTTTTATATTACCTTTTAATTATCTAATATTTAATATTATATAATATAATAAATTTTACAATTGTATGATAAATTTTTTATTTTATTTTAAATAGTACTTTATTGTCATAAATAACACTTAAATTTTTTTATTTTTTCTATTTTACTTAAATTTTATAATTTACATTTTTTTATTTTACCGTCGTATATCATTAAAATTGTTATAAAAAAAATCCCAATTAATGCATAACCTAATAAAAAATATATAAGTTTGCGTAGCCAAGTAAGTAACGAGGGCGGAGGGAGTAACGTATGGAAGGAAGAAGACCGTTGTGGAAGAGTCGTGGCCACAAGTTGTCAACTTCGTCATAACAAAAAATGATATGACATCCTCTGTTCCAGTCACCGTTGGGTGGTCAAAAGTTCAACCCAATAAATAATCTTTCCTAATAAATACATAACATTTTTTTTTCTCTCTATTGATCAACGATAAACGAGTTATTTATTTTGAGTTTTTTTTTTTGAATATCAGACTTGCGCTTAATTATTTATATCAAAATTATTATTTTACTTTTCACCAAAATAAATTAGTTTTATCATTAATTTAATAAAAAATTGTATATATCTTTCTTCAACTTTGAATCATTTATACATATTTTCTTAACTTCAAAAATTAAAAATTACTCTTTTTATTTTCACTTGTCAACATTTAACATTTTTTTTATTTTTACTCCTTTGTCTCAAAATATATCAACTTGTGATTTCACTATCATATTTAACCTAATTTTGAAATATCATATTTTTGTTAGTTTTATTAATAAGAAATGGACAGAAGATATTAGATATTAGCCAGGAAAAAGTTAAAGGTCTGATTTTTAACTTTCACAATTTTAAAAAGTGTTTGCAAAGAACCAAAATTGAAAGAGGGTATTTATATATTTTTTATATTAATTTTATCCATCTATCTATACTAGTATATTATATATATATATGCCTTTAGGATTTTTTGGTATTTTGATACACAAGCCTGAAAGAATAAAAAATAATTGTCAAAGAGAAAGAAAGAAAGAAAGAAAGATGGTGAGTTGTTAGTTACTAAAAAAGAATTAATTACTTATATATTAATTAGTTAGATATTCAAGGATTTAATTTACTTGATTATTGTAATTTTCGGATAAAAAATATAATAAAATACCAATTAAGTACAAAATTAAGCATCTCTTTCACAAAGTCCAACACACAAGCAATATATAACTACGAAAAAGTTGTAAATAAATTTAAATTTAACAGTAAAATATTTTTATAATATTAAAATTTTAAATTCATAAAAGAAATATTTATAAAAAAATAATTTTAATATCTCAAACAAAATTAGTCAATAGAAAATCACTTGTGCTGGAAGTAAAAAAATTAAACAATTATCCGGTAGTCTGTTTCATTTCACAAATTAGGGTCAGGCCCTTCTTCACGTGTTGAACAATTGAGGGATTTTTTTTGGTTAATTTTTTTTTTATATCTTTCTAACTCTAAGTTGAGTTGAGGAGAAGCGAGTTATTGCAGTTCAAAATTCTAACATACCGAAAACTGAACATAAGCTAAGACCTCCAATAAACAGGTGAAGGAAAGTGGATTTTGACTATTTCCAGAGAGGGAAAAAACACCATTTGGAGGAAAGGGATATCACTTTTTATAATAACAAATTTGGGTACGAAAAAGGTTTGGGTTTGTGATTGAGCTATGTAATATCCTCTCTAGTTGGGATTTTTCTGTGCAAAATTAACCGACATTTAGTATTACTCTTAACACGCTTCCAAATATAATCTGGACAATCAAACTGAGACAGACGAGAAAATAGAGGACTTCGATTGAAAAAAATAATCGTGTTCAGGAGAATCAGGACTTCAGGGTTTGGTTTGACCTCTAATGCCCAAGAGGAGGCAAAGTAAAACTCCAACTTAAATAGAAATTTTACAATAGTTTTGTTTCAAAAGATTAAAAAAGGGGCAGCCCAATACACACAGACTCCTCCTTAATACGGTCTGAAGAAGATAAATGTGGCTTCCACTTAATAGGATCTGAAAAAGATAGACATGCGCAACCTTTCATTCGCAAGAGGAGAGGTTATTTTAAAAAATTATTCGTTTTTTTTAGCTTTAAGTTCCTACATTACTAACATCAATGATTTGAACTTCTTTTATCAGTTCCCTTGCCTAAAAGACGTAAATCATATATAGGCTAAGAGCCAATACTATTTCTCTCTACAGGAAAAGGAATCATTTCTAAAAGCGCATCTTTAGATTTAGATGGATTCTGAAGGTCACAATTTAGTACAACTTAGGAGCATTAGAGAGACAGGCTCAATTGGATCGGGGAGGAAGTTTATCTTGCAAGAGTCAATACTCCTCGGTAGAGCTTGCTCTGGAACCTCGCCTCATTATACACATTAGCCATTTTCATAATAGAACAACCTCCACCTCCCATGGCCCGATCAACCAAGAAACTAGATTCATTCAGGGTATTGGCATCATTGAACCAATGGTCAGATAAATGGTGTCTTTCCATCTTCACACCTTAAAAAGTTTCTAACACAGACCTCAATTCTTTCAAAACAACTAAACCACTCTTAATACAAGCCTTAATGGCTTCCTTTCCAACCTCAGCATATTTACCCATACATAAGACCATATGACAGTATAGCCAAAAATAAAAGGACCATATAACAGAATGTCAGTAAGTAACAGGTCCAGTCTAGATAAACTTTATGAAGGATATAAGAAGCCAACGGTATGTTTAAGCTGAGGTAACTTGATAGCCCACCAAAACCACATTCAATACCTAGAAACAATTATCAAGATAACCATATAGTCTGCAAACTGATAACAGTATCACTACCAGGAGAAATTATACTTGATGAGAAAAGGCAACACCATCCCAGGCACATGGTCCCATCATCACACTCTCCCCTGCTCATTGGCAAAATCGCATCACATCCATCCCAACATCAACCTACCCGGTTTCACAGATAAGGGTAGCCATAAACACAACCTCTTCTATGAACAATAATGAAACTATGTATTGAGACCATAACTCACAGCCCATGTATCATCAAGAAAACAATGAGTACAATCAGAATACACCACGAAGAGACAAAAGAAGACTTCCCAAACAATGGAAAGGCAACACTGAATCTTCAAGGTACCAACCACACATTGAAACGATTGTACTCGGTACAATTTGCTGTATTCCACACTCATTTCGATATTGATTGACATTGCGTTAGAAAGATGACAAAGGAATTCAGATATCAATTATTTTTCCGTAAAACAGACAAATTGGCAGTAATATTAAACAATATCTCAAACCTCCTTAAATTCATGCAAAAATTTCTATATTAATGAGCAAAATTATTAATTAACTAAATCCATTAATACTTGTATTGAAACCTAAATAACAGGTCTGATATAAATAAAAAGCATCTCAACACACCACAAGTAAAATGCCCAAAACTATAGAACTACTGGTCAACATCAAAAGTCTTCCACAGCATAAAACATGAACCGAAAACTGAAATATAAATCGACAAAAACACCTTTTGCCCTTGGTTTCCAATATATTGCATTCAACGGTAGGACTTCTGGAACCTAGCGCGGGCACCACGACCACCGAACTTCTTGGGCTCGCAGCGCCTTGGATCAGCTACAAGCAGGGTTCGGTCGTACCTAACCAGGATGTCCTTGATCTCCTTCTTGCTCTGCTCATCCACGTACTTCTGGTAAAAAGCAACGAGGGCTTTGGCTATGCTCTGACGAATTGCATATATCTGCGAGGTGTGCCCACCACCCTTGACCCGGATGCGCATGTCGACGCCGGCGAAACGGTGCTTTCCCAAGAGAAGGATGGGCTCGAATGCCTTGAATCGGAGGATCTCCGGCTCCACGAGTTCGATTGGGCAGCCATTGATCTTGATGAGTCCGCGGCCGCGTTTGCAGTAGGTCACGGCCACAGCAGTTTTCTTGCGGCCGAAGCACTGAACCTGTTCGATCGCTTGCGCCGGTGCTTGCTCCATTGCTGTGTCCCCTTCAAGTCTAGAAAACCCTAATTCGCTAGCCTCTGAATGAGCGGAGGCAAGACTGAAGACCTTATATAGGAATTGGATTAGGGTTTTTGAACTTTCTAAAGTACCCTTGTCCGTCCACGAAATTACGGGCTGGATAATAACCAGTCCGAACCAGGCCCAACCAAAGGAGAGAAAAAAAATCAAATTTACTCAAGTAGGATTTCGCCAGTCCAAAAAAAAAAAAGACAGTAGGATTTGGCAATAAAAGAATAAATTTTCATTCTTTTATGTATTGTTAAGAGATTTAATATTTTAATTTTTTTAAAAAAAACTAATTTTTCATTAAAAATATTAAAATTTAATTTTTTATTTAAAATGCATCATGTCTTTTTGAGTATTTATTTATGTTTTCTAAATAATATATTGAATTTGATTTGTTAGCTTTTGTAATAATTTTTTTTTTGTTTTAGCTGAAAATATAATGAATGAAATGGAGAAAAATTATGCTTATTCCATTGTGAAGAGGGTGGTAAATTAAATAGAAACAAAGTGTCCTACTAATTAATTAGAGTGATTAAAAAAAGTTCCAAAACAAGTGATGAATACCTTAAGGAAATGGGTGATGAATAGTTGAGTTAACACTAACCCTTATTATTTTGATATAAATATTAGCAGCAAGGTTTGAAACTAAAATCTTATACAAATAATTTTAATGTTAAGTAAGAATTAACCATGAGCAATTGAGCATGTTTTCTACTCTAATTTTGGGCTTTTTGTTTTCGGGTCTCATAATTCATCGCATGCAAATGAACTTTTTTTCACATTCAAAAGCCCGTTTCCAACTATAGAAACACAACAAAGCGCACACTCCCCCAAAGGCCCAAGAGCCTACTTCTAAATTTGAAGTCCGACATTTTGATGTACTGCTCTGATTTATTGATAGTGACCTTAATATCTGTCCAAAAAACAAGACAGTGACCTTAATTTGATCAAAATAATAATAATAATTAAATGATTTAGAATTGTCTCGTTATGGATCTCATCGTTTGTTTGTTTTTTTTGTTTTAAATTATCCATCACAAGTCTAATGGTTGAAATATTCAAGGGTATTTTCTTTCTTTGTGCCTTACACCACACGTCACAAACATTATCAATCTATTTCTTAAAATTGATTCAAAAATTAATTAAAAGAAGTTATTTTTAACTAATATTTTAATTCATTGAGTAGTATTAAATTTGAATTTTAGTTGAATTTAGATAAATTAAAAATAAAATAATACTTTCATTCGTAATTCGATTTTTCAATCTTCCTTATTGCATTATTATTATTTTTTTTTTCAAAAAAAATATCCTAAATTAGTAAACACCTCCAACCTACCATCATTTTCATCTCTTCACATTAAATTCTACGGTTGGGTGCTTTTAAGATTGTTGGTCTGTCTTCGTCCGTAATTTTTCTAATTCCAGCTCAAGTCACAAAAATCAGAGCTGAAACTACAGAATTCATAGCTTGTCTTTATCCAAATTGATAATGAAGGCTCTCTTCTAAACCAATTCCCAGAACTAATCTTCACGTCTCAAACACTCACACCAACACGGAGCAAGAAAAGTACTCCTTCTCATGGGGTTGCCGGCGAATGACTCCGACGAACCTCTAACTCCAGCTGGCCGGCTCTTCCTAAGTCCAGGCATGAACCAAGTAATCCACTGCGTTATTGGGGTCAAGAACCCCATGGACGTCGACTTCATCAAACCCCTCATCCGCGACTCCCTTTTGCTCCAACACCCTAGGTTCACCAGCCTCATGGTCCGCGACCATCGCGGGTTCGAGCACTGGCGAAGAACGCAAATCGACATCGACCGCCACATCAAGATCATCGACACCCCCCTCTCCGCCGCCGACGACCAATCGGCAATCAACGATTACTTGGCCGAACTTTCCATAGACGCTTCTGGGCTCAGCGCAGACAAACCCTTGTGGGAAATCCACTTCTTGACTGCCCACAGGTGCTTGATTATGCGAATCCATCACGCACTAGGTGATGGGATTTCCTTGATGTCCCTGCTTCTGGCGAGCTGCCGAAAGGTGGAGGATCCCGAGGCGTTGCCGACGATAGCCTCCTTCAATCGGAAGAAGAGCAGTGGAAGGTGGAGTTGGAAGGATTGTGGGAAATTGTGGAATTTTCTGGTTATGCTGTGGTTTTGTGTTGTTTTTGCGGTGGAGTTTATACTGAGGTGTTTGTGGGTTCGTGACCGGAGAACGGCGCTAACCGGCGGCGCAGGGGTTGAGCAATGGCCGAGAAAGATGGTTACTGCCAGGTTTTGCTTGGAAGACATGAAGGCCGTGAAGAAGGCTGTGGCTAATGCTGTAAGTTGCCGCAATTCTATTTTTAGTTTTTCACTTTTCAAAATAAATAAATAATCGACAAACTAAAAGTAATGGTAAAAGTAAAATATTTAAAATTTTATTTTAAAATTTGCCGGGCATATTAGAGCTAAGCCAACTGTTAAATATTAATTATTTTTAGCTATTAGATACTTTCAAATAAGTTTTAAGTTTTATTTAATAAAAATAATTTATAAATTAATTAAAAAATTATAAATTATACGATATTTTAATTTATATATAATTTATAAAATTTTAATTAATTTTAATTATTTAAATAAATTTATAAATTAATTAAATATGTTTTAATTTAATTTATTTATTTTGTTAAATATATTCTTAAATTTAAATTTTTTATTTTAAAAATTAATTTTTATTTAAGTGAAAATCTTTTTAAATGTTGAGGTTGATATATTTATTATAATATTTATTCATTAATTTTTTTATACTTATACCGAAGTGTGTAGGTGAGAAAAATTTTTATGAAGCGAAGATAGGGAAAAAAAATTTAAATGTAGTTCTTAAGTATTTACATTTTATGATAATTTTTTAAAATAATTAATAATGTCATATTGCATTGTAAAAAATATAGAGATACTATATTTTTTATTCAAAATTTTACAATAAATAATTAAAAAAATTTAGAATAAAGCACTACTTACGTTCTCCAACATTAAAATAAAACACGTAATTTTTTTATTATATAAAATTGGAGATAAAGAGAGTCTGAGGTTATAGAATTTTGCCTCAATTTTGTGGACAAAAAGGGGCCTTTGCTTTTATTTTGAATCTTAACTATATACATAAGCAACTCAAGTACGGACAAAATTAGTTTATATGAATAATTTTATTAAACTTTTTTTAACAGATCTGTTAGGCTTTAATGTATTTTTTTAAAAATTGAGATAAAAAAAATAAAAAAAATTCTTACTTTGACTTTCCAAGGAGTGGGAATGTATTTGATTACTTTGCTTGTATTATAAAGTCACACCATTTTTAGTGAAACAGAATGATACTAAAAACTAATAAAGGATGGGCGCACCAGTGAGTATGTTCTGAAGGTAAAAATATAAATTTGATCTTCGGTGCATGCATTTCTTAGAAGAGACTCATTCTTAAAGAAATTAGTCCCAGAGTGTTAATAGTCAATAAAAATATATTAAAAATAAAATAAAAATTTAAAGACCTGTTTAGTTTATCTGTTTTTAGTTTTTATTTTTATTAAAAATTGAAAATAGACGTGCAAACACTTTTATAGTTTTCTATTTTTATTTTTAAAAGATATTTTTAAAATTTTTGAAAATACTAAAAAAACGTTTTTAAAATTTTTAATTTTATAGCTCATTATAATGATAGAATTTTTATAATTATTTTAAATTATATATATAATTTTTTATTATTTATATAATTATAAAATAGTAAAAATAAAAATACAACAATATAACTAAAAAATAGTAAAAATAAAAATACAAACTAAATATTTTCAAAAATATGAAAACTAAAAAATGAAAACTAATTTTAAAAAATAAAAACAAAAAATATTTTTGCAAACCAAACACACCTTAAACTTTTCCAATTTCCAATTTCAAAATTGTTCTGTTTTTGCTAGTTCTCACCCTTCTATTCATCACTTATGGCTGCTCCCATTATGGACAAAATTAAATTCATAATATAGTCTTTAAAAAACATTTTTGATCACATATTTATTTTTAGAAAGAAAAAAGGTACAGAGGAATTTTCAATTTTCTTGATTTTTAGACTAATTTAACTCTTTGGTGAATAAAAAAACTAAAATGAACTCTAAACTAATTTAGCTCTTCTTATTTTTATTTAACTTTGATTGAAATTCAAAAACTTAAGGCCCTGACTCTAATATTACTATGCGAAAACTTTCTTTTATATCAAACACTTATTACTTCATGAATAATAAGGGTTTTCTCCTATTTTGTTAGCAGTGTAAAATAAAGTTCTTTCAAACTTAAAAAAGTATAATTTCAATTATTGTCACGTTACGTATATACAACAACTTTTAAAAATTATTATCAAACACTATATCAATCAATTTTTTTTTTAAAATCGACTTTTGTGAAAAAAATTTAAATACTATTTTTAGATGGTTTATATAGTAGTTTTTTTTTTTGTCACACCTATAGTTGAATTTTAAGAACCACATAATTCCCATATAAAGTCCAAGTATAAAGATTCTTGAGTATAAAATATCAAATTATAAAATGTTAAATTCAAGTTGTTTAAGATTTTCATATTAGATATGAAAATTTAAAAACTATTATACAATATATCATTGATTTTTTTATATATAAATTGATAAAAATCAGAAGTCAGCAATATGCGATCATCTAATTTTGTGTGTTATAAAATGCCTGTCATGTGCTGGTTCGAGTTTGAATTGACTTTAAATTCAGTCTAATTAGCACTTAAAAGTGGCAATAATTTAGGGCGCAACGTAACTTGGTATGTGGCGTTAAACATGGTTGACCTATAACTTACATAGAAGAAAATGATATGGTATGACCCACCCAACCTTTAATGTGTTTTTCTTTTTTGGGTATGATTTCCTTCTATACTATTTTCGCTTTCTTTTCCTTCATTTTTTTTTAATACATTTACTTGAGAGAACTGGGGTGGAGAGCACATTATCCTTGACATTTTTATTTGTTACATAACGGAGGGTGGGTTTGAACTTAAAATCTTCTACTAACTACCTACACCCATCACTTCACCTAGTGACTTGATCATTGACATATTGTGGTTCAAGTTGTTACTTGCAATTTTGTGAAGGACAATGTTACTTGGACACTCTTTTTTTTGTCATGACCTTCACATGGTTGCGTTTGAGTTTAATTAGTTTCCCTTTAGTTTAAGTGGGGACAATTGAACTCCAAATATGACCTGTAATAGTTGAGGGTTGTGAGAATCTTAAATGGTGAATTTGTGAATTATCTTTTGATCCTATTACTATTAAGAAAAATGTTATTTACACAACTAAAAATTATTACCAACACCTGTGCCTTTGAATTTGAGTTCAATGGTAACGGTGGGAGACTTATACAATGTCAAAGATCTTAACCAGTAAAAAGGAAATACATGTGAAGAGGAATAATCTCAACACTCCAAGTAAAATTAATCCTCTATCAAAAAGTATAGAGATATTTGTATCAGTACAACACTTGTAACTGTCACAGCTGGTTACATTGATCCGAGTTCAACAGGCCTCACTTGAACTTTGTTCAGGAGTTGAAGTCGGATGCAGTTACATGTCACCTATGATTTATGAAGGGCGTGAAGAAAATAGTTGAGCATATATTGTTAACTCTTGCTCATTTGCAAGTGTAGTCCGTGGATGACATGGTAGATGCAGTAATATCCTAGCTCAATACTTTGGTTTTGCTAACATGCCCCCTGATCTTATTGTTCTCAACACCTGACCTTGATCATAGTTGAGGACAAAATATAATCTTGTATTCATCTTAAATTCCAAAGAGTTTCAAACTAGGCCTAAATATGACCCAACTTGACAATCATACTTAAAATTTAAGTCAAACAACAGCACCTTAGAGGAGTTAGAAATTTAGAATAGCAGAATTCCACCACAGCTGCTGCCTGAAACTCTTCTTCAAAGGACAATAATGATTAAATATTGAGAAGAATGCAAACACACACCCTTCAACTTGGAACCATTTGCGAACAGTCCCCTCAACTATAAATCCAAAACTTAAAACTCTCCACTATCTTCAGTTTTGAAACAGCACTTTCCATCAGAGCCATCAATATCCAACTAATCCACACTCTGACTTCTTCAATATTCACTGCGATTTCCTAGTTTGAAGCTTCGTATAGCCAATTGCATGCTGGCCATGTCCCATTTCTTGAAGAAAACGTAAAGGCGATTGATCAAGTTTTGGTCTCAAACCTTCGAAGAGACTGAATTCAACAAATTTTGTAGAGATTGTGATAGAAATCCCTGTTGTTATTCTTTTTTTTTTTTTCTTTTTACTGGGTCTTGCTTGGAAGGTCCGGTAGAAGAATATCAAAGTAAGCTGTGGATGCTCCGTTAGTATATTAACGGAAGGTGCTGTTTTTCGGGTTTATAGTTGATGGGGCGTGTTAGCATTTTTCTCTAGTAATTCTTGTAAGGGGAGGCAACCCCTTTCTTCTTCACTTGTTTGCATACACTGGGAATGTGATAGTGTCGAGTTTTTCACCTCCCACCAATAATATATAATATAGAAAAAGTAAAGAGAAACATGTAAATATAATTTCAATTAAATTTTTCCATGCCAGTGATTTTTTTATTTTTGCTACTCTGCAGACCATAAATGATGTTTTGTTTGCAATTATATCGTCTGGATTATCAAGATACCTGGATTTTCGAGCATCAAACGGTAAAAGTCATTTGTATATGGCCACTTTTTCTATCTGTATACACAAAGGTCAATGTGCACCCACAGTCACAGCAAATTATATTGTGAAAAATTATAAGATAGACTAAGCCAAATATGAATAGACTTATAAGTATATCAAGTACACTTTTAATTAAAACTTATACATGATATACTTATATATTTATTCATAATTAATTTGGTCTATTTATCTTGAATAAACTAAATCTATCTGAGAAACACTTATATGTTTCTTTCCTTTCAGCGCTGCAAGATGGTCTTCAAATGACTGGGATAGCTATGGTTAATTTAAGAAAGCAACCAGGCTTGCAGGTCTACACTTCCCAAATTTACTTTCCTTGTTCGTATGCTTTCCACTATATTTAGAGTTCAAGTCTGGCCTAGAATATAATGTTGAGGTTGGATAAATATGATATGCTGATCAGGATCTATCCAATTTGATGAGAAGCAATTCAGGAGCAAGATGGGGTAACAAATTTGGCATGATTCTGCTGCCATTATCTTATCATAGGAGTGACTGCTCTGATCCTCTAGAATATCTTAAGAAAGCTAAAGCAATGATTGACAGAAAGAAACTTTCTTTGGAGGCCCATTTCTCTTATGCAATTGGAAATTTTGTAATGTCAGCTCTTGGATCAAAGGTGCCTTTTTTACTCCTCCTAGAGTGATTCTTAGGTAAACTCGATTTATTAAAGATAGGTAGGTATACGAAGTCAATTTTGAATAGACATATAAACATGTCAAAGATAAGTCTCATTGAAAAGTATATGTAACTACATGTTTATTAATATTTGGATCAGTCTTCGACTATGTTTATCTAAAAAAATTTCCCCTCGTATGCCAGTTTATCTTTGAATTTTTGGCCATCTCAGTAGAGATTAGTCAATATCATCGAATGGGAAAAAGTTGAAAACTCCAACTGCCTCTTGTATCCTGCAAAAGTAATGCTGCTGTTTATGTGTTGCAGTTTGCTGCCTTGCTAAATTACAGGATTCTTTGTAACACTACCTTTACAATCTCAAATGTGGTTGGCCCTCAAGAGGAGATTATGATTGGAGGCAACCCTATAACTTTCCTGAGGGCAAATAATTCTGCCTTGCCTCATGTACAGCCTCTAAACTCTGTTAATCCTAAGTTCATTCCTAACTTTTTAAACTATTATATTAGGTTAATGTTATTGATGGTTGGTAATTCAGGCGCTTGTTTTGAACATGGTGAGCTATGCTGGAAGGGCAGACATGCAAGTCCAGGTAGCCAAAAACATCATTCCTGATCCAGAGTTTCTTGCAAAGTGCTTTGAAGATGCATTGCTGGAAATGAAGGAGAAGGCTCTGGCCAAAAACTGACTTCTGGCAAAAAATAGTTTTTATTGAATGCAACAACATTCATAATTTAAACGTTGATAAATCTTCAAATACATATGATCATATTCACACGATTCATTTCAGTGGAACTATTTTTAACTGTGATTACAGAGTTGTTTTTGCTCTAATCTTTTTATTTGTGTAACATAAGCTTCTACCAAGACGAGTTTAGACTTTAACTTTAGGTGTGATTCTTGCTCTTGGCGTCTCCAGTGCAGGTAGAGAAGAGATATGGTGGATAAAAAATGGTTAATAAAATAATATTTTGTACAAAGATGAAGAATAGGCAAAAGTAAAATGTTGCTTTGTAATTCAAATAGTAAACTAACAATTTAGTAATTGAATTTATAGAATAATTTAGTTTTAATCTCTGAATTATCTTAAATACACAAGTTAGTATAGGAAGATATTAAACTTCTTGTATATTAATGTCTCCAAGAATTAATATGCAATGAATTTAATATTATTAAAGATTAGCAAAAAAGTTATAGATTAATTTGTACATTTAAAAAATTTCATAAATTAAAATTAAATAGATTTATAAATTTAATTATTAAATTATTTGTTTATTCTAATATCAAAATATATAAATTTTTATGATCATAGTGGGGAATGATAACAGTTATTTTCTGCTGCAATCCTTTGATTCCACTCTCAAGCCATTAACATTCATGTGCTGCATTTCTTTGTTGAGACCTCTTTCAAGTTCATGTTAAAGAATTTTGTGGAGGAAAGATTAGTTGAACAAGAAGGGAAGATGTTGAAGAAGTATCTATGTGATTCCCACATGGGAGTGATCCTCTGCTGTACCCAAAACGCCACTCTGCTACCATTTTTACTTGAACGCAGGTTTTTATTTATTTCGCAAAAGAGCGCAGCATTTCACCCCCTCCTTTTTTGGAAAAGAATGCAACTTTTTTTGTGTGTCCTTTTTCTGGGTTAAATTAAGATACTTTTTAAAGTTTTTTTTAAGTCAAATTTAGATAAATTTATTGTCAAAATTTAATATTTTAAACATAATTTATTTTTATTTTATCAAATTTAAATACAACAACAACAACAATAACTGCATTTACAAAATTATTTAAATTTAATAAAAAAAATTATACACAAAATATTATTTAAATTTAATAAACAAAACTGCGTACTACAATGCAATTTAGCAACTACCCATGTACCATTGAGTTTTTGCAAAATGAGTTTTAGATAAGAGACATAGATTCAGTTTGAATATACAACTTATTTAAATACTTATAGAATAAAGGTCCGTTTGGATAGTAGAGTTTACAGCTTATTAGAACTTATCTATCAGTATAAGTGCTTTTATGTTAAAAAAATAGTGTTTGAATAAGTTTAAATAAGTAACTTATCAATTTTTAATAAGTTAATTTTAACTTATTTTATAAGTCAATTTTTTAAATTTATTAAAAAAAACCTTTGTGAAAACTCAAATTCACATGATCAGGAAGTTATTTTGTACTTTTACAAGTTAAAATTTCATTAAAATTATATCATTCACTTTTTTTCTTCCATCAAAACTATATTCAAATATTTTTAAAAAGATTTATAAATTTAAAAAGTATTTTTTAAAATATGTATCCAAACGTTAAATAACTTAATTTAAAAGTTCTTCTTCTATAAACACTTTTTATACAAGGCTTTCGATACTTCTTTAAAATTGATAACATGGTATTTTCTTGTAAAAAAAAAAAGAAAGATAATATGGTATTTAAGCCAACCACAGTTATTGGACCATCTAAGCCGCATAAGCCTTTACCAATAACCACACTCAACATAGCATGAACACAACTTCATTAAATCTCACGGATAGAGACATGCAGAATATTCCATGTAAGAAATTGCACCATCTAAAGATATATTTACCAAACAATTACTAATCTATACCCAATTCAAAGCAGTTTCTATCACAATTTTACTCCACAAGATTTTAGAAGTTGCAAGCCTCACTATTCCGTTTTCACCTTCATATTATAGTCTGCTGGGTGTATTACTATATGTCCTATCATGAGGGCCAGTTATGGTGAATTAAATCTATACCAGAATTTTTCACTGCTTATTTTATAGGTTTCAGATTAGACAGTATAGTTTTTTTATCTACATGTTGTTGAAAATTAGATTTCAATATTGTGATTTGAAAAGGGGGAAAGAGGAGGAAGTAATAAAAGTAGTTTTCAAAGGCAAAAAAGTGATAAGGGTATGTTTGGATTAAAGGTAAGATAAGATTTGAGTTAGTTGTTTTTCTTGTTCGAATGTTTTTTTTTTTTATATAAAGAAGAGAGGACAAAGATTTTAAAATCTTTGTGGACCAAACACCATCTAAAGATATATTTAAGTTTTAAAGAATGGAGAGAAAGAAAAAAGAATGATAAATTATATAAAATTTATTTCGTTGTTCAAGAGATTAATTTTAAGAGGAAAAAAAAGTTAAAAGTTTTGAATTAACTTTCATTAATCTCCTCTCTCCTATTTTTTTTTTTTTTGAAATTGAGAAATTTTAACCAAATTGTAAAAGTAGATTACAACCAATAATGCAACCTTCCATTTTCTTTCCCTTGTTCATTTTATACATCCAAATAAGAGTCAACAATTAACCTTCCCTTCCCTTCTTCCCCTTCAATTTCTTTCCTTCCCCTTCCCTCGCAACTACCAAACATATCCTATAGCTATTGCAAGGTGAAAAAGGGGACAAATTGCCATTTTGTTTGCAGTTATGGAAGTTAACATGATATCAGTAACCACAATTATCATCATAAATGACTTATCATTAGTCCCATTACAGCCTGTGTCTGTCAGTCCTGGTTTATCTATTGGAAAGTAGTATCATTGAAAATTAGGAGCACAGTTTACTATTTTTACTTTAATTTACCCAAATTCTCATATTTTTAGTTTGAGTGTATGCCATCATGGCGTGGAGCTAAAATGCTGTAGCTTTGTGAAGAATCTAGTGAATGAATGCAAATGCCTCTTTGACAAGTCTTTCAATTTGATTTTGTTCATTTAGAATTTTTCATTTCAAAATTAGATTTCAATTAGAGATTTGAATAAAAATAATTTGGTTTTAGGACTATGTTAGTTCATTTTCGTCCTATAAATAGTCAATTATAGTCATTACCTTTTCTGTTTTCTTTTGGTTCTAAGCCTCCCATTTCTTTCCTCTTGGATTGTGGATAATGAAGAAGGAAAGGAAATAAAAGGTTTGAATTAAATTAGAATCAAGAACAATGTCTAAATCAAACCTTCCTTCCCTTCCCCTGTCCGCTCCTCCATTATCTTCCATCCAAACATAACTTTAAGCATTAAAAGGCAGTTCTAAAGTAGACAAATGCAAAACCCAACACCATTGCACAGTGTTATCTCGCATATCAGTAATACAACATTTATGTACACTAGCCAGCAATATTTACATGACTCTCACTTTGGTGTTTCGATTCCAAACTTCAATCATCTCCAAATCCAATCATCATAGAGGCCAACCTATAAAATCCAAAGGCATGTTATTCCAAAACCCATCAGTCATTAAATTCACACATAATAATCAGACTGATTGCAAAAGCTGCAGTGTCTTTATTTCGAAGCCATGCCTTGGCTAATCACTGGGTTCCTTTACCCCTCCCTTTCTTCCTTCTCAACAGGAGCTTTCTCAGAAAACCAAAGCCTCCTTTTTTCTTACTAGGCACAATTGCCAGAGCACCTTTAGAATTGCTTCTACCGTTTTGCTCTGAAGCAGGATTAGTTTCCGGGGTATTAATCTTGATATTAGGAGCTTGTAGAGCATTACTGTTATCAGACTGAAGAAGGGGTGGCTTCTGAACATCCCTAGAAGTTTTATTTTCTTCAATTTGGGAAGACTTGAGGATCCCTGATTTATTGTCATCATCAGCTAGCATTTGACTGCGTAGAGAGCATCGCTTGATCAAGTTCTTGTTATGAATTGAATTGCTCATAGTGATAGTTTTCGAGAGAACACTGTCAAAAAGTGCTTTGTCACTTGCCGGAGCAAGTGCCTTCAGTTGTTTTCCAAGGTTCAAGATGGTTTCCTGGCACTCTGCCAACTTTGATGAAGCTGTTGTCATCTCCCAGCCCTGAAATTTTCTCTTTTTCATTACTTTAATTGGGATTTATTAACTAACAGGAAAGTTTACTTCGTAAGTTAACTGAGAAGTAATACAGAAGGAAAAATTACTGTAAGGCACCAGTTCAATCTTATATCAAGCACAGCATCAGTATTACAATCTTATATCATGTAATCAACAAGATGTAAAGTACTTACAGTTTGATATATCTTCTCCACTTCATGTATGTCATGTGCTGGAGATTCCTTCTTTGCTATACTGTTAAATTTGCAAATCCTCAAAATCAGAATTATTATCCAAACATAGAAAAGGAAAAATTACAGAAGAGTCAAGGAAAAAAAAAACGGAAGAAAGAAGGAGAAAAGCCATTACCTTTCCAGCTGGAGTTGAAGCTCTAGACATGTTGCTTCTAATTCTTCACAGGAGCTTTTTTTATCCTCCAATTCGACTTCTAAAGACGAAAACTTATGAAAGATATCATTTAATTTTGCGTGGGATATTGCAAGCTGAGTATCAAGATCTTCATTGATCAGCTTTTGTTTGTCAATCTGATCTTCAATAAGTTCATTGGATTCCTTCAGTGTCTCCAGTTCTGATTGTAAACCTTTAATGCTATCTTGTGCTTCCTGAAGTTGTTGCATCAAACCCTGATTTTCACCAGTCAGTGACAGAAGTTTCACTTCCATGTTTTTCTTTGCAGATTCTGTATTCCTCAGCTCATCTTTTAATTTTCTGTTTTCTTCTAGGAGATCATACTGATTATTCTTCATGTTGAAGAACCCACATTTATCATCAGGAGAAGAAACCAAGGGTGAACAGAAAGACAGCTCATCAAGACCTATTTGATTTTCAATTCCAATATGTGAATGATGACAGCTGAAGTGCTTCTTGATCTTTTCCCTTGCAGTTGAAGAATTTGTAGGGGTGACACAGTTATTTAAGCTCCAGTCCAAAGCAAATGCTACTTCCTGAGCAAATTTTTCAAAATCAGCTCTTCCGGTTAATATATCTTTACAGGTATGAACAAGCCGATGCAGAAGAGGATTCAAGTCTGAAAGCTTCCATTGGAAAACATGAACAAAGTATTCTGTGGATGTTGGTGATTGAGGTATTTTGGAATGCTGGTTCTTCTCCAAGCAATCATCTGGGTAATCATTGCAGATAAATGACATGGGAGCAATTCCTTCAAACAGCTTGATAATTCTACAGATTGACTTGCTCAAATTAGAATTGGAATATTGGTTACCTTTTCCCTCAACAGCACCACTGAAACTATTAACATCAAAAGAATCAGAATCTTTAGGATGCCTTGACTTTTGTGTTGCATCAGATTTACAGGAAGTTGAGGGATTTATACAACCCAAAGCAATTCTTATGTCCTCAACGAGTTCATCAAGACTTCGTTTTGATATGCGCTTTTGCTCCAAGGTTGCATTCAAAACAATCTGAAGCCAGTCAAATGAATTTTCAGTAGTTTCACATTTGAGTTGCGTCTCCTGTTTCCTATCACTGAAGCCAAGTTCTTGTCCAACAGGCACTAGCTCTCTAACAGTTAAACCAGAGCAGTATCCGCTTTTAGGTGTATCAACAGAAACTATAGCTCGCTTCTCCATCTCAACCAAATCATCCAGCAAACTTAAGTCTGGAACTTCAATGGCTTTACAGTTCTTTTGATTTTTAGCCTCTCCAGTTCTTAAATGTTCCAGTTCTGAAAGAAGAGCATTTGCCCAGGATCCTGAAGAGCTAACCCCATCATCGCAAGCAATGTCTAATTTTGATATTACAGAGAGCTCATTTGATGCAGGATAAGACCTTGCTAGCTCCATAGACTTTTGATCTTCAGAAAGTTTTCCAAGCAGAACCTCAGCCTGTGATAATCTGGTAGCTGTTTGAGCATACATATTTCTTGAAAATTCCAGTTCAGTGTTCTTTTTGGTTAGAATTCTTTTGAGAGCCTTGTTTTCCTCGTCCAGATCCTGTATGCGGTTGGTCATCAAGCTGATGCTCTTGTCAGATACTTCAGGAGAGTTTCCTATAGCAGTGTCATTGTAAATCAAATCTCTAGCAGGATTTAATTTTCTTCTTCTCATATCTGTCTCTCTTCCCATCATTCCAACTTCATTCTTCATATTCACAATGGCAGGACCAGGTGACCTTTTCTGCAGCAGGAGACGGAGTCTCTGACACTCAGCTTCTAACTTCGAGACTTTCTGAGCAGTCTCACGATATTGTTTATGCGAAGCATCTGCATACTGACGGTTATAATCCATCTCTTCTTTCCGAATTTCAAGTTCCTTCTCAAGCGTGTGAAACTCGTATCTTAGGAAAGCATTTTCCTTCTCTGTGGAATCTAATCTATCCATTAGTGTACTACATTCTGCATCTTTCTGATGTTTACTTTTAAGCAGGTCCCCAATAGATTTCTCTTTGGCTAGTAGGGCATTAGTTAGACTAGTATTCTCACTAGTTAAGTCAGCTAGCCTTTTACATTTTTCCCTTAAATTGTCTTCCAATTCTTTCTGAATCTTCTCTTGCTCTCTTGATATATTTGGAACAGCACCACACATCCTTTGCTCTTGTTCTTCTTGAACACGGGTTAATTGCTGCAAAGATGCCTGCAATGTTGCATCTGTAGGGGTTACCCTTTCGGCAGATGATTTTTTACCTAACTCTTCATCTGCTTCCTTTTCAGGGGATTCCACTTCTTCTGTTGTCTTGTCCTCGCCTAGATTTTATTAGAAATTTATGGGATCAGCCAAAACCAAAAAACCAAATTGGATGTCCAAAAGAAAAAGATAAAAGCAAAATGTGCAGAAAGTATATCTGAAGGAAATAATCTCCAAGAGAAGAACCATAAGAGCAGGAAACAACAAAGCATGGATACACCAATTTTCAAACACTTGTCAGTAGCTGACACTGCCAACACGTGTCCAACATGTGATGGACATGTCAAAATAAGAAAAATTCAGCTAAGACACATACATGCCAAACAAGGCAGACAGACAAACACACCTCAGGTTAGGACATAGCTAGCCCCAAAGAAGGGAAAATGACCAAAAAAAAGAAATAGAATGAGAGTCTAGAAACCCCATCTCATGTGATAATAAAATTTCTTTCATAATTTTTTTTGTTACATGAATAATTTAAATAATATAGTTTAATGTCTTTATTTAGTAGATTTTTCTTTAAAAAAAAAAAAGAAATAATAGTGTTTAGTAAAAATGTAAAAAACTAGGATTTGAATATAACAAATATATGTGTGTGTCAATTTCAATGTTTCATAGGTTGAAAAAGATGAAGAATAATAGTAAGCTACCTCTAATTTCCTCTTGGGTCTTCTGTACATTTTTTGCTGAAAGGTCATCTCCAGCATCGCAATCAAGAAGGACTGACGCCAACTTCTGATTTAAACTTTTTGATGATCTCTCTACTCCTGCTTCTTTATCTGTTGGAAATTTATGTACCTGATAAAATAAAATACTAATAAATCAGATTGAAATAGCAAAAAATCAGAAAACAAGAGGAGGATCCATCACAGAAAGAGGAAAGAAAATAGCAGTATATAAAAATAAATACAATGAAGTTGTTTTAGTACCTGTTCTTCGAAGTTTCTTGACGTATTGGAAACTTTGTTCGCTGCAAAGATTGTCTTCTCCATAGATCTTTTCTTCCACAGCCATGGTCTTTGGTTCATGATTTTCAGCACTGGCCAAGACCAAAAAGAGAATACTTCATTCTACTGTCCAAGAACTATCACTAAGTAGAACTTTTACTGCATTAGTTTCTCCATTGGACAAGACTTCAGTGAAGTTCCTTAACAATATGTTTTGGACAGGGGAGGGGAAGGGAAGGTACGGAATCCAAAGAAAATGAAAGGGTAGAGAAGGGAGGAGAATAGATAGTTAAATGATGATTTTGGATGTTTAAAATTAACAAGATTATAATTTAAAAAGATTCAATAAAAGAAAATAATTTATTATAATATATTTTTACAGATTTATTTTTTTAATTAAAATGATTAATTATAATAATTTGGTTTATTGATAGGTAATTTTAGAAAAGAATGGGTAACATAATACTCAATACAATATCTTCCTTGACCATAAGTGTCATGGTCCTAATGCATGCAACTTCGATTGCCCATTCCCCTTTCCCATGCAATATCTTCAATAAGAAAAAATGGCACTCAACGATCGGTTTCTCCCCAAAAATCCCACAAATTGGGAGAACTTAAAATTATAAAGGAGAGAGGAGTTTAAAGGATTTTGGAAAGTTAGTTATAAATCCTCCATTTACCTTCACATACTCCCAAACAAGGGAAGGTTTCAAACATACCCTAAGGTGATTTTTGGGTACAAGGAAATTTTAGTTTTCCAAACACTTGACAATTTATTTTTAACATGTTTGAATATGGTAAATATAAAAATTTTAAAATTTATGTGTTATATATAATCTAAATAATACAGAAAAATTAATTTTTTATTTATTTCATGCTCATATGTTTATGGAACATAAAAAATTAAGATTTTGACATGTAAACATCACATTATTGTCTCCTATAAAAACACTTTTTCACGTGTCGTAATTTTATTAAATAACCTAATAGCAAACACCTAAAAATTACACGCAATTTTAGTTTTCCTTCTCCATTTGACATTAAAATTTAAACAAAAGATATAACAGTTATAAACAAGGAATAACGTTGGTACAGAATCATGAATACTAAAGTTAAGTCCTGTCATTTACAATTTAAACATAAGTGAGGAATACTTCATCAATAGTTACTCAAAAGAATTCTTATTAACCATTTGAAGCATTTTGCAAGCTCTGCCTTCATAGCTACCCTTCTAACAAAGTGGTGGTAAGTACATGAATATTTATAAGTACAGCTGACACAAAGTTAGGTACAATTTCTTAGGTGTTTGCTACATGGTTCTTCAATAGAATAATAACATGTGAAAAAACTTTTTTAAACGAGTCAATAATGCAATGCTGAGTTTTATATCCACATCTTATGCTTTTATTGAAAAATCTGATAGCAAATACATTAAAAAAAAAACTGCACTTCAGTTTTTTCCTGTTAAACTCTATACTCTAATACATCCTTTAGACCACAAAAGCCAAGCCTAAGGATCAAATGATCAATGCATACACGTATTTTTAAAATATTGCATCAACACTTATTATATAAAGAGGTGACTACATTAAATAGTATTCTGCAGTTCAATTGAAGAATCAGGATTTTACTTAAAAAAAATTTAAACTGATGCTTCAGATGTGCTAATGAGTCTTATAGCTGCTTCAAGGCTCTGCCTTTCCTACCCTCTACATCTTTGGCTGTAAGATACTAAAATTATAGTTCTTGAAAAAATATTATAAATATTTTCTTCATGAGCACTGACTATGGCTTTTGCATTCCAAAGGTTTAAAAAAAAAACAAGTTTAAATGGATTTTTCTTGAACAGAATTTAGTTTCTTGAAAGTGAATAGTCCTAAAGGAGCAAGCATAACCAGTATTCATGGATTGCGGAGGAAAAAAGGATCAAGATCTAAGAATCATGCATATTGACATAGATACAGACACATATAATATTCAAGAGAAAAATAAATATACCGTCCTTTAATTTTGGGGTTATTTGCAAACACCCCCCCTCCCCCTCAATTTTGAAAGTTGGAGAAATTACCCCTCAACTTTCACTCGCAAACATTAAAAACTTCCGTCCATTTTCCATTAACAAAAGTATTAAATGCTGGCTATTGAAAATTGAAGGGATATTTGCAAAAATGATATAATATCTAATACGAGTATGAACTTGAGTTAAAACACGATATGCCTCCGTTTTTAGAGGATTGATGATTCATACAACAATATGTTCCCGAAGCTGTGTTGGAAAAATGGTAAAAGCTTGCTCAAAGTTTAAAGTCTCTAGTTACCAATACTATCTGTAAATGTAAATTGAAATGTTATACTCAAGCAGAAAAAATAATGACAAGAACTATAATGGATGGGAAAAATTGTAAGGGCAAGTGCACAAGGAGTGGTTCAGAATCAACAATGCCTAAGAACTCGTACCTGGAGAATCGAAGCATTCAAGTGAGTTAAAGAGGGAGTTCGAGCTTGGAAGGCTCAACTACCCGCCATTACTGGTGTGAAGAACGAACAGTTCAAGTGGGCACCGTTGGAGGTGAAGTTAAAAAAACGACAGGCGAGGACTGAGAAGAACTCCCAACGGATATCTTTCATAGGATGCTTACCCTCCACCGACAACCTAAAATCCTTGTCTGGGTATCTATTATCCTATGAAAAAGTTCACATTTTGAAGAGTAAATGACAAGCAATAGTAGCCAAAAGTAGAAATGGAAGGGAATTGTCAGAAAGTGTCTGTTTCCTCTCTGTTATAGTTATATTCAAGAAAACTAATAAAAAATTATAGTCTTTTCATAATCACTGCAACCTTTTATACTTAAAATAATTTTAAAAAATTATAAAAAGATAAAGTTAGAAAACACCTAGTTTTTTAATTTTATCTTTTTATAAATTTAAATTTTTTTAAAAATTATTTAAAAAAAAAACATCTTTGTGATGTTTAATGGAAACCCGTCATGCTTACTTAATACATTAAAGTATTTATAATGGTTGCAATTGTTATGTTTAAAGTATCTCTGCAAAATTATAAAAAATAAAATAAAATTACTATCTAATTAATAAGAATTAGGATAAAAAGGTAGGGCTCACGAAAAATTTATATAAATAAATTTTTTTTTCTTTTTTTTCAACAAATTCTTTTCTAACTACCAGTAAGATCTTTTATTGTAGTAGTAGGCAATTAATTTGACAAAAAAGGAAAGGAAATAAAAGAGAGCCACGCAGAGACACTGTTTATTGAGGTGGGGGCGAAGCAGAGGCTATCAACGTCAAACAAACCACGTACGTGATTATGCCAAACGCAGAGGAAGGCTGCTCCAATACGCTTCTTGCCGGCTATCAATGTCGAAAATACCACATACGTGATTATTTATGCCAGGCCCAGAAAATTGCTGCTCGAATACTCTTCTTGCTGGGCCATAAGGATTTAAGCATAGATAGCATTATTAACGGTGAAATAATGATGTTTTTGTATTTTCTGGTCTAGTCTTGTGTTGATGACTCTCGTATATTGGAGCCTTAAAGGAGTTTCCTTCTTTACTGGACAAAAAATCCCTTTTGCTTTGGCCAGAGCACGTGTTTAAGGTAACTTTGACATGCTTAGAGTAGGTTTGCTATGATTTAGAGTTGATTCTGTTAGACCTAAACGGTTTCTTTATTTTAATCACTTAAATTTTATTTTAAAAATTGGTACTTCAAAAAATTTATTTTTTTAAAATATATAAAATTAATATGTAGACACACCAAAAAAGATATAATTAAAAATGAGTATATTAAAAAAAATTAAAATAACATCTATTATAAAAAATATGTTAGAATCTTGTTTAAAGTGGTTTGATTATATATAAAGAATATCTGCAAAAAATTTAGTGAGAATAGTATATCAGATAAAAAATAGTCTGATAGTTAAAGTTAGAGAAAAAAAAAACTATTAAAAATAATTTAATAGTTAATAACTTATTTATTGATCTAATTCATAATAGACCACTGTAATACTGTTTGATCCATATAATTGACTTCATTTAATTGTTGTTATTATTGTATGAAGTTAAATGAAAGATACACTTTTTAAAATTGTTCAAAAAGATATTTAATTTTAATTTACATACACATCAAATTAAAATTACTCCTACTATACCCAACAAAGAAAGAATTAATCCTATTGATAAAAAATAATAATATTTAAATAAAATCTTAAAAGTATTATATTAATGTGAAAGAGTGTATCCTTAAAAAGATTAGCCAATGTGAGTTAATTCATTGAGTTCGCATCTTTTATGTGTAAAATTTAAATTTTTTTTTTATTGATAATTTTGTTTATTGATCAACATTTTTTATAAAAAAATTTTTAGGATTAGTTTGGTATGTCTTTGTTTAATTTTTATTTTCCGTTAAAATAAAAAATAAATATGAAATCGTATTTAATTAATATTTTTTGTTTTTATTTTCAAAAAATAATTTTAAAAATTTTTAAAATTCTAAAAATATTAAAATGACATTTAATTTTTTTTAATATAATAATATATTATTGTTATAACATTTTTACAATTACTTCGTACTCATTATAATATAATGTATGAATCTTGTTTATTGTTAATATAATTAAAAAATTATAAAAAAAAATAAGATCATATAATTTAAAAATATTAAAAATAAAATATAAATATAAATTAAATATATTTTTAAAAATATGAAAAAATATAAATTATTTAAAAAAAATTGAAAATAATTTTTTTTTTCACAAATCAAATTCATCGTGGCTCTTTTTTTTTTTTTAGAGTGAGTATCTACATGATTCTTTGAGCTTAGATGCACCCCATTGATATTTTAACGGCTAATCTTAAGATAATTTGTCCTTATTATAATGTGTTATTTAGGAAGAAAAAAAAAATCTGAACTCAAGAATAATGCTAATTGTAATTATAAAAAAAAAT
Organism: Gleditsia sinensis; assembly: GCA_037074535.1. Taxonomy (NCBI): domain Eukaryota; kingdom Viridiplantae; phylum Streptophyta; class Magnoliopsida; order Fabales; family Fabaceae; genus Gleditsia; species Gleditsia sinensis. Next base: position 3,160,499 of record CM073463.1, read on the forward strand.
TATTTTGTCAAAATCTCACCTTTAATCATGGCAAATCTAGCGGCACATGGATGATTATCACAATTGCTCTACCTTTTCTTTTCCTTTTTCCAGGTCGGTGCGGCCCATAGCTAGCGAAAATAAAAAAGAGCAAGGAGACAGAGAGAGAGATAGAGAGAGTACTTTTGGATCATGAAAAAGAGAAAGTTGATGGGAAAAAAAATTCAGATAATATTTTTTTAATGGAAAATGAATCTCTCACGAACAACATAAACCCCTCATCATTAAACTGTATTAGCAAAATTATTAGTTGCTTGATTTCAGGTAATCCTAATTTTCAATGAAAAAACTTTTCGTGTTTGTTTGAAAAATTAGATCGATACTTTTGACTTTAGAGTATATCAATATTCTAACGTTTTTCGAGGACCTGTTCCCCCACTTCACCTTGCAAAAAATCAGCTTTCTTAAAGTAAAAGCCCTTAATCTGATAATACTTTTGACTTTCAAAAATCCTTTGATAAATGTACCAATCCATGATCTCAAATTTTTATTTATTTATTTATTTTTAATTCATATTTAAATTCAAAACTATTAACTTTGAAAATATCTTTAAATTTTTTTTATTTTTTTAAAATTATGTTTAAAAATTATTCTATAAAATAAAATTAAAAAAAAATTCTTTTGATAAAATATTTTAAAAATATATTATTTTTTGTTGTTAGATGTTTTGAAAATAAAAATAAAAATAAAAAACTATTCTTTATATATATATATATATATATATATATATATATATTAAATAATTTGTTTTTAAAATTTTTTTAAAACAATAATATAAAATAATTTTTAAACGTCTTTTTTTTAAAAGCAATTGAAAACATAAAACTATTTTTAAAAATAAAACACAAAAAGACCCTTTAATACCACTAATTTAAAAAAAATTGATACTTTTGACTTTGAAAATATTTTTATAAGCACTATACCAATCCATATTCTCTAGAGTTTTTTTTTTTCAGTCTAGTTACGACTCAAGTTTTAGAGATATTTTTAGTATCATTTATTTTAAAAAATTTAGTCTATATAATATTATATATTTTGTATTGCCATCAAATATTATATGAATTAATTTACGTGTATTTCAACTAATTTATTAAATTAAAGACATGATATTTACATTAAAATTAAAAAATTTACAAAATTACAATTTATGACTTAATTCTAAAAAACTAAGCTAACTACAATTTAGAGAAGTGAAATGATGCATAAAGAGCTAGTGGTTGCGGTGTGTTTCCCCACATAATAAGGTGTTTAAGCACCTTTGGCGAAGCAGAAGAGTTGGTGGGTAGGGGATATAATTACAAGTTCACTTTGACAAGATGCTAATGTAATAAAACCCTGCAGATGAGCTAACCCATCTAAATTAAGCATAGGGTAATACGGTGGATCCAATATTCCAAGCCCAAGGACAGGCCAACGTTTATTAGAAAAATATGGACCCCAACGTGAACAAAAAATGTAACATAGATACGAACACTGCCATAGAATATAATCCAAGATGCAGACGTAGCTCTTCTTTGATATCTAGCAAGGAGCAAGGATTGCACTTCCAATACTACCGAGTAGGGTGTCATTAGTATGCTAAGGTTGCCAATAGAGGTTCACTCAAAGAATTACTATACAGATTTAAACTGTAAATAATTTTATTTTTGACCGTTCGGAGATTTTTTTTTAAAAAGAATTGTCCACCAAACAAGACTTTAGTAATTTCAAAAAAAAAAAAAAATCGAATTTGTATCCATGAAAAAGATAAAAATTAGTTCCAAAACTTTGACCACTTGTGTCAATACATATAAAACACTTATTGCAGGGTACAATCCTCCTTCCTTGCTATTTAAAATGTGTTGGGGGCATGCATTTTTTTTAAAAGATAAGAGTAAAGGCGAGTAATTAGTCAGGTTAATTAAATTATTTAACTCGATTAAACAAAATTTAGATTAAAAAATTAACAATTAAACTCAATTGAAATTTTAAATTATGTCCTATGATTTTTTTATTTGATACTCATTTTAGTATACATAGCAAAACAAAAAATAGCGTGACACAAAAAATAACAAATTAATTATATTTGTTTATTATTTTTTAATAATAGAAGTAAAATAGTACTTTCAAGTTTAGAAGTTTTTCTTTATTATAATTTTAAAATTTTAAAGATAAATTTTTATTTTTAAAATATAAAAAAGATTAATGTAATTTAATTAAACCTTAAGAGAGGTCAATATAATTCGAATATGATTTAAACGTAATTTTTAAGGTGTTTAATATCAAATTTTACAATAAAAACAAAATATTTGAATATTATTTATAATTTAGTATTATATAATTGATTTTTTTTAAAAATTATTTATATATTATTTTTTATTATAAAATTATATAGATAAATTGCCGTGCAGATTGATTATAATTTTACCACTTGGTATCTTTTTTTTTTTTTTTTGGGACCAAAATATATGCAGCCTGATGAGATCTTTCAACGGCTTAGCACAAGGCAGGCTGGGTTAAGTTGACGCGTCACTTACCCAAATGATATGAAGACTTTTTAATCTCTCCCTCATTAGCCATGGGCTTAAGTGTGTGGGTTGGGCTAGCCCAATTTTTTTTTTTTTTAAATATTTTTCTGTAGAAATGGGGGAATTTAATAAAGATGAGCTGGTAATATTTTTTATTTTATATATTTATTGAAGTTACTTTCGTATCTAAATTAGTAATTGATTCTTTTAAAAAAAAATAGTAATTGATTCAATATTAAAAAAGTGAATATTTTTTTTGACTCGATTGCAGGATGGAAAAAGATAGCATTAAGACAACATTTAAGCATTAACCAAAACCTATTATATAAAAAATTATAATTCAATATTATAGAAAAACAATATAGTAGTACTAAAAATAAAATAAAAAATATAACATACCCTTTAATTCCCAGTAAATCTTAAAGTTCTAAATATTTTTTTAAAAAAGAATAAAAACCTTCCTTCTAAAAAAAAAAGTCAATAAAAAACAAACTATCAAGCGAATATATTTTGTGGTGATTGTGGATCCCTTTATTTTATAAAATATGTCGATAAAATTAATTTATAAATTATACATTATTTTATATAACGTATGATTTATAAATTTTTAATTAATTTAAATTATTTAAATAAATTTATTTATTACACATTTGTAACTTGATCAAATAAATTTATAAATTAATCAAATACGTTATAAACTAATTTATTTAACTTATCAAACACATTCATAGTTGATATAGTTTGATATATTGATTTAATTTTTTTTAATTAAAGAATATATTTTATTATTTTAAATATATCAATGTATTATTTTTTGTTAATAATTTTATTAACTACGTTATTATAAACTAAATAAATTACCAATCATTTTTAGTATTTAATTTTTTTTTTAAAAAAATTTGTGCTGTACCTTAAAAATGAAAAATTATTCACTAAAATTATAATCGCGTGAAGAAAACTTAACAGAAGATATGGAAGACTTCATGGTACGATGAGGGTGCCACAACATTGGGTGGCTAGGTTCAACCATAAAACACGAATTACACGATTCCACGTGGTCTAATATGGCGTGACCGACAATTCCACAAACGTCACCAACCTTAAAGGAGTTTTCTCGTCATTGATCGCATCAGACGAGGGCAAACTCGTAAACGAGATTCGGGTCGCCGTTTCCGATCATATCCTCCCCCTTTTATTGAACTTTCTCTCTCTCTCTCTCTCACTTTCCTTTTTACTGAGGAAAGGTCCGTTCTCATTCGGATTTGGTCCTGAACCGCTCAGTCACCGCCGGTTACCGGCTGGTTGGGTTCAACACGCCACCGCTTAGCGCCTGTAACCATGGAGATCGCTCATGAACTGCCGCCTTCCGTCGACGATAGCGCAAGCGCTACCCTCGCCGCCGAGAGCCTTGTAAACTCTTCTCCTTCTCCTTCTTCTTGCTCTTCTTCGTCGCCTCTAGGTTTGAAGGAAAAGGAGAACGAAGCGAACGCGTCCACGGCTGCCAAGTACGACGATGAAGATGAGGAGGAAGATGACGTTTGTCGGATATGCCGGAACCCTGGTGATGCTGAGAATCCTCTCAGGTATCCATGCGCCTGTAGCGGGAGCATCAAGTTTGTGCATCAGGATTGTCTCCTTCAGTGGCTTAATCACAGCAACGCACGCCAATGCGAGGTTACACCCTACCCTCTCTTCCCCTCGTAGATCATTCACCTTGTTTTGGGATTTGCCGATAATATGTTATTTAGGTTGTTTGTTAGGAATATTGAGTGCAGATTAGCATATCTCTCAATTGATTTAAGTGGCTCTCCTCTCCCCGCGTTTCTTGAATATTTGATCCATATATCGTATAGTTGGTACTTTTTGATTGATATGGTAATAGTCCTTTTGTTAGCAGTATACTTATATCTGGTATTGCCTATGTTCGATAAATGAAGCTAAATCTCCCCCTAACTTTAATCAGGCCTGCCATTTGGTGAGAAATAGTCAGACTAACCTAATGTACGTCTAATCTTTTTACTCAAGGCCAAACAATCTTTTCCGCAGCGCATGATGTTATTGCAGATAACAAAAAATTAAAAGGAAAGAATGAGAGCAGTTTGAAGACCTACATAATAGACTTTTATAAGGAGACTGGTTTTCCTTTGAAAATGATGCATATACTATGTATGGTAGGAAGTAGGCTTTCTTTGCACCCATACCAAACATGCCAAAAAAACCCAAATGCACCCCCTTAATGTATTCGTATAATTGAGACCTTCCTTCTCTTTTGTTGGGGCATTTTTCATAACGCTTCACATGTGCTGCAGGTATGCAAACATGCCTTCTCATTCTCTCCTGTTTATGCTGAGAATGCTCCGGCTAGGCTACCTTTTCAGGAATTTGTGGTTGGAATGGCAATGAAAGCGTGCCATGTTCTGCAATTCTTTTTGCGCCTGAGTTTTGTTCTATCTGTGTGGCTCCTTATTATACCTTTCATCACATTTTGGATATGGCGATTAGCTTTTGTGAGGAGCTTTGGTGAAGCGCAGAGGTTATTCTTGAGCCATCTATCTACTGCAGTCATTCTGACTGATTGCCTGCATGGTTTCCTACTTTCTGCAAGCATTGTGTTCATTTTTCTTGGGGCCACTTCTTTGAGGGATTACTTTAGGCATTTACGAGAAATTGGAGGACAGGATGCTGACAGAGATGATGAAGTGGACAGAAATGGTGGTAGAATTGTTAGAAGGCCTCCTGGACAAGCTAATCGGAATATTGCTGGTGATGGAAATGGTGAGGATGCTGGTGGAGCTCAAGGAATTGCTGGAGCAGGTCAAGTTATTAGAAGGAATGCAGAAAATGTTGCAGCACGGTGGGAGATGCAAGCAGCTCGTCTTGAGGCTCATGTCGAGCAAATATTTGATGGTTTGGATGATGCTGATGGTGCAGAGGATGTACCCTTTGATGAACTTGTGGGCATGCAGGGTCCAGTTTTCCATTTGGTTGAAAATGCCTTTACTGTAAGTATCATTTTATTTTTAATGTATGTCATTCATTTAGTATGATCTTATTAGTCTTTTTCTGCTTTTCTATATTAGAAGATGGGCATGCTGACCTGGGTCAATTTAAACTCATTGAAGCATACTACTTCCTTGCCATGCTTAGCCTTATTTCTTTGCAAGTGTAATTCTGGTCATTAGTTGCTGCTAGTTTTCCTACCTTGGTCTTTCAACCTCAGGATGGACCAGGGAATTTTTGGAGTAATGAATACATTGTAGGTTAAGGAGCCACTTCCTTACATGTGGATGGAAGGGCTTCATCTATACAGATGACAATTCCATTGCACCAGTGACCACTTATTATGTAATTTTCATTCTTACATTTGAATGGATACAGTTAATATTCATTAGATGTGCCTATAAAAGGTCTGTGAGGGTAACCTCAACTTCTTGCTTAAATTGATTCACGTTTGAGCTTTCATCATAAAGCAAAGCATGAGTAGTTCTTCTATGCATTTTCCCCCTTTTTTAATTATTCATTCCATTTTGATGACAGTTTCTTAGACATTGCAAATTGTATCTTGTTCCCATGAACATTGTACGAAAATAATCTAAACATGTTATTTATCATCTTTCAGGTCCTGGCAAGCAATATGATTTTCCTTGGTGTTGTGATCTTTGTGCCCTTTTCATTGGGTCGCATCATACTTCATTACCTGTCTTGGTTCTTTTCAACTGCCAGTGGTCCTGTATTGTCAACTGTTATCCCACTTACAGACACGGCTCTCTCCCTAGCAAATATTACATTAAAAAATGCATTAACAGCTGTTAAAAATTTGTCTTCTGATACTCAAGAAAGTGGACTGATTGGTCAGGTTGCAGAAATGCTGAAAGTGAATGCAAGTGGATTGAGTGAAATGTCAAATAACATAACTGATCCTGTTTCATCTGATCTGTTGAAAGGAGGGTCAATTGGAACTTCAAGGCTTTCTGATGTTACTACACTAGCTATTGGATATATGTTCATATTCACTCTACTTTTCTGCTACTTTGGCATTGTTGCTTTGATTCGTTACACAAAGGGTGAGCCTTTGACAATGGGAAGATTCTATGGTATTGCGTCTCTAGCAGAGACAATTCCATCTCTCTTCAGACAGTTTTTGGCAGCAATGAGGCATTTGATGACCATGGTTAAGGTTGCTTTCCTTCTAGTCATTGAACTAGGGGTATTTCCTTTGATGTGTGGATGGTGGCTAGATGTTTGTACCATAAGGATGTTTGGAAAGACTATGGCTCACAGAGTTCAGTTCTTCTCTGCTTCTCCTTTAGCAAGCTCGTTGGTTCATTGGGTTGTAGGGATTGTGTACATGCTACAAATTAGCATATTTGTCAGCCTTCTTAGAGGGGTACCATCTTTTCTGTCTCATGGCAAGATTCTTAAAGCCCTGGTTTTATATGTAGTTCTTGTCTAACACACTATTCATTGCCAATGGCAGGTTTTGCGTAATGGAGTTTTGTACTTCCTTCGAGATCCTGCTGATCCTAACTACAATCCATTCCGCGACCTGATTGATGACCCTGTGCACAAACATGCTCGCAGGGTTCTGTTATCTGTTGCAGTGTATGGAAGTTTAATTGTGATGCTTGTATTTTTACCAGTTAAACTCGCTATGCGGATGGCTCCTTCTATTTTCCCACTTGACATATCGTAAGCTAGCTCCTTAAGCATTTTTAATAGACATTATGGATTTACAGATATCTAGTATCACAGTTATTAGTTGTCCAATGTGTATCTTTTTGCAGGGTTTCTGATCCATTCACCGAAATTCCGGCAGACATGCTTCTCTTTCAGATCTGCATACCATTTGCTATTGAGCATTTTAAACTGAGGACAACTATAAAATCCCTTCTGCGCTACTGGTTTACAGCAGTTGGTTGGGCACTTGGGTTAACTGATTTTTTACTTCCCAGACCAGATGACAATGGTACTCAAGAAAATGGAAATGGGGAGCCAGCTAGGCAGGATAGGCTACAGGTAGTACAAGTGGGCGCACCCGATCAGGGTATGGTGGCTTTTGCTGGTGATGAAGTGAACAGGGGAATTCTTGCATCAGGAGACTTGAATGCTGGAGATGACTATGATAACGATGAACAATCTGATTCTGAGTGAGTTGCTGACTGATTGAAATGCTAAGATTCTTATTTATGAATCATTCTAATATCACATTGTGTGGAGGGAGTATATCTATTTATAGTGATATTACTCTTTATTTTGGGGGTGGGGGTGGGGGTGGTTGGTTTTATGGTTCTGTGGCTTTGCATCATGCAATGTGTGGAAACTCTAGTTGTAAGCATCAGTTTCTTTGTATACTCATGTTTTAGCTGTTGTTTTTCTGTCACCATCTGATTAAATATTTACTGTGACTTTAGCAGTTATGCCTTTGTGCTTCGCATTGTTCTGTTGCTGGTGGTTGCTTGGATGACTCTCCTTGTCTTCAACTCTGCCCTTATAGTTGTACCAATTTCACTTGGAAGGGCACTTTTCAATGCTATTCCTCGTCTCCCCATCACTCATGGAATTAAGTGTAATGGTATGGAGTTGATTGAGCTTGTTTCTATGGTCAGCAAGTTTCATCGCTTTGAATGAGTTTGTAATCTTACTTCTTTTGTTAGATTTATATGCCTTCATCATTGGAAGCTATGTCATCTGGACTGCTGTTGCTGGAGTTAGATACTCAATTGAGCAACTTAGAAAGAGGAGGGTTTCAGTTTTACTGGGCCAAATCTCGAAATGGTGTGGCATTGTTGTTAAGAGTTCTGCACTTTTATCTATATGGGTAAGAAAGATTCTAATTACTTCCTGTTACCAAACTTGACTTTCCTTTGCTTATGCATAGGTTTGGGTCAACATTTTAACGATCAACTCTTGCTTATTGTTATTTTTTTTTTTCAGATATTTGTCATCCCTGTCCTAATTGGGCTCCTCTTTGAACTTCTGGTTATTGTGCCAATGAGAGTTCCAGTGGACGAAAGTCCAGTATTCCTCCTCTATCAAGACTGGGCATTAGGTCTTATTTTTCTTAAGATTTGGACTAGATTGGTGAGTTTGTTTACTTTACTCTTGGCGTTTGTGAATAGTAGTTTATAGTAGGTTAGCTTTTTATTTGATTTTTGAATAAATCTTTTAATATCATTCTATTTTAGGCTCCAAGAAATGGTGTTTTCTAAATTATGCACAGTTGCAAAACGCTTCATTTCCCCTAGATTCAGAGAGAAAATGTTATGGTCTTGCGCTATAGTCAATTAATTTAAGTTAATGGATCTTGCTGCATTGCTATCAATAAAACATAGATTCTATGAGAGTGAATTTGATCTGAGTCTATTTTTTGTCCATATATTAATTCCTTCATTTTCTTGTAGGATGTCTATTTTTTTCCATCAACCAGTGTCTTGAAAACTTAGATTATGTTGAATATATTCATTACCAACAAATTATTGGGATGACATACTGACTTGTTGCTTTTTCTTGACTCCCTCCTTTATTACGTGGCCCCCCAAAATTTTGTTATGTAAGCAAGCTGACTCTAGATTTATCATTTCTCATTTTTATTTGATTCTTATATAGGTTATGTTGGACCACATGATGCCCCTCGTGGATGACAGTTGGCGAGTAAAATTTGAGAGGGTGAGAGAGGATGGTTTCTCGCGGCTGCAAGGTCTTTGGGTTTTGCGTGAGATTGTGCTTCCTATCATAATGAAACTGCTTACAGCACTGTGCGTGCCTTATGTTTTAGCCAGAGGGGTGTTTCCAGTGCTAGGGTACCCCTTGGTGGTCAATTCTGCTGTATATCGGTTTGCCTGGTTGGGATGCCTCTCTTTCAGCTTTTTGTGCTTTTGTGCCAAGAGATTCCATGTCTGGTTCACAAATCTTCATAATTCAATACGGGATGACCGGTATCTAATTGGTCGACGGCTGCATAACTTTGGAGAAGATGCTGATAAGGCAAACGAAGCAGGAACACTCCCCGGGATGCAGGATAGTAATTTGCTTGGCACTGTTTTGATTCAACATGACCGTGAAGCAGATGTGGGACTACGGCTGAGGCATGTAAATCGACAGGGAATTTGAGTTCTATTTCAGATAGGGGGGATTTAGGCGAAGGGCGGAGATGTCCGGGCAATTGAATCAATGTTGTATACATCTGGGGTTTGATACACTTTTCCAACACAAGTTAATTTTACTCAGATTAATGTTTTGTGCATATGTTACGTTTTGAATAATTTAGCTGACAGGATGACAACGAAATTGTAGCGTGACTTATTTATATATCGTATAGAAGGGCAGGGAAATGCTTGCCAGATTAGATCATGAGCTTACAGTTCAATTTTTGTGAATAGGAAAATTTGAGGAAACTCGATCTTCTTCTACGTGTCAAATCTTAGACTTAATTCATTTCAATTCAATTTCAACCGAACAAATTCAAACTGCTTTAAATGAATTTGATTTCAATTACTTTTGCTTGGTTCAACTGGACAACTTTCTTTAAAAAAAAAATTACTTCTATCATTTTACTCAATTAGATTGAGTGACTTCTTGCTCAATCCATTCGGTTTAATTGACTTGATTTCTAACCAATCTAAACCAATGAACTCTTCTATCAAACTTTACATTCTTTTATATCAACACAAGAACTGTGGGAACAAACTAAATTCAAACATATCTCTGATTGGGTGCGTGGCCTCTCACGGTCGTACACTTCCCAGTTCAGATAAACTGGCTGAAAGTAGAACCAGGTACCTTGCCAAAAGAAATCATCAATAAACTCGAACAAATTAACTAATAATCATGATTCCAAGCAATCATATGGTACCCGACATAAAAGCAGAATTAAAATCAACCTTAACAGGATCCTTCAACTGAGGGGAGATGATTCATAACAGACCAAAGCAGTCCCTACTCTAATGAAAACAAAAGCTCAATCTGAAATCTGAGTCAAAAGCCATGCCTACAATAACAATCCATCATCGTTGAGTGTAAGCTCAAACATAAAACTCTCTAAGAAACAAGATTGTCATTAAGAGATAATGACGCCAGTTGGTCGACAGCACTGCCTGCCTGCTGCTGCTGAGCAACATTCCTCAGAACATCCATTGCCTCAGACACCTTGGCTTTCAGAGCTTCTGGTGACTCAAGCAAGTGCAAAACCTCAGTCTGATCCATCTCCAGAAGCATGCCTGTCACCTTAGCCGCATTCTCAGGCTCCAACTGTTCCACAAGAGGGTAAAGATTTTCACCCAGCATCTACAACATTCAACCACCATACAAGGGTCAGCAATAAATCATGCTAGGGCCCATGTAAGCCTTACAGCAAACATTGCAAACATTAACCAGGAAGAAAAAAGCCTACCGTCCTCTGCTGCTCTGGAGGAGCATTAGCCAGGGCAGAAGCCAAAGCCCCAATAGGAATTTGCTGGGACACAGCTGCATCACGCATTGGCATTCCACCCACATCATATGGGACAGAAAACATGCCTCCAGCAACCCCCGGCATGGGAACATCAGGCAGACCTCTACCAGGAGGATATCGATAGACCCGCCCCCTTGGAAGCATCTGTCATCCCCAAAATTGTCAGGTAACATGTTCCAAATAGGATAAATAGATGATCTACAAGAATAATAATTCAAGACCCACTAACCTGCTGCTGCATTAGTGGAACTGACTGCTGGCTCTGCTGAACTGCACCTGCACGTCTTCCACCTGGCCGCTGGCCCTGCTGAACCATTGGCACAAAGAAATTTGGCATAGGGGCCCCTCCAGGCCTCATACCAGGTACAAGTTGTTGTTGATACCCAAATCCAGGCTAGAGAGTTCAAAATCATGATAAATTAAATTCATGACATGAGGAACACAATTAAGATGCATAGTAGTGACCTTCAAGGCAACATAAGATGACCACATTGAAGTGTCCATAGAAACAGAAAAGAAGGGATTACCTGGGAAGGAATGATTCCAGGAGGGGCTTGACCATAAAATATTTGTTGTCCCATACCTGGACCACCAGGGGGGTACATTGGCACACGGGGAGCTACAGAAGGAGCCATTGCAACAGGCCGCATTTGAGAAAATTGAGCCTATACAAACAGTATGAGTTCAACATATAGACAACTTGATAGTGAGATTCAATTACCATAACATATCTTCATCATATTGATGATGCAATGAGACCCAAACCACCATAACTCAGTGTTTCTGATCCCAGATAATAGACTACAAGGATTTCCCTTGGAAAATATAGATGAAGCAGGAAAAAGCCCAACACACCTATTTTACTATCTTTTAAACTATATTCAGATCCTATGGTAATTATTACATTTTGGATAAACTGAGAAAGTGACAGAACATGACTTGTGTGCCTATGCATGCACTTCTGCACTTGTTGGTAAGTTAAGACTATCACAATTTATTGTTGCATTAACAAGACTTACAGGAAATTTCATTCTACCTACAGAAGAACTAAGTCAAAAAGAGTTCAACTTCAGACAAGCCATACCTGCAGTCTAGCTCTCCTATCTTCTTTACGTTGGGCTAGAGCAACATATAGTGGCTTGCTTACCACCATTTTTCCATTCATCTCCAAGAGCTAAAAAAGGATCCAAAAAAAAAATTTCATTTTCTATCTACTAAGAAAACCACCTGATGTCCTCAACATGAAAAATATTATCATGACTTACTGCTCTAGATGCCTCTTCAGGAGTTGAGAATGCCACAAACCCTGATCCTCTACTTATCCCATTGGGGTCTCTCATAACCTATTGAGTCAGAAAGGAATATTTTTAGTGATTCTAAAGGTCAGAAAGAGTTAGTGATGCCAAAAAAAAAATTCCTATTGCTGCATACCTTGCACGAGGTAATGGTACCAAATGGAGAGAAGAGCTCTCTAAGTTTATCATCACTTATGCTATCATCTAAATTTTTAACATATAAGTTAGCCCCTTGATATTTATCAGCAGCTTCTTTCATGCTCTGCTCAAATCTAACTTTCAACTCATGTTCCCTTTCAGATTTCTTTTGAGCTTTTCCAACATACCATTCCTTGTCATCAATTTTTTTCCCATTAAGAGCCTCAACGGCCCTGGCAGCATCTTCAGCATTCTCAAAGTTCACAAATCCAAAGCACTTTGATTTTCCATCCCCATCCCTCATCACTACAGCACTTGTAATTGTTCCATATTCACCAAAAATCTTCTTCAAATCTTCATCGGTGGTTGACTCTGATAGGTTCTTGACAAAAACGTTGTTGAATTTTGTTTTGTCAATAACACTTTCTCTCTCTTGCTTGCGAAGGAAGGGTCCCACATACACTTGTTTATCATTCAACAGCATACCATTTAGCTTCTCTATGGCTTTTTGAGCAGATTCCTCATTATCAAATTGTACAAAGCCGTAGCCTTTTGACTGGCCAGATGAATCTGTAGCTACTTTGCAAGAAAGGATATTCCCAAATGCAGAAAAGGTATCATGCAATGCTTTGTGATCAATTGTCTTATCCAGATTCTGCAATGATTGAGAAAAAGTGGAAGAAAGCAAATGCAAAGTCAGGACCTAAAATGAAGAGCTGCTTCAGGGATCCATTGCCAGAAACATTATAGAAGCCAAGACATTTATACCTTGATAAATATATTTCCTGTCCCACTTTTTCGAATACTGGGATCACGATGTGAATACATAATACGGATTGGCTTATTATTAAGAGGAGTGAAGTTCAGCGCATCCAATGCTCTGGCAGCTGTAAACAAATAGTATAAATATTATAAACAGTTTTAATTTAAAAAGAATCGTAAACAGTAAGATAAAACTGAGAATTAAACATAGTACAAAAGGTGGCAAAAATTTTGGTTATCACAACAACAACAAGGGCTTGTTTGAGAGCTTTGAATATAGTGGGGGAGGGGGGTCATCAATGGGGTGGACTGGGCTGGGAAGGGGGAGAGTTCCCACTCCATTGCTTGGAAGTTCAATTTAAAAAGGGATTGTAACCCATTCCCCATTGTTTGGAAGTTACAATGTCAATAATAGAGTGGAGTGGGTTTGAAGAGTGAAATTTCCAACTTTCTAACTCATCCCCCCCTCCCCGACCCATCCTCCCAAACAATCCCGAAGTGAAGGTACTACTAAGTACTAATACATAGAAAACCATAAGGACCTGTTCAAATGAAGATCATGATAATTGCTACAAAAAATAACTAGATTAGGATCTCACAGATTATACAAGGAACATTTAGTAGAAATGTTGATAACTAATAAAATCAAACCCACCAATGTTGCCATTTACTATTTAGGTTTCAGATTTCACCAAATAAACAGAGTACTTAATATGAATCACTCAGGAGAGAATAGAAATTAATATAATAAACCACAATTTAGATGATAAATTAGGGTGCAAAAAGCAGAGACTACGGAAACCCTCAAGTATTTAGGAGGCATCATCCCTAAACAAATTGATTCATTAGATTAATTTTCTTTTAAACAGGTGCCATTTCTTAAGAAAATGAATGCAGAACCGGGGGACCAAATTTTCATCTACAAATATCAACTTGATCCGGTTAAACTTTGGTCAGCGCTACATAAGCCCTACGAAATATCTTACCTCTATTTATGCATTAAAAAAAAATTCACTAAACACATCCATTAATCAGAAGGAGAAGATAAATAATTCATCTGGGGGAAGAACGCTTCCATATTCAATCTGGCATCAAAGGCGATGACATTGAAACAATGGACTAGCTCCAAAAACAAAGGCACATAGTGACTGGAGGTAAAGAAGCATTGGAAAACTACGAATGTCAAAGGAAATTAAGGAATCAACTAACCCTCTTGCGCGCTGTTATAATTAACATAACCGTAACCAAGTGATCTCCGGCTGGTCAAATCCCTACAAACCCTAACAGAGACAACCTGACCCGCTTGGCTAAACAGGTCATACAGCTGCGAATCCGTAACGTTCACGTCAAGATCACCGACATAAAGCGATATCGTCAAGAACTGGTTTCCGCCGCCAGTTGCCGGAGCACCGTTAGCCCCCGGTATCGCATTCTGAGGCTGAACCTGAACCTGAGCCATCTCAATCAGCAACTACACCACTGTTCGTACTACGTTTCCGTTTTTTTTCAAAATTTTCAATTTTCCCTTTTTTTTACGTTTTTCTCTTCCCTCTCCTCTTGTTATTTGGAACAATATATCCTAGGAAGAACTGAAACCTAGACAACTCAACAACACAGTGTATGAGAGGAAAAAAGACACAAAGCAGATAGCTTTGGGGGATAATTTTCTTTGGGATTTTATGGGATATTAGAAGAGCGAGGAGGAGAGGGAAGGGAGTGACAGATAGATGTGGTCGGAGATCCGACGATAAATAAGAGCGGCCGCCGGTGGCGGCGCGTGAGGATAAAGAGCTGGTAAAAAAAAGGAAAAAGATAGAGCCGAAGAGGAAAAGAGCACCGGAGGGCCGGTGGAACTGCACTGAGAGAAAGAGTTGAGAACGGAGGAGAGACAGGTATATAGGTGAGGGTGGAGAAGGGAGAAAGAGTAAACCCTAGCAATTCTGGCGAGGAGATGTCAACCGTCCGATCTAAGATGCTGTGGGCCCAGATGACGAGATCACTTTCTGGGTGGCGATGTGAGGACGAGCGAAGCAACCAGTAACGGTAGATTTCGCTTCGCAGACAAGAAAGATAGCAAAAGGTTGAAGGGAAGATTCAGGTTAAATTAATGTTGAAAATTTATGAGTTTAATCTATTTTACAAAAAATAATATTTTTTTAATTACAATAATCG
Organism: Gleditsia sinensis; assembly: GCA_037074535.1. NCBI lineage: Eukaryota > Viridiplantae > Streptophyta > Magnoliopsida > Fabales > Fabaceae > Gleditsia > Gleditsia sinensis. Next base: position 3,175,861 of record CM073463.1, read on the forward strand.
GATCAGTGTATTAAATTAATTAAAAATGGAGTCGTAAATACTTTAAAATTGTATTTAATTAAAAATATGTTTTTTAATTCAATTAATCTACGCATATTTTTTACCCATTAGATCTGCATTTTCATCGTTTCCTTGCGAAGAATTTATTTTGTACGAAAGTATCATTATTAATCTGAATTGAATTTCTTTAGAAAATATTTTAAAATTAAAAAAATTTATATAAATCATATCAATATAAAAAAAAAGTAGATTTTTAAAAAAAAATTATTTTCAGAAAATTGAAAAATGTTTCTGAAACATTATCCAAACATGCCCATATTTTCTTGTTAATCTACGTTTTATAAAATTCTAATAATACTATGTAAATATGCAGAAGTGTATATTTAAAATGTGAGAATTTTTTTTTTCATTATTTTTCAGGTTTGAAACAAAAAATGGGTCCGTAATTTTCAATATTTACTTTTATTAAATATCCTTTAATTAATACCACATAGTCTTCGCCGTCACTGGCATTAAGAAAAAAAAAGAGTAAATATACGTAGATACTGGGGGCGTAAGTAAACCGATGGACCGGAAGGAAGTTTCCACTATGTTGCCAATACTTAATTTTAAGATTGGAGGGGTTTTAACAATTTGATGGTTTTTCGGTTTCTAAAATGTTTTTATTTTTTATTCTTTATTTTTTATTTTTAAAATTTTTTTATTTGTAAGATTTTATTAATAAGAAAATATGTTTGTTTTGTAAAGTTAAAAATTTGTTCAAAAAATGACTAAAATATTATTTAATTTTTAATTTTAATTTTTAATAATTATAAAAATATTTTTATTTTTCTAATATTTATAAAAGTGTCATTTTTAAAATTATAAAAATATTGCCACTTATTTTTCGAAACATTAAAAAACAATTTCTTCAATTTTACTCAACACATTTTCAGTTATATTCTTATTTTCAATAAAAAAAAAAAGAAATTACAAAAAAATAAGTAAATCAAACAACCATTTAGAGTTTCAAGGCTAAACATTTAGTCCTTCTGGTAATTAATTATTAGCATTAATTTAAAAAATCATTTTAGTTGAATCATGAGCTAGCATATTGATTAAATAATTGTGAATATATTAACTGAAATTAATTCAACAAGTAAAGATAAAAATATTTATAATTGTTTTTATGACATTAGTTTAGTCTAAAAGTAATTTTATTTAAAAATAAACAAATCGGTTCATTTAACCTATTTATCAAAGTAAACTGCAGGTCAGCCTATTTAATTTGCTAGCTATATTATTCAAATATAAACATCAATTTTTGGGCTCATTTTTTAAACGAGTTGGCTTAACGTGTTTGACTCTGTCATGAAGCATCATATTCTTCGTCGGTGCCATTTTGATGTACCATTTTGAAATTATTAATACTATTATTTTAAAAAATAAATTACATTCTTGAATTTTTTAAAATATATTTATACTCTCTTTACTTTTAATTTATATAAAAAAAAATCCTCTATTTACAATATGATTAATAAAACTTATTCTTTATATATTTTTGTTCTTAAAAATTTATAAATAATATAATTCAATGTAATAAAAAAATTAAGTTAAGTCATACATACTTTTTTTTTTGGTACAACAAAAGGAGTCCTAATGGACTACATGAAAGATAACCTGGCGGTGGACTACCCTTTCAGGTCTTCCAACAAAAGTGGGCTAATCCCATTTAGGGGATTCCTATGGATTTGAAATCATGTGTACTGGTTATGAGTCTTGCGGGCCATCCAATCCGCAACTTTATTAACTTCTCTAAAAATATGTGAAATCTTCCCCCTCCATTCCTTAGCCAGAAAACATTTGATGTACGCTACCAAACTTATGTAGGGGTGAACCTGATCACAAACATCCTTGCATAACTCCACTGCATTTGTTGAATCTAATTCAATCTCTAGCTCTTTAATACCCAATTCTCAGGCTATACTTAGTGTTGTGAGGATTGCCCAAAGCTCTGCTTTAATTGTCCTATAGATCCCCAAATTTCTCGTGAAACCCTAGATCCAATTACCGGCTGCGTTCCTTAGGGTTCCTCCACAAGTCGCCTGATTGCTTCTACTACCGACCTGTCAACATTAAACTGCAGCCAATTTCTGTTTGGTGGATTCCAGCCAATGTGCTGGACTTCGGTTCTTTTCCCCTGGATTTTGGATTTATCCTCCGTCCCCTTGATACACTCCCTAGCTTTGGCTAAACAGATGAAGTATAGATCCCCTGAATTGGTTGAGTTTGGTTGGAAGATGAGCTCGCATCTACGGATCCAAATGTTCTAGATGGTAATTCCGAAGAGCGTCTTCCAACCAAGAATCATGTTCTCTTCCCTTCCCCAGTTCTTCGATAGGTTACCCTCTAACCACTCCTGCCGACTGTCAGAGAAGAAATTATTCCATTTACCCAAGTGTACTAGTCTAAGCCAGAGGTTTCTTACTTGGTCACAATCCCTTATACAGTGCATCGTGCTTTCTTGTTCCTTCCCACAGATTTGGCAAATACCGGTTGGGTCTAGGTGTCTGTTAAATCTAAGGCCATTCGTCAGCATGCTGTCCTGACCAATGAGCCATAACAGCATCCTAATTTTTTGGGGTCTCGGCTGTAACACCTACTTACTAGCATCATTCTTCATATATTGTATTCCCAGAAAATATATAATCCATATCTATATTCAGCTGAGTCAACTTTGGGAATCTTATTGCTCACTTCTTGTTGAAGTACCTGGAATGTTTTTGTATATAAAAAGATGAGATGACAATCTCAATAGTTAGCAAATTTTTAAAAAAACAGTACACATTCCATTCCTTAAAATATCTCAATTTATTTCACTGAAACATAAGCACTGACCATACATACATATATTATCTTGGTCACACTATGGACCCATAACATGTTTGTCTACTTACCCAATGCAATCGTATACCTGCAAAGGTTATGCATCTCCTATTATTGGCCAATACGTGGGGGGATTGGGGCTTACATGGCACACTTTAGGCACCCTTTAATTTACATTCATAACATATCTTTAGACCATTATTTATCATAGCATAAAAGTCAAGCAACCAGTGAAATTGATAAATTCAAGTTTATAAACATAAAGAGTGTTTTAAGGAAGAGTTAACTACCTCAATTACAGCACAATCACTTCCTTTCCAAGGCTGTCAAGGTTACAACCAGCTACTCAAACTAAAATATATAAAAGCCTTTAGTTAATGCATGCATATGAACACCTAAAATCTTAAGTCTCTAGTTTAAGAGTTTATGTTCCCCTAAAAGACCTGTGATTCTGTTCAGTTTTGAAATTATTATTAAATATAATAAAAGTTCTCAAAAAAATTTAAAATTTTGCATGGAAGTTCCTTTTACATATCTATTTGATTTTGTGGATCTCTCAACCCTTAAATCTTCTATTTACCCTAAGAAGTACATCATTAACCTAGAATAGTGCATATTGATTTTGGTTCCATTTCTATTCTGTTTTTCATTCATTTGGATTAGTAAAACTTCTTAAAAATTTCTGATATTTTATATGAAGAATTCTAGATATGTTGTATAATCACCATAAAATTTTCAAGTAAAAAATAATTCATTTGATCCCTTGAATAACCCAAGTTTTAAAATTGTCCCCTGTTATGGCCTGTTTTGCCTCATTTCTTATCCTACCAAATTTCTACATTTTATTATGTGCATTGACCTACCCAGAATTTTCTAAAATTTGGTGGGATCCTTAATTAGGATCCCTATAACATGTCATAAGAGTTTCATATGAAATTGCAACATTCAACCGCTTCAATATTTTGTATTTCCATCAATATATTATGTTGTCTAATAAATTGTTCTCAACATTGTTTTAATTGTAAAAGTCCTAGTTGTAGGTTCTCAAAAATTATGACAATTTTCAGAATTGATTATGAACATATTAAGACTCTTCTCACCAAAAATTAAGAAATTTAAAGGCCATTTACTAAGTTTATTAAGTCAATATTTTCATGTGCTAAAAGGTTTCTATTTTTTCAACTTAACCCTTCTATGTTCTATGACCTTTACTTACTAATTAGACCCTAATTCACTAATATCGACTTGCAATTATGTGATTCCAGTGGCTCTGTAACTGTAAGAAATATATCTACCAATTTCATGTTAATCATTTCTTCATATTACTTATGGATTAGTCCCAGCAATTCGAAAACAAAAGCTATTCTTCATCAGCCTGAATTCCAGACCCGATTTTGACCTCTCATCACTCCTTAGAGTATAACTCTCTCATTTTACGTTTGATTGATGTGATTCCAAATGATATGGAAAGTTAAGACATAGGACCACAATTTCTATGTTGAACACGTTTTCATATTTTAGACAGAAAGTTGTCCATGCAGGGACAAAATTTAACATAATAAACTTTAAACCAAATTTTTATAAGAAACCAGACTTACCTTGTGTAAACCCACTCCTATGGCTCTAAATTTGCAGCTTACTATCCCTCTTGATTTTTTTTACAACTTAGCCATGTTTTTTGCACCAAATATGGGGTGAGCAAGGCTTCAAATCTCAGCACTCACTCTCACTCTCGTTGCCTTATAGTGAAGGAAGAAGAATTCTCTCAAATTCTAGACATTTCCTTTCTCAAATTTCTGGTTACTCTCTCTTTCTCTCTTTTTCTCTTCTTTTCTTTCTATCTTAGACTCCCTCATGTCAATGGTATTTATAGAGTAAAGAAAAAAAATAGAAACAAAATAAGGAAGGTTCCTTTCTTGTCATGATTTGTAGAAACAAAATAAAGAAGGTGCATGGTGGCTGCAAGGTAGAATGCTTTGGTGGTGATACTTGGCAGCTTCTTAATTGTTTTATCTTGCCTTAATTTACTGTTAATCCTAAATTAATGATGTCCTAAAAATATTTGTATTCTTCTCCCATCCATTATGATCCTAACAATTTTATTTGTATGATTCATGATTAATTATATGTCACATATATTTTTTTAATACCTTATTGTTCCATAACTAAGTATTTTAATTTTTGGTCATATGTATCTTTTACTCTTTCTTAGATTTACCTAACATTATTAGAGACTCAAGATGTTACACCAGCCACTGCCAGATCTTCTTCTAGAGGTGTTGTGTTGATTGTTGCTTCTTCCTTGTCCTTGCTTCATATGCTGATTTCACCGAGAAATTGTCGTCACTGTTGCACTTCCAGCAAATGGAATCCCTCCCGAATTTCGTCTTCCTTCAATCCTTTCCTTCATGTCTGGTTGGATGAAAGGTATAATCTTATCTCACTTCCACTCCCCATCATTAGACACTCTCTTTGTAACCGTGCTCCTTAATAAATGCTTTGGAATGGTCCTTTCGCTCTTCAACACCAGTTTTCCATAGTTAGGTAGCCATTCATCTAGCCAGAACCTCGTTGTCAGCCTGTCAGCCACGTTCCACTGAATTCCTTCCTGAATTGGATTCCAAACTTTCTTCACTCCCCTCCAAAGATTAGAGCAATTTTTTGTTTGCCCTCTGCTCTTTGGGAAAATGTTGTTAGTGCACTTGTACTTAACTTTAAGAGTTTTCATCCACAGGTCATCTGGGTTATTGGCGATGCCCCAAGCTATCTTCATCAAGAAAGTCTCATTCATTTCTCTAAGTCTCCTTATCCCTAATCCTCCTTCATCCTTTGACTTGCAAGCTTTTTCCCAATTAACCAGATGCAACTTTTTAGTTCCTGATTAATCTCCTTATAGGAAATTCCTGCAAGTCTTCTCCAGTTCATCGCATAAACCTAGGGGTAAATAGGCATTGTTCATAGAGTAGTAAGGCAGATTGCTCAAAACAGGATTGGTAAGAGTTACCCTGCCCGCAAGATTAAGGGTGATGGCCTTCTAATTACTTAATCTCCTTCTCACCTTATCTGTGATATGTTTGAAGGTGTTTTTGTTGACTTTCTTGTGAATCAGTGGCATACTTAGATAATTTTTCAGATCACTGGTAATGTGAAAATCCAGCTCCTTCCAATTACTCTTTTTTTTTGAAATATTAATAATAATTAATATTATGAAAAATTAATTTGTTTAAATTAAAAGTTGACGGACTGAAATTGTTGAAAGCAGGCCATTTTGTTTGTCCATTTCATAGGTTTGAATATTTTAAAGTAAACCTATTTTAAAGAATATCAGCAAAAAATTGAAAAATATATATATAAAAAATAGACTAAATGTTTATGGTCCACTTTAATAAAAGAAAGTGTTGATTTTATATTTGATCACATTAATTTATTAATATATATATATATGTATATATATATTAATTATTATATTTATAATTGTTTTGATGACATTAGTTTAGTCTAAAAGTATTTTTATTTAAAAATTAAAATTAAAAATAAACAAATCGGTTCATTTAACCTATTTATCAAAGTAAACTGCAGGTCAGCCTATTTAATTTTAAAAAGCTTCTCCCCTCACCGTCCCTCCTCTTTCCTCTAACCAAACAATCTCTAAGAGCCCGTTTGTTACGTGGAAATGGGCTGATGGAATGGGAATCCAGATTCCCATTCCATCAATTCAACATGTTTGATTGGTGGAAAAGGCTTTATTAGGGAATACGCTTGAATCATGAGAGGTGATGTCTATTACCTCTCAAAAGCTCGGGAATAGGTGGGAAAAGCGTGGAATAGCAATTAAAAGGTCCGAAATGTCCCTACTTTTTTCTTTTTTCTTTTTGTCTTTTTCTTGCATTTTGGTCTTCCGCCCCTGCATACTTTTTTCCTTTATGGTTATTTTAAAAGTAAACATTTGTAAACATATAATAAGAGGTCTGGTAATTGTTGGTAGAAAAAAAATTAATTTAAAATTTATATTTTGAGAATTTAAAAATTATAATAATTTTGTGTTATTATGTATAATAAACATTTATTTATTTTTTAAAAATCAAAATATTTTTTATTAAATAAGCAACAAAAGTAATTTTTTAAAAAGTAATAAATAAATTAAAAAAATTTCAAATTATTTAAAAATTCAAAAATAATAAACAATCAAAAACACAATTTTTTAAATTATTTAAAAATTAAAAGAAAAAATAAAAAAAAGTTTCGTATTTTTTTGCAAATTACAAGTTATTTATTATTGATAAATAAAATAAAAAATCATATTTAAATTATTTCTCAATTTTATTAATATTTTTAATAAAAATAAAATATTATTAATTATTTTTGTATTTATATTATTTTTAAATAATTTTTTAAAGTCAAATAATATTATTTTATTATTTTTATACTTCAAGGATATTTGTGTCTTTTTGTCAGTTTGCCATTCCATTCTATTCTATTGCATACCAAACATAATTTTTTTTATAACATTTCATTTCATTTCATTCTATTTTTAATTTTCTTTTTTATTCTTTTTCATTCTTTTTTTTGTCACAAACCAAACGATACCTGAGAGTTTTTGTGCAGGTTTTAGTTTTCCTACAGTACTTTCGTAGCAATGCCTGCGCTACCGCGTTAGCTACAGTCAGTGGCAGCCATTCTTTTTCATTTTTTTTTACAAATAAATGTCTAAGATATTTTTTATAAAAAATTTAGAAAATTCTTCGGTTTATCTTCTTTTGCTAGTATATGAAAATTTTTAACCTTTCAATTAATTAAATAATCAAATTTCATAAAAATTTAAAATAAAAGAAGTTAGTTTAATTTTTTAAAATATTTAAGAAGGTGGGAGCGTATGTTTTATAAATATCATAGAAGATTTTTATGTCTCAGTTAGAAATTAAAGAGAATGTAAGTATAATTTTGATAAATATAAAAAAATAAATATAATTTACAATACAGTATCTCACGAGTCCTGGGAAAATTATTTTTTCAATTTAGTATTGTAATTTATTATTAGATGTGATTTACACTTTTGCATAAAACCACCATTTACTGACAACATTATTAGCCTTTTCAAGTTTGAAATTATTTATTTAAATTTATTATATATGTCTTTGTATTTTTACATACTCATGGTTGTTTTATATTTATATTTATTGAAACCACATTAATCAAAATATATTTTGCATTAATTTTTATTAAATAATATTGTATTGTTTATAAAAGACCATAAGCTAGAAAAATAAAACAAATTAAATATTTATTATGTCTTTATTTTTGTCAATTTTTAAGTTGATGAATAAATTATTTAAAAGGAAAGTCTTTATGAGTTAATCTCAATAAATTGATTAAATCATGGTTTAAATCTATAGAATAAATTATCTTTTCTGTTAGAATTAAAAGTATTTTAACAAATATTATTGTAGAATTAATCTCCTTCAAACTTTAGAGTGTTTATAATTTGTAGTCTTTCTCACGATGACTTTTGAGTTTAAATATTTAGAGTGTGTTTAATTTGTAAAATTATTTATTTTTTATTTTTTGAAAATAATTTTTATTTTTTATTTTTTTGAAAATATATTTAATTTGTATTTATATTTTTTTTATATGATTATATTTTCATTTTATCTAATTATATAAATAATAAAATATTGTATATATAATTTAAAATAATTGAAAAAAAAATACTAATGTTACGGTTTATTATGATACTAAAAATTTTGACATTTTTTTGATGTTTTTAAAATTTTTAAAAATTTAAAATATTTTTTAAAAAATAATAATAATTAAATATATTTTTATAAATAAAATTAAAAATTAAAAACAATTAAACCAAACGGTCATTTTTTTAGATATCTTAAATTATTTATCACTCCAAATAATCCAACTACTAAAACCAACTCTTGGAGTTCAAGAACGTTCGATTTTCTATATATCAAACTAAAACATCACGTTGTGCACGTGAATATAAACGTGTTGCGTCCTTAAAATGCCAGCTGTACATGTTTGGTGTGACTTGGAATTCAATCTTAATCGGCGCGTTTTTAGAGTTAGACTTTTATATAGCTCATGAAAATGTTGAATTCTTGAAAGGAACCCAAAACCATAATTTACATATTGCCATATTAAGCTTAAGCAGAGGTAAATTAATAAAACACATGCACGCACCAAAATTAAATAAAACGCATGTTGGTGTAAATACTAAACTCCTCTTCTCCTATAGCATAGTATTAAAAACCAAATAACATATACTTTTTTTGGGTAAAAAAATGGTAAAATGAAAAGACACTTTCAATACTATTTGACAGGATGCTAATGGCATGTTAGAACTGTTAGCAGAGGCTCGTCCAAAAAATTATTACACATACTTGAACTATAAACAGTTTTACTCATATCGTAGTTATTCAACTAGTTTTTAAAGGTTAACGTTTCGTTTTTGCATTTGGTTGTCAAATTTAAATATCTCAGGAATTTGAATTGCTTTTCGTACGAGAAAGCGCATTCACGCTGAAAAGCGATGGAAAATTGGTAAAAGAAAGTGAATGAAATTAAAAAAGATAAAAATATCAATCTAATTATATATTCTTTAATATTATGAGTTTGAAAAAGAAAAAGATATTATGAATTTTAAGAAAGAGAGATAATAAAATCAAGAGCAGACTTTAAAATTTGAAATTTAAGTTGATGTATTTGTTTAATTTTATTTATTTTATTTTTAATTTACATTATTTTTAAATAAATAATATAAAATATTTATTGATAAATAAAATAAATAATATTTAAATTATTTTTTAAAATCATTAATATTTTTAATAAATTTTTTATATTACTATTTATTTTTTTATTTATATTATTTTTAAATAAAATTTTAAATTAAAATAATTTTATTTTAATAATTTTATTTTTCAAACATATTTTTATTTTTTTATTAACTTATCATTTTATTCTTACATTATTTATAAGTATAATATATTAAACGTAAAAAAATAATAAATTTTTTTTTATTGCATATTAAATATAATTTTTTTTATAATATTTTATTTTATTCTTAATTTTTATTTTTATTTTTTTTATTATCAATCAAATGACACTTAAAGAGATTTTTTTGAAACAGAGTGTCCACCAAACAAAATTTTAGTAATTTCAAGAGAAATCGAACCCACGCCCACAGAGAGATGAGAGTTAACTCTAGATCGTTGACCACTTATACTAATTCGTATTGGCCCAAAGAATATTTATTAAATAACTTTCTAGAAGGATGTTTTTTAAAAATACACTGAGTGTCAATAGCATTTAATTAAAAGAAAAAATATTTGATCCATCGATGATAGATAATTTTTTATCCACCAACAGTGTCTAGATAGCGACACGTGGTAAGAATAATAGTTTTTAAAATTATTTTTGCCACGTGTTATAATTTAGATATTATTGATAAATAAAAAATTGTCTCTCACCGATGTATCAAATACGAACGAAAAATTCAATTCAGAAGACTGACATATTAATGAGAGAAGCTTTCTCTTACTGATTTGAGACTCGTAAACCATTTGGATAAATTTCTTGTGCATGTGGGATGCTGTCTAGCATTTGGTTAGAATTGGTCTAAAAAAATTGAAGAGTAAATCCTACTATTAGTTATAGTGATATGGCAAAGAGCTGGGATGACATTTTCAATTTGATGAAATCAGCATGAGCTACGCTTCAATGTTGGGTTGAGCGTCACTAGTTGGATTTGCCTAATTAGGGTATTATTAGATATAATTTTATAATAATTTTTTAAAATTTATAATATATTAATTTTTAAAAAAGTAATATTTAATTTATTATTAATGAATAATTTTTTATTCATTAATAATATACAAATTATAATATATGATAAAAATAAATTTAAAAAATATTATTTTTATTATATATTATTATTTAAATATAAATAAAAAATTATTCAAAATTATTTTTCAATTTTAAAAGTTACGTTACTGTCAAACGTTCTAAAATTACACAACTTGGTTACGTGAAGCAGGGGTCTTCCTTCAGTCAATAAATTAACCTCATAGAGATTGAAACTTGTACACATGATCATAGAACTTTGAATTCAGGACAAGTCTATAACGCCTCTATTTTCTTCCTAGTCAATCTTACATTGATTTTGGGCATAGAATTTAATGTTTAGTGGTACAAGAATAATTAAAAAAATAAGTATAATAATTTTTTTTTTTAATTTTAACTGAACGAATAATTTAAAATATTAATTTTTTTATATATAAAAATTCGTTTGATTGGATAGAATAAATTTTAATAAAATAAAAAAAATATTATTATCTTATTTAATATGCAATAAAAAGAATTAAGTAATGTGATATTTTATTTTTTAATTAATAAATAAATTGAAATAATAAAAAAATAAGATAAGTAAAATGATTAAATTAATTTTAATATAAAATAAATAAATTAATTTTTTAAAATAAAAAAATAGATTTTTTTAAAAAAATTCTTACAAATTAATTTTTATAAAATATAATCAAATTAATTTTTTAATAATTAAATTAAATTATTTTAATAAAAAAAATATAAAATTAATATTATTTTACGACGAAATCTTGAATTTCATCTATTATAGGTAGAAGTTTATTTTCCATCACACGATGAAATAGAGTATTCCATCAAATTAAATAGTAGAATCCCATTTTTTATTTTAAATTCTTTTTCATTCTTATCAACCAAACGCGCCGTAATTTCAATATAGTCTACAAGTCTCAAATTTACTCTTTTCTTCGTGAATTATTAATGTAGTTTCTAAAATTAATAGTGTTAAAGAGTCTTAATGAAAATCATATAAATAAAACAAAATAATTGAACTTTCACTTCTTCTTTTTTTGGAATAAAATTCAACCAATTCAACATAATTCATATTGTCAATGTTGAAATTTTCCAAGTTGAGATTCATTTTCTAAATAAAGACAACGGAAGAGGAAAAAGAACCACCAGATCCCCAACTTTCTCTTCTCCTCCTTAATCTTCTTTGATCTTTTTTCTACACTCTTCCTTTCTAAAACAAGAAAAAAAAAATTGAAAGTATCAATTTTGGTTACTTTTTATTGAATCATCTAGAAAAATATGCAAAGTCACAAAATATAATCTAATAATAAAAGATTTAGGTTAAATCCAAGGCGTGGTTCGTATTGCAAATATTTAAAAATTGTATCTAAATTTTTTTTCTCGAAGAAAACTAGCAAAATTTGTATTGGATTTAGTCGTGAGAAAATTAAAAAAAAATTGGATTTGTTAGCTTGATATGAAGGGAAATTTAACTTTAAATATGGGATTCTACATAAAATTTCAGGAGAGGATTTTTTTTTTATCAAATAATTTTCCAGTAATTGTCTCACGGATAAATAAATTTATTCATTTAACACTAATTTGATATTCAAGTAGTATTCATAGGTAAAATTTTTAAATACAATTAATTTAATTAAAAAATAAAAAAAATTATTCTTAATTATTACAAAAATATTAATTTAGTATTAAATAACTATTAATTATACATCAAGTCAGATAAATGTGATAAAAAATTACAATTTTAATAATAAATTAAATTTGATATCAAATGACATTATAAATACTTTCATCTTCCAATTATTAAATTAAACAAATTACTCTATAAAAAATTAAATTAAAAATTCATCTCAAGATCAAAATATAATTTTTTATAAATAAATTTGAACATTTTTGTCTGAGAGAATTGTTTAATTAATTTTTATAAATTATCAATTAAATTATTATTTTTTGATAATTTTTAATCTTTAAAGTAAACATGAAGCTTTTAAATATCCTAGCAATTGTTAACATTTATATGAAAATTCATGTGAAGGGGCTAAACCTCCTTCAATATGCAAAGTTCAAAAGTGGTTTCTAATAGATTTTAGAGTTAGTATTTGATTCATCGACGATAGATAATTTTTTATTTATCAACAATGTTCAAATTATGACACGTGATAAAAATAATATTAAAAAATATTATTTTTATCATGTGTCATGATTTGAATATCGTTAATAAATAAAAATTTATTCACCATTAGTAGATCAAATATTTTTTTTTAAATTTTAATTCAAAACTGCTTTCTCTTACCAAAAGCTAATGTACAGAATTTGTTTGTCAGCAAAGCAGTTGGCAAATTGCATGCTTCGTGAATTAAGGTAAAATGATTTAGACATTTATTACATATAATTTGACTACGTTATCTTAAGCACCATGCAAAATTATAATTTCTAATTTTCTATATTTTTTTATAATATGATAATTAAAGGTACTTTCCAGTAATTTGTTTGGATGAACTTTTCACAATATTTAGACAAACAAAAATTATATTTAACCTATCTCCGATTTAAATATAATTAATAGAATTTCAGTTTTTTAGATGAAAAGAATACATGAATTATAGAATTTTGTATAATAATAAACTATTTAATTATAAATTACATTCCTTGACAGTTTTTATTTATTAAAAATTTAGGATAAACAAAGGTTAACGTAACTTTTTAATTTTTTTTATTTCAATTAGAAATTAAAAAGTATATGAATGTAATTTTTTAAAATTTTAAAAAAAATGAATGTAATTTATTTTTATTAATTTTAGATATTTTTTTAAAATTAATAACCGACTTGATGACCAAAAACCTTATTTCAGACACCGACTTTTCTCCGTCAAGTGTCAGACTATCAGTGTTAGAAAAATCACATTCAACGGAGGCGGATCACACGGGAAATGAGACAGTAAAGTAAAGTACGTGTACGTCTTTTCCTGCCTTCAAGTTTGAACAGTGTTTAAATTCTCATGAATCATTAGAATAACCATTATTGATTCCTTTCCATTCCCTTCCTGTTCAGAATCCTTACCAAATCAAGGAAATTTCAGAGCTTTCCTTAATGGGTTCGATTCGTTTAACCCACACTCCTCTTCCACCTCGCTTCTCTGCCTCCGCCTCCGTTTTCCTTCATCAATGCCTTGCTGGGCATTCCCATCTCGCCGGTTCCGTCCCGACACGGCGGATTTTCTCCTTCCCTGGTCGATCCCGCGGTGGCTCTTCTTTCCCGGCGGCTCATGCGTCGTCTGGCCCTCGCATCAATTCCGTTCCAGTAAGTATCGAGCCTCTAATGTCACCATTCTCTCTTTTTCTATGCATTCGTTTCTGATTTGCTATGTGGGGTTTCATTTCAGCGTGGGAATGGAACATATACAGTTGCTGATGTTATGACAAAGAGGGAAGATTTACACGTTGTGAAAACCACCACCACCGTTGATGAAGGTTGGTACTACCGACTCATAATGATGGTTTTCTCTGTGCCTTTGTTGCTGCTGTGTTATTTGATATTCCTCCCCTTTTCGTGTTTGTTATAGCCTTGGAGGCTCTTGTCAACAACAGAATCAGTGGTCTTCCCGTAGTCGATGATGATTGGAATTTGGTAATTTTTTATTTCCCTTTGACCATGTTAACATGGAGAATGAACATTTATTGTATCCTACTAAAAATGGCAAAGTAGTTAGCTCGCTTTGTAAGAGGTGATTATATTTCTCTTATCAATCTGAATTCCATTACCAAGCTAATGAGGGAAGTGTGCCAGGGATCTAGTTTCGGGCCAAGCCTGGGAACACCCTTCTCCATAACTATTAAAAAAAAAAGGAACTCTATTACGCTTTCTTTGATCTGATTCTTTAATTAGAGTGATTGAGAGGGTTTGTACTTTATGCCCTGACATTTGTTTCTGTCACCTTATGCTATTTTGGTTTCTAATATTCATCTGTAGATGTGTATCTATAGGTACATTTTGACTTTGTTTGGTATTTTGGTAGTGGCAATGGAATGCAACTATTGTGATTTGGACTAGCATATTTGATGATTATATAAACTTTAATTTCTTCTTTAGAAAATGCTTAAGCTTTTGTTAACAGCGTTAAAATTGATGTTTCGTGGTCCTAGGTGTTCTGTCTCAGTAACAAAGTGGGAGTCCATTGTTTAAATACCTCATTTGAGCCTATTTTTTGCTGCAGGTTGGTGTTGTTTCAGATTATGATTTGTTGGCAATTGATTCAATATCAGGTACTATGGAAATCATGAATAAGAAATTGGAAGTATTATTTAATCTCACTTTGTTCACATTTAAGCAGCAATAATTTCTGGCTGTATCCCTTATGTCAAAGCAATTCTATGTCTGTGTAAGATTGTCAGTTGATGTGAATCTTCATGAGTTAGCATTTGCAAACGTTATATGAAGACATTTGTGCTGTTATTGTTGAAAGATTGGAAAAGCACATTTTTTAGCAGAAATTTTCTCATGAAAAATTATTGATGATTGGTTTGATGTTACATTACAAAAATAAATTGGCAATTATATCTAGAGATGCCTGTGGCATGATCCCCTTGATGGTTGGAGAGAGAGAGGGAGAGAGAAATTTGATTAGGTGATTAGAGGCCAAATGGTGGTTTTATATCTTTTCTGCAGGTCTGAATCCCAGCCATACTGAAATAATATTATTGTGCATGTTTTTGTGAAGCAGTTTCTCTACAAATGTCTGGTTTTAATCCTAGTCTTTTTTTTTCTTTTGTTTTATATGTTGAGTGTTGTTGTCATGCAGGTCTGACTTGTCGTCTACTTCATCTGTATTAGATCAAATAGATTTAGATGTTGTTATATCAATCTTATGTTCTTGTTATACATATTGCAAATTTGTTACTAATGGTTCTTTTTGGCTTTTAGGAGGCAACCAAAGTGACACAAACTTGTTTCCTGATGTGGACAGTTCTTGGAAAGTATGTAAATTTTTCTATGTGCTGCTTCTTGATCGCTGTTTAATCATTTATTGTACTGCTTTGTGAATTTTTCTATCTATGTTCAATTACATCGCTGCCAATCATAAAAAAATTTCATTATCAAACGATTTTACTCAATGATGCGATTAAACAAGTATATATAACTGGTTGTATAGTAATGTGGTTGGTAAATTTGATGCCAGGTCTATTTCTGTTTCTGTTGTGATGATATTTACAAAGTTGCATTTGGACAGATTTTTTATGTACCACTTTGTAGTACGCAGAAATTCTGTTTCTTGAACATATATAGAGTTCTTGAATATAAATTAGTGAAACTAAACTTCATCTCGTGCTCCTAGAATATAAATTGCAACAGTGAATTAATTTGTACTTCTCAACTTAAGTAGAATTCTGTTCAATAATCCCCTCCCTCCACATTTTTTTTTCCCGTGAAGCGTTATTGTGGCATGTTTGTGCTATTTGATGCTTGCTCCCTTAAAACTTACTGGATCAGTCAGCAGTGCAAGTCTGTTTAAACAGTTTTTTCTTAAATAAACCGACTGTTTCTTGAACTATAACCTGATCGCATCTTTCATAGAATGTAAAGATTTTAATGGGAAACCATGATGTCCATGAGGGAATACAAATATTGTGCTTCCACTTAACCTTGAATTGGTGAATCGCACTTTTGAAAGTCAGCTAACTTAAGAGTTCCAATAAACTTGTAGATAGAAGATTTTAGTTGTCAGCCTTTCCTAGCCAATGGTCTAAATCTGTTGAAATTAAGAACCGGTGTCTTGCTATGCATATTTGCTTGGATTTTTGGGAGATTTTGTGATTATCCTGTAATCTGACATGATCCTCTAAAGGAACTCGCTTGGTCACAAGTCAGTGAAATCAAGATAGTAAACATTTCTTAAATAATCCTATCCCTATCTTCTTTCATTTGCTTGTCCTCAAACAAATGAGATCTACTTGTGTCTAGAACTATCAATTAGCTAGTCATCAGCATTCAGCAGTTTCTAATTACTGATTGTGTGGCAGACATTCAATGAGATACAAAAGCTGCTTAGTAAGACTAATGGAAAAGTTGTTGGTGACTTAATGACACCAACTCCACTTGTTGTTCATGAATCAACTAATCTGGAAGATGCTGCCAGGTACTGATTTTGTATACAGATTCAATGCCATTTATTTCTGTCTATTCTGTACCCTACTATTTTCTTCCCATATATATCACTTTTTGGATGCATTGGTATACCATCATCTTCATCTTGATATCTTGGATGTAGAGGCATTCAAGATGTCTATATATGAGACACAGGTAACCGAGATGCCTAGTGTCATCCAAACTAAGAGGCACGAGACAACACTACTTTGGGCGGTATTTAATTTTGTCAACTTTTATAAAATACTAATTGTATCTTTTCTTATACTAAACATGATAATCTTAAATATCATAATATCTTATACTTTAATATCTTATAACATAGTAATCCAAATAACAGAGAACGGTGTATCCAATAGCTCTATATTGTTTATCCAACTTATTGTCCCCTTTGACATTACATGTTTCTATTGAATTGAAGCTGAATTGTTTAAGACTCCTAAATTAGCAGTCTTGGTTACAAACTCGATTCATCTGTGCCTAACAGGCTGACACCATTACTTCTTGTGCCAGGATGTTGCTTGAAACAAAATACCGCCGACTACCTGTAGTAGATGATGCTGGCAAGCTGGTAAGAAGATTATTCATCCTCCATTGAAAGTTTCATCTTGCAATTCTTGCAGCTGTTGTTGTTTCTGATTATTCTTTGTTTCATTATTTAAAGGTTGGACTTATTACAAGGGGAAACATAGTTAAGGCAGCTTTACAGTCAAAACGAGCCGGTGAGTGGTGAGGGGCCTGCAGGGTTTCCGGGATGTAGTTGGAACTTCGAACAACTCTGCTTATAGATTATGCTGGTGAAAGGCATCCAACAAAAGTCATAATGTTTAGATCATTAACTGTACATGCAATTATCATCGAAAAGGGGGAGCTGAAGGGCACTTTTGCAGGTCTTCGAAGCTCTTTCAATGGGTGTTTTATTACTTTCTACCGTCTAAAGGAAAGGGATTTATTGATCTCCTTACTTGAGATGCTTTTTGATATAATCTATATATATATATATAGAGGCTTTATATGTTGGCTAGGAATATACATCATTTTCAGCATTGTAGTGTAAACTTCTAAATAGTAAATTGCGTAGCATTTTGGAGTTACTTGTCCAGGTCCTTATTATTTCATGTATTCTATTATTCAAAAGCCTCGTATACCGAGCCAAAAAATGTGATCTATTGTGGTACTTTTTTAAAAAATAAATTAATAAATAGGTTATTGTAATATTATCGATTAAGATACTAATGAAATTGATTTTTTTAGAATATATTGTGTATCTCATAAGGTATTATTAAGATTGCAGATATAACAATAATTTAACATTAGATATTAAATGACAAATTTGGTAATTCATTGTGTGTGTTTCAGTTACAAGAAATTTGGATGGTTTGAGAAAATAATTTTTTTTTGCTAAGAGTTCATGAAAAATAAAATAAGTGTGTAGGTGTGTTTGTATATATATACTTAATCATGAGAAGTTCTTAATTTAAGGGTGTGTTAATGATTTTTTTTTGTGTGAAGAATAATTAAAGTTGAAAAGAGACACTGTAGTCTAAAAATAGAATAAAATATTATTCTTAAAATTATGTTTGATATAATATAAAAATAAATAAAATTTTTATTATTTTTGTACGTTTAATATATCTTAAATAATATAAAAATAAAATAAAAAATTAATAAAAAAATAAAAAATTATTAAAATAATATTATTTTGACTTAAAAAATTATTTAAAATAATATAAATAAAAAATAAAAAATATAATTAGTAAGATAAAAACATTTATTAAAAATATTAAAAATATTAAAAAATAATTTAAATATTATTTATTTTATTTTATTTATCAAGAGACTTTTCTAATTCAATTATATGTTTTTTTTTCAAATTTTTATCACTTTTCAAATATAATATACTTTTTTACAAGTAAAATAATTTATATTTCATAATTTTTATATTTTATCAATTAAATATAATATCAAATAAAATAAAATTTTAAATTCTTATTCCATCAATTTAAATTTGCCTACTAAAGAGCACCTTAGCAACCATTATATAAATGATGAAATCTGAATTTAAACTTATAATTATCAAATTTTAAATTTGTCTGCTTACTTAGAGTTAATGAAATTTATAATGGGCGACATCACATTATGAGTTTCTTTCAATTATTTGCACCAATTGATCATAGTTTCTTTCTCCTAAAACCAATATTTTTACGCGCATTTTTCCAATTTGGTTTGACGTTATTACGTAAAACCTTGGAAAATGGAAACTTCAGTCAAACACCACAAGTCAAATTCTATTCGAATTGTAGTACCGACCATACTTTCCCCATCATCCTACTTCCCAAGTCCCATCACATTTTTGTGGATCCACATGCATTCTTTCGTATCATTCTCTACCCAATTTGCTTCAATATGTCACTCATGACGTTTCATCGTTAACCTTTTCTCATTCTCAGAATTATTGTTCTAAATCCCACTTTCTCAGATACACACTATAAAGTCCACCTTAGTAGAAAATAATATTATATGCTTTGATTTCGTCATTTGAATCTCCCTATTTTCTGCGAAGCTATGGTTTCTGAAACTGCTTCAGTGGAAATGTTCTTCTTCCCCTTCGTAGGGGGAGGCCATCAGATCCCAATGATCGACACTGCAAGAGCTTTTGCTGCTCATGGAGCCAAATCTACCATCATCACCACCGCCTTTAATGCTCTTCAATTCCAGAAATCCATTACCAGAGACCAACGTTCTGGTCTTCCAATCACCATTCACCCTCTCAATTTACCAGAAACCTCCGAAATCTCCGACGCTGACATGTCTGCTGGCCCTTTCACGGACACCTCAATACTCCGAGAACCTCTTCGCCAACTCCTCGTACAACACAAACCCCATTGCATTGTCATCGACATGTTTCATCGCTGGGCTGCTGATGTTCTTGACGAGCTTGGAATCACCAGGATCATCTTCAACGGTAATGGGTGCTTCCCTCGCTGTGTCCATGAAAGCATCAACCGATATGCTCCACATGAGAAATTGGGTTCGGATTCGGAGCCTTTCATTGTTCCGGGTCTCCCTGATCGGATTCAAATGACAAGGTCTCAGCTTCCACCTTTTGCAAGACTCCCATCTGGGTTCTCTGATAGGGTCAAGAAATCAGAGGAGAAGAGTTTCGGAACTGTCATAAATAGCTTCTACGAATTGGAACCTGCTTATGCTGATTATCTCAGAAACCAGATGGGGAAGAAGGCATGGCTTGTAGGACCAGTTTCTTTATGTAACAAAAACGATGAAGATAAAACAGAGAGAGGAAAGCTCCCCACAATTGATGAGCAAACTTGTATGAATTGGTTGAATTCTCAAGAACCCAGTTCAGTTCTTTACATCAGCTTTGGGAGTTTAGCACGTTTACCAAAAGATCAGCTGAAGGAAATCGCACATGGTCTTGAAGCCTCTGATCAATCGTTCATCTGGGTAGTGGGAAAAATCTTTAAATCTTCCCAAAAAGAAGAAACAGAGGATGAGGAAGAAAATTGGCTCCCTAATGGGTTTGAACAGAGGATGAAAGAATCAAAGAAGGGGTTGATAATCAGAGGTTGGGCTCCACAGTTGTTGATACTAGAACATGCTTCGGTTGGGGGGTTCCTGACGCATTGTGGATGGAATTCGACATTGGAAGGGGTGAGTTCGGGAGTTCCGATGATAACGTGGCCATTGTCGGCGGAGCAATTTTCGAACGAGAAATTGGTGACTAGGGTGTTGAAGATTGGGGTGGAAGCGGGGAGTGAAGAGTGGGTTTCGTGGAATGATGAACGGAAAGTGGTGGTGGGAAGAGAGAAGGTGGAAGTGGCGGTGAAGAAGCTGATGGGTAGAAGTGAAGAGGCAGAGGAGATGAGAAGAAGAAGCAGGGAAATTGCTGAAAAGGCCAAAAGAGCCGTCGAAGAAGGTGGGACATCTTACGGAGATGTTGATGCTTTGATTGAAGAACTTAAGGCTAGCGGCCAAAGTTAAAAGAAGTAATGATATGTATATATTTCTGATATTCTTCTTCTTCTTACTCGTCGCTACAATTTGTCTGCAAATCCCGAAAAATGGGTAGTGATGAGCATCATCAGCGCCATGTCTTCTTCTTCACCTTCCTCGCCCATGGCCACATATACCAACTGTAGACATTGCATTACGAGCGTTTAAATCTGCCGTAGGCACCACCTCTCCCAAGGCTCACATTATGTCACCATTCCAAGTTAGGAGTACGTAATCGGTATGGATATTAAAAATAATCTCGTTTCGTAAGCCTTTTTTTTTATACATATAAATAAATTTCTTACAATTAAAATAAATTGTAACAAAACTTATAATTACATATTCATTTAATAATTTAATTTCTATGCTATATAATTTCAATTATATTAAAATATACACAAATATCATATAATATGGAAGTTGAGATCCTGTCTGTGATATATAGAGCAACTCTAAAATATAAAATACAACATAAGTTAAAAGTTGAGAACTTTAAAAATAAAGTAGGTTCACCTATAAAATGTGTTGTTTAACTGATTAGCTATCTGAGGGAGATTGATCAAAATTTGTATTTTTATTTAAAAAATGTAGAAATATCGTGTAGTGAGTTTGACAACTGAGTGAGCAGATAATTCTTACCATAATGGAAACAGGACAAGCAGGGCACGAGTTTTTCCTTTACAA
This sequence comes from Gleditsia sinensis, assembly GCA_037074535.1. Classification (NCBI taxonomy): domain Eukaryota; kingdom Viridiplantae; phylum Streptophyta; class Magnoliopsida; order Fabales; family Fabaceae; genus Gleditsia; species Gleditsia sinensis. The sequence goes on from CM073463.1 coordinate 3,197,420, forward strand.
GTAAATATTTAATGCAAGAAAAAGATGAATATCGTATGTATCATATGTTTGAAAGATCAATAACAAGAAAGTTTCAGTATTAAGAGACATAAATATCAATATTGCAATATTATATAAATAAATACAAGTAAGTTTAGAATTTCTCATAAATTGAAAAACTCTCTCTATATTATAACCGTAGCCATATCTCAAGTATGCAGCAAAAGAAATGTTCACCATCAATCAGAAATCCATCAAGCAAAAGTCCGCATTCATCAGGCAAAAGCCCGCACAATTCATCCATCAGGCAAAAGCCCGTATTATCCATAAGGCAAAAACCCGCATAATTCATCAGGTAAAAGCCCGTACAATCATCCACTAGGTAAAAGTTCGCACACAATCAATCAGGCAAAAGTCCATTTCATAGAACTCAAGATGCACTAAGATTAGCATTCATAGCTACTAGATTGCAATGCTTTCAATTTAGATTTCTTTGTATAGATATAATAAAGAAATAATAAGAAATGCACGATAAACAAAAATGTCATATCTCTTCCAAAAAATATTATACTCACTGATCAACAATAATTACAACAACATCAACTTAACTTACACATTTATATCCAAAGGTGCACACATGTGTCTCATAAAATCATTTATCAATTCATATAAAATGCCAACACCTTAAACCAACATAATTTTTGAGTATTCTCAATCAGTATAGTTTAATATCAATAGAGAACTAAAATATAAATGATGCTAGTCCTACATTTTTAAGGTTTATATTAGGAGCTATGTTTTGAAATACATGTTCATAAATAAATTTCACATCAATAGTAATGTCTCATATGGATATATTAAATTAATAACTAGAAATTATGTTATAGTAAGTATTATCTACTCACTTGGTAAGGGCTTCAAGTTAGACAGTTCTAAAATATACTTTTTCAATCCGCATTTGATCAATTAGACCTCAAAAACGTGTCCGAAGGGTCCACATATCAAGGAAACGTCTTCGTGAATTTGGTCACTATTCACCGCCGAAAATCACTATTCACGACGAACAAAAAGCAGTCAGATGGCCGAAAATATACATATCTTAAAGTTTATCTAACTTCTGAATCCATCTACGGTGTCAGAATTTCAATTAAAGGTCTCTAAGTAAGAGTTTCAGAATTTACCTTTTTTTGAAATTTTTTACTTCAGATCTACGGCGATTTAACGACTGATTTGAAAAATTGATCGGTCAAAATCGTAGTACTCTTTGTCCTGAATCCAGTAACATCTTCAGTTTCGAGATCGAAAGCCAATAGGCACTCTAGATTTAAAGAAAAAGTTGAAAGTTACTATTTACTCACTATTCATCCGTTTCAAAATTTCTTCAGAAATGCCGTCTCCTTCATTGTCTCCCCTTCTCCCTTTTCCCTTTTATTTTATTTTTATTTTTTAATAATAATTATTATTATTTAATAATTGAATAATAAGATTTTATCTTTTATATATTCATATAAATTTCGTTTTTCATTCTAAAATATCCCAAAAATTTCTAAATTTTTTTCATTCTCATAAACCTTTAATTGAACTCTTAACTCATGATTTTTCTTGATAAAAATTGTAATAAACAAATCTCAATATAAATATCTTTTTTTACATATTAAAAGAAAAAATATTTATAAAAATACAATAAAAATTTATTAGAGGTCAATATAATTATTTTAAGTAAAACAATAATTATTTACTTAAAAGTCAACTTACTTTTAGCAAGACATAATCATTTTTAAACACATAAAATTATATTTGTTTATAACAAAATACTATTATTTAAAAATAAAAATTACGCGTCAAAACGTAAATTTTCATATTTTTTTTTGTATTTTTTTAACCCATGTAGTAAATATATATATTTTCTACGGTTCTTATCCTCATTTTTGAAATTTTTTCTTTTATTTCAAATTTTCTTTAATTAAAATTTTTGTTAAATTCTACGGTTAGTACACATTATTTCCAAAGCAACAAGAAAAGCTAAGATCAACATCGAAACCATCAAGCTCCCTTGTGCATAAGCACGTTGATAGGGTATGAGAAGTTAGGGTGTCAAAATTGATTCGAACGGATTCAAATTAAAAAAAAATCAAATTAAATCGACTTTTAATTAGAGAAAATTGATTAGTTTGATTTAATTTTCGGTTCAAACAAATTTTAAACCCAACCAACCGATTAATATATTAATATATTATATAATTTATTATTATATATAATTATTCCTACATCAAAGCATTCACGTGCTTCTCCTTTATGCTTCTCGAGTTGTGAAGCATTAAATTACTCACATGTGATGTCTGTCATTTAATTGCTTCTCAAGCCCCATGCAATTGATAAGTTGCATTTTTTGTGTTTCAAACTTTTATTTTTTAATTTTTTGGATGAAGACATTTGGCCTTTCTTCAAATTGCTGACATCAACAACATTGTGTGGACTTTTTATCTTTTTGCTCATGCTTCGCAAGCCCTTGCCCCTTATTCTCTGAATATTTCACAAGATAAGATGAAAGTCCTCTTTTCTAGCCACTCAAGACAGAGAACAGAATGGTCCATCTAGATTTTCTATCATCTTCAAGCTGGAGAAAAAAATCTGAATATTCATACTCCATCATATTACGATGGAGCAAAGGACTGCTTTAAAAAGATGAAGTAACTCAAGCAAAAAGCTGGTAAGTTAAGTAAATCCTTTATCGGAACGTTCACCACAACGAATCACTTCTGCTGCTATCGGTCCATTTGCAAAGTTCTTCTGATTTGCATTTCTGTCTTACTCACTTGCGAGCTCTGTTTTGCCCTTACTTTTAGCTTTTTTTTTAAGCTTACACCGACTGTAATCATACCACTCCCCTCGGTAACCACAAGAAAAAAATTGATGAACCGAATCAAATCGAACCGATATTCTATTGGTTCGGTTCCGCAGACATAAGAAAATCGAACAAGTCTATTTTTTTCAAACAATATTTGTCATTGGTTCGGTTTGGTTGAGTCTGCAAACTTGACCGAGCCAAACCTATGAATAGCACTAATGAGAAGGTAGAATTATAATTAAAGGAAAAATTACATATATATTTTTACCTTAATCTTTGCATCTAGTTAAAATTTTTAATCTGATAAGTTTTATTATCTCATTGCAATTTATTCCTTACTAATGTCATGTTTAGTGAACTAAAATAGAGAAAGAATATAATATGAAATTGAGGATTCTATTGTTTGATTGAATAACTTTGGTGGAATGCTCTATTCCATCAAATAAGGAAAAATCAAATTTTTAACAAAAATTAGAAAATCTTGTATTCCATTAAATAAGGGAAAAGTCATTTCTTCATAATATTCTTGTAAGTTGTGTTTCTTTTATCTCATTGTTGTACTTTGTTTGAAGTTTTAATTTTTTTTTTGTTATAAAGAATTTATATTATAGTAATTTAATATAATTACCAGAATATATAATTTAGTATTTTAATTATTTATGATCTTTTAAATCAATTGAATAAGAAATAATTATATTTTATCATAAAAATAGATGAAGTGATGAATCTAAGTAGAAAAAAAAAGTCATTTGTTTCCTTTTTTTAAAACAAATTAATTTAATTCACATTAGAATACAAATTTTATAATTTAAAGTTTAAGGGTAATTCGGTCTTTTCACTTACACTTCTTTTCCATTCTTTCAATTTATTATTATATCGAATAGTGGAATATCATATTATCTCAATTCTTTCCATAACATATTAAACGAAGTAATGTGTTTTTATTCTTCTTTTTATTCCTATTTTTTTTTCTCTTTCTATTTCTACTAAAATTCATTCCACTCAACTAAACGTGAACTAAGTGTTTGGTTGGGGAGAATGGAGGGAATGGGAGGAGAGGGAAGAATTTTTTTTAAAATTACTTTATTTGGTTTAATAATTTGGAGAGGAGGGGAGGGAAAATGGAGGAAAAAATCCCTCCCCTGCCATCGTTTTCTTTCTATCCAAAAATGAGGGAATTTGGAGGGGAAGAAAAATGTGAACAATTCAAAAGACGAACATACCCTCAAGTAATTTTCTTAATACTCAAATTATCCCTAATCTTTTTTTTTTGGACAAAAGGCCAAGGCAAGGGCCTAAAAAATGATTTCAAATTTTTTTAATAGTTATTTTATTTTACTTTCCCTTCCCTCCCTCAACAAACCAAATAAAGAAAAAATTATTTTTCCTTCCCTCCCTTTCCTTCAAACTAAATTAAACAAAAAAAAAATTATTTTTCCTCCCTCCCCCTTCATTGAACCAAACACTCTCTTAGTGTCTAAATTATATGTTAATTTTAATAATAGCTATGTGAAATTAATAAAAAAAATTTATTAGCCTCCCTCTTCTTTATATGAAGGGTAGTTTGGTAATTTTTTATAAATACCGTTAAAGTTAATTTTCAATTTAGATAATAAGGGATAAAATGTAATGAAACAGATAAATTATGAAGTTAATTGTCAAAATTAATATATTAAGAGAAAAATTATATTATTAATTTAACTTGCATCATAAGAAAATAACTTTTTCAGAGGTTAGTTTTAGAAGTGACTCTAAAAGATTGCTATTAAAAGTAAAACAAAAAATAATAATTTCAATGGCGACAAAATCTCTATTAAAAGTCTTTTTTTTTATAGTGTTAAACGGTGGCTGCAAAAAATTATAAAAATATCATTTCATTTATTTGATATTCCATTTTTTTCTTTTATTTATGAGAAGGATAATTTAATATAATTTAATATAATTATTATTACATTCAATGTCTAATTTAGTAGATAATTAGGGGATCAATAGTAAAACTTAGTAAATAAAAAAAATTACAATTAGAGATAAAAATCAGGCTAACAAAATCAATTTTCCCAAATTAATATTATTATACTAAGATATTATTATTATTATATATTATTTTGGCATGACAAATGAGATTTTCTTTATAAATTTTTAAATAAATCTTCAACCTTTTAACATAACATTTCACATAATTATTAATAGATGAATTGTAAAAATTAATAAATTATAAAAATACAATTAAAAGTAAAAAAGAAGAAGCAATTTTTCCATATTAAATAATATTACCATACTTAGATATCATTATCTTATACTCTTCTGCCATTATAAATGAGCTTTTCTTTATAAATTTTTAAACAACTCTTCAACTTCTAACATGAAATTTCACCTTATATATCTAACAAACTATTCAACATAATACAAAGAAGATAGAGATGAGAATGAATGGCTGCCTGAAAGATTTGAGAGAAGAATGGAAGGTAAAGGAATAATAATACGAGGGTGGACTGTTGGATTAAGGGAGAAGCTCTGCAAACTCATTTATTGTTTCCCTATAAAATATGTCAAGAAAAGTAGGCCACTGTTTCAGTTTATCATGTTCTTATATATTGTCAAATATTGCAACATTTCGGCTGCTGTTGTTTGACCTTTGGCACATTAGTTTGCCTATAAATATGCAAGGACATAGAAGGGGAAAATGCATCAAGGAGAAAAAGAAAGATTTAGGCATCTTTGCATCCTATCCCATCTTCTTCTTCTATAACTTTTGTAGAGAAAAAATTGTAAGGCTTTTTGCTTCTATTGTTAGAGAGAATAATAAATGTTCTCTCCTTGCAATTAGAGAGTTGTTGTAATAGTTCTATTCTTTCTAGTGTGATCATTTTTCACTTTTCTCGTAGATATAGCTTTTATTGGGTGAACCATGTTAATTTTTAGTGTTCATTTTATTTATAATTTTCTCATTTCAAACATTAGTTGTGAACTTATTATCTATCTTTATATTTATTAACAGTGGTATCAAAGTTTCCTTTTCATAAGTCTTAGGATGCTCTGTGGTTGCGGCTATTAACCGATCTTCCACATCAAAAAATATTTTCTGAGGTAGTGGTTTTGTATTACAATGCTGTCACATCCCTACTTTAAGGACGCGAAAATCTCTCATATCCGATAAATTTTCCCATTATGTTCTTGAAAATATTTTAACAATACAACATATTCGAGTATTACCATATGATTACAAATTTGCAATACTAATTACAATCGTCCACATAATAAGTCATAACAGGATAATATCCTACATTTACACATTATTCAGCATAGCTAATTATACACGCCAAGTCTACTCTTATCAGTTTTCACAACGGAAATAAGGATCCTGCCTGTGACGTTCAGAACAACTCTAAAGTACAAATATATTACAAGTTTACATCCTGAGAGCTTAGGAACAATTTAGGCTCACCAATTAATATGACACCCAATCGATCAAGTAGCCGCAGGACCAAATTCTGGGTCTTTATCTGAAAAATATTTCAACCACGTGTAGTGAGTTTTACAACTCAGTGAGTAGTTAATACCTCCTATAGCCTCTCAGATCAACATAAGGATGTACTCTTATTTTAATAAAAAAATATATCATATTAAAATCTATCGTTCAGAAGTACATCCTCATGGGACCCGTATTTTCAAAATATTCTCAGTTCCAATTACATTCAAATATCTGTACTCACATAAGATACAAATTGTTCTTAAATCATGTTTTACATGCAATAAAAAGCAATTCTTTTATATAATGTTCAAGTATGCCACAACTTCAATATACTCAATAAATAAACATAGATTGTGAGTTCATCACCCTTCTGTCTCTTCACAATACCATAGTCACAATCATCAGGGAATGTGAGTTCATCACCCTACTGCCTCCTCACATTACCACTGACTACAACTTCAATAGATCAACAGGGAATGTGAATTCATCACCCTTCTGCCTCCTCACATTACCACTGTCATCATCACAATAGGTAATTAGAGAATGTGAGTTCATCACCCTTCTGCCTCCTCACATTACCACTAATACCACCTTCACAATACCGTCTCAAGCCATATAATCCCGTCATTACTCATCAATGCATATATATATATATATATATATATATATATATATATAAACATGTATCACTGTGCATATCCATCAAATGCTATGCATAATTATCATATAACTCGCCATACAATCATATTCAGCAACTTATCACTTTTAAAACAGAGCTTTCAGTTTCAACACAAAATGTTTTATCATAAATTTTCCAATCAGAGAAATCATATAATCATGCCTATATCCGAGGCAAACATAACATTGTAAAATCAATGTCATATGCATATCATATTTTCTTTGCCATGTAATGCGAAATGCATTTAAAAATAACATATTCAAAGCATTTCAAAAATCTCTTTCAAAAATTATACTCTTCTTGAACTAAATATCATTCCTCAATCATTTTCAAATATTCCAAACCATATCAGAGACATATGAACATATAAATATCATGTAATCATATTCATTTATCAATGAAAAGTTCAAGAAGAGTAAAAACAAGCTATAGGAAGAATTATCTACTCACAAGGTAAGGGCTCCGAATTGGACAGCCCTAAAATACTCTTTTATAGTCTGAATTTGACCAAATAAGCTTCAAAAACGTGTCCGGAAGGTCCAATAACCTAGGAAATGACTTCTGGGGCTTGGTCAACGCTGGTCAACGTAGGGGGTACTATTCACCGCCGGAGACTATTCATCCGCCACTATTCATAGCCGAAATTACTATTCATCCGTCACTATTCACGGCCAAAATCACTATTCACCGCCATATAAAAAGTTACCAAATGACCAAAACAATTACATATCCTATTGTTTATCAAGCTTCTGAACTCATCTACGGTGTCAGATTTCTAATTTGAGGTCTCTAAGTAAGAGTTTCAGAAGTTACCTTTTACCGAGATTTTCTACTTCAATCTACGGCGATTCAACGGTGGATTTGAAAAACTGATCGGTCAAAACTGAAGTATTCTTCATCCTGAATCCAGAAATACCCTCAGTTTTTAGATCGAAAGCCAATCGGTACTTCATATCCAAAGATAAAGTTTGAAGTTACTATTTCACACTATGCACGACTATGCATGTTGTTCGTCTTCTCTCCCCATCTGATACTCGTCCCCGATTTTCATTTTATAACTTTTTTTTTAATAAATAATAATAATTAAATAATTAATAATAGGATTTTCTTTTATAAAAATTCATATAAATTCTGTTTTTCATCATAAAATATCCCAAAAATTTCTAAAAATTTCCATTCTCATAATTCTTTAGTTAAACTCTTAAATCATAATTTTTCATGATAAAAATCTCAATAAAACAAATTATTAAATAAATATATTTATACATAATAAAAGAAAGAATATTTCTAAAAATATAACAAAAATTCATTTGAGGCCGGTATAATTATTTGAAGCAACACAATAATTATTTTACTTAAAAGTCTACTTACTTTTAGCAAACATAATCATTTTTGAACAAATAAAAATATATTTGCTTATAGTACGCGCCAAAATAGAAATTCTCCTATTTTCTTTGTACTTCTTTAACCCATGTAGTAAACATACATATTTCCTACGGTTCTTATTCCCATTTTTGAAATTCTCGCTAAATTTTACGGTTATTACATTCTTCCCCCTTAAAGAAATCCGGTCCCCGAATTTCATCGCCATAGTTGCAGATAAATACTAACCTCATTGTTCAAACAAATGCGGATATCGGGCGCGGATGTCATCTTCTCTTTCCCACGTAGCTTCCTCAGATGAGTGATTTTGCCATATCACCTTAACCATTGGAATATCTCGTGACCGCAACTTTTTCACTTGTCGATCAGCAATAGACATCGGCTTTTCCTCATAGGTTAAATTCTTATCCAATTGAATTTCCTGGTGTTGAATGACATGAGTAGGATCCGGTAAATATTTTCGTAACATAGACACATGAAATACTGGATGTACATCACTCAGCTTTGGTGGCAGAGCTATATATGCCACTGCACCTATTCTATCCAATATTTCAAAAGGGCCTATATACCGAGGGCTTAACTTCCCTTTCTTTCCAAATCTCATCACTCCTTTCATGGATGAGACTTTCAGGAACACTTGTTCACCCTCTGAAAATTCTAACTCCCTTCGTCTATTGTCAACATATGCCTTTTGTTTGCTTCGAGCTGCCTGCAGCCTTTCTTTAATCAGCTTTACCTTGTTCAATGCTTCTTGTACAAGATCTGGCCCTATAAGTTTAGCCTCGCCCACTTCGAACCATCCAATGGGGGATCTGCATCGTCTACCATATAAAGCTTCAAATGGGGCCATCTGTATACTAGTCTGGTAACTATTATTATATGCAAATTTAGCCAAAGACAAGTACATATCCCAACTTCCACCAAAATAAAAAATGCAGGCTCGGAGCATGTCTTCCAAAATCTGAATCGTACGCTCAGACAGACCATCAGTTTGGGGATGGAAAGCTGTGCTCAAATATAATCTCGTTCCTAATGCTTCTTGAAAAGCTTTCTAAAATCGTGTCGTGAACTGTGGCCCTCGATCAGATATAATCGATATAGGGACTCCATGTAGTCTAACTATTTCATTTAAATAGAGCCTTGCATACTGAGTTACGTTGTAGGTTGTTTTCACAGACAAAAAGTGTGCTGACTTCGTCATGTGGTCTATAATGACCCAGATAGAATCATTTCCTTTGGGAGTTCTTGGTAATCCAGTGATAAAATCCATAGTAATTCTCTCCCACTTCTATTCTGGTATTTCTATTTGCTGATGTAACCCTGCAGGTCGTTGATGTTAAGCTTTTACCTGCTGGCATGTCAAGCAATGAGAAACATATTCCGCAATATCCCTCTTCATACCATCCCACCAATACAATTCCTTCATGTCTTGATACATCTTTGTCGTTCCTGGGTGTATGGTATATGTAGATCGATGTGCTTCCTCCAAAACTTGTTTCCTCAAGTTACTAACATTTGGAACACATAATCGTCTACCGTATCGTAATGTCCCTTCAGTATCCACTAAGAATTCAGAATCCTTGCTATCCTTCAATTCACTCTTAATCTTAAGCAAATTAGCATCCTTATCTTGATCGGCTTTGATTTGCTCCACTAAGGAAGATTGGAGCTGCACATGAGCCAATAATATTTCTGGTTCTTTTACTTCAAACTTTATCCCTTTACTTTCTAATTTATGGATTTCTTCTAGCAATGGTCGTCGCACCTCTGCTATATGAGCCAAACTTCTCATGGACTTCCTGCTTAGAGCATAAGCTACTACATTTGCTTTGCCTGGATGATACAAAATCGTACAGTCATAATCTTTCAGTAGTTCCATCCATCTTCTTTGCCTCAAATTAAGATCCTTCTGTTGAAAAATATACTTGAGACTCTTGTGATCTATATAAATCTCACAAGTTCTTCTATACAAGTAATGTCTCCAAATCTTTAGAGCAAATACTACAGCTGCCATCTCTAAATCATGGGTGGGATAATTCTGTTCATACTTCTTCAACTGTCTGGATGCATAAGCAACTAGTCTCCCATTTTGTATTAACACACAGCCTAAGCCCACTCTAGATGCATCATAGTATACTACGTAGTCTCCAGTATCCGTAGGAATGGTAAGGACTGGGGCTGTAGTTAAGCACTCCTTTAGTTTTTGAAAACTCTCTTCACAAACATCAGACCACTCAAATTTTATTCCTTTCCTAGTCAACCAGGTCAAAGGAGCAGCTATTTTTGAAAAATCTTTAACAAATCTACGGTAATAGCCTGCTAACCCGAGAAAACTACGAATTTCAATTACTGTCGTAGGACGTGGCCATTGCTGTACTACTTCTATCTTTTTGGGATCAACATGAATACCATCTTTGGTAACCACATGCCCTAGAAACGTAACACTACTAAGCCAAAATTCACACTTTGAAAACTTAGCATACAACTGATGTTCTCTTAGGGTTTGCAAAGCTATCCTTAGATGTCGCTCATGCTACTCTGAACTCTTTGAATACACCAGAATATTATCGATAAATACAATAATAAACTGATCCAAGAAAGGTTTAAATACCCTATTCATTAAGTCCATAAATGCAGCTGGGGCATTCGTTAAACTAAATGGAATTACTAAGAACTCGTAGTGCCCATACCGAGTCCTAAAAGCAGTTTTTGAAATATCTTCCTTCTTTATTTTCAATTGATGATACCCAGATCTCAGATCAATCTTTGAAAAACATTGAACACCTTGTAATTGATCAAACAAATCATCTATTCTGGGTAAGGGATATTTGTTTCTTATAGTCACCTTGTTCAACTGCCTATAATCAATACATAGACGTAAAGATCCATCATTTTTCTTCACAAAGAGAACAGGAGCACCCCAAGGAGATGTGCTAGGTCAAATAAAAATTTTATCTAGTAAATCTTGCAGTTGCTCCTTCAATTCTTTAAGTTCTACGGGTGCCATCCTATAAGGAAGTATGGATATTGGTTGTGTTCCGGGAAGAAGATCAATACCGAACTCAATCTCCCAATCTGGTTGTAATCTTGGTAACTCTTCAGGAAATACATAAGGGAATTCTTTAACTACTGGAACCTGTTCTAAACTTGTATACTTCATATCAACATCCCTAACTATTGCTAAATATCCCTGACATCCTCTTCGTAACAGTTTATGAGCTGTTAAAGCTGAAATTAAATTACTAGATTCCTTACTACAATCTCCTTGTATCATAAAGGAAGATTCTCCAGGAACATTAAACTTAATCACCTTATGATGACAGTCTAGAATGGCATGACATGATGCCAACCAATCCCTTCCCAAAATCACATCAAAGTCTATCATATCTAGAACTATCAAATCGATAAGAGTCTCCTTGCCTTTTATCGAAATCTCACATGATTTATACACATCATGTACTAATAGGAATTCTCCCATTGGAGTAGCAACCATGAAAGAACAATGCAAACTAGTAGGATCTCTATCCAAGTTCTTAGCAAAGCATGGTGATATATAAGAATGAGTAGAACCAGGATCGAACAGAACATATGCTTTATGGGAACATACTGATAATGTACCTGTCATAACTGCATTTGAGGCCTGAGCATCCTGTCGTGTCAAGACAAAAACTCGAGCTGGTTCTCTCCCTCGATTCCCTGACCTTCTACCAGTACCACCACTACTTGCTTGGACTGAGGCTGCTCTACTTGGTCGTGCTGGCACAGATGCAGGGGGTGAAACTGGTTGCACTGATGCTTGACTAAAACTTCGTAGTTGTGGGCAATTTCTCATCAAATGACCCACTTGTCCACACTTATAACAAGCACCCATTTCTCTACGGCACTGTCCTGTATGAAGCCTACCATAGAGGGGACATAAAGGAATCGATCTTGAATCTTGTTGACTCGGGGGTCTCATATTTCTTTGGAACATTCTCTACTTATTAATGTTAACTGATGGCTGGTTAGAACTACTAGCTCCTGTTTGGATAAAATGCTGTGAATTTTGAAATCTTGACCCACTGACAGTAGGATTAGATCTAGTCTGGACATTACTATCTCGATCTCTTTTCCTTTTCTTAAGACCTTCTATGTCAGCTTGCTCTCGTGTTTCCATCATTCTAGCACAGCTCACAGCTGCTGAATAAGTTGAAAAATGATCCATCTGAGGACCCACTGTAACATCTCGTAATTTTTTAGACATTTTCCTTAGAAATTCTTCACCTTACATATATGCATAGAAATGTTCTAATATTAATGGAATAGGTAAAGAAAGAAAACCTAAGAGGAAATATTAGAAATAAACATGTTAAAGAAAGGTGAAATTCTTAGGTAAAGAAAGATAAATTTTTGTGAAGTAAGTAAATGTCTTAAAATTTCAAGAAGATCGGATTAGGGTAATTTTTTCTTAATTTAAGAGCAAAAGTTACTAAGTTTAGTATCTCTACCTGTAATTGGGCTTTAACCTATAGACACTTCATATAGAGTTTTTCTATTTCACATGAATTTTTAGCAAGCCAATATGATAGCCCAAGGAAGAAATAAAACATAGACTTGGACTAGGATATAGAAATTGGACCGGTAGCCCAAAAATCATGAAAATGTGACCAAGCCCATTATGAAAGGTAGAATTTTAACCAAAGTAAGAAAAATGGGCAAGAATGAGCCCAAACCCAAGAGGAAAAATAAAAATAAAAATAAAATTAAAGTGATGAAATATTGGTGTAATCAAGATTAAGTGACATGGCATTAAGACAAAAATTTAGCAAGTGGTGTGATTCTACATCCATCATTTTGGCAAGTGGCATAATAATACAAGGCTTTAGGACAAAAACATCTATATCCTACATTCATAACTTTAACAAGTGGGTAATAATACATAGCATTATGACAAAACATCATTATTCTACACAAATAATTTTAGTTAAGTAAGAAAAATTCAAGGGTTATAAATTTGCCACTTAAAAAGGCAAATCTATCATACTTGATTAAGACAAAAGAAAAAGGAAATGAATCCCTAAATCAAAGGGATCTTGCCCCATATCTTAAGAACATATCATCATAATTTTCAAAATACAAATCTCCTTTTTCTATGCATATCTTGACTAAGGAAGAGGAAGACAAGAACATAAGTTGTTTGTTTTCCAAAAATTCAACAAAGTGTATCCTAATTGTGATAAGGTAGACCCATGATCATGAAAGGTGAATTATTTGGTGGTCTATATAAAAAAACCCACCCTTACAACATTAGAATTTCGTCCAAGTGAGGGAGAGCAAAAATAGAAGCAAGGTAGTGTGAGGAAAGGAGAGGAAGAAAGGAAGAAAGAGGAAGGAGAAGTCTAGGGGACTAAGTGCTCCAGGTAAGTTTAACAATATTTCTTTTTGAAGAAAACCTTTGAAACTCATAATATTTATATGAGATTTTGATCTTAGAACTTTGATGATTGGTCATGGATGTTGCTATATCATGTTACATATTGATCTTGCATGTGATGTATGTTTGAATACTTAGGTTGGTGTAGATAGTTCTGCATGGGTATGGCTATGGTTGACAGAATTTTAAGTTTCGGTATTTTAATTTCTGGGAACAATCTATAAGGAATTAAAATAAATGGTTAACATAAGAATTAAAGATATATGTGTCACGGATTTTTACCCACTGGAATAATTCCATTTGGAGTCCATATGAGGTAGCTATAGTCTGATTAGTAGTTAAAGGTCAGAAAATGAATCATCAGGGAATAATATGTTAGGATAGCTTCGGTAATTTAATTTTTGGAAATTATTGGTAGGGAATTAAAATAAATGGTTAACATAAGAATTAAAGATATATGTGTCACGGATTTTTACCCACTGAAATCATTCCATTTGGAGTCCATATGAGGTAGCTATGGTCTGATTAGTAGTCAAAGTTCAGAAAATGAATCATCAGGAAAGAATATGTTAGGATAGCTTCGGTAATTTAATTTCTGGAAATTATTGGTAGGGAATTAAAATAAATAGTTAACATAAGAATTAAAGATATATGTGTCACGGATTTTTACCCACTGGAATTATTCCATTTGGAGTCCATATGAGGTAGCTATGGTCTGATTAGTAGTCAAAGGTCAGAAAATGAATCATCAGGGAAGAATATGTTAGGATAGCTTCGGTAATTTAATTTCTGGGGATTATTGGTATTGAATTAAAATAAATGGTTAACATAAGAATTAAAGATATATGTGTCACAGATTTTTACCCACTGGAATCATTCCATTTGGAGTCCATATGAGGTAGCTATGGTCTGATTAGTAGTCAAAGGTCATAAAATGAATCATCAGGGAAGAATATGTTAGGATAGCTTCGGTAATTTAATTTCTGGGAATTATTGGTAGGGAATTAAAATAAATGGTTAACATAAGAATTAAAGATATGTGTGTCATGGATTTTTAGCCACTGGAATCATTCAATTTGGAGTCCACATGTGGTCGATATGGTCCGATTAGTAAGCCAAGGTCAGAAAATAGTTCATCAGGGAAGATTATGTTAGGACAGCTGTTGTATTTTTCTGGGAATTATCTGTATGGAATTAAAATAAATGGTTAACATGAAAGTTATATATCTATGTCTCATGGAAATATACCCACTGGAATTATACAATTTGGAGTTCATATGAGGTAGATATGATCCGATTAGTAAGCAGAGGTCAGAAAATATTTATTCAGGGAAGAGTATGTTATTAATGCTTTAGTTTTTGAATTTCTGGGAATATTCTGTAGGGAATTAAAATAGCGTGCCAACATAAAAATTATAGATATATGGCTCATGGATTTTTAACAACTGGAATAACTCAATTTGGAGTTCCAATTTGGGAGATATGGTCTAATTAGTCAGTAAAGATCAGAACCTATCCGAGAGGAACTATCCTGTACTTTGAGGGAGTAATATCACCTTCGTTTCTTAATTTTTTCGCTACAATGTTCAACATAATAGTTTTAGATAATTGTTTTATCTTGAAATGGACACTAAGATCACCTACATCAGAGTTAAATTGAGGGAGTTATGCTCTGATTAGTAAGAGAAAGTTAGATAGGATAAAAACCTGCATCAAGAAAAATAAAGGAATAAAATTAGTATTTAAAAAAGAAGATTAATCTTAATAAATGACTAGTATAGCCATAGCCATTGCCATTGTATGAACTTCTTACCATCTTAAGTGTGAAATTTTGACATGGACATATTTTATAAAGTGATATTTGAAATGGTTATGTTCATGGCATGATTACCAATGATTTATGGTAATAGTTATATTTTGATGAACATACTTGTTATTGAAAGCATATTTTTGGCTAACATTGTGAAAAGAAAAGAAATGAGCACGGTCACATGACAATCCGTGTGGTGCACCAGTAAGGGATGCCCTACCAACAGTTATGATCATGATAATGAGAAAAGAAAGAGAAAGTGGGCCATGTCGGACGGAGCGAGAAAAACCCGTACCGGAGAGTAAATGATACTCACCCTGACCGGGGTAGCTTGAAATAAGAATAAGTTGATGGCCATCATATGATATTTTGAAAATAGTTAATCCTGTCATACATATCATTACAGTATGATTCTTATGTGCATAGATATAATGCATTCATGTGACCAAAAATATTTTCTGTAGTTTATACAGCTGAACATGACGTGATGAGCTTTACTAATGATAATTTATTGTTGAACTTACTGGGATTTAATTCTCACAATATTTTCATATCATGTTCAAAAAATTATTTATGCAGCTTTTGTTTCTAAGGCTCTGGCTCTTAGTGCACATTGGATCGAGTTACTTTATGTTGGGCAGATTTCAGAATCAAATAAGATGTTTGTGGTCGAGTTGGCTCAGATCCCGGTGAAGGTGCAACCACCCGCACCTGTATCTCCGAAATTGGTCAACCAAAATAAACAAGATGTAAATATCTATGTGTTTGATATGTTATACGTCTGTTTTGATTAATGACATGTATGTGAACTCAATATTGTAAAATAATAAAGGAAAAAAAAGGTTGTTACACCCACTGACTTAAATAATGGGCGTATCAATCTCAAAATAAATCTCTTAATTCTATCCTTTTCAGTAGGGACCAAATATGGTGCATATCTGGACAACCAAATAAAACAGATGTCATATTCCGAAACTGACATGTTTGGTGTTTGTTTCAATTCCTCAAACTCTCTGGCCTTTTTGTCTCTTTCACTTGTTGGTAGAAAGCGATTCATAAATGCTTCCTTAAATTCGTCCCACTCTAATGGTGGTAACCCAACTGCCCGTCCTTGTACAAATATCTCAAACCAAACTTTGGCCACATCAAACAGTTGAAAAGACACCAACTCAACAGATCTTCTACTAGAGCACCCCAAGGCTCTGAAAACTCGTTCCACAGCATCAATAAATATCTGTGGGTCTTCCTGAACATCTGACCCAGAAAAAGTCAGAGGTTTTAACTTAAGGAATTGCGGTAATGACACCTCAATTCCTCTAAACTTGTCCTCTTGCTCAGCTGTTCTTTTCAATTCTTGCACTTCAGGAGCATTTTCTGCTGGCTGGCCTTCCCTTCTACCCTGTTCCACTATAAATCCAGCCAATGTTTCTAAACTTCTATGTATACCAGCAATCATATCAGCGGTTCTATCAGGTGGCTCTTGAGGGGTTTCTACTCTTTCCTCAGGAACTCTATCAGCTACAGGAGTCTGTTCATCTTGTCTTGGGGTTCTCAAACCCCGTGCATTCCCTCTACCTCTACCTCTTCCTCTAGGTCAGCCTCTACTATGGCCTCTTTGTACTGGTATTGTAGATTGTGCAGACTCTTATGTAGAGGGTGCACGATCTACAGCTTCTTCTCTAGTGACCGCTCTAATTCTTGGCGGCATCATTAACTATACAGAATAAAACACCTCTTTAGGATACTACAATATATATTCACACTTTACTTAAGGAATTTAAGGACACTTGGAATAGAAAGGAAATGAATATCCTATAGAATCCCTCAGCAGCACCTGAAGTATAAATATGTCCAGCTCATATCGATACTAAAGTTCCTACTAAAGAATTCTTTGCTCTGATTGTCACAGGGAAACCTATTGCTCTGATACCAACTTGTCACATCCCTACTTTAGGGACGCGAAAATCTCTCATATCTGCTAAATTTTCCCATTATGTTCTTGAAAATATTTTAACAATACAACATATTCGAGTATTACCATATGATTACAAATTTGCAATACTAATTACAATCGTCCACATAATAAGTCATAACAGAATAATATCTTATATTTACACATTATTCAGCATAGCTAATTATACACGCCAAGTCTACTCTTATCAGTTTTCACAACGGAAACAAGGATCCTGCTTGTGACGTTCAGAGCAACTCTAAAGTACAAATATATTACAAGTTTACATCCTGAGAGCTTAGGAACAATTTAGTCTCACCACTTAATATGACACCCAATCGATCAAGTAGCCGCAAGACCAAATTCTGGGTCTTTATCTGAAAAATATTTCAACCACGTGTAGTGAGTTTTACAACTCAGTGAGTAGTTAATACCTCCTATAGCCTCTCAGATCAACATAAGGATGTACTCTTATTTTAATAAAAAAAATATCATATTAAAATCTATCGTTCAGAAGTACATCCTCATGGGACCCGCATTTTCAAAATATTCTCAGTTCCAATTACATTCAAATATCTGTACTCACATAAGATACAAATTGTTCTTAAATCATGTTTTACATGCAATAAAAAGCAATTCTTTTATATAATGTTCAAGTATGCCACAACTTCAATATACTCAATAGATAAACATGGATTGTGAGTTCATCACCCTTCTGCCTCCTTACAATACCATAGTCACAATCATCAGGGAATGTGAGTTCATCACCCTACTGTCTCCTCACATTACCACTGACTACAACTTCAATAGATCAACAGGGAATGTGAATTCATCACCCTTCTGCCTCCTCACATTACCACTGTCATCATCACAATAGGTAATTAGGGAATGTGAGTTCATCACCCTTCTGCCTCCTCACATTACCACTAATACCACCTTCACAATACCGTCTCAAGCCATATAATCCCGTCATTCCTCATCAATGCATATATATATATATATATATATATATATATATATATATATATATATATATATATATATATATATATAAACATGTATCACTGTGCATATCCATCAAATGCTATGCATAATTATCATATAACTCGCCATACAATCATATTCAGCAACTTATCACTTTCAAAACAGAGCTTTCAGTTTCAACACAAAATGTTTTATCATAAATTTTCCAATCAGAGAAATCATATAATCATGCCTATATCCGAGGCAAACATAACATTGTAAAATCAATGTCATATGCATATTATATTTTCTTTGCCATGTAATGCGAAATGCATTTAAAAATAACATATTCAAAGCATTTCAAAAATCTCTTTCAAAAATTATACTCTTCTTGAACTAAATATCATTCCTCAATCATTTTCAAATATTCCAAACCATATCAGAGACATATGAACATATAAATATCATGTAATCATATTCATTTATCAATGAAAAGTTCAAGAAGAGTAAAAACAAGCTATAGGAAGAATTATCTACTCACAAGGTAAGGGCTCCGAATTGGACAGCCCTAAAATACTCTTTTATAGTCTGAATTTGACCAAATAAGCTTCAAAAACGTGTCCGGAAGGTCCAAAAACCTAGGAAATGACTTCCGGGGCTTGGTCAACATAAGGGGTACTATTCATCCGCCACTATTCATAGCCGAAATTACTATTCATCCGCCAATATTCACGGCCAAAAGCACTATTCACCGCCATATAAAAAGTTATCAAATGACCAAAAAAATTACATATCCTAATGTTTATCAAGCTTCTGAACCCATCTACGGTGTCAGATTTCTAATTTGAGGTCTTTAAGTAAGAGTTTCAGAAGTTACCTTTTACCGAGATTTTCTACTTCAGATCTACGGCGATTCAACGGTGGATTTGAAAAACTGATCGGTCAGAACTGAAGTATTCTTCGTCCTGAATCCAGAAATACTCTCAGTTTTTAGATCGGAAGCCAATCGGTACTTTAGATCGAAAGATAAAGTTTGAAGTTACTATTTCACACTATGCACCACTATGCACGTTCTTCGTCTTCTCTTCCCATCTGATACTCGTCCCCGATTTTCATTTTATAACTTCTTCTTTTTTAATAAATAATAATAATTAAATAATTAATAATAGGATTTTCTTTTATAAAAATTCATATAAATTCCGTTTTTCATCATAAAATATCCCAAAAATTTCTAAAAATTTCCATTCTCATAATTCTTTAGTTAAACTCTTAAATCATAATTTTTCGTGATAAAAATCTCAATAAAACAAATTATTAAATAAATATCTTTATACATAATAAAAGAAAGAATATTTCTAAAAATATAACAAAAATTCATTTGAGGCCGGTATAATTATTTGAAGCAACACAATAATTATTTTACTTAAAAGTCTACTTACTTTTAGCAAACATAATCATTTTTGAACAAATAAAAATATATTTGCTTATAGTACGTGCCAAAATAGAAATTCTCCTATTTTCTTTGTACTTCTTTAACCTATGTAGTAAACATACATATTTCATACGGTTCTTATTCCCATTTTCGAAATTCTCGCTTTTATTTCAAATTTTCTTTAATTGAAATTTTCGCTAAATTTTACGGTTATTACATATACTATTCACAGTTCATCGTGAAACAGTTGTGTTGTGTAGAGAGAAAAAAATGGCAGGAAAGTTTGAAATAAAGAAGTTTGACGAAAATAATTTCTCATTATGGAATATGAAAATGATGTCAATCTTAACAAAAGAAGATTGCGCATAAGCAATTGAGGAAAGACTAGTAGAGATCATTGACAACATGAGATGGAAGAAAATGAATGCCAATGTTGTTGCAAATCTCTATCTTGGTATCACAAATGAGGTCTTATCAAGTATAGAGGAAAAGACAACAAAGGAGATATTAGATATTCTCACAAAGTTGTATGAAATCAAGTCGTTACACAACAAAATCTTCTTAAAAAGAAGACTATACATTCTTCGGATGTCAAAATCTATTTAAGTGATGGATCACATTAACGCCCTCAATACACTATTTTTTAAACTCTTAAATTTGGGTTATAAAATAAGTGTAAGTGAGCGTGCATAAATTCTACTTCAAAGTCTACCAAATTCATATGATTAACTTGTCATCAGCCTGACCAATAATATTCTCATAGATTTTCTAGTCTTTGAGAATATTGTAGTTGCTATTCTTGAAGAAGAACAGAGACACAAAAATAAGGAGGACGGGATAGTAAATTCACGGCAAGCAAAGGCATTATCAATGACAAGAAGGAGATCAACAGAACATGGGCCTAATGGGAGCCAAACTCATGGTAGGTCCAAATCCAAGAATAAGAAAAATATCAAGTGTTATAATTGTGGCAAGAAATGGCACACCAAGAAGGGTTGTTGGCATATAAAGAAGACTGGTAAAGGTCTTGAGTCATCAAATGCTTAGGAGAATGTAGCAAGCACCTTTGATAATGGTGAAATTATTTATAGTAAGGCAACTACAAAAGGGAGATCACATTTAGCTGACGCTTAGATCATGGACTCAGGAGCTACATGGCATATGACCTCTCAGAGAGAATGGTTTCATCAATATGAACCAATCTTTAGAGGATCTGTATTTATGGATAATGATCATGCCTTGGAGATTATCGGTATTGGTACCATCAAACTAAAAATGTATGATGGTATGATTCACACTATACATGGGGTACAACATGTGAGAGGTTTGAAGAAAAATATATTGTATTTGGGACAATTAGATTATGTTAGGTGTAGAACCTGCATAGAAAATATGATCATGAAAATTGTAAAAGGCGCGCTGGTGGTAAAGAAGATAGAAAATGTGGCGGCTAATCTATACAAGCTTCTTGGAGAAACACATCAGGAGGGAGAGTCATTAGTTGCATTAACAAATTTAGTAGAAGAATAAAAAATGCTATGGCATTGTAAGTTCGATCATATATTTGAACAAGGCTTGAAGATTCTCTCTGAATGAGGACTACTCCCCAAGCTCAAATTGATAAAACTACCATTTTGTGAGCATTGCGTTTTAAGCAAGAAACACAGATTAAAATTCAACACATCAACAACTAAGAGCAAAGATATCTTAGACTTAATCCATTCAGATGTTTAGCAAGCACCATTTATGTCCTTAGGAAGAGTAAGATACTTTGTATCATTTATTGATGATTTCTCTAGGATATGTTGGGTGTAGCCAATAAAAAAAAATCGGATCTATTTGAAGTCTTCAAAGTCTTTAAAGCAGGGATGAAGTTTGAATCTGAAAAGAAAATTAAGTGTTTGAAGATTGAAAATAGAGGAGAATATACAAGCAAATATTTTGACGCGTTTTATCAAAAGGAAGGTATTAAGAGACAGTTCACTACAACATATATTCTGCAACAAAATGGAGTGGCAGAACGGATGAATAGAAATTTGTTGGAAAGAACAAGAGCAATGTTGAATACTACAAAACTACCTAAGTCATCCTGGGTAGAAGCAGTCAAAACCACCTGTTATGTGATAAATCAATCTTTGTTAAATGCTATTGAGTTGAAGACACTAACAGAGATATGGACTGGAAAACCAACTGACTATTCTCACCTCCATACATTTAAAAGTCTTGTGTACGTGATGTACAATGCCCAAGAAACAACGAAACTAGATTCAAAATATAGAAAATGTATATTCTTGGGATATACTGATGGAATTAAGGGGTATCGTTTATGGGATCCCACTTCTCACAAAGTTGTCATCAGCAGAGATGTAAATTTTGCAGAGGATAAACTGTAAGAGAGAGAAAATGAGACTACATCATTTCAGGTGAAAAATAATTTGGAAGAAAATCCAGATTCTTTTAAAGGAGTATTAGAACACGAAAAACCAGTTGATTCTCAGGCTCAAAAGGTTCATCAATTTACTCGTAAGAAGAGACGACCAGTTTGGCACTCAAAATACGTTATAGAGAGAAACATTGCATACTGTCTTCTAATAGAGAATGGAGAGCCATCAACTTTCCATGAACTTTTAAATAGCTAGATGCATCTTAATGGATGACAACAATGCAAGAAGAAATTGAAACTCTTCACAAGAACAAGACATGGAAACTTGTACAATTACCACATGGTAGAAAAACTATTGGTAATAAATGGGTCTACAAAATCAAATGAGATAGCAATGATTAAGTAGAACGGTTCCGTGCAAGATTGGTGGTAAAATGTTATGCTAAAAAAGAAGGTATTGATTTCAATGAAATATTTTTTCCTGTGGTTTGACTTACAACAATAAGATTAGTCTTGATAATGTGTGCCATATTTGATCTACATCTAGAGCTATTGGATGTTAAGACTGCTTTTCTTCATGGTGACCTTAAAGAAGAGATTTATATACTTCAACCAGAAGGTTTTATAAAAAAAAACAAAAAAAACTTCGTTTGTAGATTGAACAAATCTTTATATGGTCTCAAACAGGTGCCAAGATGTTTGTATAAGCGATTTGATTCCTTTATTATTTGCCTTAAGTATAGTAGACTTAATTCATATTCTTATGCTTATTTCAAAAGGTTTGATGATGAAGACTTTATCATACTGTTATTATACGTGGATGACATGTTGGTTATAGGCTTTAACAAAAATCGAGTCTAAGAATTAAAGGAATAGTTGCCTAGAGATTTTAATATGAAAGACTTGGGAC
The DNA here is from genome assembly GCA_037074535.1 of Gleditsia sinensis. NCBI lineage: Eukaryota > Viridiplantae > Streptophyta > Magnoliopsida > Fabales > Fabaceae > Gleditsia > Gleditsia sinensis. The sequence goes on from CM073463.1 coordinate 3,220,643, forward strand.
CAACAAACAAGATTCTAGGGATGTAAATTTACTGAGATAGAAATAAAAGGAATATTTGGCTTTCTCAAAAGAATTACTTAAGGAAGATCTTGCGGCACTTCAACATCCAAGATTGTAAGCCAATTTCTACCACACTTCTTATTAATTTCAAGTTATTTTCAAGAATGAATCCTAACAATAAAGCGGAGAGGAAGTAGATGTCTCGAGTATTGTATGCATCAGCAATGGGAAGCCTAATGTTTGCTATGATATGTACAAGACTAGACATTGCACAAGTAGTGGGAGTAACGAGTCGATACATGGCAAATCCTGGTAAAAAGTATTGGAATGTTGTGAAAAGGATCCTGAGATATATTAAAAGAACCTCAAATATCGTATTATGTTACAAAGGATCATATTTTATTGTCAGAAGCTATGTGGATTTAGATTTTGCTCGAGACCTAGATAAAAGAAAATTCACTACTTGTTATGTGTTTACACTTGTTGGAGGAGCTGTAAGTTGGGTTTCAAAACTACAAACTGTTGTAGCATTATTTATTATAGAAGCAGAATACATGGCAACTATACAAGTTTGCAATGAAACAATTTGGATTCAAAGGTTATTGGAGGAACTTGGGCATAAACAAGAGAAATTTTTCTTGTTTTGTGATAGTCAAAGTGCCTTACATATTACAAGAAATCCATCCTTTCATTCACGAACAAAGCATATCGAAGTTCAGTATCATTTCATTCGAGAAGTAGTAGAAAACGGATGTGTTCAAATGCTAAAGATACATACCCAAGAAAATTTAGCAGATGTAATGACTAAGCCTATCATTAATGACAAATTTATATGGTGTAGATTCTCTATTAGCCTAATAGAAACGTAAATAGCATAAAAATTGCAAGTGCAAAATGGATACGGGAATAAAGAATGTGAAGAAAGGATTAAAAATCGAAGTTTTCAAGTGGGAGAAATGTTGGACTAAGGGAGAAGCTGGGCAAACTCATTTATTGCTTCCATATGCAATATGTCAAGAAAAGTATGCCACCATTTCAATTTATCATGTTCTCATATATTGTCAAATATTTTAACATTTTGGCTGCAGCTTTTTGACCTTTGGCACATTAGTTTGCCTATAAATAGACAAGGATGTAGAAGGCCAAAATGCATCAAGGAGTAAAAGAAAGTTTTAGGCATCTTTGCATCCTATCCCATCTTCTTCTTCTATAGCTTTTGTAAAGAAAAAATTGTGAGGTTTTTTCTCCTATTATTAAAGAGAGCAATAAATGTTCTCTCCTTGTAATTAGAGAGTTGTTGTAATAACTCTATTCTTTTTAGTGTGATCATTTTTTACTTGTCCGTAGATGTAGCCTTTATTAAGTGAATCACGTTAAATTTTGGTATTAATTTTATTTGTAGTTTTTTTATTTCAAACATTAGTTGTGAACCTATTATCTATCTTCATATTTACTAACATGGGCAACCTAAGTGTTACTGCTTGAACACGAAGTAATAGGAGCATTTGTGACACACTAGGTGGAAATCATTGGAAGCAGTGAGTGGGTGGACTTCCAATGGTGACATGGCTTGTGTTTGCAGCGCAATTTTACAACGAGAAGCTGGTGACGGAGGTGCTGAAGATAGGGGTTGGTGCTGGTGTTAAAAGATGGGTTAGAATGATGGAGGTGGATGATCATGAGGATGATAATGATTATTATAACATTAGATGGGATGAGGTGGAGAAGGCTGTGGATAGGGTTATGGGAGGAGAGTAAGAAAGTGAGGAAATGAGAAATAGGGCAAAGGTGCTTGCTCATATTTGAATTCTTTAATAAAGGAGTTCGGTTCTTGTTGCCATTGATACATACGACAATTGTACTATAAAAGTGTCTAATGTCATGTACATTTTATCCAATGTCACTACTTCCTTGGTTTTATTCACGTCCATTTTGTAGTCCACATAAATGGAAGATATTGGTCATTATTAAGAATTTGGATAATTTGAAGGATATTTTGAAGTTTTGAATGTAAGTACACAAAAGCTTTCAGAGAACAAAAAATGGGTTAGCTCTTTTAGTAAAAAAGTAGACGTAATTCGAAGAGCGGACTGAATCTAGTAAAAAGAAAATATTTTAGATAGATTAAAGAAATTGATGAGTTTATAAAAGCAAATTTTCTAAAATTTTAATTTATTTCAAATAAAATTTTATTCAGGTAGATTGAACATCTCAATCGATATTCACTCATAATATAAAAAAATATTAGGTTGGATCAATTATGTAAAGTTGTTTTCAGAGACTATTTTATTTTGAATAAAATTTGAGAAAATCTTTCATCATAATTTTTTTTGGGGTAACACCACGGGGTAAAGGCCCAACCCAAGAAAGAAAGACTAGAGCATAAAACCCCGGGGTCTATTAATGTACATTTCTACCAATGTTACTGCTTAATTTGTTGGTTCTATTCATGTTCATTTGGGGTTCTATGTCAATTAATTGAAGAACGAAGATATTGTTCTTTATTAGGAAATTTGAGTAATTTATAAAAGACTTTAAGTTTAATATGTTATTTTGTTATATATATAATTCTTTTATAAAAGAAGAACTTCTAAGATATGTTTGAATGAAGGAAAATAGAGGGGAAGGGAAGAAAAAAAAAAGGTTCCATGAAATCCTTCCTCTCTCAAAAGATTAGTTTTAGGCGAGAAGAAAATGATAGATTTTAACTGAATTAGCATTTTTGAATCTCTTCTCTTCTAATTTTTTTTAATTCCCTAAAATTAAGATCTTGTTACAATGACTATTATACTTATAAAAATATTTGATATTAATGTTTACCAAGTTTATAGTTAAACTATAATGTTGATACATAAATTTATTGAGAATAAAAATATATTATGACTAATAATTGAATTTTTTTTAACATCCAAACAATGTAAAGAAAAATTAATAATTAACATTTCTTTCTCTTTCCTTTTTTTCCTCCTTCCCCCTCAATGTCTTTCCTTTTCTCTCCCTTTCTCAACTCCCAATCATATCGGGCACAATAATATCTAATTATTTTGGTATATTATACTCAAATAGATCCAAATCTCCCATGTTTTGGTTATTAAAAAAAAAAGAGAAAAAAAATAAACACCTTGGTGTTACCACCAATGTGCTTTTTTCCATAGGCATGTATACACTTTTTTTTTGGTGTAAGAAAACAGGGCCAAAGCCCACAACAGAAAACAAAAATAAAATTAGAGAAGCACTTTGATACACACACTTTTACATTATCAACAAATAATAAAGGTCAATGATGTAGGAGTGTGTGTATACAAAAAGTGCTTTTTTTGTTGTTGTTGTCGGTTTTAGCCCCATTTTCTTACCAAAAAATGATTTATAATTCATATACATTATAAACTTTAAAAGAGAGAATAAAACCACCCATTAAAGTAAACAAAATCACTTTTGATATAAATAAACCAAGTCAAGCTCATTTGTAATATTATATTACTTCTATTTGATTGGCAGCTTTTGCTAGCTTCTTCTCAAAAGTATTTTTTTTAGAGAGAATTCTTTGAAATTACGAGCACGCCACTGATATTCTAATTAATAATTTTAAAATAATTTATTCATTATTATCATATTTTATTTTAAAAAATAAATTCAAGAATTTTGGTAATTGTAATTATAAAAAAAATTATTGCTATGATCCCACAACTACGCATTATATTGTATCTTCAATTTTTAATCAAACTATGTTATCAAAATCTCACCTTTAATCATGACAAATCTAACCGCACATGAGCGCTTATCACAAATGCTCTATCTTTTCTTTTCTGTTTTTTTAGGTGAGTGTGGCCCTGGCTAGTGAAAATAAAAAAAAAGTAGAGAGAGAGATGTTTAGTGTTTAAAAATTAAAATTTAAAATTTAAAATTTATAACTTAAATTTTAAAGTTTAAAATTTTATATTTTTTTAAAATAAATATCAAATATTTATCATATAATATTGGATGATTTAAATCTCCATTGGCACAGTTCAAAAGGCATCTTTTTGTAGTCAAAATTGTCTGCTTCACAAGGCCACAAAGCTTACCAATCAATCAAAACCGCCCCTACCAATTAGATATCAGCTTTAAGTATTCAAATCCACTCAGGGTGTGTTTGTGTAAATGTTTAAAAGCAACAAAATCACATTTTTATCGGGATTTTGCCAAAAGCAATAAAATATTACTTCTGTAAATCACTCCAGAATTATGTTTGCGTTGCCCCAAAAGCCAATCCAAACACACACTCAATCACACTTCTCTTATACAAATTCTTTTCTGCATTTTGGATTCAAATCTTGAGAATGCTTCCGACAGGTTTGTCCAAAGTCCAAAAACAAAATGAACAAGAAGATTAGATCTTAGATTAAATTATACAAAAGGCCAATTAATAATTAATTACAAGAGTCTATCAACAATTAACGTGAAGCGGTTTGCTTCTCCTTTCTTTGAATCGTTCTGATTCATCTCTCTTACAAATTGCATTCAATATTTCGAAAAGAGATTGGTATTATTTTAAAAATACTTTCTCTGAGACCAAAAAAACAGAATTCATTTATATGCCAGGCATCACTTTTTTTTAATTATTTAAATTATTCATTATTTTTTGACAAATTAATTTTTATTATTTTTAATCAAAAATAAAATTATTTATTATTTAATTTTTTACAACTTTATTTAAAAAAAAGACAAATTTTTTTAACAGCTATATTAATATAAATAGTAAAAATATATTAATTACAATAATTAAACTATTTATTTTAGTATTACTTAAAGCTTTTCCTCTCAATGTATCAGCAATTATTCATTTCAGCACAACATAAATAGCTGAATCAAATATTTTCTCATCTTTTGAAACCTTACATTATCTTCCTTATCCTCTTTTTCTTCTTCATCTGTACTTGCAAACGCAGGAACATGGACACTGAAAATCACAAACTGCACATATTCTTCTTCCCCTTCTTGGCTCACGGGCACATGAACCCAACCATTGATTTGGCTAGACTTTTTGCTGCAAGAGGCGTTAGAGCTACCATCGTCACCACCCCACTCAACCTACCTCTTGTTTCCAGAACAATTGGAAAACCCAAAAATCCTTCAAATAAGATTAATGTCAGAACCATCCGATTCCCTTTTTCAGAGGCTGGAATACCAGAAGGATGCGAAAGCGTCGATTCACTTCCCTCCCCATCTTTGGAGCCTATCTTCTTCAAAGCAACGAAGATGCTTCAGGAGCCTCTAGAGCAGCTCTTGCTCGAGGACCACCCAGATTGCCTTATTGCTGGTGGGTTCTTTACATGGGCAACTGATTCTGCAGCAAAATTTGGAATCCCAAGGATTGTGTTTCAAGGGACTGGCTCCTTCTCCTCGTGTGCTACCGAATGTATGAGACTCTACCAGCCTTACAGGAACGTTTCTTCTGATTCAGAGCCCTTTGTGATTCCCAATCTACCCGGTGACATTCAAATGACGAGGATGCTTTTGCCTGATTACGTCAAAAACGATGACGAAACTGACCTCAAAATACTTTGGAACGGATCCAAGGAATCAGAGTTGAGAAGCTTTGGCGTGGTTGTCAACAGCTTCTATGAGCTCGAGCAGGTCTATGCAGATTATTACAAGAAGGAACTTGGAAGGAAAGCATGGCATATAGGGCCAGTGTCTCTAAGCAGAAGGGACAATGAAGAGAAAGCATATAGAGGAAAGCAAGCTTCCATTGATGAGCAAGAATGCTTAAAGTGGCTTGACTCGAAGAAACCCAATTCCGTTGTTTATGTTTGCTTCGGAAGTATTGCAAATTTCACTGAATCTCAGCTTCAAGAAATAGCAATGGGTCTGGAGGCTTCTGGGCAAAATTTCATTTGGGTTGTGAGGAGAAGCAAAGGAGAGCAAGAAGAGGATGAAGAACAATGGCTGCTGGATGGGTTTGAGAAGAGAATGGAAGAGAGGGCAATGATAATAAGGGGCTGGGCACCCCAAGTGTTGATTCTTGACCACGAAGGCATTGGTGGGTTTGTGACTCACTGTGGATGGAACTCAATGCTGGAAGGAGTTTGTGGAGGGGTACCAATGGTGACTTGGCCTCTGTCTGCTGACCAATTCTACAATGAAAAGTTGGTGACTGAGGTGCTTCAGATAGGGGTTCCTGTGGGTGTGAGAAAATCGGTGAGGGGAGTGGGGGATAGCATAAAGAGGGATGCCATCGAGAAGGCAGTGAAGAGGATAATGGTGGGAGAAGCAGCAGAGGAAATGAGAAACAGAGCAAAGAAACTTGCCCATATGGCAAAACAGGCTGTGGAAGAGGGAGGATCATCTTACTCAGATTTAAATGCTCTAATTGAAGAATTGGGGTCTCGTTAGTTGTAGCTGCATGTTGTCTAATACGTACCTGAAACTCATCAGATAGAGCGAAGGTGATGGCTTAGATGGCGAGACAAGCAGGGAATGAAGGAAGGTAATTTTTCTCATTTTTGAATTCTCTAATTGAGAAGTTGGGTTCTCGTTGCCATTAATACATTGGACAATTGTACTATGAAAGTTTCTAATGTGATGTGCATTATTCTATATTCTATTGATGTTCATTTTGAAGTCTAAATCAATGGAAGATATTGGTCATTATTATGAATTTGGATAATTTGTTGGGAATTTTAATTTAAGTATATATGTATATACAAGCTTCATTTTATGTAAGAGAGAAAAAAAATAAATGGGGGTTAGTTCTCACCTCTTAGTAGGCAGGGATGTCAATTTTCTTTATTAATATGGATTCCATTTTTTAAGATTGCTTCGAGAGGATAATTAATTGTGAATAAAGCTTGAGTTAGTCTCTAACTAAAATATTAAAAAAATATTAATAAATTTTATGTGTGTGTGTGTGTGTGTATATATATATCTTTGTTTCATGTATGTTTGGATGGATGAAAATGGTGAGAAAGGAAACAGAGCGAGATGTTATATGACATGTTTTGGAGATTAGTTTTAGGAGGAGAAAAAAATGAGTTGGCTTTATTCTCTTTAAACTCATCTCTTAAATATATATATATATATATATTAATTCTCATAAATTAAGGAATTCTTAAAGATATATTAATCACAATTACCATTATATCTAAAATATTGTCAAATACATTGGGTCAACTCATTTATCAAATGAGTCTAAAATATGAAAAACATTTTTTTTTTATATATAAATCTGTGAATTAAACAAGTTGTAAATTAACTATCTAATTTTTTTTAAGCTTTCTTAAAATTGCAGAAAAAAATATAAATGACAATAATAAATTAAAATCTCAATTTATAGTTATTAAATAATTAAGTTGAAGACATTCAATTAAATAAGTTCGAAGAAGTTTATCAAGACTAATAATTTTTTTTTTGTCTTACCAAACTAAATTAAACACTTCCTTTAATTGAGAGGTTTTTTCCCTCTTTGGATGTCACTTTTTCATCATGTAACCTTTTAGTGATCCATTTCTACGCTACTTATACTTTTAAATCGCTGCAGGTTCTATCTCCCCTTGGGCGCATTTCAAAATGAGAATCAAGAACTAAACAAGAATAGTACTGTTACATTTTTACATTATTTATCAACATACAACACTCTTATTATAGAGCAGAGACAAGCTCTTCAACCCACATCATTCTGTATAAATGTGGGGGAAAATAACAATATAATACAAAATTAGTGGATAAAATCCTTGGACTATTGTTTTGTAATGTCATCCATTATGTTATAGTCGATGCTGTTGTTTAAGATTGACTAATTTAAAGTATCCTCCATTTTTGTCCTTGTTCCAAGAACAGGGTGTTCAAATGCGAAGGTACAGAGAGCTAATAAGGATACAAAATCTTAGGAGAGCTTAGTAGTAAAAAATGAAACACTCACGAGAGGACCCTAACTCAATTTATACCTCGTTTGGATAAATAGCTTATTTAAGGACTTATTAAAGAAGGACTTATGTGAAAAGCTCTTATGTCATAAGCTCCTTTTAAATTAAACTATTTACCGTTTGGATACGTAATTGATAAAAGTGTTTTTAAAATTTATAAGTTCTTTTTAAACTGTTTGGATAAATAATATATAAGTACTTATAATTATGAAAATTACTAAAATAGACATTAATAAGCACTTATTAAAGATTGTATTTGGATAAATAAGCATTTTTGTTTATAATTTTAAAAAAAAATTTACACTTAAAATATTTATAGTGTTATAATTAGATTATTATAAAATTATTATTTGTTTATTGTATTGCATTCAAGTGCTTACTTTTATGTTATTAGATTATTATTTTCAAGTGTGAATTTTTACAACTAAAATAGTTCATTTAGAAATTAAAGTCAATTGTCTTTGTAAACAAACAAAAGAATAAATATACACATTTGACACAATATTATTATTTCTTTTTAATCATGGGGCAACTATAAAGGCTAATTCTACTTCTCTCTGACACGAGTTAATTAAATTGCGAAAAAAAGTGGTTTAAAAACTCAATTTTCGCCATTTACATATCAAATTAACTTAATATAAAAAATATGACCAATTTAACAAAATAAAAATATGAAATTAATTGATAAGAATAAATAAAAAAACTCAAATCACATCTTCCTTTCTTTCTGCTAATTCACCCAGAACAGTTACATCTTTAAGCTATAAATTTTTCTGTAGTGTCAAAAAATAAATTGGCTAAAAGGATGAGAATGAGTTGCCCTAATCAAGGGCAGCTTTGTTCCAGAGGCCAGTTATTGGGATTGGCAGACCATTGAAAATGGGTTTGGCGATGGCTGCAGTTGAGAGAGCCTGCAAGTCTGGTTTCAAACTCCATCTTACATTTGGCCAGACTGTTGCTGAGTTACTCTTCTGCTCTTTGAGGCTTGATGTACTTGATGATTTACGCACTCCAGAAAGCCCACCAGTCATTATAGATTCTCCCAAGCCTATTGGAATAGAATCTAACCATCCTGAGTCTGTCTCTGCAGACAGCACTGTTCGGCTAGCTGATTTTGGCCTCACAGCTAAACTCTTTCCTGTGGAAGAAGAGAAACCACTGCTTCCACCACTATTTTCTTGTCTCAAAAGCCTTTCCGGTGTAATAGCTCCACTGTCAACTTCAGCCTTCTGGCGTCTGCGGACAGATTTCTCATCAGACTTCTCACCTCCCCCATCCCTAATTTCTGCATGAGGCACTGCACCATTTTCAGTCAGTAAATCATTATAAAAATTTCTTGACTTGTGATTTTGATTTGGTGACTGGTCTGAAATTGGCGAGGCTTTGGGAAGCCATTTATCTCTTAGATGATCTGAACTAGCAGATCTATAAACTGCCATTTCTGTTCCTTCAGATGTACCCCTCAGAATTGAAGATTTGAGTCCATAGTATGTTTGTAAAGTGGTCATAGATGAAGAAATCTTCTGTCGGGTCAGTATGCAAAGAGAGCACAATGGGGGTATTTAGCAACGGTATTGTAGTATTCTTGTGAATACACAGGGACATAAAACAATATTGTGGAAAGTCATATAGTATAGTTTAGTTCCTCAGTTCAATTACATCACGAGGAGAAACATGATAGCTCACCTTTTATTTTTCTATATTGAGATAATAAAGTATATACAACTACTCCGCGGTAACGGAACGGAATCCGCAGAGTCTTCAGTGCAAACATTTGAAGATCTGTGGCTAGCCCATTCATCCTTTTGATGTCAGCTACCTAAATTATTACAAGGAATTTTCATTAAAACGAATATGAATCAACATCCTATTATCAGCCCATAAAGCATTATTCACACATTTCTTGGTAGATACAATAAAATTTCTAGGAACAGCTTATTGCTAAATAACCACAGTAGACCTGACATTAAAAGAGGAGCCAAGTCACCTAACCTATCTATAACATTATTAAAATTATATAATTATAGGAAAAAGATGCACCTGATGCATGTGCATCTTTTCGCCTAAGATGATGAGACCATTTAGTAATCAAATTCACTGGTTAATGTATATATCTCTTATCCCAAACAATACAAGAGATGAGTATTCTCAATACGCAAACAATAATGCATTGACATCAGTGTAAGGCCCCGTTTGTCAATTAAAATTTGGAAAAAAAATCTTGTTTGTACTCTAATGTAGGGTTTTTTCATAACACAAGACATTTCTAATATTTTCTCTGCCATTTCTAATTTATCCTCTGCCTTATCCTCTGTCTTTTCCAGACTCAGTAGAACAAATATCAAGTTTTGTTTCGTGCTTAATGATGAAGCCCATCAAACAAGACAATCCATGGTTGCCATGTCGGGTCCACATTTATTTTCTCTCTTGCCACTTGCCACGCATGGCGCCGAAGCAATGAAAAATCCCCACTACTCCGCGGCCAACATCTATAATGCATCTCAACTACCCAAACCCCACTAGCTTCCCCACTACTCCGATGCCACTTGCCATGCATCTCAACATCTATAACTAGCTTCCTCACTACCCGGTCTTCACTCTTTCACTCTCTATTATTGTATTCGATCATACCACACAGTTTGCTAGAGGCCAAAAACAATGAAGCAAGACGTCGTTAGTGATGAGGTGAGACCGAGGTGAAAGAAAAACCCTGCACTACAAGGGCTCGAGTTTCCACCGAGTCATCCCCGGGTTCATGTGCCAGGGTGGGGATTTCACAGCCGGCAACGGGACAGGTGGAGAATCGATCTACGGAGCGAAATTTGCAGATGAGAATTTCATCAAGAAACACACCGGTTCATTTGCAGACGGAGTGGCTAGATGGGAAACACGTTCTTTTCATCGACTGTGGCCAGCTTTCTTGAACCTGACATTCTCATCTTTCTCTGTGTTCTCGAATTCAAGTTCTTCTCGGGAAGCTAGCCTCGTCAAGCATACGATGAAGTTGCCCGTTTTCATTTCGTGAAAGTTCCTAGCAGAGGAAAGGCCTGTAGAGTCTAGATCTCTGTCTAGCAAGGCTTCGGTTTGAGGAAAGCAAGTAGGACCATTTCATCTGTGGGTTTGGGCCATTTGTTTGTTCGATGTGGGTGCACCCAGGTGGTGTAGTTGCAGGTGGAAGAAACCATTTGTTTGGTTTCTCTTCCTCAGTCAAGAAACCGAGGAAACAGAGTGCATGAAGACATAAAGAAAACCAAGCTAATAACCCTAGTCACACAAACTTGAATGCATAAAGAGAGATGGAGAAGCAACGAATGAAAAATGGCAAATGGCAAATGGAAACAGGGATAGGAGTAATGGAAACAAAGATAAAAATATATACCCAGGTGCAGCTGAAACAATGAATGGAGATGGAGAAGCCATTGAAATTTCAAAGGAAAAAATGAAATGTTGAAGATGTTGGAAGAAGCTGGAAATGTGAGACAGATCTTCTGTTGCTGGTGATGGAAGATGTGAGAGCAGGGGTATAGATGTTCCCATAAATTACGAAACAGCTTTTCAGTCCATCAATTTTGGCTTTCGCAAAAGACTTTTGGGAGAAGCTTGAAAAAATAGCTTCAGAAAATAAACTCAAAACATCTTTTTTAATGTCAATAAGGAGCTTAATTAAAGACAAACAAACATTGTATTTTAATTATAAAAACGCTTATATTAGTGAAAAAGCTCCAATAAACCGTAAATCACCCTATCCAAACGGGCCCTTAGCTCTACTAAAAAACCAAAGTTTTGAGAAGTTAAGGGGTTGAACTACTTACTAACTCAAGTGTTTGGAGTAATAGTGAATGACTGGAGAGTAAATGCAAGTAGAAAAATTTGGCAACATAACATCAATGTAGGAGAAGTGCTTTTATGGAGATTTATGAAGGGGTATTTATTAGAGGAAGAAGATGGTTGGGACATTTAATACATGGAGAAAAAATGCATGCTGGGGCACTTGCTTTTGGTAAGGCAGGTTAACATTGCAACCTGCCATGGGATGTGTTAAAACTAAAAGAATAGTCATGGTATGACGGTTTAGTATAAAAAAGGACAAATATTTTAAACTTCTGTTTGGTAGATGAAAATAAGAGAAGGGGTAGAATATTGTCATCATCAAATGTAAATTATTTTGGATGATGAAATGTACATTATTTTTTAAAATTGATAGAAAAAAAAAGAATAGAATGGAATAAAATTTAAAAAATTTAAAATATTTTTTTAAAATAAAAAATAAGATTAGAATAAAATAAAATAAATAATATTTAAACTATTTTTAATATTTTTAATAAAAATTTTATATTAATAATTTTTTTATTTGTATTATTTTAAGATTAAAATAATTTTATTTTAATAATTTTATTTTTAAAAAATATTTTTATTTTTTTATTAATTTTTTATTTTATACTTGTATTATTTATAATATATCAAACGTAAAAAAAATAATAAAAATTTTTATTTTATTTTATATTATACTAAATATAATTTTAATAATAATATTTTATTTTATTTTCAATTTTTATTTACATTCTCTCTTTTATCACTAATTAAACGAAACCTACAAAAAAAAAGTGGAAGAAAAGTGCTCTGAAGTTGACAGTCTAAGGGAGATGATGGCATTGCGGGCATTACTTCGGGAGCAAGCCTAGGAAATGAGGTTTCGGAGATAAGAGTCCAGATAAGTCAACGTCTTAAATTCATAAAAAAAATCTAATATTTTGAATAAAATTAATGCTATATTAAGAATGGACAAAAATGCTTCCATCAAAAAAAAAAAATCTATTTGCAAGTATATGTTTGGCTTGAAGAGCAAATGAGACGGGAACCTTGGTATTACCATTAATCTGCTTTTCTTTCAAAAGTTGGAACGTGATGGCCAAGAAACCAGCAGATATGTCCTTGTCGCGTCTTAATTCATTTGTATTTCTTCCTGCTAGTCATCCCTTGATTGAAAAAAGGCACCTTGTTGTAGTCAAAATTGTCTGCTGCACAAGGCCACAACGGTTACCAACCTTAATAACTCCACTACCTACCAATTACCACTCCTAGCAATTAGAATCGAGCAAAATTTAGTTTGCGGAAATATTATCCTAATTTATAATCAAAATACTACTAATAAAAATTAAATTGATCCACAACTGATTGATTAAAATAAAAATAATTTATGATTTTAAAAAGTGATTAAAAATTTAAATAATTATTGTAAAAGAAACTAAAAAGTATAATTGTTTTAAAGCCTAAAAAAAATTATTCTCTCACAAAAAAAAATCAAACGAAAGATCTTTGTTTCAATTTTATTAATTTCAGAGTTAATATTTAATTTATTATTAGTAGATAATTTTTTATTTATCAATAATATTTAAATTATAATAAATAGTATAAATAATTTAAAAAAATTATTTATTGATAATAAATTAAATTATTATTTTTAATTTAATCACCATGTATTAGCATTAAATATTAGCTTTTAAGTATTTAAACCCACTCAATCACGCTTCTCTCATAAAATTCTTCTTTTTGGCATTTTAAATCCAAATCTTGAGAATATTTTCGACATGTATATCCTAAGTCCAAACACAAAATGAACAAGACTAGATATTAGATTCACGACAACGTCATGCTGCTTGCCCCATAACACAAGGGTACGACTAATTCTACGCACCTCATGACGCAAGAAATTTTGTCCTCGTCCTATTCTGCAGCAAACACATTCTCTACTCTATTATATAAACCCAATTAACAATTAATTACAAAAATTTATCAACAATTGACGAGAAGCAGGAGTTCCGCTTCAGCATTAATTGTCTCCTTCCTCTCCTCCTTGGATTTCCTCCCTATATATATATCAGCAAGTCCTCCTTGAAACCTCACACTATCTTCCTGCTCTTCCTCTTCTTATTTCTGGCAACCGCTTGTCTGAAAAATCTGAACTTACTACCCAGAAAAATGGATAGTGAAAATCACAAACTGCACGTATTCTTCTTCCCCTTCCTGGGTCATGGCCACATGAACCCAACCATTGATATGGCCAGACTCTTTGCCGCAAGAGGCGTTAGAGCCACCATCATCACCACCCCACTCAACCTACCTCTTGTTTCCAGAACAATTGGAAAACCCAAAACTCCTTCAAATAAGATTAACGTCAGAACCATCCAGTTCCCTTGTTCAGAGGTTGGATTACCTGAAGGATGCGAAAATGCCGATTCACTTCCTTCCCCATCTTTGATTCCTATCTTCTTCAAAGCAACGAAGATGCTTCAAGAGCCTCTAGAGAAGCTCTTGCTTGAAGACCACCCAGATTGCCTCATTGCTTCTGCGTTCTTTCCATGGGCAACTGATTCTGCCGCAAAATTTGGAATCCCGAGGATTGTGTTTCATGGGACTAGTTCTTTCTCCTTGTGTGCTTCCGAATGTATGAGACTCTACCAGCCTCACAAGAACGTTTCTTCTGATTCAGAACCCTTTGTGATTCCAAATCTACCCGGTGATATTCAAATGACGAGGATGGTTTTGCCTGATTTCGTCAAAAAAGATAACGAACCTGACTTCAAAAGATTATGGATCGAAGCCAAGGAATCAGAGTTGAGAAGCTTTGGGGTGGTTGTGAACAGCTTCTATGAGCTCGAGAAGGTCTATGCAGATCATTACAAGAAGGAATATGGAATGAAAGCATGGCATATAGGGCCAGTGTCTCTAAGCAAAAGGGACGACGAAGAGAAAGCATACAGAGGAAAGCAAGCTTCCATTGATGAACAAGAATGCTTGAATTGGCTTGACGCGAAGAAACCCAATTCGGTTGTCTATGTTTGCTTCGGAAGCATTGCAAATTTCACTGAATCTCAGCTGCAAGAAATAGCAATGGGTCTGGAGGCTTCTGGGCAACATTTCATCTGGGTTGTGAAAAGAAACAGAGGAGACCAAGAAGATGCCGTGAATCAGTGGCTGCCAGAAGAGTTTGAGAAGAGAATGGAAGGGAGGGGAATGATAATAAGGGGATGGGCACCCCAAGTGTTGATTCTTGATCACGAAGCCATTGGTGGGTTTGTGACTCACTGTGGATGGAACTCAACGTTGGAAGGAGTTTGTGGAGGGGTCCCAATGGTGACCTGGCCAGTGTCTGCTGAACAGTTTTACAATGAAAAGTTGGTGACGGAAGTGCTTAAAATTGGGGTTCCTGTGGGTGTGAGAAAATGGGTCAGAGTGGTGGGAGATAGCATAAAGAGGGATGCCGTTGAGAAGGCAGTGAAGAGAATAATGGTGGGAGAAGAAGCAGAGGAAATGAGAAACAGAGCAAAGAAACTTGTCCAGATGGCAAAACAGGCTGTGGAAGAGGGAGGATCATCTCACTCAGATTTAAATGCTCTAATTGAAGAACTGGAGTCTCGTCAGTAGCCGCAAATTATAGTGCTATACCTGTTTGACATTCACTATATACAACATGACACTTTAGCATTGCTATCGTATTGTTTCGGGTTTCAATTGTATTGTTTCGTGTTTCAATTTTGTACAATATTGCACCATGTTCTTTCAATTGTAGTAGTCACATGATGTTCAATACATGCCTAGAATAACAATATATTTTAAAATTATACTTAAATACAGTCCATTTTGTGTAATATTTTAATTTATGGTGTTATTTATTCCTATTAATATTCATATTTTTTTAGCTCATTATCATCGATGACTTTTCAAATTGAACAAGATTGTGTCTGGTAGTTTCATTTGTGTTCAATAAAAGTGTTGTACCAAACTCAAATTATGGGTATTTTGGTTCACATTTTAGATTTGGTACCTTTTCATGCAAAGGAAGGAAAAATACGTATGAATCAACTATACTAAAGTTAGCATGGGAGAAAAAACGCCTTTAATTTTGATTGAAAAGTTAATAATTATTGAATTTATTCATTATAAAGTCTACCTCAGAAATTCTCATATCAAACAAATCCAATTTTGTCAAATGTTAGTATGCTTGTGTTTCTGGTTAAGTTGGTCACTAAAAGCTACTTGTTTATAAGGAAAACTTTTACTTTGTCAAAGTCACTATTAAAAAATTATTACCAACATTTGTTTTTAATAAGCAACGCCTAAAAATTTTTGCCTATACCTTTGGCAACGGTTTTGCAACAAATTATTTAGACATTGCGTTTATCCTCGTTGTAAAGATTTTAATGCAACGGAATTAGAGGCAAATGCAATGCCTTCTTGCGATGGTTTTTAAACATTTAACATCGCCTTTTGTTCTATTTTGTGAAGTTTATACGACAGTTTTTTTGTCTCTTCAGCAACAAGTTTGAGCCTAGTTTGCGACAGTTTCTCTATTTTACTTGAATCCCCATATATTGATGCCGTGTGTTCCAAGATTAGAACGTGGTTGCCAAGGAACCACATGAAGTGGAGAACGTGACTTCCAAGCCTTAACAGGTCAAAGGCTTGAAGTAATAACTTGACAAAAAATTCACTTAAAATAAATAAATAAATAATTCTATTCATCAAACTTTAGAGATAACTTATTTAAAAAATTGTCTCCATAGACATTTAGTATGTATTTCATAGAATCGTAGCTTATTTTAAGTACACAAGTGTACACATAATATATGGTTTTTTTTAACAAATATTACGCAACACGTCACTATCTCACATTTAAAATTAATTTTTTATATCAAAATATATCAAATACTTGATTGAAAGAGTTTTTTCAATTAATAAAAAAAGATAATTTTTTTTTATTAATAAGGGTTTATTTTTTTTAAAAGTAGTCTTAATTTAAAATTTTAACCAAATTGATGTAAGGAAAGTTGTTCCAAAAAAGATACTAGACTTAGAGTAAAATTTAAAAATACCATACCTTATCATTATTTCCACCTATTCTTCTATTATTTTGTCTTCTGAAAAACATCCTATACAATTCAGAGAACACTGTGTTAGCATTAAACATTTGCTGCACGACTTTTAATTTATGTATTCTTTTTGTACACAAGAGGATGATTAAACTTGCAGCAATTTATTCAAATTGTTACCCTCCCAAGTCCCAAACACTCTTTAGTTGAAGTTGCCACATGACAGGCAGCCACTAAATATTCAAATTTCAATCATATCAACTTTAAGTTCTGCATCAAAAAATCAACTTTCAATAAAACTCCGTTTGAAATTCTTTTCTGTTTTTGGCATTAGAAGTTACAAAAAAACTGTGATACTGCATACCACCCATCTAATCTAGTACCTATATATTGGACATATTTGTATTGCAAGAATGTTTCCTTCTTCATATATAGAGCACTTCACAGTAATGTCTAGCCAAATTGGTAAGGATAGACGTAGTACCATAATGTCTAGCTAAATTGGTAGAGAACTTGCAAGAATGTTTCTTTCTTCATAATGCACTTTACAGTATAACCAGTCGGACAATGGAATTTGCTTGGGTTGAATAACCAGTAGGGTAATGCGTCGAATCCGTTGTTGATCATTGTGGCTACAAATATTTTCTTTTTTCTCGATTTCCTGCACCATTTACAGATTATCAAATTTGAAGCTGTCATAGTACCTTGAGAGTCATCTCTAGGGTTTTGAGGATCAGAAGGGAAGAATATGTGAATTTTATTGTTTTTCTGTCTTAGGCATGTTTGGAGTTTGATTGTTTTCAATCTCCTAAGAACAGTCATTATTGCTCAAGGTTTTTTTCAGATAAAAATAACTTCATTTCGACGGTGATATATAAACCAACCTCCAATGGTAAAAGTTTCTAGCATATTCATTACCTCCAACTATTTTGCTTTATTACTCCATTTTGATACTGAGAAAGGATTTAAGTACTGATATCTTCTTAGTGTCCTTTTACATTCAAACCAAACGGCTAAGCTTAAATGGCAAGAATAAATAGATGGTTAATTAGCATCGTCCCCAACGCTCCACCCAAATAAATAGTTGTCTAGTAGTATTTTAAAGTTCCTTCGAATTAGGACCTCTTCGAAAAAAAGATAGTTGTGACCTAATTTTCAAGGAAACACCAAAAACTTTAAAGGTAGACGTATCTTCCGCAAGACAAATTAGTCCATTTCCCACTTTTGATGAACAAGGGGGAAGGACGCTAGGAAATTAAATAATGGTAACTATTTTTAATAGAATTATTACCTGATTTGTACATTCACTCCGTGCTATTTGATCTAATTCTTCATGTGCTGATTTTCGTCATGACAATTTTTTGAAATGTATCCTTATAATAAAGTTTTTATAACTTAACTCGACTTAAATTCTTTGATGGCTGCATATGAGATTAACAACTTCAATGATTTTAACTTAACTCAATTTTTATTATTTTCTTCAGATAAAATTTCTAATCTTACATTCTATTTTTATTTTTGGTCATTTTTTTAAACTAACTTAATCATGTTTAATTTAAGTTTGAGTTTAATTATTAAGATATTTATAATATTAAAAGTTTGAACATATAAAAAAATATTTATAAGAGAAACAATCTTAATCTTTTGAACGAGATTTATTTTATATTCAAAAAATATAAAAATATTTGTGTCAAAACTAAATAAATAAATAAAAAGGGCCAGCTAGGGCTTGGTATGTTGCAATCAAAGCATGTCTGATATCTATACCTCAGTCTCTGAGTCTCTCAGGTCATATTCCACATACAATCCCTACCAAAAACTTCCACACTATGCCCCCTATTTCCATCAAAAGAAGCTTCTTTCACTCGCTCATTTTTCTCATATTATTACTTCCTTGTGACTTACCAAAACATGATCATCTTATCCCATTTGAGTTTTAACAATCGATTTTCTACGTCCTTGACGAACCAAGAAATTTTGTCCCCATCCTATTCAGCAGCAACGCGAACACTTTCTCTAATTATTAAATCGTCTCTATCCTCTGCAGCGTCAAACAGAATTCCTTTAGCAGGCCCCTAGTGGCGTGCTCAGCTGATCCCATTTGGGACGTTCCCAGTAATGAAGTGCTTTCGTGGTTAGCTATTGTTCTTAATGCTAGGTGACTTCTCTAGACGTAGAATACTTATTGTTGTTTTAGGTATTTGAGGCGCGCTAACCTTAAGGACCCGTCAGGGCAATGGTAGGTGTGATTTCTCTGATTCTAAGGAGCACCTCATTGGTAGTTATCAAGGTTGCTCTCCTATATTCTTACATAATGCGCTTAGGCGCTTTCGAGCACCTAAGTGCCCTAACAACATGTGTCGCCACTATAATGGTGTGTGTACATTTTGGGTGGCTGACATTGAATATTCTTGATCAACACTTGAGAAACCAATTTCAGTCTACTTAGATGTGTTCTTTAGGAAGTACGAGTCCAATGTAAAAATATTTTTCCATAAGAGTTGAATGAGCCTCTACCTCCAATATCTTTCCATCCAGCAAAAATGAGATTTGATTTGCATCTCTTATTGTGGAGTGGATAGTCTATGTGCCCCCATCTATTCTGCATCAATTTGTCAAGGGGTTGCTGTTTATGGCCCATTCAAGGGCCAAAGTCTTTTGAGTTAAATTAAAATATTTATTAAAGAATTATAAACATAATAATATGTATATGTTTTAATTAAGTAATATAATATATATATATATATATATATATATATATATATATATATATATTTATTTATTTATTTATTTATTTAAAAATTAAAATTTTATTTAAACAAAAGAACCTATTTATTTATTTTTTCACGGGGTGGCCTACACAAACCTACTTCAGTCTATCATAGAGGGTGTTTGGTAGGAGGAATGTTTTTAGATTTTTGAGAAACTGAATTTAAAAAATTTAAATTTCTATGTTTAGTTTCTAAATTTTAAAATATAATTTCTAAGAAATATGAATTTCTGAAAATAATTTTTTAGTAGAATTTTTACCAAAAGTTTCTCATGTAGGAGGGGTGAGAATTCAAGTTTCTCATACCATAGAAATCTTTTTTAAATATAAAAAGATAATAATATCCTCTATTTTATTATTTTTTCTTTCATTTCTCTTATCATATCTCTTTTTCATCCATCTCTCATATACTTTCTCTCTCATCCCTCTCTTTTATTTTCTTTCTCAAAATATTTTTTCTTTTTTATCATTTTCTCTGTCATTTTTATACTCATTTTCTCTCTCTTATCTTAACATAAATAAGAATATTTTTTAAAAAAATACTACAATTTTCAAAAAAATTCTATTATAACCAAATGTATTAATAAAAAAATTCTCAAATAAATATTTAAAATTAACCAAACGTATTTTATATATTTTCAATAATTATTATTTTTAAAAAACATTTTTCAAAAAACATGATTCATAAAAATAAAAAAATCTTATCAACACCGCGCCGCCTTCATTTGTTCAAAAGGCACCTTGTTGTAGTCAAAATTGTATGCTGCAACGTTTACCAATCGACTGAAAAGCATAATAGTTTCATGCTCGATCCCCCCATGACACAAGGGGACCACTAATTCTACGCGCTTCATGACGCAAGAAATTTTGTCCTCGTCCTATTCTGCAGCAAACACATCTCTCTACTCCATTATACAAACCCGATTAATAATTAATTACAAAAATCTATCAACAATTGACGCGAAGCAGGAGTTCCACTTCAGCAGTATTATTTGTCTCCTCCCTCTATATCAGCAATTAATCTAGCAATTGTTCATTTCAACACAAACAAATGGCTGAACCAAGTCCTCTGTCTCCTTGAAACCTCGCACTATCTTCCTGCTCTTCCCCTTCTTCTTATTTCTGGCAACCTCTTGTCTGAAAAATCTGAACTTGCTACCCAGAAAAATGGATATTGAAAATCACAAACTGCACGTATTCTTCTTCCCCTTCCTGGGTCATGGCCACATGAACCCAACCATTGATATGGCCAGACTCTTTGCCGCAAGAGGCGTTAGAGCCACCATCATCACCACCCCACTCAACCTACCTCTTGTTTCCAGAACAATTGGAAAACCCAAAACTCCTTCAAATAAGATTAACGTCAGAACCATCCAATTCCCTTGTTCAGAGGCTGGATTGCCTGAAGGATGCGAAAATGTCGATTCACTTCCTTCCCCATCTTTGATTCCTATCTTCTTCAAAGCAACGAAGATGCTTCAAGAGCCTCTAGAGAAGCTCTTGCTTGAAGACCACCCAGATTGCCTTGTTGCTGCTGCGTTCTTTCCATGGGCAACTGATTCTGCAGCAAAATTTGGAATCCCGAGGATTGTGTTTCATGGGACTAGTTCTTTCTCTTTGTGTGCTTCCGAATGTATGAGACTCTACCAGCCTCACAAGAACGTTTCTTCTGATTCAGAACCCTTTGTGATTCCCAATCTACCCGGTGATATTCAAATGACGAGGATGGTTTTGCCTGATTACGTCAAAAAAGATAACGAACCTGACTTCAAAAGATTTTTGAACGAAGCGAAGGAATCAGAGTTGAGAAGCTTTGGGGTGGTTGTGAACAGCTTCTATGAGCTGGAGAAGGTCTATGCAGATCATTACAAGAAGGAATATGGAATGAAAGCATGGCATATAGGGCCTGTGTCTCTAAGCAAAAGGGACAACGAAGAGAAAGCATACAGAGGAAAGCAAGCCTCCATTGATGAACAAGAATGCTTGAAGTGGCTTGACTCGAAGAAACCCAATTCGGTTGTCTATGTTTGCTTCGGAAGCATTGCAAATTTCACTGAATCTCAGTTGCGAGAAATAGCAATGGGTCTGGAGGCTTCTGGGCATAATTTCATCTGGGTTGTGAGGAGAAGCAGAAGAGACCAAGAAGAAGGTGAAGAACCATGGCTGCCGGAAGGGTTTGAGAAGAGAATGGAAGGGAGGGGAATTATAATAAAGGGATGGGCACCCCAAGTGTTGATTCTTGATCACGAAGCCATTGGTGGGTTTGTGACTCACTGTGGATGGAACTCAACGTTGGAAGGAGTTTGTGGAGGGGTCCCAATGGTAACCTGGCCTGTGTCTGCTGAACAGTTTTACAATGAAAAGTTGGTGACGGAAGTGCTTAAAATTGGGGTTCCTGTGGGCGTGAGAAAATTGGTTAGAGTGGTGGGAGATAGCATAAAGAGGGATGCCGTTGAGAAGGCAGTGAAGAGAATAATGGTAGGAGAAGAAGCAGAGGAAATGAGAAACAGAGCAAAGAAACTTGCCCAGATGGCAAAACAGGCTGTGGAAGAGGGAGGATCATCTTACTCAGATTTAAATGCTCTAATTGAAGAACTGGAGTCTCGCAAGTAGCAGCCAAATATAGTGCTATACCTGTTTGACATTCACTATGTTCAACATGACACTTTAGCATTGCTGTCGTATTGTTTCGGGTTTCAATTTGGTACAATATTGCACCATGTTCTTTCAATCGTAGTAGTCACATGATGTTCAATACATGCCTAGTATAACAAGATACTTTAAAATTATACTTAAATACAATACATTTTGTGTAATATTTTAGTTTATGGTGTTATGTATTCCTATTAATATTCTTATTTTTTAGCTCATTATCATGATGACTTTTTAATTTGAACAAGATTGTGTTTGCTAGTTCCATTTGTGTTCAATAGAAGTGTTGTACCAAACTCAATTTATGGGTATTTTGGTTCACATTTTAGATTTGGTATCTTTTTATGCAAAGGAAGAAAAAATACGTATGAATCAACTATACTAGAGTTAGCATGGAGAAAAAATGCCTTTAATTTTGATTAAAAAGTTATTAATTTTTGAATTTATTCATTATAAAGTCTACCTCAGAAATTCTCATATCAAACAAATCCAATTTTGTCAAATGTTAGTATGCTTGTGTTTCAGTTTAAATTGGTCACTAAAGGCTACTTGTTTATAAGGAAGACTTTTACTTTGTCAAAGTCACTACTCAAAATTTATGACCCACATTTGTTTTTAATAAGAAAATTTGTTGCCTATACTCTTGGCAACGGTTTTGCAACAAATTATTCAGACATTTTGTTTATCCTCATCGCAAAGATTTTAATGCAACGGAATTAGAGGCAAATGCAATGCCTTCTTGCGATGGTTTTTAAGGGCCTGTTTGGTACGCTGAAATGAAAGTGAGCGGAAATGAAAAGTGGAAAGGAAGTGGAAATAAAAAGAGGGATGAAAATTCATTATCTCATTTGGTATGTGATGAAAAAATCTTAGGTAATGTGATATTTCATCGTTTGGTATGAGAATAAAATGAAGGAATGGAAAGGCATTATAGTTAAAAAAACTAAGATACCCTTATGATATAAAATGATCAAACCACCCATTTAATTAATGAAAAATACAAGAAATCATAATTTCTAAAAATAAAATACATAATTTTATTTTTAGGAGGTGTATCTTTTTTATAAAATATTTTTTAAATATTTAAGTTAATTTATAAAAAGTTTTTAATGTTATTGTTTTAATTAAACTTGCAAGCGCACGAATCTGTTGGAGTACAGATTTAATGGTATGCAAGGTCGATCCCACGAGGATTGCCAATTGAAAGAAGACTCTAATTTAAACTCAAATAGATAACTCTAATCTAGTTGACGAAATATTTATTTTGTGAAGAGAACATTAAGTTAAGTGTGCAGGAAATTGATGTATTCAAATTAAATTGAAATGTATTCAAGGTAAAAATGAATGTTAAGGTTAAGGGATCCACTCTTGGTATGAGTAATGATAAATTTAACTCTTTTATCATTCAATTAGAATCCTTACTTGAATAAGGTTCCAATAAAAAAAATGTGTTACTTTGAACTCAATTTTGTTTATACATGAATTATATTTACCTCCTTTTACATCATTGATACACCCTTGTAAAATAGATTCAAGCATACATTGTGCCAATTATTATATTGTCTACAATAAATAAATATTGATTCAAGAATTTATTGTGTCAAAAATTATCTACAATGTATCAAAGTTCTTACAAGATTAGAATGAAAAGAGGTATGAAGAAGAAACATAACAAGAGATATGTGGCGAGGCCAACCATTAACAATAACAACATAAAATAGGTAATAAAGCCGGCCATAAAAATAATAAGAGATAGGTGGTATGATAAAACCAGCAAATAAGATAACAAGAGATAAGAGGTAAAAAAGTAAAAACAATACCATAATATAACAAGAAACAGACAGTCTGATAAAACCAGCCAATAAAATAATAAGAAATCGGCGGTTTGGTAAAATCAGCCATTAAAAAATAACATGAGAAAAAAAATAAGAAGGTAAATACAATCTCAAAGATAAACATTAAGATTAAGAGTTAGATAAATTATTATTCTCATATCAAGAGTTTCACCATTTACCTTAGCATAGGGAGATTAGTTCTCCATATTCAAAATAGAAAGCAAAATTGAAGATGAACAAGCATGATGATATTATGAAAGGATAACAAAGTGTCTAAAGAAATAAGAACATTACAATACTAAAAACTCAAATTTATGCTCTCAAAATTACACTCTCTTCAGCTATTTTTGACCTCCTCCTATCTCACAAGTTCTCTCTATTTATAGATACAACTAGTGAGGTAAGTGACAAAGCAAGTTGCACTAAAGTTGACAAGTTGGATTGCACTATGTCCACCGAAAATAATCATGATATTCCTCTTTGATAGCCACTGAATTTTCTGCCCATGTGAAAAGAAAAGTTGTAGAAAATTGTGCCAGCTATATACCTACCAAATTTCGTATATATTGACTGTGTATTTTATGAGATACAGCTCAAATACTGCAGTAAGGTTGGGCTAGACTATAACAACAATCATATTTTCTTCTAGCGCTGTTTTTGCCATTTTAGTGTCCGAATTTACTGATCACGTAAACATGAAAGTTGTAGAAAATTGTGTCAGATATTCACTTACCAAATTTCATATATATTTAATATGTAATTTATGATTTATGATTAAAATATTAGAGTAAAATCGGGTAGAAAAACAAACAGCAAACAGATTTTCAACATTGGAGGTTCATTGAATCTTTATGTTTAAGTTTTTTTGAAACTATGGTCATAAATCAAAATTGAATTGATGCAAATATCCATTAGAATACTTTTTAAGAGTCAAAAAGGCAATGTTCCTTACTCAGCTATCCTTAATGAATTTATTTTATCCGCTTGATTTATAGACATCATTCCAAAAGAACTACAATATAGTTTTGATTCCTTCAATTGAGTCCATTTTCTAATTTTTTTCTCTATCTGTAAAAGATGCACATAATTAAAGATAAATACGAAAAATAAGTGCTTAAATATGACAAACAATTAATATGAGAGTATTTAATTCATGGTTATAAAACTCACTCATCAAATACCCCCAAACTTAATCTTTTGCTGATCCTAGAGCAAAACACACAAATTTCAAATTTTAAAAGATGAGTGATGAGTTGTATTTGACTTACTAAACATTCTTCAAGGATTTAAAATGTGCAACCAAAGAAAATATCAGGACCCCAAGGTTATGTAAAACTTCAATTCAAATGCAACGTATAGTTTACTCTTAAATCTCAAGTGTGTGTATGTAGTAATCCTTTGACATTAGACTTTTTGCATTCAAATATATTTATGTAATTAAATATTTAAAATAAATCTCCAAATAGATGTATTTAAGACTCCATAAACTTATTTTTCATGTCATTCTCCATTAATGTAGACTAATCATAACATTTAAGATCAGCAGGACTTTCATTAGGCTTGTAATGTATGGCATAGGTTAAATGTAGATAAAAAAGATATTAATGAACGCTCAATTCAACATACATGATCATTTGGTCCTTTCAAATTCTTTTGATATTATCATGTAGATTCTATCTCCAACCTTATTCTCATCCTTACATTATTTATTCATACTACATTTTTTTTTCTTTTTTTTCTTTTTTTTTCTTCTTTTTATTTTTGAACATAAACCCCCAAACTTATTTATTTAGGGAGTTCTATATAATTTTTTTTAACTCCATCCATCCATCCATGAACCATAGCTTTTCAAATGATCATTTATGAAAGGTAAGAGTTAGAAACATTTTTGTTTAAAGGCTAGATAATAATATAGGTGTACAAGAAATGATAAGCATAGGCTCAAAATGGGTTATTAGAGATGGCATAATGTATAGGTTGGTCTGAAAGACTCAAACAATTACAACAATACCTAATTCATTTCTTAAATGAGAGTAGTTTAGGATTTCGCCTCAAGTGACAATCAAATAAGTTCTAAAGTCTTATAAGATCACTTGTTATATTTGAATCACATAAATCTTTTTTGAATAAACAATAAGTCAAATGTAAAAGATTAAGTACTCAAGATATTTGAGATTTTCAGGTAAAACATACGTTACAATAGAGTTTAAATTCATACATAGCACTTAGAACTCATCTATTTTTCAAAGGTTACAAGCATTTTATATCATTTTCATCATTGGTGTTAGTTTTTCCTAATTCTAAAACATCACTCAAATATATTTTTTTTGAAGATGAACAACACAAAATAGAAAACAAAGATTGAAAGAGATATTACTTGAAAGGAGATTTAGGAAAAGCTGAACCTGCAGCAAACTAACAAAAAAATAAAAATTTATGCAATCAAATAAAACAAGTTACAGATAGAGAGTCAAGTCCAATTTGCCCTTTAAGCAGTTGTCTGATGTCCAATCTATTTGAGCCATAGTTGGATCAGGTACATGGACAAATACTTGTAATGCATCAATCAACTTATTAGCATTTGAGGCCGAGATTAGAATCTATCGTGCTGAGTGTGAGATAAATCTTTATTCTACAGTTTGATCAAGAAAAGACAACAAATCATCAAATAAATTGTTAACATTCAACAAATCTATTGGTTTATGATGGATATTCAGTTGTGCCCAAGAGACGATTTGAAAAATTTCTTCCAGAGTACCAAAACGACTAGATAAGGCAATGAAGGCGTCAGCGTTGCACATCATTCTAGCAATACATTCATCCATGGAGGATACCCTAAATTCTTCTCCAACTGTTTTTCCTATGAGGTTTGATTTAGCTAGAGCAGTAGAAATAATACCTAGAATGTGGCTTCCTCTTTCATATATAGCTGTAAACACATACCCCATTAATCCACTACTACCTCCATCATAGATTACATGAATTTTTCTACTTGCTAGTACCATACCCAAAAGTTGTGCTACTTTCACATACTCTTCATTTTTTCCAAGACTAGAACCACAAAAAACACATATACTTCAAAACTGGCAAACTGAGGTTCCTTCCATGACTGCACTTACACTAATTTTGGGTATAAAGGTGAAGATGGTAAAGTGTGCATTTATAGAACTCAGACAAGGACATACTTATAGTAGCTAGGTGAGTGGGCTGGTGGATGTCAGCTAAAGTAAAGGTGAAAAATTCAAAAAACAAATGATAACACACATGCATATGTACAGTAGTTGTGATTGCGGTTCACATCTTCCTTTGATTTTACGTCTAGTAATGGCTTAAATGCCCTCTATGGGTCGAGGATATGCTTCCCATCCAATTTTCTTATAAATTGGCAAACATGTTCTTTTAACGTCAGATTCCCAAGACTATACCATTTATGTTCTTTTTTGAAATAGGGTCATAAACCGACAATACCGATATGCACAGATCCACTAGGATGTGTCTCAAGAGACATTGGATGAAAGTCATCATCCAATGACTCCTTACTCAAGCCATCCTTAATGAATTTGATTTTGTCTTCCCGATTTACAGATACCCAATTCAAAGAACGATAATGTTTGTTACAAGTTTCACGTCCACATTTGTAACAAACACCCATTCATTTAACTCTGTGCTTTTTAGCAAAATTGTTTTTTCCTAAACCAAGCATGTAATAGATGAAATCATTTGCAGACTCACCTGATAACCGTATCTTAGCTTCAATTAGCCAACAAATATAAGTAGGCATCCTCATGTTCATCAACACCCTTAATCTTGCAACCCGTGTTTTGTAAATTTTTGTCAATGCATTGGGTGGAAGAGAAGGAAAATGATTTTTCAATTGTACGAGAATGTTCTCCATTATCGACTTAAATTTTTTTTAGAAAGAGAAAAAACAACAAAACCAAGAAAACAATATAAATTCATAATGAAAGTTAAATAAAGAAAGATCTTACCTAAATAGCATGCACGGCAACCTTTAACAACAGAAGCGAATCAATCTTGGTAGACAAAATCACGCAAAGGTATCTTCTCTATCTTCGGGTTATGTAATTCTAAAAATGTTTTTAATCTTTGACCATTAACTTTAAACACATCATTGTTCATGAGATTTTCAATCTCCACTACACCATGTGGATAAACAATACAAACAATGAATGGGTCTGACCACTGAGAACGTAGTTTTTTTTGGAAATAAGTGCAAACGAGAGTTATATAGAAAGACCTTTTGACCTACATTAAATTATTTTCTTAAAATATATTTGTCATGAAAAAATTTCATTCGATCCTTATACAACTTTTCACTTTAATATGCATCATTCCGTATTTTTTCTAGTTCATTGAGTTGAAACATCCTGTGAGAACCTGCTTTGTCAAGAGCAAAATTAAATTGTTTGATGGTCTAATAAGCTTTATGCTCTATTTCAATAGATAAATGATAGGACTTGCCATACACAAGTCAGTAAGGAGACATTCCAATAAGGGTTTTAATAGCAGTATGATAATCCTATAAAGCATCAGAAAGTTTCAAAGACCAATTTTTCCTATTTGGGTTAATTGTTTTTTTCAAAATATTTTTAACTTCCCTATTTGAAATCTCAACTTGACCACTAGTCTATGGGTGATATAGGGTCGCAACTTTGTGCGTGATGCCATATTTCTTCATTAAATTCTCAAAATGCCTATTACAAAAATGCTTTCCCCCATCACTAATGATAACCTGTGGTGTGCCAAACCTTAAAAAAATGTTTTCTTTCAAGAATTTCACCACATTCTTGTGATCATTTGTTTTATATGGAAGAGCCTCTACCCATTTTGCCACATAATCCACAGTAACAAGGATGTATAAATTTCTAAAAAAATTAGAAAAATGACCAATGAAATCAACTTTCCAGACATCAAATATCTCAACAATAAGAATGAGAGTTAGAGGCATCATATTCCTACATAACATACTGCCTAATTTTTGACAACGCTCACAAAAATTACAATACAAATGGGCATCCTTAAATAGTGATGGCCAATAGAAGTCCCATTGCAAAACCTTTGCAGTAGTTTTCTTAGCACTAAAATGACCTCCACAAGCATTATCATGACAAAAAGAAATAACACTATATTGCTCACTTTCAGGAACATATCTCCAAATGATTTGACCAGGGCAATACTTAAACAAGTATGGATCTTCCCAAAAGAATTTCTTTACTTCAATTAAAAATTTTATTTGATCTTACTTACTCCAATATGTAGGCTTTTGACTTGTGGCAAGATAATTAGCATGTCAGTAAATCAGAGTAACTGTGATATAGACATGAGTTGCTCATCTAGTAATGAATAATAGAATGGGTTTTTTGGTGTTTGATGGAATAGAGTATTACAAAGATAATTAGCAATGTCAGTAAATCAGAGTAACTGTGATATAGACATGAGTTGCTCATCTAGTAATGAATAATAGAATGGGTTTTTTGGTGTTTGATGGAATAGAGTATTACATGGAATGCTCTATTCCATTCTTTTTTGCCAACCAAACGATGGATACATGCATTCCTTTTCCTTTTTTTTTCATTCTGGCATACCAAACGAGCCCTAAACATTTAACATCGCCTTTTGTTCTATTTTATAAAGTTGTTTGCCTCTTCAGCAACAATTTTGAGCATAGTTTGCGACAGTTTCTATATTTTACTTGATCCCCTATATATTGATGCCGTGTGTTCCAAGATTCGAACGTGGTTTCCAAGGAACCACATGAAGTGGAGAATGTGACTTCCAAGCCTTAACAGGTCAAAGGCTTTAAGTAATAACTGGACAAAAAGTTCACTTAAAATAAATAATTAATTAATTCTATTCATCAAACTTTAGAGATAACTTATTTTAAAAATTGTCTCCATAGATATTTTGTATGTATTTCATAGAATCATAGCTTATTTTAAATACAAAAGTGTACACATAATATATGGTTCTTTTTTTTTTAACAAATGCTATGCAACACGTTTCTATCTTACATTTAAAATTAGTTTTTTATATCAAAAGACACCAAATGTTTTATCGAAAGTTATTTCAATTAGTAAGAGAAGATAATATTTTTCTTTATTAATATGGTTTATTTTTTTAAAAGTAGTCTTAATTTAAAATTTTGAACCAAATTGATATAAGAAAAGCTGTTCCCTAAAAGAGACTAGACTTGAGTAAAATTTCAAAATACCATATAAACGTAATACTTAAAAAAAAAAACAAACCTTATCATTATTTTCACCTATTATTCTATTATTTTGTCTTCTGAAAAACATCCTATACAATTCAGAGAAAACTATGTGGTAGCATTAAACATTTTCTGCACATGACTTTTAATTTATTTATTCTTTTTGTACACAAGAGGATGATTAAACTTGCAGCTATTTATTCAAATTGTTACCCTCCCAAGTCCCAACCACACTTTAGCCCAAGCTGCAACGTGACAGGCAACCACTAAATATTCAAATTTCAATCATATCAACTTCAAGCTTTGCATCAAAAAATCAACTTTCAATAAAATTCCGTCTGAAATTCTTTTCTGTTTTTTTTTTGCATTAAAAGTTACAAAAAAGAGTCATACTGCATACCACCCATCTAATCTAGTACCTATATATTGGACATATTTGGATTGCAAGAATGTTTCCTTCTTCATAGAGCACTTCACAGTAATGTCTAGCCAAATTGATAAGGATAGACATAGTACTTTGATGTCTAGCTAAATTGGTAGAGAGCTTGCAAGAATGTTTCTTTCTTCATAAAGCACTTTACAGTATAACCAGTTGGACAAGGGAATTTTCTTGGGTTGAATAACCAGTAGGGTAATGCGACGAATCCGTTGTTGATCATTGTGGCTACAAATATTTTCTTTTTTCTCTATTTCCTGTACCATTTATAGATCATCAAATTTGAAGCTATCATAATACCTTGAGAGTCATCTCTAGGGTTTTTAAGTAGGGGTGTACATAAACCGAACCGGACCGAAAAAACCAAACCAAACCGATTAAAATCAGTTTAATTCGGTTTTTTTTAAAAAAAAATCGATCGGTTCGGTTCGGTTCTCGGTTTGGACAAAAACTGAACTGAACCGAACCGGTTTATTTTAATATATTAAATAATTTTATTAAATTTAATTTTTATATACATTTTACATATTTTTTTCTTTCAGAGATTTGCCCTAATCTACCATGGCCGACTCGGGTACTCTACTCTTTACTTCTTTTCTTCACAAGTCGCGAGCACTGGTTCTTTCTTCCCCCAAATCCCTAATCGCCAATCGGCTGCTAATCCGCTTATCTGGCTCTCTATGCTTAGTTAGTATTTAGTAAATAAGCTTCGATCTCTCCTTCGTAAGTTCGTAGCAGACCAGACCGAAATCTGTCATGAGGTCGAGCTGCGTTGGTCTGTGAGATTGTGATTTCGAGCCTTGCCCGCCACAAGCGCCATTCATCTACTCACGTTGTGACTACCTCCGACGCCGGTTGAGCTTGGTATGCTTTCTATTTCTCTTGCATCCTTTAATTTAATGCTTTTATTCTTATATGTTAATTTTCTGTTTTGATTTAAAATCTTCCCGGCTTCCTCCCCTCTCTTCGGTCTACAAAATTTACTTCACCTTGAGCTGCCTATGAATCTAGTTATAACAACTGGTACATAGAAATTTTTAGACTTAAAATAATTTGAGCCCATCGACATTCAAGAGGAAGGTAGATAAGTAGACATTGTTTAAGGGCTTTCTATACAAATTGTTAGGGATGGAAGCCAAAAACATAGGACATGCATATGTGGGAACACGGTTAAATAGCACCTGAAATTATTTCCTATACAACCAGCCAATAAAATCATTTTACTTGTTAGAAATCCGATAACATCTGATGAAAATCAGAACTTTTAAAATTCATCACAAAGTTAAAAAATTTCACATCCATTTTTTTCCTTTCTAGAGAGTAGATACATGTCTCCCTTCATATCTACTGTCATTTTGAGATGCTAATTGTATTTGTTAGCTCAGTCATTTTTTCATGGTTATAGAGTTCCCAGGCTGAATATCTTGGCATTTGAGGTAATCGTATTTTATTTTGCCCCAAAATTTATACCAACAATTTTGTTCCTCAAATCCATTTCGTTTATTCTTGAATCTTATAGATGATTGTTATATAAGAAAATTAAATACATTTCAATTACTGTAGTAGCTTAATGTTTGTTGGGATTCCTATTTTATGCTTTTTATAATTTCTTTTTGGGTAGAAAGTTAGAGACAAAGAGTAGTCAAATAGGACTGAATTAGAAGAAATACAACAAAAAATTTTGGAGGATGCAAATGCCACTGAAGGATCAAGATCTCCAACTCCAAATGTGCATGAAGTAGCTTCAGTGCCTTCTAAAAGAAATAAAGATATCAATACATCAGCTTCGAAGAAGAAAAAAGTGCAATAGGGGCAAAACAATAAAGAGGATGACATTGAAGAAGGTAAGAGAAAACTCACTAGACCTGAATCTTGGGTATGGCAGCATTTTACTAGTATTAAGAATTGTGATCCAAATTGGCCTAGAGCTTCATGTAATTGGTGTGGGGCTAGCTATGCTTGTCATAAAAAAAGAAATGGAACTTCTAACATGGCCCACCATTTAGAAAAGCAATGCAAAAAATTTCCTAGAGAATCATTAGACTCTAGCCAAGCTATTCTTTCTTTTCAACCAAAAAGAAAAGAGCAAGGGGAAGGGACTGGGAGAATTTATCAGCAGTTAGTTTTGATCTTCATGCATGTAGGCAAGCTCTAGCTAGGATGACTATTGTTGATGAATTACCCTTCAAGTTTGTTGAAGGTGAAGGGTTTCGGTATTTTATGAGCATTGTTCAGCCATTATTTTCTATTCCATCTCGTGTTACAGTGGCTAGAGACTGCTATAGACTTTTTTTAGATGAGAAAAGAAAATTGAAAAATGTGTTATCTTTGAATTCTCAAAGTGTTTGTTTGACTACTGATTGCTGGACTTCTGTGCAAAATTTGAGTTATCTTTGTCTTACTGTGCATTTTATTGATGCTGAATGGAAGTTGCATAAGAGAATTTTGAACTTTTGTCCAATTGCTAGTCATAAAGGAGAAGTAATTGGTCAAACCATAGAAAAATGTCTTACTGATTAGGGAATTGAACGAGTTTTCACTATAACAGTTAACAATGCTAGTTCAAATGATGTTGCCATAGCATACTTGCAGAGGCAAATAAATGAGTGGAATGCAAGCGTGATGAAGGGGGAATACATGCATGTTAGATGTTGTGCTCACATTTTAAATCTTGTTGCTGCTGATGGCTTGAAAGAAATGCATGAATCAATAAGTAAAATTAGGGATGCTTGCAAATATGTGCATGCTTCTCCTGCACGAATGCAAAAATTTAAGAAATGTATAAAAGCATGGTTCAATTGGATGTTCCAACAAGGTGGAACTCTACTTATCTTATGCTTGAGAGTGCCTTGAAGTTTCAAAAGGCATTTCTTAGGTTAGAAGAGTGGGATGCTCAATTTCTTTTTGATTCTCCACTTGGTCCCCCAAACACAGAGGATTGGCTTAATGCAAGACATTTTGTGAAGTTTTTGAAGATTTTTTTTTTATGCAACTAAAAATGTTTCAAGCTCTTTGCATGTGACTTCTTCTCAATATTTTCATGAATATTGTCTTATTGTGAAGACTTTGAAGGGGTGGTGTGAGAGTGATGATGATGCACTATTAAAGAATATGGCTATTAGAATGAAAGCTAAACATGACAAATATTGGGGGAGTTTAAAAAGCATGAACATGTTTATTTTTGTAGCCATAATTCTTGATCCAAGATACAAGTTGAAATTTGTTGAATGGAGCCTTTCAAAACTCTTTGATCAAGACTTGGCTACTTCTATGGCTGACAAAGTAAAGGAAATACTCAATGGTATGCATGATAAATATAAATCTTGTTATGGTGTTAAAAAATCAGAAGATGTTGGTCAATCTTCCCAATCTAGTAGAGAGGTGAATATTTCATCAGTGGATGCTAAAGATTCTTTTATTATGGAATTTGACATGGATATGAGTAAGGATGATAATGTAGAGCACAAATCTGAGTTGGAAACATATTTAACGGATCCCCGAGAAAAGATGTCACCAAAGTTTGAAATTCTTAGTTGGTGGAAGGTGAATTGTACTAGATTTTCCATTCTTGCTCAAATTGCTATGGATGTATTGGCAATACCAATGTCAACAGTTGCTTCTGAATCAGCTTTTAGTACAGGGGACCGAGTTCTTGATCAATATAGGAGTTCTTTATCTCCTAGAATAGTAGAGGCTCTTATTTGTGCACAAAATTGGTTTCGGTCTACTCCTTTATCTCTTGACATGGAAGAGCAAGCAGATGACATTGATAAGGCTGATATAGG
Organism: Gleditsia sinensis; assembly: GCA_037074535.1. Lineage (NCBI taxonomy): Eukaryota > Viridiplantae > Streptophyta > Magnoliopsida > Fabales > Fabaceae > Gleditsia > Gleditsia sinensis. Next base: position 3,255,124 of record CM073463.1, read on the forward strand.
TAATATTATTTTTGTTTCAACTAGCATTATTTAATAAATTGCTTGTGGTTAAAAGGGTTTGTAATAATTTTTTTTCTTTCTTAACTTAATATGTCTATTCAATTATTAGATGAAGCGGGTCCATTGACTGAATCAGGATCAGATTTAGATTTGTAAACGAACATGTTCTAAGTGGTATGGGCATTATATTTAATCAAATAAATTATTTATGTATTTTTACCCAATACATTTTAAATTGTACTAATTATGTTTTAATTATTGTTATATTTTAACAGGTTGTGCACTTGGTTATGGGAATCTTAGTCTCAGAGAAACATGGAATTATTATGTTTTATGGACTTTCTAATTATAGCATAGCATTATGGACTTATTATGTATGTTTTATGAATTTTTGTTGGTAGTATTATGTAATCATTATAATTTGTGGAGTTCTGTTGGTAGCATTATAGAATCATTATGTTTTATAGACTTCTGTTGGTAGTATTGTGGAATCAGATTTAGATTTGCATTATGGAATTATTATTTTCTTCTTGCATTTCATCTGCAATTGCAAATGGCCAAGTCTCTGTCCTCTCCCACATCTTCCCTATACAAAGATTCAAACTTCACAACAGGTGATTTCTCTATTTGCTATATGTGAAGAAAGACCAATTATATTTTGGGTGGAAAATCATATAAAATATAACAATTTGAACAAGTGTGTCTAAGGATGCTGTTTTTGGTCATATTCAGTTACTTATTCCTGGTGAAACTGCTTGTTTTGCATGTGCACCTCCTCTGGTATGTCTGACCCTTATTTGAATTTGAATTTTTTTTAACAATTGACGATACCAGGATTATTTATTTTATCTTATAATCCTGCTTAGTTTCATGGTTTATTTTATGTTGTTATGCTGTTTAGAGTCCGCAGGATGCAATTATACCTTTTCAGATTGTAGGGGGAAGCTCAGGTGGTTCAGGTATGTGTGTGACCATCTTAAGATTGAAATAGCAACTTTTTAAAATTTTTTGCCTCTTATTCACAACTTTAAATTGTTATTTTGGTGTTGGTTGGTGCAATACCGATAATGTTGAAGCCACAAGAAAAAATCATTGCAAAGCCTGGTAAGATATTGGGCAGAGCGCACTCTTATGCATGGGCCTTAACTTCCCCCACTTTTGTGATGAACTTTCTTTGTAGACTTAAGATGACAGTTACTTGTCATATTGAACTGTGAATACTGATTATATTCTTAAATATAATACTGATGTACACAGAAATGGACAATAAAGGATAATGGACTGGAGGCTTACTGCAATTATTTGTGTTAATCTGCTCTACTATAATGGGTTTGCCCTTTTAGTGCTGTGGATGCTCATACAGGATTCCACCTCTTTAAGGTAACTCATTTTGATTATTTTGTTTATTATGCAATATAAATTTGTCTATTATAATTCTTATAGTATACAACAAATTATTCTTATACATACTTCATTTGCGATATGATCCTTCCACTTGCATTGCACTTGTTTAGATATTTTAATAAATAAGCTCTTTCATTATTTCTGTATATGGTAAGTTCAAAGACTGTTATTTATGTCAACTCATCAAGTAGAGTTCTTACTTACTGCTGACCTTATCTTGGTGAGCCATTCTGAGAATTAATCCTCATCAATTCAAAGAGAATTCATTTTTTATTTCTTCCACTTATCTTCTCATATTATATCTTGTTGTTAGGTCATGAAAGATGGGAAAATTACTCAATGTGGAAAGTATAAAGATTTGCTCAGGGACTAATTTTATGGATAAAGATTTACTCAATACATCAAAGGTTTTCTTAAATGATCTGCATGTCATGATTCCCACTATTCTGACTTTGTTTATCAGCCATCTCCTTATCTTTAACTCCCTTGATCTGCAAACAAATTTTGAGCAAGCTTGCACTATTCTACTTTATTTCAGGCACTGGATACATTCAACGCAGCAATTGTTTCTCCTGTATATTATGTCATGTTCACAACTCTGACTATTATTGTTAGTGCAATAATGTTTAAGGTATGATAATAGTTTCATATTCTTGAATTCCCTTGGTTCTATACCAAAGTTTTCTCTTTGATAGAGGTTGGGAATGACAAAGTTGACTTTTTTGCTTTCATCAATTTTTGTTGCAGGATTGGTCAGGTCAGAATGCCAGCAGCATAGCCTCATAGGTATGTGGTTTTATCACCATTCTTTCAGGAACTATCATCTTGCATGTGACAAGAGAGCAGGAACAATCTAATATGGAAGTACATCTTTACATGATACTTTTAAACAAATGCATTCCTGTTATCCTTTTGTTTGCTAATACACCCATAGACTGTCGTACAGCCTTGGGCATCTCAAATATCTGAAAAAATAGTAGTACATTTTTATTCTATTTATTGTCCTTGCATATGGAAATTACATCCTCCAGCTTTGCTTTATTCACACAAGGTTGACAGTGTTATAGGTTGTCCATCTGTTGCTTTCTCCTTTTGACTTAGATTAACTTTTCATTTGAACCCAGTATTCTTTTTCCTGACATCAAATTTGGGGTTTGTCATGCTTAGTCTGCTAGCTTTATTAGATAGTTGACAATGAAGAGGAAGCAATAGATAGGCAAACTTCCTCACTAAAATCACTAGTAGAACAACCATTTTGAGTAAGATAGTGTAACCTAGCCCTCGTGTATTATTAATATGTGCATATATGTCATGCAAAAGTTGTGCTTCATATTTGCAGGTTGCACTCTCTAGTGGAATCCTCTTCATTGTTTTTGGTATCCAATCTTACTTTTCTCCAGTTGGATATTGAAGGCCATACTATTGGTTAGTGATTATTCTTGTCACTTTTACATGACATGTTTATCAAATATAATATGCTTGCTATATGGTTATGGGCTGCTATAGTCACCCTAGAAAAAAGTTGCATATATGTCGTTTAGCTTCTTGCTATAGTCACCCTAGAAAAAAGTTGTCTTTTTCAACCATACCATACCAAATAATTTTTCTTTTCCAAGTTGACCTATGTGGACTGATCTTTTTAAGACCAAGCCTGCTTGTATGCCTCTCTTCTGCTTGATCCATATGATGGCATAGCTGAATCAAATTTCATTTGATGACTTTCTTTCTCCATGCTTGTGTAGAAGATTTTGAAAAACCTTTGCTTCATTTCAACAGGAGCTAACAGTGAGGTTAGCAGGAGGCGTGAAATTTCATTTGCTTCATTGCAATGTGGATTGCTTTTCACTGATCATGGGACATTTAGATTGTGCATCCTGGGGTTGCTATAGTATTCTGAACATTTCTCTGCTGGCTGCTGCTCATGCAACTATTCACAGGAAGTCAAGAACCACCTCAAAGGTTGTGTGATGGGCTAATCTTGATCCAAGTGCAGTAGTGCAAAATCAAAGTCAAACTACAAAGTCGATTGTTGTAACATTGCAACACTAGAGATTTTTTGGGGTGATTTCATGGTGTTTTATCATCCATAGGGATATTGTAACTTCTTATCCTTGGGTAGAGCCTAGCAAGTTCATGTACGACATCACATTCAATTGATTTATGGTGAATGTGCTTTTTTGGTTATTAATGTTGAAAGACATATACTTCTAATTTATGGGAATGATTTTATTTGTTAGAAGCTGGTTTTATATAAGCTTTTTGTCTAGTAATCAGATGAAAAATATTTCACTAGCATTATTGGAAATAAAGTGGTTTTCCCTATTAATTTTATGTTATTTAAAGATATACTTTCATATAAATTCAAGTAATATCAATTAAGAATTTGAAATAGAGAACTATTCAAATTCTTGTATTTAAATTTCAGTGACAATAATCTCCAGTTTAAAATATTCATAAGTTAGTTGATCAGAATTCAGAATAGATAAGTCCTGCACAAAAATTGAAACAAAACACTAAAAGGGAAGTGGATACAAAAACTTGTTTTTGGCCAAACAAAAAATTGAATGGATACAAAAAATTTAAAGGAATGGGCTCAAAAAAAATTTTGGGCCAAAAAAATCAGAAATTTGGCCCAAAAAAAAATCGAAAAATCGAACCGCCATTCAGATGGTTCGGTTTTCCGGACATGAACCGAACCGATTAGGCTTAAATTTTTTTACTTTTTAGTGGTTCGGTTCGGTTTGGTTGAGCCTCCAAAACCAAACCAAACCGACCTTTGTACAGCCCTATTTTTAGGATCAGAAGGGAAGAATATGTGAATCTTATTGATTTTCTGTCTTAGTTATGTTTGGAGTTTGATTGTTTTCATTCTCCTAAGAACAGTCATTATTGCTCATGGTTTTTTTCAGATAAAAATAACTTCATTTCGATGGTGATATATAAACCAACCTCCAATGGTAAAAGTTTCTAGCATATTCATTACCTCCAACTATTTTGCTTTATTACTCCATTTTGATACTGAGAAAGGATTTAAGTACTGATATCTTCTTAGTGTCCATTTACATTCGAACCAAACAGCTAAGCTTAAATGGCAAGAATAAATAGATGGTTAATTAGCATCGTCCCCAACGCTCCACCCAAATAAATAGTTGTCTAGTAGTATTTTAAAGTTCTTTCGAATTAGGACCTCTTCAAAAAAAGATAGTTGTGACCTAATTTTCAAGGGAACACAAAAAACTTCCAAGGTAGACGTATCTTCCGCAAGACAAATTAGTCTATTTCCCATTTTTGATTAACAAAGGGGGAAGGATGCTCCGAGAGTAAATAATGATAACTATTTTTAATAGAATTATTACTTGATTTGTACATTTACTCCATGCTATTTGGTCTGACTCTTCATGTGCCAATTTTCGTCATGACAGAATTTTTTGAAATATATCCTTATAATAAAGTGATTCTAACTTGACTTAAATTCTTTGATGGCTGCATATGAGATTGAGATCTTCAATGATTTTAACTTAATAACTCAATTTTTAATTATTTTATTCAGATAAAATTTCTAATCTTACATTCTGTTTTTATTTTTGGTCTTTTTTTTTTAACTAACTTATATAATCATGCTTTAAGTTTGAATTTAATTATTAAAATATATTTAAAATATTAAAAGTTTGAACTTATAAAAAAATATTTATAAGAGAAACAATCTTATACTTTAAACGAGATTGATTTTATATTCAAAAAATATAAAAATGTGTCAAAACTAAATAAAAAATAAAAGGGCCAGCTAGGGCTTGGTATGTTGCAATCAAAGCTTGTCTCATCTATACCTCAGTCTCTGAGTCTCTCAGGTCATATTCCACATACAATCCCTACCAATAGCTTCCACACTATTCCCCCCATTTCCATCTAAAGAAGCTTCTTTCACTCTCTCATTTTTCTCATATTATTACTTCCTTGTGACTTACCAAAACATCGTCTTACCCCATTTGAGTTTTAACAATCAATTTTCTACGTCCTTGACGAACCAAGAAATTTTGTCCCCATCCTATTCAGCAGCAACGCAAACACTTTCTCTAATTATTAAATTGTCTCTATCCTCTGCAGCGTCAAACAGAATTCCTTTAGCAAGCCCCTAGTGGCGTGCTCAGCTGATCCCATTTGGGATGCTCCCAGTAATGAAGTGCTTTCGTGGTTAGCTATTGTTCTTAATGCTAGGTGAGTTCTCTAGACGTAGAATACTTATTGTTGTTTTAGGTATTTGAGACGCGCTAACCTTAAGGACCCGTCAGGGCAATGGTAGGTGTGATTTCTCTGATTCTAAGGAGCACCTCAAAGGTAGTTATCAACGTTGCTCTCCTATATTCTTACATAATGCGCTTAGGCACTTTCGAGCACCTAAGTGCCCTAACATGATGTTTCGCTACTATAATGGTGTGTGTACATTTTGGGTGGCTGACAATGAATATTCTTAATCAACACTTGAGAAACCAACTTAGATGAGTTCTTTAGGAAGTACGAGTCCAATGTAAAAAATATTTCTCTATAAGAGTTGAATGAGCCTCTCCCTCCAATATCTTTCCATCCTGCAAAAATGAGATTTGATTTGCATTTCTTATTGTGGATAGTCTACAGATGAACTTATTTTTTTTTTTTTTTCACGGAATGGCCCACTCAAGCCTGTCTAGGCCTACCTTAACTTGCGGGTTGAACAAGTTAACTTATTTAGACTTGTTTTTAAATGAGCTTATTTTTATAAATCTAACTCTATCTGTTATATGGTTTAAATGGATTGGTATGTGAATCCATTTTGGTAGATGATCTATATATATTTATATATCAAGAAAATATTAAAATATTATGTAAATTTCTATTGATATTTACGAACTTAGTTTAAGTAAAAAGTGAGTTTAAATTGAGTGATTAAATTTTTTTTGTAATATCAAGAGTTTAAATTTATAAACATAAAATTATTGTAAAAATGATAATTTAATTATCTAAGAATAATTTTATATCTAAAAAATACAAAAATAATCCAATTCATAGGAAAAAAAATTGTCTATTGGAACATGTGTGATCGGCTTAAAAAGAAAATGAGACGAGAACCTCGGTATTACCAAAAATCTGCTTTGCCTTCATAAGTCGGAACGCGATAACGCGATGGCCAAGAAACCACCTGATGTCCTTATTAATTCATTTGTATTTCTTCCTGCTGGTCATCCCCTGATTGAAAATAACCCCCTTCTTGTCTAAAAAATAAAAATAAAAAAATAACCCCCTTCACTTGTTCAAAAGGTACCTTGTTGTAGTCAAAATTGTCTGCTGCGCTACGCCACAACGTTTACAATCGACTGAAAAGCATAATTGTTTCATGCTCGATGCCCCCATGACACAAGGGGACTACTAATTCTACGCACTTCATGACGCTAGAAATTTTGTCCTCGTCCTATTCTGCAGCAAACACATCTCTCTACTCCATTATACAAACCCAATTAATAATTAATTACAAAAATCTATCAACAATTGACGCGAAGAAGGGGTTCCACTTCAGCATTATTTGTCTCCTTCCTCTCCTTCTTCTTGGATTTCCTCCCTCTATATCAGCAATTAATCTAGCAATTGTTCATTTCAACACAAGACAAATGGCTGAACCAAGTCCTCTGTCTCCTTGAAACCACCCACTATCTTCCTGCTCTTCCTCTTCTTCTTATTTCTGGCAACCTCTTGTCTGAAAAATCTGAACTTTGCTACCCAGAAAAATGGATAGTGAAAATCACAAACTGCACGTATTCTTCTTCCCCTTCCTGGGTCATGGCCACATGAACCCAACCATTGATATGGCTAGACTTTTTGCTGCAAGAGGCGTCAGAGCCACCATCATCACCACCCCACTCAACCTCCCTCTTGTTTCCAGAACAATTGGAAAACCCAAAACTCCTTCAAATAAGATTAACGTCAGAACCATCCAATTCCCTTGTTCAGAGGCTGGATTGCCTGAAGGATGCGAAAATGTCGATTCACTTCCCTCCCCATCTTTGGGTCCTGTCTTCCTCAAAGCAACGAAGATGCTTCAAGAGCCTCTAGAGCAGCTCTTGCTTGAAGACCACCCAGATTGCCTTATTGCTGCTGCGTTGTTTCCATGGGCAACTGATTCTGCAGCAAAATTTGGAATCCCGAGGATTGTGTTTCATGGGACTGGTTCCTTCTCCTTGTGTGCTTCCGAATGTATGAGACTCTACCAGCCTCACAAGAACGTTTCTTCTGATTCAGAACCCTTTGTGATTCCCAATCTACCCGGTGACATTCAAATGACCAGGATGGTTTTGTCTGATCACGTCAAAAAAGATGACGAATCTGACTTCAAAAGATTTTGGATCGAAATCAAGGAATCAGAGTTGAGAAGCTTTGCGGTGGTTGTGAACAGCTTCTATGAGCTCGAGAAGGTTTATGCAGATCATTACAAGAAGGAACTTGGAAGGAAAGCATGGCATATAGGGCCTGTGTCTCTAAGCAAAAGGGACAACGAAGAGAAAGCATACAGAGGAAAGCAAGCTTCCATTGATGAACAAGAATGCTTGAAGTGGCTTGACTCGAAGAAACCCAATTCGGTTGTCTATGTTTGCTTCGGAAGCATTGCAAATTTCACTGAATCTCAGCTACAAGAAATAGCAATGGGTATGGAGGCTTCTGGGCAACATTTCATCTGGGTTGTGAGGAGAAGCAGAGGAGACCAAGAAGAAGGTGAAGAACCATGGCTGCCGGAAGGGTTTGAGAAGAGAATGGAAGGGAAGGGAATGATAATAAGGGGATGGGCACCCCAAGTGTTGATTCTTGATCACGAAGCCATTGGTGGGTTTGTGACTCACTGTGGATGGAACTCAACGTTGGAAGGAGTTTGTGGAGGGGTCCCAATGGTGACCTGGCCAGTGTCTGCCGAACAGTTTTACAATGAAAAGTTGGTGACGGAAGTGCTTAAAATTGGGGTTCCTGTGGGTGTGAGAAAATGGGTTAGAGTGGTGGGAGATAGCATAAAGAAGGATGCCGTTGAGAAGGCAGTGAAGAGAATAATGGTGGGAGAAGAAGCAGAGGAAATGAGAAACAGAGCAAAGAAACTTGCCCAGATGGCAAAACAGGCTGTGGAAGAGGGAGGATCATCTTACTCAGATTTAGATGCTCTAATTGAAGAACTGGAGTCTCGTTAGAAGTCACGTGATGTTCCATACGTGCCTAGTATAACAAGATCTTTTGGATTGATCTATAATTTTTATAAATAAAAAAATATATTTTTCTCTCTTGGTACCTATGGACAAAGATGGGATGTTTTGTGTTTTTTTTTCATTAAATTATTAAATCTTTGCAATAGTGAATTATGGTTTTTATATTTAAAAAATATATTTGTTTAATTTATTTTTTTTAAACATACTATTTAAAAAATTAGTTTTCTTTTAAAAAAAAAATTTTTTACATCTTTAAAAATATTTTTATTTTAACTCTCTTCATACACATTTAATGAATTTATTTAACTAAACAAAGCGTTTACTTAACTAAATTAAGATATATACATTTTTTATTTATTTGTTTACAAATATCTAGTATAAAAAGAATGCTTTTGTACTTTTTATTTATTTAAGTGTAATAATGTATTGAATGTAATAAAGAAATAAATTTTAATAAAATGATATCATTCATTGACACTTATTGTGATTACATTAGTAATATGTTAACATAATATTAGAGTAGCATATACAAAATAGTACTTCAACCATCAATTTTGTTAAATTTAAAAAAATTTATTGCATCAAGCAACTCTGTGAAATAATTAAGTTGTGCCTATATTATAAAAAAGAAATAACCACAAGATAAACACTAATTATAAAAGAACATAAATTATTTTTTATAGTATAAGAAATGATATTACCGTCAACAATCTAGTAAAATTAAAATCACTCTTATGTGATTGAGTGAATATTGAAGATGTTGAAGGTGTAAAAAAAGAATTTTCAAATTGAATCACACTGCGTGCTTCATAATCCTACAAAAATTATACATAATTAGGAATTCTCCAACTAATGTAAAATTAATAACACACTTACAAGTATAATTGTATATACATGTGAATTGTTGTTTGTCAAAGTTCATTTTTTTCTCTTAGATTAAATTTCAACCTAACTTTTCAAACGTCTTTATTCTTTATGCCAAATTTTTTTTTTAATCCATTAACTTGTGCGACACATTCATTAGTTGGTGTTGTGACAACACTACTTTTATTGTCCAAGTTCTTTTGCATTAAGCGAAATTGCATCACTTTCTTACTCAGTTCATCCACAATTTTATTTATCATAAAAATACTTTTAGATAGCCAGACATTTCAGTTGCCAATCTTATTAGTTTGAGACAAAATTGCATGTATCGTTGCGTGTTGTTAAATCTAGGTTAGTTTGAGACAAAATTGCATGTATCGTTGCGTGTTGTTAAATCTAGGATCTTCTTCAACTTTATTTCCCCTTATATCATGGATTACACCACTCCTCGTTTCTTTTGTCCATCTCTTTATTATGTATTGATCGGAAAGTGTTTTAATATCCATCACATCAAACACCTTCAAAGCATGACAGTACAATATACCAAAAGTTTTAAACTTTTTACAACTACAAGAAATGAACATGTTGACATAATCAAATGAAACTCTATATTCTCCCTCTTAATTAACCATAGTAATAACATAGTTAAATAATTATTGACTTTTATTTTTATGTCTTATACATGCAGTTGCATATAGATCAAACTCCTTCTGAAACAAGTCAAAGATAGTAATAGTATAAATTTGAATAACATGTTGCAACATAAGCGAATTCTCTATTTTCAAGTTAGTTATTTTCTGTCATGACTCAAATTCACACTTCAACTCATTATAATACTTATCTTTCACAACCCTCTCAAAATGTTTAAAGAATTGAAGGACGTCTAACTTTGGTTTCATACAACTTTTAAAATCAGAGTTTAAACTTTTATTGAGCTGTGTGCTTCGCATGCCAAGTGTCAAAATTTTCTTTATATGAGAAGCTGGCCATTTCTCCTTTGTATTGTAAATTGATTTAAACCATGTATTTTCGCAAACACCATATTTTGATAATAAGTTACCCCATGCCACATTAAACTGTGTTTCCTCTTCATATCTGTACATATAGTTTTTGAAGTCAGTTAAAAAATGAGAGCCATCCTTCATCAAGTTACCTAGGTGCTTAATGCTATTTTTCATCAAATGCCATGAACATAATCCATGTGAAGTTTTTGGCATCATCTCATGTAATGCTTTTATCATTGCTTGATCTTGATGGTAAAAATAGTAAGAGGCATTTTTTGTCTATGTGTCTCCAAAAAAGTTTCAAAGAACCATTTAAATGACTCTAGTGTTTCATCATACAATAGCGCTGCCCCAAAAGTAACCACCTCTCTAAAATGATTGAATTCACAAAATAAAATAAGTGGTCGGTGTGTTTTATTAGTATTATATGTTGTGTCGAGAGATATCACATCACCAAAATAGTTATAGTCAATCAGCATTCTCGTATCTGCTCAAAATACATTGATTATTTGTTTCTCCATATCTATTTGATAAGTATAAAAAAAATGATAGATTCTCTAATAACTGACGTTAAAAATATTAAAATAAACAACCAACTTCTCCATACACCATGCTTCTTTGCCTTTTAGATCGAATATAATTTTTGGCATCCAATTGAATAAAACCGAGATTAACTCTTCCTCCAACATGCCTACTCCTTAACTCAAAAGATACTTTTTGTTGAAACTCATAATTTTCAATCAGCTCAATCTCATGAACTTGAATTTGGGACAATTTACATTGTGATGCTAATATGTGAACCGTTTCTTGGAAATGCAGAAAACGACTATATTTCTCAAAAAATTCATTGAATTTATATTTTTTATTATTAAGTGTAACTCTCATTCTTGTTTTACAATTGGTTCTAGTTTTCAGTCGAAGATTTATAATTATTACATCTCTTTTATCAGCCTTTCGACCCCTCTTTGTAACAAACATATTTGTATGAAATTATAGATCCGTCTTTTTTACTCCAACTGAAATAATATTTTTTAACTCTAAATCTATTTTTTTTTTTACCATAATCAACCCAAAACGTCCATACTACTTCTATAGTATCAAATTTTATACTTAACTTAGGTTTCAAATCAACTTCTATAAAAAGATCTATTGTCACTCTCAATACAATTGCAGAAGAAATAATACCTTGAAAAGAAATAGTACATTAAATAATGCAATTATAAAACATAAATTCAATATCAAGAAGAATAAACAAACAATAAGTAAACATATATTCTTGTAATTTTTATTTTCACGGGATAGGTTTTTTAGGGTGACAAATCGACAATCTTTCTGGTACTGTAGTATTTTTTTTATTTAACTTTGAACCATGCTTCATCCCATTATTAATTAAATAAATAAATAAATATATATATATATATATATATATATATATATATATATATATATACCCATTAACACAATTTTAATCAAATAAATAAATACAATAGAGAAGAAGACTTATTGTTCACTGCCGCTTTTTTCTTTATGCTGAGTGTTTGAAGAAGGGTAAAAAGGGGATAATGATGAAAATAGAGATTCTTATTTTATTTATAAAAATTATAAATCAATCCAAAAAAAAAAGGACGTGCAGCACCTTTTGCTGCGCCTAGCTAGCTAGGATCAAATCCAATATATTTTGTGTAATATTTTAATTTATGGTGTTATGTATTCGTATTAATATTTATATATTTTTAGCTCATTATCATCGATGGCTCTTTAAATTGGATATAATTGTGTTTGGTAGTTCCATTTGTGTTCAATAAAAGTGTTGTTACCAAACTCAATTTGTGGGTATTTTGATTCAGATTTTAGATTTGGTACCTTCTCATGCAAAGGAAGGAAAAAAACG